>OZ002742.1:53038393-54238393 GCA_963924295.1 Dioctria rufipes
AAAATTGTTTAGGAAGTTAAACTTGTTTTAAACAACCCAAAAATTAGTTTTTAATATTACTGAAAAATGTGCTATGTAATTCCTATAGTCAAAAATGGCACAAGTTTTGGCTAAAATCGATTTGTCTCTTTCAAGCTCAAAATGTGCACTAAACTGTAACAAATTTTGGAAACAGTACGGCTGTATTAATTGGAATGCATTGGAATTGACATAAAAATTGAGACAAATATATTGTTTATATACATCTATCTTTTACAACCTCAATTAAATTTGACAGCAAATCTGCAGAGGAGTACATTTCTCAGTAACATTAAAAATTAATTTTTGTGTTAATTAAAACAAATTTCAATTCCTAATTAATTTTTATGTAATGTAATACTATTTTTCAACATCTTTAGTGTTTCCAATCGACAAATAATAATAAATTATGAATCGGTGTGCAATTGTACGAAATAAAGGGTTTTCACAGCCTGTTCAATATTTGTGCCATTTTTAAAGCAGAACGCTCAGTCCATTCTTATTACATGTCAGTGTAAACGATGCAGTATGATAATACTCTGAACATATTTTATTAAAAATGCTTATTTCAATTAAGTGGGGGGAAAGCCTTGGCCATCGGATGTAGCTTGAGCGACTTTCTTGGGTGAAATAGTAGACTTTTCTACTTCTCTGAATGCCAATGAGAAAATTGTTCACAACAGAGTACTAATGGCCATGGAAGAAAATACTGCAAAAATATATGCGAAATGTAGTAACTGGGTTATATGTGACCCAAGTGCTGCAAAAACGTCCACAGAAAAAGTTTTCTAAATCGAGACAAAAGTACACCACCCGATAGTGCGCTGCGAGATCTTTAATTTGATATGCAACATGCGGTATTGGAGCCAACCCCCCGCCGGGGGGTTCCTACCCCCTGCCCTAAAAGAACGCAGAAAAAAAATTTCTTCTACGAATTGTAGCTGGTAATGAGCTGAGACGAACAGTGAAAACCGTTTCCCGATCGGACATAACATTACGGAGTTAGAGTCGATCTAAGATGCGAAAAATTTAGTACATACCTCAATTCGAATAAACAAGAGAAATACTAAAAAAAGTGAGTATGGAGAGACTATTAATAGCTATTTAAGCCTCCTAGTAGAGGAATGTGGGTACTCAAAATTCATCTCAGGAGTTCAGGACCTAAGGAATTCGATTCTGCAGTAGATCAAACTTTGACACCGCCCCCCTCCCCTAATTGAAATAAAAATTGTTCATATAATATGTTCAGACGGGCCTAAATGGGCATTTCCCTTTCTCACCTACATAGTGTGTCAGGGCTATTAGAAAAGATAATTTTACGAAAATTACGGAAATTAATTACGGCGGAAACTTATAACATTGTTGATATTGTATTCCGAAGGTTAATGCAAATCTGCATGATAATATCTTAAATGATCTACGATAAGAGAGAAATAAAGGTAAAAATTCTATGGCCCTCTCAACGATCTAAACAAGAAAGAACTTACCTTGAACAAAACTAGATTCTACAAGCTAACTTAGCTAGTTAACTTAAAAAACCGTTGGCATTACAATATGAAGATGCTCGCCGTTTACATATCGGATTGAAACAGAGGATTGACTTGAAAAGAAAATAGCAAAGTCAATTTAATGTATCGGTCGTTAGGGTTGTGTTGCCTATATATGTTTCAATCCAGTGCAATGTTATTTCAAAAACTATAGAGCATGCTTAAGACAGATAAGCTATATACTCGGATACAGGGTGATACCTGGGATCGAGATAAGCAGGAATGTGCGATTAAAACAATGTTCTTCATATTTTATGAATCACACTACATCTTATGAATGATATACCCTAAGACAATTGACAACCCTATTTAGCATTTATTAAGAGATAATCGTTGTCGTTTTCCAAAACCTCTAACATGAACAATAAAAAAAATTTACTACTTTCAGAGCAGGTCATTCATAGTGCTTATTCTGAGAGCAGTAAAATTGCTACTGTCAAATTTTGTTACGAGCTCAAGTAAATTTTCCTACTACTAGGGAAATAAATAAAATAAAAATAAAAAAAACATAAAAATAAAATTGAGATCCGCGCTAAACTAAATTTTACCGAGTCTCCATTATTGGGTCGTTTTTTAGTAGCTAAAATATGACAGCGGAGACTCAGAGAAAAGAAATACTACAAAAAGAAGAAGAGAAGCATTTTTATTATTTAACCCACTCTTCTCCAATATGTTGATTTTATTTTATATATTTTTTTGTTTTTCATTGTTGACATTTCTCAGAACTCTATCAAGATATGTTTTTAGCGTGTGTTAAAGAATGGCCTAGGCCGATAAATTCAAGCTAAATTTTTTGGAGATTTACTGGTGGTGTCATTACTAATCAAGAACAACAGGCTGAAATTAGCGTGTTACCTTAGTACTGATCTCACTAAAATTCTGAATAAATTTTCGCTAATAGCTCTTAAGGTGGCTTCCCACGGGGCGTGGTTTCACGAGCCAAGCCAGCTCGTGCTTGCGCAGCGCGGCCCGTGAAATCACAGGCCGTGGGAAGCCTGCTACGAGCTATCGTCAGCCCGCGCCGCGCCTATACACTTCCCATGGCGCGTGTTGGCTCGAGTTGATTTGCGACGCGGTGCCGCCGAAATGAAGAGTAAATGTACGCGCTGCCTCGAGCCACCTCGCGCACGCTCGCGCCGCTCCTTTGAAGTTACCGACTCGAAATGGATCGGACACGCCAGCACAGGCGAGCTCGCGCCACCTCGAGCCGGACCCTTCCCACGGCGCGTTGGCTTGTGTTCGCGCGGCGCGGCGTGTGAAACCACGCGTCTTGGGAAGCCAGTTTTAGAGCGCTAAATTTTATATGAAAATTTAGTTTAGCGCGTACCCCTAAGCCTAATCGATAAATTTTACTGTGGAAATAGATCGCTACCAATGCGTAGGTAATTTTAGCAAGATTATGGAAAGGCATTAATTACAATGTGTAAAAGTTTTGAATACTGGAAAAGGAGCACTTCGAATGTGTAAAATTATCAACACTGTGTAAAAGCATTCCTAAAATATTGTAAATTTCCCCCTAAGTATATGTATATGTATAGTAGCGTTGACCCTTTCAGTTTTGTTGTATATTATTGATCAATATTATCTGTATTCTACTAATACAGAGAAGACATCCTCTCACTGTTATATAATTGTATTGGTACATAGTTAGCTAGCACAAGGTCTAGAAAGCGATATTTCCTTCTTCTCCTTTGGACCGCCGACGAGTACACTTTAATTAAATTATAGTTCTAGTTTAGCTATTTGTAAAGTTTATATCAACTTGTATTTTGGATTACGCTGAAATAAAATATATAATATTGGCGACGAGGATTACAAAAAAAAGCCTATTCAGTGTGCACGAAAAGTTTTAATCCAAGAAAAATATTTCCTAAAACTGCGAGTACCGAACACAACACGTGGTATAAAACAAGAAGTTAAAGTGCGTACAAATTGTGAATGTTAGCAGAAATTAAGTCAGAGAAAACTAGTGAAAGTAAAGTGGAAAATAAAATTAAATTGAAAATGAGTCTAATAGGGTCTATGGAAAATTTTACACCGGGAGACGATTTCGATGAATACGTGGACCGGCTTGAAGAGTTTTTCAAATGTAATGATGTGGAAGATAATAAAAAAGCATCAGTTTTCATCACATTAATGGGCACAGAGACGTACAAAACACTTAAAACGATCTTATCGCCAGTCAGTCCCAATACAAAATCATACAAGGAGCTTGTGGAGACACTGAAGAAGGTTTTTTCACCAAAAAATTCGCAATAGCAGAGCGATTTAAGTTTAATATGAGGAATCAAAAACGAGGCGAAACTATAAAGGAATATATTGTCTCATTGAAATTACTCTCTAAAGATTGCAAATTTGAGGGGTACCTCGATCAAGCTCTTCGCGATAAATTTATATTTGGTCTATATGATGCTAAAATACAAGAGAAATTGCTAGATAAGGATGACGCAACATTCGAAACTGTATGTATACAAGCACTTAAACTAGAACTCATTGCAGAAGATCATCAAATGATGAAACCCGCACACATAAACCGTATTATCAGTCAAAATCACATCAACAGTCATAAAGGCAGAAGCAGTCAGTCACTAGGTCAATCACGAAAATCGGTGTCCAGCCAGTGAGATAACTTGCTACAAGTGTAATCGAAAGGGCCGCTTTGCAAAATATTGTCGCAGTTCTGGTCATAATCGCATCAAATCAATTATTCAAGAAGAAACTTCAGAGGATCCAATTGGGAATACAGCGGAAAACGAAAACGAAGTAAACAATATTTTCACAGTGGGAGATAGCAGCAGATTAATAGTGGCAGTGGAAGTGGAAAATCGTCTCATGCAGATGGAAATTGACACCGGAGCCTGTCAATCTATTATAAGTTATTTAGTTTATAAAAGATTATTTAGTGAAATTAATTTGCGTTCTTGTTCAAATGTTTTTCAGGGAGTGACAGGTGAAAAAATATCATGTGCAGGCGTTATAGAAGTTCATGTCAAGTGGCCGAATGTTGGAGAGTCCGGTGCACCTTTGGAACTAGTAGTAATACATGGAAATAATAATTTTACACCTATAGTGGGTAGACCATGGCTAGATTGTTTAACGCCAACCTGGAGAGATTTAGTTACTAACACAGCGTGTTTAAATTATCCTGAAGAAAATGTTGTTAAAGCAGCACAGCAAGTAAGTCAATCGTGTAGTAAATTAGTTTCTAGTATTAAGGGTGGTCCAAATCAGAATAGTGAAATTGCCAAAATAAAAAGGATCAATTAGTTGAAGATCTGGTATTACAGATAAAGTGTGATTTCCCATGTATATTCAGTAAAGATCTCAGTAAACCTATTATAGGGTTCCATGCTGATATACGTGTCAACTCATTATTTTCCACAATTTTCTACAAATTTTATACAGTGCCTTTCCAACTTCGCCCTAAAGTCGAGTCTGAGCTAGAAAGATTGTGTGAAGTTGGCATTATATCTCCAATAAAGTATGCGGAAAATGCAAGTCCCATAGTAGTGGTCCCAAAGCAAGATGGATCTATGCGGATCTGCGTAGATTTTAAAAGAACCATTAACAAATTTGTAGTAATGGAACATTATCCTTTACCTATACCTGAAGATCTCTTTGCGCATTTATCCAACTGTGAATACTTCTGTGTTTTAGATTTATCAGGCGCCTATCAACAATTATAGGTATCAGCAGACTCTCGTAAATACCTTGTTATTAACACGCACAAAGGACCTTTTGTCTTCAATAGGTTACCGTTTGGGGTTTCATCAGCACCATCGATATTTCAAAGTGTAATCGATCGGGTCCTCAAAGGCATAGATAAAGTGTTCGGATATCTGGATGATATCATAATAGGGGGTACGGATAAAGTTAATTGTCAAGCAAAGTTATATGAAGTACTTCGTCGATTAGAGTCCCATAATATACATGTTAATTTGAAAAAATGCAAATTTTTTGCCAAAGAAGTTGAGTACCTGGGTCACCTTATTTCGCATAACCAGATACGTCCCAGTCAATGAAAAGTAGAAGCTATTACCAAAGTACCAGCTCCTGCAAATTTAGTTGAACTGCAATCCTACCTGGGGTTATTAAATTATTATGGGAAATTTATACCAAATTTGGCAACTCGCTTAAAACACTTGTATGAACTCTTACGAAAAGATGTGAAGTTTGTGTGGTCTTCACAGAGTGAAAAAGCGTTTCAAGAAAGTAAGCAACTTATACTCCAAAATTCCGTTTTAGAATTATATGATCCAAATAAAATAATAGCTCTTTCAGCGGATGCATCACCCTATGGATTGGGGGCAGTCATGTCGCACTACGTTAATGGTGTCGAGCACCCTGTACTCTTTGCATCTTGTACTTTAAGTGTAGCTGAAAAGAACTATTCACAGTTGCATAGGGAAGCATTAGCTATTATATTTGCAGTCCGAAAGTTCCATAAGAATATCTATGGAAAAAAGTTCGTAATTTACAGTGATCACCAACCCCTCCGTGAGATATTTAACCCGAATAAGGGAACTCCCGCAGTTGCTGCTGCATGGTTACAGCGTTGGGCTGTAATATTGTCACTGTATGATTATAAAATAATCTATAAAAGTTCAAAGCACATGGCACATGCAGACGCCTTATCACGTCTTCCATTAAGTGATACGTCAGGGATTAGTAGTTGCTTAATTAACTCTTTTAATTTGACTGAAAAGTACCCTATAAATTTGGACAAAGTAAAAGAATGTTCGCAAAAATGTCCCATAATAAAACTAGTTTCAAATTATGTTATAAGAGGGTGGCCTGCAAAGTCAAAGATTAATAACCCAGAAATATTGTCTTTTTACAATAAATTAAAAAGTATGTCAGTTGAAAATCAATGTTTGTATTACGGAAACAAGTTGGTTATTCCAAAAAAACTAGAAGATGAAGTCTTAGAGCTGTTACATTCCGATCATATTGGGTCCACTCGTATGAAGCAAGTTGCCAGAAGTCAAGTTTATTTTAGGAATTTAGATAAGAAAATAGAGCGGTTTGTAAAAGCTTGTGTTATCTGTCAACAAACATTGAATGCAAGCAAGTCCTATACCTCAGAATGGCCCAAAACGTTTTTTGTATTCGAAAGAATTCATATTGACCTATTTTATTTTGGGAAATTCCAATTTCTTATTGTCGTGGACTCGTATAGTAAGTGGATCGAGGTGCATCAGTTACATAAGTCCACTGCAGATTTCATTATTGAAAAACTTAAATGTAGTTTTTCTTATTTAGGATTCCCCGTTGAGATCTGTAGTGATAATGGACCACCGTTTTCGTCAATTAAGTTCATTGAATTCTGTGAAAAAAATGGTATAAAAGTAACTAAATCGCCTCCTTATCATCCGCAAAGTAACGGCTTAGCAGAACGGCGAGTGGCCGAAGTTAAACGAACATTAAAAAAATTTTTCCTAGACAACAAATATACAAAGCTAAATATAAACGAGGAAATTTACCAATTTTTATTCACTTACCGGCACACTCCAACAACGACCACAAAGGTATCCCCAGCAGAATTAGTTTTTAAATTCAAACCAAAAAGGTTATTAAGTTTACTGAATGATAATACTACTTCTAAGGCAAAAATTAATGATTACAATTCAAGACTCAAAATAAAAAAGAATAGTAAACAAAAACATACCAATAAAAATCTTCGAAAACCAATACCCACTTTCATAAAAGGGGAGAAAGTCATGTATTGTAGTTATTACCAAAATTATGCGAAATGGATACCAGCTATTATAACAAATGTTATAAGTCCCTGCTTATATGAAGTGTTAGTTAATAATACCAGACGTATTATCCAGTTTTCACAATTAAGGAAGTCATGTTTAGAGGATAAGTATCATCCTGCTATACCTATGTATAACTACCTTAAGTAGTGAGTCCAGGGTAACTAAGGAAAAAATTATAGATTCTGAAATTGTAACTGAATCGGAAAATGGAACTAATAAGCAAAGAAAGAAACCTCGAAAGAAACATAATATTAGAATTAGAAATTCGAGTCGAACAGCAAGTAAGCCAAAAGTGAATTTTAAGTATTAATGAACTGAAAACTAAATATTCCGTAAATACTAGGTAGATAATAATAAGATTAAAATGAAATAAAATAAAATTAATTTTGAACATAATACACATTTTAACATAATTTAGATAGCACAAAATAGTACAACCTGTCTAAAGGGGGAGAAGTGTTGTATATTATTGATCAATATTATCTGTATTCTTCTAATACAGAGAAGACATTCTCTCACTGTTATATAATTGTATTGGTACATAGTTAGCTAGCACAAGGTCTAGAAAGCGATATTTCCTTCTTCTCCTTTGGACCGCCCCGACGAGTACACTTTAATTAAATTATAGTTCTAGTTTAGCTATTTGTAAAGTTTATATCAACTTGTATTTTGGATTACGGTGAAATAAAATATATAATAAGTTTCATAAGAGGTTTTTTTACTGTCATGTTATTGTTGGCTTGACTATATAGTTTTATTACAAGTTTTATGAAATAGTATAGACAACGTTATGTAGGCTATATTAAAACTAAAATTGTTACTTGGGTTATTACCATCGTTGTTCGTCGATATTCTATTTGAAAGTAAGTTGAGCACAAAATAAATAACCTTTCAATTATAATTTTTATCATTTTTTACCTTTAGCTAAAAGTCTTATTTTCATTAAAAAAAACCATTAAACATTAGAAACCTACACGCTCTATCAATATTTGAATTTTCCAACACTGTCGCTGTTTTTTGTTTTTTTCATTTTTTCATTTCATTTTTTAAAAGGTCACTCCTAAATCAAATTTGACTTTCACTTTTGCTGTCATAATAAAGCCATGATTTGCGTATGGAAATAAATTTTATTTTCATCAGAACATTCTGAATAAAACAGGACCTTGAAGTTAACTTAACGGGAAAGTTTTAGAAAGTCCTGTGTCATAAGCAATATATGAATGTTGGCCCAAAATCTATCCATGCATAATAAATATTGTATATATGTCCACATATATTAATTATACATATTCATATACATAAATGGGTGTGCGTATAGATATTCTGCCCTCATTCCAACCATCAATTGCCCAAATATTTCCGATACTTGGGAAAAGTAAACAAGACGCCAACCACGTAAGGAATGAATACCAACATTGAGTTAGGGTTTCGCCCTTTTCACCCTACGGCCATATATGAAAAACGGATGCCTAAAGATGAGTGGTGGTCGTCGGTCGAGGCGGATGGCGGGGGGGTCGACTAACATTGGCAACATGAATATAGATGGCTTCTTTGAATCGACGTGATTGATTCTTATGGAGAAATTTATGGCGACTTTATTTGAGTTTCTCGAATGGTTCTGTTCTGTAAAGGCAACAAAACATAGGCATATATTCAGGTCCGATATAAGTTGAAATATTTCTTGGAGCCACACATGAAATTCAATTTGCATACATTCCACGAAATAAAGGAGATGTAAAGTTGCTTCTAAGCATTTTTTTAGCATTCTTTTCACCACGAAATGTGTCATGTGCTGAAAATTTACATACATAAAATCTAATTCAAAACGGGAAAAAAAATAACTTCCAAAAGTTGGACATAGTCCATTGAGTTCATTCGTAGCCTATTTATTGGGGAAATTTTTTTGTGAAAAGATATTTTTCTTCTAGCTCTGGTGTTGTGTTATTCAGAAGTGAATGGTAGTGATTTAGTGGCAGTGGTTTTGAATCAAAATCACATTCAATTTCAGGAAGATGGAGGACATAATATACAGGACGTAGGCTACATCACCCATTTCTTAAAGACTTTTTTGAATAATAAATCACCCTATAAGTTGCCGGAGCGCTCTCCGGTTCCTTAGGTATACATGCTCCTTTTATACATACATGCATTATATACGTAAATGTATTTAGTTAGACACTTTGTAATTAAAATAATTGAATAATCTATATATACATGTAAGTAGATGACTATAGGTATAGATGGATGTTCCTTCTCTATATAGAAAAGCCGCAAACATAAAGAAGTGAACTACCTTAAGCCACATTCTGTCGCAAAGGACCACCATTCACCTCAAATTCGGATTAATTTAGCAACCGGTTCTGGCACCCTTCCGCTCTACTCTCTGTGAAGTGTTTTTGTGTACCATGCCGTGACGTTAAACCACTTCGAAGAAAAGTCAGTTGGAAGCCGACAAAAACAAGACAAGGTGGTTGGTTGGTTGGTTGGTTGGTTGATGGTGGTTACCAAGGCCCCTTATAATATAGGGTTGGGTGGCGCTAATGTTCTTGAGAAAATTTGCATGGTGTCAGGAAAAGCTGCTACCGATGGGTTCTGGTGTTGCTATTCCTGCTGTTGTTTCCCGAACATCATTTAAAAAGCCGAATCCTTAATGTGATTTACGGTTTGAATCAGACCGTGTGCACCTTTTGTTTAAATTTTTCTTTAGTGTGATTTTTTTTAATTTTTTTTTTTATTTATTTCTAACCGTGGCTTTTATTGTGTGTTTTTATTCTGATGAAATTTATGATTTGCTTTTATTGTATTTTTTACTTTGTTTCAAGAAGATTGTATACTGAAGACTATTCATAATGTAGAGTGGCCCAAAAAACAGTTCAAACTGGTGAACAAATAATTCTTTTAAAATTTTGTATTCCTATTCTTCAGGTCATAAGGTCATACCCTCGGGTAGAAATCTGTCCAAAATCAAGTTTTCCTTTTTAATGCTTATGACAGACAGGTTTATCGATATCTATATATTAAAGGACCCCCGACAGACATAAAGCGGGCGTTGATGTGACAAACCGCTCTTTGAGATTTTTTTAAGGGGAAACAATTTGGCTTTAATGCAGGCTAAACGGTAAAAATTATTTGTAAATATACGACAAATTTAAGATTTGGAGAGAAAAAAGAAAAAAACTCGATAATAAACGTTGTTTCCGCGCAGCTCAATAGTTTGTTTTTTTTTTTTCATTATTTCCCCCGGGAAGTGAACTTCGTTGGTTCTTCTTTTCCTTTTTCACTCTCTTGAGAAAATACAGACATATTTTTGCTTAATTTCACACATTATCATATTATTACTCACAACTAGATGGCGCTATGTAACGTATGAAGAACCGATGATCAGTCCATATCCACTAGTTTTCTGGACATATTGGTAGTATTTGAAAACACACATTGTGTACAAATGAGGTATTCCAAATATCTAGATATCGATAAACATAAGTGACCTTCCGTTGAATATTGCTGATATTCATGATTTTTTTTTTTTTTATTTTTAAATGAATAAAACTCGATGTTCCATTTGTGTCAGTGGAATACAGAATATATTCCTATTTCTATACCACCTTCAATCGCATTTTCTTTTTATTTTTTTAATTCGAATGCCTTAAGTCAAGCAAAATAAGGAGAAATGTGTATTTATAGAAGACATTTCATATTTTAATTATGAACAGTGTCTACAGGTGAGTTGTATTTATTTTCACCTTGGATTGCTTTCAATGGGTGTTGCTTTTAGATCATAAAACTTGACTTATTTTATGCCAATGTAGATATCCAAAAAAACATTTCTGTAACTGACCAAAATAATTCTTCTCAACAATGCAATAAGCAGAAGACAATAACGATTATCCGATGAGTTTGCCGTGATTTAAATCCAAGTGGTCTGATTTGATGTCAGTTTCTTACTCCTTAAGCCTCGTTTCCACTAAAACAAATTGTGCCAACTTGTTCGGAAACATGTTGTGTATTTGGTGGGAGCCGATATTTTAGCTTAAACTTAATAAGTGTTTCCATTTAATTAAATTCTCGCCAACTTATTGGCTTAATGTCTTATATTCTTTGCTTGAGAATCGGATCGCAATGGATGAGCAAGTGGTGTTAGCATCTTCAGCGTTTGTTATTAGCGCCGGAAGTTATTTCCACACAGGGCGAAACAAATCCTAGAGCTAAAATCCATACTAATAAGGTTTGTAAATATTATATGCTGCATTTTAACTACACTTACTCTTCTTTATTTTTGCCAATTCCCAGAAATATTGAGAATGGAAGGATATAATTTTTCTTTCTTCCTTTGAATGGAAATTAAATCCGAATTCAACTCTGAAGCAATGTCATTCAACGCGACATTTCGATTATTTGTATTTTTATGCTTACTGCTCTTATAATGATTTCCATTGAAATTTCACGAAAAATGAACCTCAGTCAATGAACAACGATTTCAATGGAACAACTTTTAACGCGATCAGAATGTGATAAAAAATCCACCCAACAAATTCTGCAAGTTTTTACAGCCGACATCGAACAAGTTGTTAACATGTGTCCGAATATATGTCTGAATTTTCATATAGCGTTTCCACTTAGACAGAATGCTGCCAACTTGTTTCAAAACTTGTCGGGTAAGAAAATTTGTATTAGTGGAAACGAGGCTTTACGAATAGCAATTGGTCAGGTCTAGAGAATGATGTTCTTTCCATTAATATATGCCATCAAACCCCAAAACATATGTCCTCAAATGTTGGTTGATTATATATATTCAGACATACTATCAGTGGCGTGGCGTGGACTTCATGCGAGGGGAAGCAATCAAATTTAAATTTATAAAAGCGTTAAATAGGCATGCATTGAAAGTTATTGCAGTTATTCTAATAAATTATCTATACCCCTCTTTTTAGCTGCTTCTAAAGCACCCAGGGACCACGATCGAGGACGTGAGAGTAGGCACACTGAGTTCTTTTTTAAAATACATTGTTTTGGCCCCCGTGCTGTCAAATTAAAACAGTTAATCAAATGATCATAGTCAGATCGTAATTTACTTATATAATATATTAAACGAAATTCCGAATAGGTAAGCTTTATTAAAATATTAGTACATAGATAAAGAACTTTACTAAAAGTTAATCCATTTTTATACAGCATGCATTATAAAAATGTAGATTTTAATGTGACAGTATTAATTCTTAAAAGCGCAAAAAAAATAAATTAAAACTACATAAAACTAAACTACCAAAATAAACAAAACGAAATACCACTTCAATAGGTTTACACATTTGACAACAAAAACAAGCATTAAAAACACTTTTTTTAAATGCATAAAAAAGAAAACCAACACACATGTTTCATAAAACCTTTGAAGAAATTCAAAGGTTATTCAAATAATTTAATTAAAATTTATGCTTTAATTCAATTCTTCTTTCTTTACTGGAAAATTCATCAATAATATCGTTATAAAATTCTTCCTGAGAAAGGAAAGTTTTTAATTTTTTTTTCAATGGACAATAAAGCTAAGTCACTTAATCTTTCTTCAGACGTTGAGTTTCTAGAGAATGTTAATATTCTTTTTAGCGTGGAAAAACTACCCTCCGCGGACGCACTAGTAACTGGCAAAGTTATAATAAGTCGTAGAAGTTTAAAACATTGAATAAAAATATATATATAGTGAGAGCTAGCACTGATTTGAAGTGATCTGATGATTTTTTTCCATGCCTATCTATTGCTTTATGAAAATTATTTAAGTCACTAAATCCTGAAGTTCGCCATACGTTATTTTCCGATGAAAACAACAAGCAAGGCCAACAAAAAAATTTTTGATTATTCTGACAACCGGTAAGCCAATTTGCGCTAGAATATAATTTTACAGTAAAATGTCTAGTGCATATTCTGATCTCTGTAGAAATATTTAATATAGGCTTCGGTCTTCCATTTTGAATTTTAATTTTTTTTTTTTTTTCAATAAACGAACGTAAGCCGAAAGACCGTTGTAACAGATCGTCAATTACAGAAAGTTCCCTACAACTGAAATCTTTGCCATAATAAATAAAAATAATATGAACAAAAAAAATCAAAATTAACAAACCTCGTGCACTACACTATTTAACGCACTATGCAAATATTAATATTTTTTAAAAGCCTTCTTTATATAAAAGTCACAATTTAACCCCGAAACCAAACATGAAGAAAAACTGTTCACTAAATACATATATTTAAAATCCATTTTACATTTATTTTCAACCTAATTTCATGCACTACACTATTTAACGCACTACACATATTTAACATATTTTAAAAACCTTTTTTTTTAAGTTAAAATTTAAGCCCGAAACCAAACATGAAGAAAACTGGTAACCAAAAATATTTAAAATTTCATGCACTTTACATATAATTATAATCTAATTGCATGCAACCGTAAATTTTCCCAAATGTTCCAATAGGAAGCTAGCTACCTGTTATTTGCATTCCAATTGGAGAAATGGAGAAATTCCAAAATTGTTCATGACAGGCGTTAAAATATTGCTGAAAACTTCAAACATGAAAATTATGTTAAGCTCATTTGCCCCCGACTGAACATTTTTGTCATCATATTACAAGACGTCTCTGTTTTAAAATGAAATTCCCCTACCCAGAATAAAAGAAAGTCTCCTCAATGATTTACAATTCCACCTCGCGAACATGCTTTCTAATCGACCTACCGACATGAAATTGATGGAAGCAGAAATAAAAATGCATCCAGTTAAAACAAATACAGCGATGATCTATTATAAGAAAAATGTTATCATATGAATGAAATTAACCTAATCCATGCTACCGGTATAGCTGTGTTTGTAGGTCCCATAGAAGCATTTTTTCAATTGCTTCCCTTAGGCTAAACAGAATTTCATATTAAGTGTAGATATGTATACTGTAAGTGGTGAATAGCTAGCAATGCTGTGTGACGTCATAGGTAGAGCCCAGACTTGTTCGCATGCAATAGTTTTCGTTGGAAATGGTTCCATAGTTTTGTTGTGATAATTTTTTACTACGGGCGTTGATTTTTAATTTCTTGTCTTTCCTGATTTACAGCAAAGGTCGGAAAAAATACCTTCATAAAAATATTTTTGGAATAAAAAATATTTTTAAGAATTTTTATTATTAATTCAGAAATCCTAAGGGAAGCAATACTTCCCTTGCTTCCAAAGACGCCACGCCACTGCATACTATATATGGAAAATTAAGCCATATCTGGGAAAAGCGGAAGCGCTCAAAACTAACTTCCTTTGGAGCGCTCAAAACTTTTCCCGTTGAGATGAAACAGAAATCTATATGTGTGCATACTAGTCCGATTCTCTAAATTTCTTTATATTGATTCTTATGGAAAAGTGGCTAGACATTGATTTTAAATATGCTATAGAGCCTAAGCGAGTATCCATATAGGAAGATAGTCATCCAGTAACTTTAAGCTTGGCTCGTTACCTTCCCAACGGCTATACTTACTATATACCTTACTTTCAATATACCTTACTCACATGTGTATATGTGCGACCGTAGTCCGAATTTGAAGATCCATTCAAATTCATCGGACCATGGATGTTCGACCAACCTACAAGTACAAGAAAAATTAGATTAATATCTATTAGAAAAAATCTTACCAGCAAGAATACCACGACGACCTGAAATAAACAAAATGAATTAATTATTGAATTTATAGACTTAAGTAATGAAATAAACATACAAATGAACAATCACAACAACAAACTTGTGTTTATATAGCGCCATATAAGCATTATACAAATCTAAATAAACTTCTTGCTACATAACATAAAATTATAAAAATAATAGCGTACTAGGTACGGATACATAATTTAATTACCTTTAACAAATAATGCACAGATAACTTAGGTGAGACTTTGCGAAATATAATCACCTTGACAGGTATCTACGCCATTTGTAAAAAGGCAGAAATTATACATAATTAACACATAAAAGTAACCTGTGTTTAAAATGCGTAATTCCCTCGATGAATAACTATAGACTACACATACACACTGAATTTAACACAAAACTCACGCGCGGCTGACATTTCGTTTATAAATAGCACGTCAAACTGCATACTGTCGCGACTTTTGACATGTCACCTCTGGGTAAAAAGGGACGGAGAATCAAATGGGTGCATTCTCGTCGCGATATTTTTCACGGTTTACGGAATAATCGCGAATTTTCGAAATTACCTTTATACCAATGAGTTTGAAAGAGACACAAAGGTGTGAAAGGGACAAGGATGAAGATGAACGAAAATGAATTCTGAGAGGAATTTCTTAAATTGAAATTAAACATGGCGAAACGATAAGTTATGGCAAGATTTAGAAAAACTTATCATAATTATGCGAAATTAATACTGATTTCTATGGTATAGATGTCAAAAAATGCAATTTGTAATTTGACATCAACTGACAACAACAAAATCATATATTGTAGTCAAATTAAGCCTGAAAGTTCAAGAATTTCTTTTAATGGATGCGAAATTGGAACAAAATTCTCTATAAAAAGGGCGTTCATTCTTTATTCAGCCTTCTTAATTTCAAAGCTGTCAAAGTGCGAACGTATGCTATAGCATTCTTCCCACATTCTTGTCATTTTCATCATAATGTCATCGGCAATAGAAATAGGATATTCAGCAAAATAATATCATGAGTATTTTGCATTAGTGCATCAGAAACATAAAATTTCTACAAGGCAATTATCGAAGCAGCAAAGGATCTTCAGTTACTTTGTTGTTAAATTTGATCAGCTACAAATTTTTAAACCAAATTAAAGGTAAATTTGCAAATTATTTATTTTCTCAATTTGCGTTAAATTTCATTGTATATGAATGCCAGGTGTTGGTCGTACACATTTGTATGAAATTAATAATAATAATAATTAATAATACCATTTCTTTGCATTTATTTAACTCAATCAAATTAAACTTTCAAGCAATTATTTATCGTTTGAAAACTATGCCATTAGGTCATTTTTACACATCATAATAATTGGAAACTAGATTTACATTAAGCTCTAATCATTTTCAAATTTAAGCCATTAGTGAAAATTAAACATAGTTAAGATACGTAGAAAAAGAAAATTTTAACCTTTAATGTATTAAATTTGTCATAATTTGGCATAATTCAAAGGAAAAATTCAAGTAAAACATAATTTTTTAGTATAATTAATTATCTTTCATTTTTACATAAGTTTAGACATAATTCGAACAATTTAACTGAAATTGAAGTTTATAAACATACACGTGTAAGCCATTAGAAGTAAAATTTACAACTTAAAGGAACTAATTGAATTAAATGAACGTGCTTTTTTCCACTGAATAATATTTGTCCTGCAATAAAATTGAGTGCACAATTGAGTGACGAATTTCATCTTTTTATTTAACCGCTACACTCCACCAGAGTAGTTTAGTGCAGCATACGTAAATGTTCGGTTGTAACTGCAGTTTGTTCGAAAGTCAATTATAGAAATTGACAAATTTCATTAAACTGTGCCTTGCAAACGCAGTTCTATCGTAGACGTCAATTATTGGAATTGAAACATCAGCTGTAGTAATCTTAGATCATATAACAAAAAGGATATGCTATGAGGAAGAAAAACTTAAGCATTTTTCTGCATGTAGTAGAAACGCATCGATGTATTCGTTTTAGTCATGGAAGTAGTAAACTACGATATATTCACACCGGGCGAATAATTTAGTGGTTGAAACTGTACTAAGTAGGTATTGAAGAAATTCAATAGAAGATATCCCATTATATCACAACATTTTTAAATTTATTTTTAAGTTTATAATTTTATAATACTTTTATAACTTTTTGCATTTTTACGAATTTTGCTAGTGCTGCGTTTATTTTCTGATAATATTTTTTGGTGTTGCCTTTGTATGGCAACTGTAACTTAAGGCGACAATGACAATTCAGTTATAAACAAACAAACCGGCATTGGAAAATACTATTTTTTTTGCCACGGCTATTTATTTTATAAATATTTCATTCTTATTTTATTTAAAACACTATAATTTATAATTAAATGAATTAAGCTTTCCAGCAAAATGATTTCCTAAGAGAATATCACCGGTTGTTTCTGTAGCACAGCACAGCTCACTTCATGGCCATAATTCAAGACTCCGGAATCTGGATTATATAAAATCCTATTCACAAAACAATATTTTACTATTGTACTACACTACTATTATAAATAAAAATCACTTTTAATTAGTTATTTACTACAAAATCACTAAATAAAACCCGAACTTCTTGTCATAAAATCTGAAATGCCAGAAATAAATTAGAATTGTCGAACTGACGAATAACAAGGCGATACCCCTCTTGTCATTTCCCCTCCGTGCCATTAAAAAAAAATGCTTATCATACGTACACGAATTTTACACAGCATAGCCTATCATTTTCGTTATATGATCTAAGGTGGTAATACAATGGAACATTTCCATATGCAATTATTACTCATCTTTTGTTTGGGGTATTGTAGTCATTCTTATAAGATAAAAAATTTTGATTATTTTTGTTAAAAAATATACAAAAATATTATTACGGTTGGGAAGATAAGAATGCAAGCTTAAAATTATTTGAACACCATTCTTGTTTATGAATAATAGCTTATGTCTCAGGAGCATTCTTATCAAACTTCTGTCAGTTTTACATAAAAGCACTGCAAATATTCGAGAATGTTTAGGACTAAGATAGAGCGCTCATGTATTAGTGAGTGTGTCTGTTTCATAGTTTGGGAAGTATTTCTTGATAGACGTTACAGCTCAAACGTCACATTTGCTTTGCAAAAAAAAAAAAAAACGAACATGGACTGGAAGTCGAAGCCATCTACATATATCTTTGGAGAAGAAAGTCTACAAACTTGAATATAGTCGATTCTTTTATATGAATTGCATTTCCGAGAAATAGTTCGTCATTTATATATAATTGAAATGAATTGCAAATCATAAATTGAATCATTTTATTCAATATTTCCATAGAAAAATGTAAATGTAAAATGAACAGAAAATTCTATCCATCACACCGAACTAAACAGAGTAATTTTTCAAAAAATCTAACTTAAGAGTTTCAGATTTGGGACTGAAATATGTGTTCAATAAAACAAAATTCAAATCACTCCTATTATATTGCACACAACAGCAAAGAATATCAGTGAAAACCCAAACGAAGAATGGAATTAAGGTATTCAATTAAGCAGTAAATAAACATCGGAAGAAATTTAAGAAATTGCATGTCAACTAACATCGAAAAACACATTTCTATAACAACTTCACCAAAAGCTCAGAAATTCTATTCACTTACTACAAGACCCAATAAAATACTAAAATTACATAATTTCAACAGGTAACCAAACCACGCCATTTCTATACAGGCAAAAACAAACAATTAATGGAATTCCCAATTCAAATGAATTTCTCTGTTATATACATATACAAGGAAAAAACCCTTAACGAACCCAACCCCATTATGTTTATAAAATGACGTCGCGACGTTTGTCATTCATTTTCAGTACGAGGAGATATATTCCTGCCACTGCTCCCTTATTAACAATTCCTGGAGAGCTTAAAAACGTCAGCTACTTACTTACATATATATGAACTGGTGGGAAGAAGAAACAGCATCTACCGACAACGACTTAAGTACGGTATTCACCGAACCTTACTTAGTTCCGATGTTGCTACTGCTGCTACTCCTGCTGCTGCTGATGCTGCTGCTGTGTAGTATTGTATAGTAACATGCGTACCTATAAAAGACCTAATTATGTTAATAACCGAAAATGTAATCTTGGAGTTCATCGCTGGAAGCATCCCCAGACATGTGTATGGCAGAAAACGAGATTCCCAGGTAACCTCATTCCTTCCGTTATTAGGTGGAATGTAAAATGTCTCCTTATGCCCACGTAATAAGATATATACATGTGTAGAGTTTGTCTATATGACATTGGTTATGTGTATGCTAATATGAACAGAGTATCGTGTACATAGCCAAGGTACAGACATTATCCAAGTCTAAGAACTGGAATTAAATTTTGAAAATTGGACCCTTATAGTAGATTAAGACGTCGTGGTGCAATTGCAGATGCTATTTCTGCGGGTAGTTTAAGAAATCTTAAATCAATTGAACAAAAACTCCAACGTGGAGTATACCTGTGGTATAAAATCTCGGCATTCGTTCTCTTGAAACATCTTAAAGTTTCTTAAGTGAATGAAATAATTAACTAAGAAAATTGTTTCGACAGTCATTATAGAGCTCGTTAAGTTGACGAAATACAAATGATGAGGAACTTAAACTAGGTCCTTAAAAAATGAAGAGTTTTTTCAAAACTGGGGTTGTAATGACTTATGATAAGACTTAAGAATTCTCTAAGAATGCAGATATAAGATCAAAATGTATTTCCTGAAAAAAAAAAATTTTTCCAAATCCATTACGTAGAGAGAGAAAAATTTCTTTTTGACCAGAATGTTAGACAAATAATCTTGGGAAGTCGCAAATGTCTCTGGTTACTGATCAAAAGTATCAAAAAAAAACTTGAGCAGTTCTTCTATATCTTCATTACCATACAATGATGAAGTGCTTGTTAAATGCGCGGATAAAATTAATATTCTGGCTTCTAGATCGACTTCAAAAAAATCTCCCTTATGGATGTGTATTAGAGCCAAAACACATCCGTACGGGAGATATGTTCAAAGTTCTTATGGAGTTCAATGTCTCCAAAGCCGCAGGTCCTGTTGCTTTCTCGATCCTGTTAATTAACTGCGCCTCATCTTTGGCTAAACCTCTGTGCAAACTATTTTACTTGTCTTATTCTACCGGGAAATTTCCAACTGCTTGGAAACTAGTTCACGTTCAACCTATTCCAAAGAAAGGAGAGGGTAGCGATCTCTTTAATTATCGACCTATTGCAATTACTTCGATTCTTTCAAAGGTATTTAAATCTATAATTATCTCCAAATTAATGAAGTATCTAGAAACTAATTAAATCATCAACGATCGCCAATATGGCTTCCGGACTGGAAGCTCATCTGGAAACTTGCTGACTTTTCTTACAGAATGTTGGAACAGTAGATTTCACAAGCTTAGTGAGTCCAAAATCGTTGTCTTAGAACTGTGACAGAGACGGGCATCTAGCTCTTTTATCCAAACTTCAAAACCTTGGTCTCTCCCTTCCTCTTCTATTATGGATTGAAGGTTTTTTATCCGATTGCGTTTTACTAGATGGTGTTTTATCAGAGCCTCACTCTATAAATGCTGGTGTACCCCAGGGCTCTATTATTATCCATCTCTCTTCTTAATTTTTGATAATCATATGCTTGCCTTTACTTTTAATGCCATCTATAGTTGCGGACTTCAGAGGTAATGCCACATCTGTCAATCGAGATTGTATGATTAGATCATTGCGTAACGATCTTTATAATATCCTCGTTTGGGACAAAACGAATTGCGTCGAATTCAATGCAACTGAGTACCAAAGTTATCCCATCTCTTTAAAACAAGATTATAATTTTCCACTGCCATTTCTTTTGATAGAGCACTGACTAACGATACCTATATAGTCTTTATGCATTCTTGGCATTAATGTATTGCCAGGAAGCAGTAGGTGGGGCGGTACATATTTTGGGGCGGAATTTTTTACATATATGTATGTCTAAATTAATGTCTAAATTACGTAAAAGTAAAAATTAATAACGTAATAATGTTGTAATCCACAGAATCATTTATTGTAATAAGTATTTAATTTAACGAAAATGCGTGCTGACCCCGGCAGTCCTTACCGACATTGCGATTTTTAAGCTTAATCACGTACATAAAAAAACATGCGTTGTTAATAATGGGCATCACCAATACGGAAGAGAAACGCATTTGTTATCTCATGGTGTTTGAAGCAAAGTTAAGAAGTAAGAAGAGATTTTCTTAACACTAGATTTCTTGTTAATTTCGTTTAACAAAAAAATGATGTCTATAACGATACAATATGATAGAATTTGGAAACTTTGTATATATGATATACATGCATTTCTTAATAGCTATATTTACCTCTCCCCCCTCCTCCCCGCCTCTTTGTTTTCGGTATATGTATGTGTTATACCTATATTCCTCAAAAGCAGTCATTTTGACAGCTTGGGAAATTTAAATGAATTAACATTTAGCCGGTCGATCGGGGAGATCTCCCCATTTTAAAGTAAGCCGGCGCACCAACGATCGGAAAGATCTCCTCTACCTTGTTTTTAGCCTTTGTGTATAGAATTATATAGTGATTACGAAAATGCTTCCTTGTTATAATATTAGATGGCCCCACTTGTACCATTTTGAACAGTTTTAAAGGGATAGTACGTAAGAGCGTACAGCCATACTACACGAAACCGATCACCTTGGAACCCGACAATCTCCGATTTGGATAAAACTTTCATAAGGAACGCCGAAAGCTCACCCATATTTTTGTTTTCCCCTACCATGTCCTACCACCCTGATAGGGCAGTTAGAAATTTCGTGAGTTTACGATGAAGCAACATTTTCAAAAAATCATATCATATCATATAGAAAAAAAAATTGCTAGAAGTCCTCTCTAGTGAATAATACAATATTTTTGAAAAAACAAAAATACTGTTATTAACAATTTCTTTTTTCGTTATGTGCTGCTATATTTTTTTGTTAAAAATCTAAAGGATCAAACTTCATTTGGTATTTGATTCATAAAAATCGCTTGATTCGTTCTCGAGATATGATGTTTGAAAATGACCCTTTATCGGAAAATCAAAAAAATGTCTAACCGCTCTAGCGGGAGGGTACGGAGTAGTGGAGGAAAACAAAGAAATATGGGTGAGCTATTTTGATATTCATTCCCTACAAACTGAGAAAGTTTTATCCAAATCGGATATGGTCGGGTTCCAAGGATTGGAAGAATAAAGTGGGAATAATTAGAAGGAAGAAAAATCATCCAAGCCTTATGGCTTTGGTAGCAGATAAGTATCAGGGGCGATAATGCAGGTACCGTGGGCCCTTTAATTTATAGTTAAGTTGTCCAAACGAGAAGAATCCCGAACTTACGTACACAAAACGAACAAAAAGATATTCGTAGCTTGTAAATTTCTGAAAAAAAAAAAATCATATACAGCTCGAACCACGTATCGGAAATTATAACCTCTACTGATGATTTGAATCCATCGATAATAATATATGCAGAGTAAATTAAACAACTCCACCTAAGCGATAAACGGAGGTAGCGCTGGAAAAAGACAAACAACACATCCAACTACCAGGATATTCTAGGCTCATGATTTTTGGGGAGCTGAACCAACGATAACTCCTGAAATCACACTATCACCCATAAGTGGTGGCATCCAACAGTGCAAGTTCAGGCACGTTACATACACTTAAATAGGAGGCAACAGAGCCAAAGGATACCGTAGAAAATTAGGAAGTGAGCTACTCACTCTTGTTGTAGTTAAGAAGAATTATCAAGTGATTTTAATACTTTTCTCTAAATTGATTCAGAGATTTTCATCTGAATTGCAGATAAATTTTAGGTATTGGAATTCCAAAGAGCATTAGCTGTGATTTCGTAGAATTTTGTTTGTATACGTGTACTTCTGTCCTTGATTAGGTGTCAGAAATTATAAACTTAATGCTATTCTTGACCCACGGTACCCATGACAACTTTTCGGGCGATGCAATTTATTTGTTTCATTCATACAGGTACTTTCCGGCAGTTGGAGCACTTCAACGTGTTAGGAACATTGACTTTAAGTAATTTTCATCCTAATTATATAAAACAAGATCGCTAGACTTCTCTTGGGTTGCCGGAATAGTAGGAAGACTTGTCGAAAACAATGTACACATAAGGATTATCTTTTGTGCCATAGCCTATTCAACAATACTATTACAAAATATTTTTTTGATTTAACTTACAGTTAGTAGAATTTTGATTATATTCAACAAAATGTCATAACGTATTACATCTTTATAGTTGTAACCTTTGGATTAATGCTATAATTTTTTCATTACTGTTGCAAGTTTTTTTGATTCAAATTGTAATGGTTGGGAATTTTTGTTTTCATATCCCTGCTACTCTATAGAATATTACTTATAGTGGTGGGATGATAAAGTTGTGTGTGTAATGCTATCATATATCTTATAGACTGAATTTATTTAGAGCCTATTGAAATTTATTATTGAAAAGTGTAGTAAGTATATTCGATAATACCTAATCTTAGTCGCGACGTGCAGTACGTAGAAAATTATCTTGCGACATTATAGCGATAATCATATCATAATTGTCAATTTTTACAAAATCATTATTTACCCTTGACAATTTTGTATATAATGTAGCTTCTATGTGTACGAAACAGTAGGTCTACGGGGGTGAAATTAAGAAAAAAAAACGTATAAATGATATTTTTGTTTATAACGAAATAAGGTGATAGACTTGGTTATTCTCCTTTTACTCTCCTGGAGCCCTTTCTCAACTATGATGGTCGATAAGGTCCGCTCCTCTTCTAAACTTTTAGACCACAAGGACACTGAGCAAAATAACTGCTGCCCTCAGTGTCGTTGGGTGGATGGGGCAAGCAGAAAGAAGGCAGAATATCTGCGCCTTCACAGGAGGTAATAGTAAGTAATGTAAATGTCCTTCTGGACCGGGTGGGTTGCCGCTTTTGTTTTGGCATGAAAATTTTTTGTATATGAAAGGTGACAGCGTCAGGCCTTCGTGGAACCTGTACCGTCCTAGTTACGGATATACTTATATATTTGTATATATACATATATATAGATAATAAAAAAGAAAAATAATTAATAAATCATTAAAAGTAAAATAGAAAGTTTGGAAAACTTTTTAATATCAAATTAGGAAACAGCATAGAGGATCAATATAAACAATACATATAAAAATTATATCAAGTATACATACATTTAGAGTATCAAAAATTTCTTGTATAGTAAAAATGTATTAAGGATCTGAGTATGCATAGGATAGATATATATAGAAGTGTCAGAAATATAAAAGTTAGTAGTATGCAAGATTTCGTAGCGCTAAGTCTACAATAAATACATTACGAATAAAAAGTATTGTATACCAAAAAAATAAAACATAAAATAAATAAATAAATAAAAAAATTTATTAATAATAAAAAATTATCTGTATTATTATTATTATTTGAACTTCAATTAATTAAATTGCAGTATGCATTTATTTCAGTGAATCGATTGATTGCAATAATTTAATATACAATTATTGTGGTCAATCGATTTACAACAATTTCTAAACTAATATGAATTACATTGCAAAAACAAGCAAAAGAAAAGAAATAAGATTACAACACCAAGTATACTCGGAACTGTGTCAAACAAATCAATAACAAAAAAAAAAAAACACTTGACATTCATTTGCCGCAGCGATTAATGACCAAGCATTTTGTCGTTGCGATAAATGTATGCCATCATTAGTTCCAAGTGCATGCGGTTGATTTTTTCAATGTAAGCATATAGAATGGTAAGCATAGGTTAACGTATGTTAAAAAATATATATAAATAACCCGGAAAATTGAATAAACAATATAGTCGGTTGTACTAAGTTAAAAAGACAATAGTCCGCGTATTTAAATTAAATTGGAGTAAAAGCTGAAAAGTTGCTCCGACGCCTGCTATCTATTTTATCTCGGAGTTAGAGCTTAAATAAGCCGCTCCAGTGGAGTGAAAGCTTCACGGCTGCTCCCAGGGAATTTCTTCCATAACAATATCGACATAAGAAAGAATCGAAAAGGAAGCAGAATAAATACTTTTTAATAAGAGTAGTAATATCACAAAATATCTTTTCTTTTTCTCATATATACGAGAAAAACTGATAACAAAGAAATCTGGAAATTCAAAAAGCAATTAAACAAAATTCGATATTGGCAACTGGATGTGGCGACGCGTCTGTGTTCGTCAACATTTCCTTTCTGAACATTTGACCAGCCACTGTGAATCAAATAATTTGTTTCGTTAGGTTCTCAGCTAGCAATACTTTGTTGGGTTTGGAAAGCCTTAGCTAGGTAGGCGACGATTGACAATAGAAATTAATTTAGTGGATAAGAGAACTCATTCATGTCAGAATTGTTGTTCAGACAGGTTACTTTTTGTCGCTACAAAAGATTATAACGTTTTAAATTAATTCTCACGAAGGAAACTTTAATAAAGGACGGATACGAATCCATAACACCAGTGGTTTAATTGGACTGGATTTCGCTGAAGGCTAATGTTTATGCCCGTTCCCGTGGCATTTACACTATTATCTTTCTTTCTATTTTTTTTAGACCTTTCCTTTCAGAACGGCCCATCCAGAGTGCACTTTTAAGAACACTGAAGTTATCGATGTTGCAAGTGTTACTATTGATTGTGAAGAATGCCACCTCGACTGGTTGTTGATAACTCAAGAAAGTTATAGTTCAAAACCCCATCAACTCTCGCCTCTCAGCTGTATAGCACGGTTGAGACAACCTACCCACCGATAGATTTTGACTGCCCAGCTTGGCTAGGTGCTCCAGCTGTCCTCATCAGCTACACCTCGACTAGGTATTAACTGAGGAGACATATTGGTTCCCGACGAAATATATAATAATAGAATAACAAGGCTAACTTCACACACCAGTAACGACAGGAGTGGTCTGTCAAGGTTTGACCAGTTTGACATAGGGTCAACTGGTCATTTATGTTCTGTTCAAACGCTATTATTTACTTTGCAGAAGGCTGATTTAAATCGACATTATCAACATTATATTACATTATCCTGTGGTTGTACTGAAAACTGTGTTGTTGCTCTCATCCAAGGGTGAGTATACGATTTCCTCAAGATATCCAGGGTAGTCAAACCGAACTACTATTCTACGCCAACTACTACCGGTGTTTACAGGCATCCTGTAGAGAGATCAGCTGATTTCAACTCACCCGAACTATCACTTACTTACATCTAATCAAGATAACTAGAGGAGCCGGAGGTCGTAATACGACTTAAGGAATACCACTAAAGCAATTAATCTGAACCCGCCGTCATAGAAAAATCCCCCCCTCCCCTACACACTCTCCGCTAATAGCCGAGGCGATCTAGCGTACCGCATTGCACTGCAACGCTGTCTACCAAGTGATCTGTCAGCTCATGCTGACAGTCTGAACTTCACGTCTAAGCCAATCACTCACATTAATTTCATAACAATATATACAATGTGAACTAGATCCAAAAGATTTATTTCAACATAAAAATTATTAGCTTAAGATCTAGCTGCATGCATAGCAATGTAAATAAAAAGTTTAAGATCGGTTGAAAATATAGCTTTAAAAAATAAGTCAAGAAAAACAGTTTCTTTTCTCTTTGGGTCTAAGTGACCGATTGACCGATATAATTTTGAAAGAGTGTGACTCAGGTCTTTTGAGTCAGTGTACTGACCTGGTCAAAACGACTGAATCGTTCGCGATCAACCCATCACTACTTCAGAGTTCAATTTGATATGAATTAACCTCGGTGTGAGATCTGTGCTCAAGCGAAAGGGGATGCCGGTTTAAAGGATAACTCAACGTTTATATATTCAAATATAAAATTCTTTATTTTAATAAATTGCTTAAAACTATATCACAAAATTCAGCTCCTTTACTTACTACCACACTACTACTGTAATTCATTTACTTATAACTATTATTCTAAAACTAAGTAGATTCAATAATTCACTAAAAGGTTTAAAAATGCTGCCACCGACGTTTGATCCTTTTAATTCGAAAAAAAAGAGAAGAAAATCTACTATTAACTTCTTGAAATAATAATATAGAAGTTTTGTGTTGCACGTATAAGCGAGATAACTAATTTGGCAGAAGAATATTTCTGCAGCAGGAGTAAGTCCCTGCATAAAGATTAGAATGAAGCAGAAGTAAATTTCTGCAGCAAGAATAAATTCCTACTTAGATTGAAAGATGGAATTAAAGTAGAAGTAAGTTCCTGCAGTAGGAGTAAATTCCTACTTAGGTGTGGGATGGAATTAAACCAGAAGAAAATTCTAACTTAGGTGTGGGATGGAATATAGCAGAATTAATTTCTGCAGTAGGAGTAAATTCCTACTTAGATGGAAGCAAAATCAGATTTTGGATAATTAGGAAAAATCAGATTAAATTCTGATGTGTTCAGATCACATTCTGAATTGGGAATGGGCGATTCAGTTGCAGCTCGTCGCATTTTTATTACGTTTCGGCTTCACGATGAGTTGCCGTGGCAACACTCATTCTCAAAATTGCATTTGATTAAAGCAGGATTTACATTATGATGACATCCAATTTTTACAGAAATTGTGAGGGAGATAGTTTATTGATATTTTTTTCGTAGAAATTCAAAGATGGATCATGAAAAGAAGTATAATTTTACAATTTCTAAAATATTGCATGAAAGCACGCAGGAGTTCAGAGCAAATGATGAGATTATATCGAAAAAATTTGTCGCAAAATATCAGGTGGTACTCTAATTCAGTTCTACAATCATCATTTTGTACGATAACGAAATTTTTATTTAATAATTATTTCATATAGTAAACAAAAAGTTCAGTAAATAATTTGCTAATATATAAACGTCAATCTACTTCATCCACTCAAGAATACACATGAAAATAATCCCACTCCACTACCCTATCGAACTAACGCCGGTGAAGATAATTCCAGTCCGGTTCGTGTTCACATGACGGATTATCTCAAAGGCAGAATAATTCCAGCAAATTATAAAGAAAAAAGACCACTGCAGTGGAAATGTGGACGTACTGCTCCCTGCTCGTGGACAGAAAACTACCTCAGAAATAACTTCAATATTTTCTATAAAGAAATATTTAATAACTATCAATTTCGCAATATTTAATTACAAACTCAAAACTTACTTTTGTTTATTTCGACAAATAATTTTACTTGGCAGATATGTATATGCCATAAAATTATAGTAAGAAAACAGCAATATGGCAGCTCCAGTAGTCGAAATTGACAAATTAGGGTTGCCAATAAATATGTTTTAGTTTCAGTAACTATAAAAACTCCCTATGCTTGAGGTCTTTTTATGGTTCCGGACACGCACACAGTGACAAGTCGACGTCCGTAAAAAATTCAGGTCGCGTTTGCTTCTCTCGTCACTCATAAATAAATTTCCGTATACGATTCACTATCTCCCTCACAATTTCTGTAAAATTTGCATGTCATCATAATGTAAATCCTGCTTTAGCTTTGACGGCGGTGTCTCGCAGTGACGTCATAGTCTGACCATCATTGAACTAAAAGTTGGATTTTACTCACTGAACTCTTGACTGTAATGTAATGTCATTTGAATGATATTACAAAAACGTAAATATACTGCGGTACGTATACAGGGTGTTTCCCACTAGGAGGTCAGTAGAGCGGGAGGTGATAGTACTCACCTAGACGAACCAAAAACTGTATGTCACTGGGGGGGGGGGGGGGCATATCAGCCATTTATGAGTTACAGGGTGATTAAAAAAAAGATGGTTTTTCGCAAAACACTCTGTATCTTAAAAAGTACAGGGAGTACGGTCACAGTCATTGTATGCAAAATTTCCTGGCCTTTCCAACGACTGTTCAATCAGCCCTATACCCTCCCCTCTTTAAGTTGACCTTTTACACCCTATGTGTTAACTGTAGCCGTTAAACAGTTTTTATCTCATAACCTATTCAGGTCACACCGAAATTAAATGATATTTTTTTAAATGACGTGCTAAGGGAACAAATTATCGTTGAGAATAGGTTTGAAAATAGGTTTGAGAATAAGTTTAGAGCTAATAACTCTTAAAGGGCTTCAGATAGCACAGGTCAGATTAAAGAGGAGAGTCTACAGTATACAGTTTTTATAAAACAAAGTTATGTTAACGACCTTTTTGCAAAAATAATGGAGGTTAAATTGAAAAAAAAAGGTAAGAAAATCCGAAATTTTTAGTTTATACAACCACAATTTTGGATAATAGAGGGCTATGGGGCTCATTGAGCAGTCGTTGGAAGGGCCCCGTAGTTTTTAAGTTACAGGGTGTTTTGTGGAAAACTAGATTTTTTTCTTAATCACCCTGTAACTACTAAACGGTTGATATGCCCCCCCCCCCTGCCATACAATTTTTGGTTCGCCCAGGTGAGTACAATCACCTCCCGCTCTACTGACCTCCTAGTGGGAAACACCCTGTATTTTGGTAAGTTTGTTACTAGCTATGCTTTTTATTTATTTATTTTTAATGTTTTGATATTTAGATAGAGAAGTACAGATTCAGCTTTTAAAGGTTCGATTGTATAAGGGTGGAGTTGTTCCAGTCGTTAAGGTGCAAAGATGCTGCAGATAAGGATTGCCTTTTAGATAAGTGTTTTTATTTTGAACTTTTTGAATTAGATACTTTGTGTTTTCGTTCTTTATTTTTTAGGAGCATATTTTCATCGATGGATTCGACTGAACACTCCTCGTAATTCCAATAAGCCCCATTTAGAATTCTCCGAAAGAATAAATAATAGCATTTCGTTTTTATCTACATTTTAGAACAGGACTAATAGTAATTTTCGCATTTAATATCTACTGATGGGCTTCTTTTCTTAGAGCGTAAAGTTTATCACAGAATTTTTATTATAAAGAAAAAGTCAAAAGTTTTTCAATTTTCCTCAGAGGAATTAACCTTGAATTCCCAAAGTATCCCTAAACTTATTCAAAAAAAAAAAAATATATTTCAGAAATAATTTAATTAAATAATTAACTGAGATATATACATAAATACATTCATACACATACATATATAAAATATAAATGCAAAAATGAAGAGCTTCAACCGCATTAGGGTATGACATTAAATTTACTTATCCCTTTTTGCACGGACAGGATGCAATACTCTCTCTCTCTTAACCAAAGGAAATTAGTCTACAAAGGCTTGGAGAAACCGCATTAAAAATTTATTTAGCTTCTAATTAGCATCGTTTCATGTTGGAAGAGACCCAACACCCGTTTGCTGTTGGCGAAATTCATTTAAACTTTGGTGTTATAGGCCAAAGAACAACATCGACTGATGGCCATTTTCTTAACCCTTTTTTGGGTGGGTAATTTTGTTTGTAAGTACCAACGCCTTTTGAAAATGTTATTATTACTTTGCTTACGGCTATTTGCAAGTTTTTAATAAAGGCTACATTCTCTCTATACATCCGCACAAGGGCGAAGAAAATAAGTCTTGTCTAAAGAAAAAAAAAAAAAAAAAAAATACGCTCGGATAACAAGGGCTAACACATCTGACAAATCGAGGCTTTTTTTTTCGCCTAGGGAATCGCGATTTTAGTTATTTTTTTTTTTCATAAATTTTTCTTAAGAAAATAAATTTATAAGAAATATGAATTAGTAATAATGTTTGACATTTACGGATGTCACACGATTTTCTCTACTCAGCAAAACTTCCACATGACTTAATCTGAACTATGTAGTGTAAATGGTATACTCGAACTCGCCAAAAAGTCTTCAATATAATTAACATGACCTCATCAAAATCTCTGCTCCATGCAGAATTCATTCTGGAAGAGCTGTTAAATTCCTCAGGAAGCGGGTTACTTCCTTTCATTTCATACAAAACGTTTCAGCTACACGACAACTTGAAAGGGAGCCAATTTGTGAAAACCTCAACCTAAGAGCGTGACAAGAAAATTTAAAGCTGTTAAGTCTTGGAATTCATCATCATTTATCATTCGACATGGTGAGAGTTGAAAATTTTAGCCGCGCTAAATAAGGGTGACTGCTTTCCAGAGCTCTCTACCATCAACATTATCCTGCGGGTAAGGATGAAAAAAAAAAGTAAAACCAAAAAAAAAAAACAAAAACGTCATTTATATTGAAAACGCAGGAATTGCTCAATCACCTCCAAATGTGATCCTATCTGGCGGGTTCCCAAATTGATTGCCCCAAATAAAAAATCTGTTGCGGCTCAAAACAAAGCGTAAAAGTTTAAGCCTTCAAAAGATAAGAGCGGGCGGCGGCATCGTCTTATCAGAGTGTGCTTACGTTTATTTATAAGTGTCTCAGGGACGATGAATGGTAGTGGGTGGAGGGACATGAGTGATTTTATATTTCCCTTAAGGAAGCGCTATAAATATATATGTACATCATATATATATATATAGAATAACTGTAGATAGATTCCAGGATGTAGCACTTAAATATTTCATATCTCGCGTTCAAGATATAAATGAGACTGCTGCAGGCTCTTTTACTAAACACGAAAGTCCCATCTATGTAGAGCGAATCAGGCCACCCTTGCGGGTGCTTTTAATGATAAAATGTTAATTTCATCGTTGGCGTGGGACTGATGTTTTCGAGGCATTTGAAATGGGTACACTACCATGCTCATCTTTACTTCCTTTTATCCATTTTATCCAATTTTAAATATCGACCGAGCTTTTAACCCTTATGTTTGACAACCCTTCACCAGTATCTGTCTATCCGTTTATCTGTGTACTATCTCTCGTCAAAGACAGAGGGATGTTTGATGACGTTCGCTTTCTTGGGTTCAAAATCTTTCCGACTGTTTGCATTTAGGGTTAATAAATAGCAAAGAGTTGACTGAGTATATTTATATGGATGGAGTAAGGTGGGTTGGTTCCGAATGGAGGCAACTAAAGGAGGCGGCTAGAGAACTGTATCAATGAGAGGAGTAAGAAGTTGAATCGTTTGATATATATATATATGGCTATATGCATATAACTAAGTATACCCGCGTCTTTCTAGTGCTATCAGTGCCGGTACAGATAATATGGTCCCTCCTGATTCATCTCTACCAAGTAAGTAGCAATATACAAGCCAGGCCCTGATTTTGTTTCTCTTTAGTTTAATTAAATTATCTTGCACAGAACAAAACTTCTCAATGGTTCTCTGATGGTTGTACTCTGGTTGTACTACCTACTATGTATGTATATATAGTATGCGCCGTTTAAACTTGCTTTAGGCATATTTGGTCTTCAGATTGAAAAGATGCTGGTTTCCTTGAGAAAATGAACAAATGAACAAAAATTCCATCGAATTAGAACTTAATGCAATTCCAAATTAACGAAGATAATTCTCTTTGAAAGATTTGTTTATCTTGAAAACTTAAATGTTGCTAAACAATGTTGTTGAATATAATTGGAGCAAATTTAGAGGTCTTTTAATTTTTGGACAATATAATAAATATTTTTTTTTTATTTTTTAACATTAATTCGGTGCTTATAGCTTTGTAGAATAATATTGCTATGGCATTGGTGAATTATACTTCAATTAGTAACTTAATTTGGTCGGTTAAGTTGTTCGTTGTTTATAGAAAGAGATGTGGTTACTAGTAAAGTGCCATATTTAAAATACGAGTGCCCATAATATTGGCTGAGTATTATTCTATCCAAATAAAATAGATTGAATCTTTTTAAGTTATTCAACAGTAAGTACTTAAAAATATTCTTTCTGGAGTAAAACTGCACTATTCGTGATTATTCGACGGTTAATAATTGTGTCATACACAAAAACAGAATCTGTAAGGCTGACGTCTAAGTTGACAATATCTGGTAGTCAGTTACCAAGGCATGATTTTTTTTTTTTTTAAATCATTAAGCCAGGTTCCGACGATACCCTATGATGCAAAGCACAGCATGGCAGGAAGGAGATAGGGAAAGGATTAGGGGATATGAGGAGAGTAGTGGAGGTGCCGATGTATGTCGCTCTTAAACTTCCGCAGATTGTATGCCGGAGGGAAAACAAAAGATGGTAAGCTGTTCCACATTCGCACTGTTCGGGATAAAAAAGTTTCACGGAATTGTACTATATGGCCGAAAGTAATTTGAAGGGTTAAAGGATATGCGCGGTTTGCAGCGCAAGTATTGCATGCAGGAATCATTCTACAGGGGATTAGACTAGATATTTCATCAGAACATTGACCATGCATATAGCGATAAAGGAGCGAAAGGCATCCAACATTGCGGCGGTGGTCGAGTGAGTCGATATGACAAGTTATTGAGCTTGAAGGCTCTCTTTTGGACAATATCCAATGAAGCTAAGGCTGTGCAACCAGCCCCGGCCCATATATGGGAGTTGTATTCCATTCTAGGTCTAATATAGGACTTATAGAGGAGCGCTAGATTTGATGGGCCGAAATATTTCTTACACCTTCTCAGAAATCCAAGGCATTTCGATGCTTCTTTGGCAACAGAGAAGATGTGATCTGTCCAGTTTAACTTACTGGAAATATTAATGCCAATAATGTTTAGTGACGGTGAATCAGAAATTAATGCTCCATCAAAAGAAACGGGTGTGGTTAAGTTATGATCTTGTATTAATGAGATGAGACAGCTTTGGGTCTTGGATGCATTGTATTCGACTCGCATCGCTTTTCCCCAAGCGAGGATATTGTTAAGATCGTTATTCAATGATCTAATCATGCAATTTCATTTAACACATGCGGCATTCCCCCTGGAGTCAGCAAGAGTGTCAAAGGAGTAAACGAAATCAAGAGTACTGTCATCTGCGAAACATTGGATGGGATTGAAAGTCAGGGAAAGTAGATCATTAATGAAAATTAAGAAGAGAGTTGGAGATATAACAGAGCCTTGAGGCACACCGGCATTTATGGGATGCGGTTCAGATATAACGCCATCTAATACAATACGTATTTGGCGACTAGATAGGAAACTTTCAATCCATAATAGAAGAGGAGGAGAGAGACCAAGTGCTTTAAGTTTGGCTAAAAGGGCTGGATCCCAGACTCAAAGGCCTTTGAAATATCCAGGGCAATGATTTTAGACTCACCAAAATTGTGAAGACTACGGTTCCAACGATAAAAAACATTAAATGTATTTAAAAAAAAAATTGCTTTTCTTAATTATTCTCTAAAAACCTATAACGGAAAAAAATATGCCCTTGGTGTAAAAATTTTATGGGACCAAGGCTAAGACAAAAAAATTGTATCAATTTTTATTTAACCCTGCATTATTAACCTTATATTATGTTGCGTTCTTACTAATCATGGGTGTAATCCGCCCACGACTTTATATTCACGTATACGTGGAACCATAACTGTTCGGTCTCTCGATGCATCCAGTTACATGTTTCCTGGAAATAAATAAAAAGAAAACCACAAACAATTGAATTCACTAATATAAACTTCTTAATAATTATCTAATTAAGTATCCTCAAGTGCTCCTCAAAATTCCTAAATCACATCACAAAGTCCGTCGATGATAATCACAAGCTAAAGATAACAAAATATTATTAAAATAATTAATAAAAAATAATAAATAAAACAAAACTCACCTAAAATACACGTACGTCCGCGTATATATATATTTTTGTCTTGTCATCACATTGACATTACGTCAAACCTTAGGTTACATAGCAGATAGGATAGGCGATGCTGTGTAAAATTCGTGAACGTGTGATACGCATTTTTCTTTGTGGCCACGGGAAGGGAAAATGACTAGAGTGTTCGGTATTTAGTTTTTGTCAGTTCGATATTTCTGACATTTCTCAATTTATTTGAATTTACGAAAATAACTCCGATGACGTTGTAGTGATTTTGTGAGTGAAAACGTGAATTAAAACGGATTTATACTTTTGTAATAGTGAGAAACAATAGTGAAATATTGTTTTGTACAAGAGATTCAATATAATCGAGACTCCGGAGTCTAGAATTATGGTGATGAAGTATTTTGTGCTGTGCTGCATAAACCAGCGGACTTATTGCCATAAGAAGTCGTTTTTCAGGCGAGTTTAATAATTTCAATAATATATTATAATGTTTTAAATAAAATATAAATGAAATAGTTATAAAAATAAACAGCTCTGGTAAAAATATTTAACATTTTCCAATGCCGGTTTGTTTACTTACAATTGAATTGTCAGTGGGTGTTTATAAGATATTAGCCATACAAAGGCAACTTCAAGAAATATAATCGCAAAATAAATGGGGCACTAGCAAAATTCTTAAAAAGGTATTAAGTTATAAAAAAATTATAAAAATATAAACTGAAAAAAGGAAATTATAAAACTTTTTCAATACTTGATAAAGTTTCAATAACTAAATTATGTGCCCGCTCAGAAAATATTGTAGCCTATGAATTCTGTGACTAAACAAACACATCGATGCGGTTCTACTACTTGAAGAAAAATGCATAAGTTTTTTTTTCCTCATAGCCTATACTTTTTCATTTATAATCGAAGCGTCAAACAGACGATTTCGACGCAGCAATGGGTACAAAGATGGCTATGGCAACACCATGAGGAGTACATCACATGACTGGCCTTTGCAGCTATAAAAAGGCGGCGAGCCATAGTGAAATCACCCATTTCCAAATCAGAGCTCATCTGATCATATCCTAAGCCTTCGAGACTGTTCTGAGCAAAATCCTAATCCAAATCAGAAGTTAATTCTAAAACCACAACGTGAGGTTGACTCAATCCTATAAACAGAAGTTAATTCTGGCTACCCAAATAGTTGGGGTTACCTCAATCCTTGGTTCTGGAACATTAAAATTGACATTGACTCAAATTAAATTAAAATTGAGATTAACTCAAAATATTTGATATCGCAAAGGTTGATTGCGATATAAGATCGTCAATAGTTAAAGTTTTTATTTCTGTATTATTCGTTGTTCAATTAAATAAAAAGTGTTTTCTAATATCAATATTCGATAGATTAGGTACTTGTAAATAAGATTGGTTAGTATTAGCTTCAATACAGAAAATGGTGTTTCCACAATGACTTGTGTAGCCGGAACAGCGTGCACTATTATTATTTAAACAATGCCGATTTTACATATTTCGCTTGCTGCCAGTAATTCAATAAGTTGAAATCGACGTCAATTCTTTTTTCTTTATAAGTCTCTATTTGCTTGTACGCGGCCCAAATTTTAAAATTAATTTCTGAATTATATTCATCGTCATCAGAAGATTCATAATCAATTTATAAATCTCGTACTTATAGAAGAGAGGTGATACTTTGTATTGAGCTTTCATCTAAGGAATATGGATCAGAAATCGTTGTGGAAGAAGGAGTTTCATCTTTCTAATTTGAGGACGAAATAAAGATTGATTAAGCGAAGGAGCAATAATAAAAGAGCAAATATTCAAACTATCTAAAAGATTATAAAAATGTTAAAAATGGTAGTCATAGTACAATTTTTTAATTGTTGGATTTCGAATAACATGAGTAAAACATATTGTTGGCATGGCATTATTTGTGTTTTCTATTGATGTATAAAGATTTGTTTACATTCCTTACAGTTACATTTGAATTCATCTTAGTAACAAAAAAAAAAAAAACGCGGAAATATGTAAAGTCGGCATTGTTTAAATAATAATAGTGCAACGCTGTTGCGGCCACACAAGTTATTGTGGAATCACCATTTTCTGCATTGAAGCTAATATTTAGCGACCTTACGTGGACCTAATCTACCGGATATTGATATTAGAAAACAGTTTTTGTTAAATTGAACTACGAATGATTCAGAAATAAAAACTTTAACTAAATTTTCGTAATTTTTATTGACGATCTTTTATCGCAATCAACCTTTGCGATATCAAATATTTTAAGGAATCTTTTGCAATTTACTAGCAGCACATAATTTTTATTCATTTACTTAAATCATAAAAATTTACAAATAATTATTATTGTTACAAAAATTAAACAAAAATAATTAATTATTATCTTTGGTCAAAAAAATATATTCCAGAAGATAGACTGCTCTGATGGCAGGAAAGAAACTGACTATCAAATACCTTTCCCAACTTGTGGTTGAGTTGTCAATGTGATGATGTCCACCAGGAGTGACTGGGATGAGAAGGAGATGGTGGTAGCATATGATATTTCTATCTTTACGGAAGGATCTAAGACGAGTGCGGGGGGCACATGGGCTGGAGAATACTACACAGATTGCCAGTAGCACGAGTCTTATAGCAGCATAGCTCGTAGCAATTTAGTAGCCTGTAATATTAGCATATATGTTCAAACAGTCTACATGGCACATCTGCACTTACACTGATAGTCAGGCAGCCATTAAGGCGCTAGATGCTATGTTGGTAAAATAAAAATTGGTACAGTTATGTAAGACTACCCTCGAGGAAACTATACGGCACAAAGGTGACTCTATGCTGGGTACCTGACTAAAGAGATATGCTAGGTAATGTAATGGCTATTGAGTTGGGCAAAAAGGGTTCTGAAATGGATAGCTCCACAACTATAGTTTATATGAGGATCCCGATCTAAGCCTTAAAGGAGGTGATCATCAGGGACGCTTATCTAAAGGCAAGCCTACGGTGGATGTACAGAGAAACCTGACGTATTTCGAGGTAATTGTGGCCTACATATGACAGGAAGAGGACAAGAGAACTCCAGTTGAATAAATACCAGGAATCTAGTTGGGATTATTACGTGTCTATGGCTCATAGTAGACCATGATAGAAGACTGGGAATAGCGGCGAACGATTTCTGTACGAGCTGTAAGGATTCGGAACAAATCGAATCCGTCCAACAGGTACTTTGTGAATGCCCCGTTCTGTTGAATAAAGGAGGTAAGCTATTAGGTAACTATTTTTTTCTAAGTCTGGGAGAGTTGCAAAGTAAAGAGTCAAAGAGTATCCTGAGATTTCTAATGGAAGTAGAATGGACCAAGGGTTGTTTTAATGGTTATCCCATGAGGTCAAGCTACACAATGGATCCATTGAAGGTCTAAGTGAGCAGTCTAGGTCCTTATAGCGGCACCCGTCCTACCTAGCCTAACTCACTATATTTTGTGATGAAATCACTGAATTCGTAACACTGACCTCAATGCTTTCAAAATTGGTAGAAATGTATGCAAACGTATGTAGGAAATATAGTTAGGCGAATATTTCAAAAGCAAAACTTTAACGAAAGAAGATTTCTCGTCTAACAGACTGAAATTTATTGAAAATAATTTCAATAAATTTACAAAATGCATTTAAGTGCAAAAAAAAAATTATTGAACTAGGCGTTCAGAGATAACCATACCGATGAGATCTCTCTGATCGCTGGGTCGAAAACTTTAACCTTAATTTTTATTTTCATCAGACAGCATCACTATTTTGTGTAAGATGAAAAAGAACGCATGGTGGAAATATAAGATACAATATAAAAATTAGATTACCTAAACACATATATATAGAAAACTTTATTGTAGGGATCCAAAACCCTCGAGAGTACTTCCTAAGCCATGAAATACAAATCTATAAGTGTGCGTTGGGAGTCCGTTTTCTAAAATGTGTCAAACATTCAATTTATATATGCAATAGAGTCTAAACTACTATCCATACAGGAAAATATTCTTCTACTAATTTAAAGCTTGGTTGCTTATCTTCCAAACAGGTGCGTTTACAATATACCTTACTTAACAAATTAATGAAATAGTTTTGATTACAAAGTCACCTTACCATTTTGCACTCACTAACTCTCAGCTGAGTAGTAATTACATGTGTGTTTGTGCGGCCGATGTTCGAATCTGTAGGCAGCTATATTCGATATCAATCAGCCCAGGCATCCCATGATATATATACAGTGATTACTCAGCTGAAAGATCTTGTTTGAGGAATCGAAGTCATTCGGTTAAGATAAGTTTTTTTAAATAATTTTGTTAGGAAAGGTATAAAAACTTTATTTTGGTTCGGAAGATAAGAAAGCAAGCCTAAGATTATCAAAACACCATTTTCCTCTATGAATAGTAGTTTAGAGCTGAGGAGGTTTCAAATCAAACTTTCGTCAGTTTTACATAAGAACGCTGAAAATATTTTAGAATTTAATGACTCCGTTGGGGCTTTCATGTGATAGTGAGCAAGTCTGTTTCATGGCTTGTGAAACATTTTTGACGGTTTTGAGGGATCCCATAGAAAAATTTCGATTTTGTACGTGCATTTGGGAAGGACGATTGAAACCCATCGATATACAGGGACTTTATAATTTTAAGTGAAGTTTTTAAACTAAATTAAATTGGACAACCTCTGCTTTATGCTATGAAAAGGATCAATTCTAGACGTTTCTAATTTATGTTGAAAAGTTTTTTCGAAATTAGTTATGAAATTTATTAAAAATGTATTAAAAATAAAATTAGTCTTAGTTCAAATGTAAAATTTAAAATAAAAAAAAAACATTCTCTTCGTTAAAAAACTGCAAATTTCTTAGTAATTTCGAAATTATTTCAATCAAGTTTCAGTGCTTAGTCCAAAAATATCTTTTCTTTTGGGTTCCGTGTAGGTTTAAAAAAATCAAAGGAGCAAAAAAGAGATCATTTCTGTTATTCCATTTTGCCTTGAAACACAATTTCATATTTTTGAATAATTTTTTTTATATTTATTATCCACCTTCTAAACAGCTTAATATTGTATTATTCATTCCCCGAAAATTTCCCTGAGTATATGTTTATGTACATACACACACATCATACATATCATAAGATAATATCTTAGACGGATGTGAAATTCTAATAAATGGAAACAGGGATAATCTCAGATTTATTTTTTTATTACTCACGTCATTACAGCGATATGTTGTCGTCTAGATATTTTTCTGTGCTTGCATTAATCATAAGCATAAATTAGGGAGAAAGGAATTATAACTGGCAACATTTGTCTCCCCAGGACTCATTTAGATAATTGGTGTAATCATCTAAATTAGCGCCACACTTGCAATATAAATCTCTCTTGGAGCCTTCTTCTTTTCGTTTTTCCTTTTTGTTTTCCGTATTTTCCTTTAATTTTCTTTTTGGGAATTTAATGAAATGTTCAAATGCACAAGAGTGTGATGGAGTTACTTCGCATTAATTTATACATATATAAAATGTGGATATTTAAAGCGGAAATATGTACAATGAATGTTTAATACAATTTTGATACTAAGGAAGTACAAGCTCTAGATAAAAGGAAAAGAAAAAGGAGAAAAATTGACATACAATGATCGAGCTAAAAAATTCCAACTATACGTCAAGCCTTTAATAATAAATGCATAAAAAATTGCAGAATTGGATCTCTTGCACTAGTTGGGAAACTTGTAGGCGGATGACACTAAATAGAGTGTCCAAACTGTGATACAGAAATTTAGGAAGTTGCTATTATTTTCTCCATCAAGATTTAGTAATGGCGCATTGTGATCTCTAAGAAATTTTTGATAACAATTTATATGGACTCACAAATGATGAAAGATAACTCGTTAGGGTTTTGGTTTGGTTTTCTAATTTCCCCACTTAAATAAACCTATTTCTTCAAGCCAGCAACGTTTCTTTAATTTTTTTTTTTTTTTTTTTTTTTTTGTGAATCGAACATGTGCCTTCCTTATCTTACTTTGGTATTGTAATAATTTTCAAGGTTCATGCATCGACATTCTGCAAAATAAAGAAAAGAAATCAATTTCTCTTAATTTGTTCAAAATTAAATTAACTAAAATGTTGGAATGCCTGTGTATTCTTGTTCTAAAACAAAATATACAGCAGACTTCTTATTTGTATTTCCGTCCGTTTTTAAGGATCTAATAATTTTTGAGATGGAGAAGGACTCTTTCAAAATAATAAAATTAAAATATATTAATAAACTTGAACCGATTGGAAAGTGACATGGAAATTTTGTTCTGATTGGGACAACCGTGTTGATTTTTTGTTTTTTTTCAAGATAAACGATAAAATTAAAGAAAGGACTAGTCCAAGATGACAGTAAGCGGAAATGAATCTATCTTGAAGGAATGGTGCCAAAGCGACCTTAAGGCTGAGTCTATGGCATTAATTGGACAACTTGGAAGCAATCGCAAATCCCAAACGGATAGTACCTGATGAGTTCGACAATCCTCCTTCAAACATTCTATCGGCCTAGTTTACCTGCTTCACAAACGTTCAACTGGCTAACCCTAAGGGAGTTGCTACCTTTCTTTCTTCTATAACTCCCGCTATTTAACGAGTAGTTTTATGATTTCCATGATTTTCTGATGCTTCGCATGCCACAATTCGCTGACTACTCTACTTTAGATCGATTATCCAGAATTTTTCTATAAAGAAATCTAAAAGAAAGTTGGAAGGTAGAAAAGACTTTTGATGAACAAATTTCAAATTTTAACTGAAGAATCTGTGAGTACTGTGGAAAAACTTATATGATGGATTTTATATTTGAGGCTCAATAATATGAACTTACTCGAAAGTCAACAAGTAAAAAAGCGAGAATTGGTCTAGGTACCAATTCATATTAAACACGAGATGAATTCCCGCAGTAATTTCGTATGGTGATCCATCTCTGGAAGTTTGAAATGGGTTTTCGCTTATATTTCTAGAACTGTTCGTCGGACAGCAAAAATGATTATAAAAAATTTCATAATATTTCATATTTTAAAGAACCTTTCAGTACAATAAAAGCATCAAGGACTAATCATTTTCATAGCATACGTGAAAACTCAAAATTTTTATATGGCAACACCAAGAAGGGGTGACTCGATTTAGTCCATTTTTATAGTTTCATGTACTATTATGATAACACTACCCATTGGGACGAAAAATTAGCGCTTCTCTAGCCATCTTTTGGCAGCTCTTTAAAAGCATATTCATTGGTCTATTTTGAAAAATAAGCTAAAGCTGAAGTACTTAGTGATTCTAGAGTCATCGCTTGGAAGCCGACGCAATGAACTGGAATTTGAAAAAGAAGCGCTATGAGCTTCCAGAGAGGTCTTTGAGCGCTCTTTTTCCCAGTCAGTATGTAAAAAATTTCAGCTCTCTAGATCCACGCGTTCTCAGGCAGTTTCATATTTTCGAACTTAAATATGTTTTTTTTTATGTGCAAAATTTCATCACTCTACGTGAAGGCATTCTCGAGTTACTGTGAGGACGGAGGAACAGACGGACATGCAAAAATCAAAATAACTTTTTTAATATTATGCGTGGGTGTACAGCCCATTTTGTTCTACCATCATTATTTCTGTGCGTTACAAATGGAACGATAAGCTTAGTATACCCTGCTATTTCCTCTAGGATTTAAAAATGTACGTAAAGCTAGCACCGCAACTTCGCCTGATATAGTTCGGAAGTATCTCATAACTTGTCGTTAATTTGTCGGGAAAAGTATAAATTTGTCGTGTCCTTTTTTTCTGAAGGAAATTGGATGTGGTGCTAAGTTGACGTCAAGTTAGCACTACATCCAGTTTCATTTAGAAAATAGGACACGAAAAATTTATGTGTTTCACGATAAATTCACGACAAATTCCAAGAATTAAAATTCTCCCATCCGCTAAGGTTTCGTCGAGTTCCAAGTGATTTGCGGTGCTAACTTTACGTCAACTTGGCACCACATCCAATGTTCTTTAGAAAAAAGGACACGACAAATTTATGGTTATCACGACAAATTAACGACAAATTAAAGACAAATTATGAGTTAATTCCGAACAAATTATGAGTTAAAATTTACGTACGTGTATAAAAATTTTACCCAAAGAAAATAGTTACGTTAATCAATTGTCACAACCTTAGGTGTCTAGCACTGAAATGTATAACTTAGATTGCTGACACTACTGAAATTGCACACATTATTACGAGATAACTTTTCTATAATTGTCTCCTTTTGGTTTAACTACTGGGAATTTCAAATAATAAGTTCTATACGAAATCCACGAGAGTCCAGTTTCAGTTCAGTGCATTTTACAGTACTTTTTACTTTTAGGGATAGGCAGACAAAAATTGCTCAATTTTGTTTCCTTAAAAACTGAGTTTAAGGAATATTTGAAGCCATAAAAAATTGGATTCCAAATGAAAGTACTAACTTCGGATGTATTTGGATTTCTATGAACTTGAAATATCAATATTAATGCGAAAATGAAAGTTGAAATTAAATTTAATGCGGTCACCAATACTTCACATTAAAATCGCTGGTAAAATTTTCACGTATGTTAATTTGGAGAAAAGAAAGTGACAGATTTTTAAAACTTTTATCACTGGAAAAGTTCAAATTGTTTATAAAGTTTAGATAAACGTTATTACAATTTACAATTATAAATGGACTTAATTAATCTGAAAATTGGTAAGACAAATTAACCCATTAATTCCTACTGCAGCGTATACGCACAATTTTCCTTTGTGTACAAAAGTTGGTGAAATAAATACTACAATAATGAAGTGGTGCTTCAGAAATTTTATAACGAAGATAGAGGTATAATACACACTAAAAATAATCGACACGTAATTCCCGCTCCATATTCCGAAGTGTGAGGACCTACATTTGTTTCAAGTAATTTTCTCTGTATATGAAAAAAGCAAAATGACGACCCGCCGTGTGTAAGTAAATTTATTTTGTTATTCGTTTAAAAGAAATAAAAAAACGTGTTATGCTGTATTGTTCAATTTTTGTGAAGAATAATTACAAAAAATATTTTTTTTTGCTGTGGTGAATCTTGCCTGGTTCTTGACGCTCGGAAGTTCTGTGAAGCGTATACGCTTCACTCGGCTATTCTCAGTTCAAGTTATTTTTTCTTTTATGAGCGTATACGCTTCACTCGGCCATTTGCCTTATTCTCTTCTTTTGTTCGTTTTTAATGGAATTTCAACCATTTTTTCAATTTCGATTATTTTTTCTTGACGGATTGTTCAATACAGAAAATATTTGACGGCCATGGAAATGCGACAGGAGATAGTTTCGTGGTTGGATGGTGATGATGATGACGCAGACGTTGTTGAGGCAGTGTATATTGAGCCACCATCGGCATATGGTTATCAGTCGGTAGAAGATTCTTGTGATGAGGAAGTTGGAGGTACATTTTTTAATTTACCAAAGCAACAGCTGGAAGAACCTTGTGAGATGATTGTGAGAGGCGTACGAGCTGAGACACCAATACGAGATGATGAATTAGAAGCTATATGGAGTCCATCAAAAGCGACTGATATTTTAGAAAACTCTTTTGCTAATTTGGAAGTAGATTTGATTAATTCAGTAGCAGCGACACCTCCATTATTTGATATTTCCGATCAGGAAATTCATTCGGAAGATGGCACTGAGTCACTTCTCTTACCACAACCGAGCACATCAAGGCTATTCGAAAAAACACCATGCCGTTCATCAGAACCAATTATATCAAAGCCAATAGAAAAAACACCACCACGTCCGCGAAGAACACGAGCTAAACGAGCATCCGCACAGCCAGCTAAACAACCTGAAAAAAAAAAAAAAAATCTAAAGCAACTACTGATACAATGAAATGGATTCCTGATACAAATTCCGGTTCGAAAGGATTATTCCCGGCATCCGATTATTCAGACTTAGCTGATCTAGAGCCATTTGAGATATTCTCCTTATTTTTTTATGATGAATTGCTTGACTTGTTATGTGAACAGAGTAATATTTATGCGGTTTTTTGCGGTAAACCAAACCCAAATATCACACGCAAAGAAATGAAAGTATTTATAGGTAATATATCAAAATTACATATGCCTTTTTTGTTATATATAGACTAATATGCCTTTTTATAGGTATTATGATCATGACTGGTTATAATTACACACAGAATAAAAGACACTACTGGTCACTTGAAAGTGACCGGCAAAATAGACTTGTTAGTAATACTATGAGACGTGACTGATTTTTCACTATTTTTCGGTTCATTCATTTCATCGATAACGCTAGGGAAGACACAACGGACAAGATTTGGAAGCTAAGACCATTTACAGATGCATTAAAATTACGATTTTCTCGAAACTTTCGACCGGAATAGGATTTGGCTTACGACGAGGCAATGATCGAGTACTATGGACACCACGGGTGTAAGCAGTTTATTCGTGGTAAACCACTGCGATTTGGTTACAAAATGTGGTGCCTGAATACACCGTTAGGTTACCTTTTAAATTTTGAAATATACCAGGGAAATAACCCTAGGACAAACCCAGACCACGTCGAAAAATATGGTAAACCTGCAGCACCGCTCTTTTCAATGCTTGATGAATTTGACGAAGCAATAAAACCACTTCCATTTTGCTTTTATTTTGACAACCTTTTTACAACACCTCGTGTGTTAAGTGGTCTACTTGAACGTAGTTATAATGGCACAGGTAAAAAATTATATCTATCATTTTTTTACCTTTCTTAATCTTCTTCTCAGGTACTATAAGGGCAAATTTTGTGCCGAAGTCGTGTCCTTTACCATCCAAAGATGTTATGAAAATCAACCACGCGGTACAATACACAGCACACGAATAGAAAGTTCGGATATTCGAGCTACAAGATGTAGCATCCACGTTGTTTGGTTCAACGCTAGTCAGCTCCGTTTCGAGATATTCCAGAGCCGAACATAAACGAGTTTAGATTCCACGTCCAATGTCTATACAGCAATACAATCTATATATGGGAGGTGTTGACCGTATGGATCAAAATGTTGCTGCATACAGAATAGGTGCTCGAGGAAAAAAATGGTATTTTCCAATTTTTACATGGTTGGTGGATGTTTCTGTCCAAAATTCGTGGATACTTAGTCGTAAAGCACGGCACAAATACACTCAGTTAGAATTTCGGAGAAGCATCGCAAACAAATTTTGTCGCTCATTCAATTAACCTCGACCACCTTATGGCTATCGACGGCCCACTGGAAAATTAGAAGATGAAGCCAGATATGATTGTATTGGCCATTTTGTTGGAAGAACAACCAACAAAAAATGACGACGATGTGCTGGCTACGGTTGTAAAACTCAATGTATTACTGAATGTGGCAAATGCGATGTTGGGCTATGTGTGCCCTGCTTCCAGAAGTACCATTTCGTGTTCGCAGACAAAAAATAAGGTTTTGCCTCCGTAACTTTTTTATATCTGTTTACCTTGAATGTTTTTTTTTTTATCTGGAATATGTTTTTTTTACTTGTAATATTATTGTTTTTTCATAGTAAGAATACTGTTTTTTTTTTGTATTATGTTATTTTTAAGTTATTATTTTTGTTTATTTTTTTTGGACAAATTAGTGCTGAGAATGGCCGAGTGTAGCGTATACGCTATGGGCGCCCAAGGCTGGAAGAAATCAAAAAGCAGTTTTTTTTAAAACTTCATGTGCCTCCAAACATACACCACACAAAATTTCAGATCTCTTCACCTACTGGATCACTTTCGTTTTTAATGGGTTAAATCCTTCAATAAATTAAAAAAAAAAAAAAAAAAACAATCTAAAATTGTCATAGAAACAGCGAATATCATAATTTTACCAGCATTTTAATGCCCCACACATTAAAATGTTCAGTAAAATAAGTGGAGACATACAAAGCGCCATCTATCTTAAAATAGAGAAATATTCACTTGTGATTTTACCAGCGCTAAAATTTATATGGAAATGTCACATTTTACTCGAACTCGATATTAGGCTTTACAATTGAAATGTCATCGGGTGTTTGTATGATGTTCGCCTTTTGAGTTTCACCATTTGAAGTTCCTCTTTTGAATTTTCTTTTGCCTTATGCCTTTTGCCATTTCCATTTTGAATTTTGCCTTAAAAATGTAATAAGTTATAAAAAAATTATAAACTTAAAAATGATGCGAAAAACGGTGACAGAAAATTATAAAAACTTTTTCAATATTTGATAAAACTTTCACCTCTAAATTATGTGCCCGCTTAGAAAATATCGAAGTTTACTACTTCCATTACTAAGACGAACACATGGATCCAATTCTATTACATGAAGAAAATTGCTTAATGCCTATCCCTTTTGCCATATAATCTAATCTAATTTGGTTTTAATCCCATTTAAACTTTATCCATATCCAACGAACATTCAAAGAGTCACGTATTCCTAATATTAAATTTTGATGTAACGAATATTCGACCAACAAATGTTTGTTTGATACCGATCAGACTCAAAATACTATCTAAAAAAAATAATTTGTTAACTAATTATTATTAATTTTTGAACTTATATCCAGTTATGTTTTCGCATACTATATATTGTTTTTTCTTACCTTTAAATAATCCATCATTAATGTACAATGAGGTGACTTTTTCTTTTTGCGTAATAGTTCGTAAAGCGTCCTGTACTAAGAAGCTTATAAATCCAATCCTTTACCTTCCTCATGACCTTCTGAGCTGGAAACATATTGTAAATTCGTTACATGTGCGGTTGGGTTATTGAAAGGCTGAATCTAGTGTCCTTTTTTTTTATATATATATATAATGCAAGGCTTGACTAAATTTAATGAAATTTAGAAGCAAAGGTCTTACGACAAAATGACCTTAAATTACATATTTCCCCCAGCTTCCTATACAAATAATAACTATGTTTCCGGAGTCAATCTTTCACTCAAAACCATTTTCTCAGTTTAGTTCGTTTTTCGTTTGATAGAAAAAACAAAATACAAAAAAAAATAAAAATTAATCGGGCCCTCATCCGCCTGAAGGTGTGGCAGTCCACATTTACTCTATGCATCATCTAGGATAGAAAAAAAGCACTGGTCATAAATAATACAATCGAAACTAAAAATTCGATTAATAATATTTCAATCTACTTTTGTAATAATTGCAATGCCTTATCAAATTCACCGTTTTGGGTTAGGTCAAGTTGGAGGCGTGCTGCTAGAAGTGCCCAGCCTACTTCACTTCGTTACAGCTCCTGTAGAAAATTTTTTGCCACTATACCCAGCCTTCTAGCATGGTCTCCATGGCCCAATGACCCGTAATGACCCCTACTAGATACCTTGTATATTATCTACTGCCAGTTAACTGTTGTGTCCTCTTCGCGTTAGATACAGGCCACATTTGCCTTGCGATACGGAACGTTCCCCTGTTGATTCACCGGAGGCTTACCTTTCGATAGGCGCCCATGATGTTCTCCTCTTTTAGGGCTCCTATCGGGATCCTTACATATGCTATCGCTACGGAACTATCCACTTCAGAACTCTTTTTGACCAACTCATCAGCCATCTCGTTCCCTGGGATATCCCTGTGGTCAGGTACCCAGAATAGGTTCACCTTGGGCTGTATGATTAATTCCTCGCTAGTCTTACATAACCACACCAATTTTGATTCAACCAACACACTATTCAGCACCTTAATGGCTGCCTGGCTGTGTATATGCAGATGTGGATATGCCGTGCGGACCCTCTGCAAATAGATGCCAATAATACTGCCTTGTAAATTACGAGCTCTACCTGAAAAACATTACATTTGTCTGGCAGTCTCTGGAGTACACTCCAGGCCCTGTGCCCATAATCGTCTTGAATCCATCCGTAAAGACGGAGATATCGGATGTTTCTACCATCTCCTTTCCATCCCAAACACTCCTGATTTCATCATTGCAGTGACACCCCTACCTAAAATTGGGAATGGTATTTGATAATCATTTTTTCCCTGCAGTCACTGCAGTCGATATTCTGGAGTATATTGGAATGTTCAAAAACTCACTCCTTTCACCAACCCCGTGCTTTGAGCCAGACAGCGCTAATTGCCGCTGCGCTCCTGCAGTGAAAATTCGTCATTTCGCTTTGTATTTTGATTCATGAAGAAACCTTGATCTTCCTCCGCTATGTAAACATGTGCATATATATACAAAAACTCGTACGTAATCCTTAGTTTCTCTAAAATTATTCATCTCCTTGGAAATTTACTACTGTAAGCAAAATATTTACACCAAACCTAACGATTATTGTGGAAGTGCTAATTAGTGCGGGTGGATTTAATTGAAATCTTCTCATGCTGAATTTATTATTGTTCTCCCCCACAATAATTTCTGTAAAAAGACTACGCTTCGTTAAATTTACTTAATTAGTGGCAACACTTCTTTTGTGTAAGCGGTTGACTTTAATGAAATCATGGAGTGCAATTTGAAATTTATCTTTAAGTGATTGACATGGAAATACACCTGTTTGGATATAATGAAAATATTTTCTAATTAGGATGACTCTGTAATAATTAAAACATTTGTGGAATTCGTAGCTGTTGATGATTTTTATTAAATAGAAAAATTATTTTTTTTTTATGGGAAATACTTTTCCAATATGTTAAGATCGTCGTAATTGTATTAAAATTACAAAAGAAATTCTTTAGTTATGGGAATTTGAAAGAACCTACTTGTAACTCCAGAACAACATAAAGTATGGAATTCTTTCACTGCTCTTCTAAACATGTAAGTAGTTGGAAAAAAATTACGACTCTAGTGCAGTATGGATACCTCGCAACAGTGACCGTCAGTCAATTGAAAGTTTACATAAATTAGTTAAAAAGTGTAAAGCATTGGTAATAATAGGAGGCGGTATGAAGGTTATGTCAAATAAACCAAGGCACTAATTGAAATATGTGCGAAAATGTAGGTGTGAAATGAATCTATAGAGGAAAACGAGATGTCAGACTTATAAATGGGAATTACGCTACTGAAAAATAAAGCGCACTCAAAATTAAATTCATGGTCTGACTATCGCAACTATACTGGTACTTTTATCACGAAACTTTTAACTTTTAGATTACATAACTCTTTCCATTTCTGGTATACGCTGCTATAAGCTCCTCTTAATTCAAGTGTGTATATCGCCTATATGCACCGTTTTCCTTAGTCGAGAAAATTTCTACCGACGATCAGGGAGCTAACTCAAAAAGCATTGCAAAAGCTTCTTAACTGAGCTATAAGCTGTTATCAAAAACTTAACCCCGTAAAGACGGAACTAGTCCATTTTACGGGGGCAATACTACTAACTGGAGCCAAATACCTAGGAGTCTTACTATATTCCAAATTAAATTCGAGTATAAATGTGAATCGGCACGTCAAGAAGGCGGCTAATGCACTGTATGCCTGCAAAAAAACTTTTATCAAGCGATGGGGATTACACGCTCGTATCTTGCATTGGACGTACATCGCCATTGTAAGACCTATCCTAACACATTGGCTTCTGGTGTGGTGGAATGCTCTTGGCGACGCACCTAAAAAGTCTTACTAAAATACAGACAGCTGCCTATTTAGGTATTACAGGAGCTCTTCCAACAATACCAACAGCACCAATGTACGTTATGCTCCGGCTACTGCCCCTCGACATCCATGGGAAATGTATAGCTGCAAAAAATGCACTAAGGCTTAAAGAGTCAGGCTGTTAGACAACAGCAGAATACTGAAAATCTGTCCTCAAGAATGTATACGAGGAGCTATGGATTACATTGTTCCAAGATTAGACTTTCAGAAAGCGTTCTCACCTAGCATTCCGCGTCGCAACTGACTCTGATATAAGTGTCTTTACGGACGGTTCGAAAATAGAGTGGGAGCTGGGGAATACTCAGCGCTCTATATAATACAGGAATCGTGCCGCCTACCGGACCACTGTTGTGTGTTCCAGACGGAGGTTTTGGCCATATGCAAAGCACCACGGCTACTGCGTACAACTTACGTTGTACCTATCTATTGAGAGCCAAAATACAATCAAAGTTTTGGACTCGAGCACCATTAGATCGCGCTTAGTGCAACGATGTGGTTGTGAGTTCGGAAAACTGAGCGGTGAGTACAGAGTCATTCTATGTCGGGTGTCCATTCAAAACAACGTACCTGTAAACGAGGCATCGGATTCCCTGACCATAAATGGGTCAGCTATGAATATATGTCTAGCAGAAGAATCCATAGGTCGGCACCTAGAATCAGTGAAGAGGATTCTAGACTTATAGGCATGGAAGGTGGCAAATCTTCGATGGGAAGAATTTACTACATGCGTCATTTCAAGACAGCTGTGCCCCAAGGTTTCTCCGAGGAGGACTGAATCTCTGCTAAGGAAAAGCCGTAATGTTGTGCGTAATCTTATGAAAGTTATTACGGGACACTGCTTCTTTGGTAAATATGGAGGGCGCATGTAAGCTCCATAAAATTATTTCCACAGAAGCTGTACGTATAAGGAAGAGGATAAGAGCATTCAGCACTTGCTGTGTGAATGCCCAAACTTTACCAAGCGTAGGTGTAATGCACTCGGCAGCTACTTCTTCGCCGAATTGGGGGAGCTATTATACATGGACTAGAGGGACCTGGAAAGGTATATTAAGTCGTGTGACTGGTTTCAGTGCACCCCCTAAATCTGGGGTATCATTCCCAAGTAAGTCCCCATTAAGATGGTATCACATCGCGGGGATTCACGCGATGGCCGCCATCCAAACCTAACCTTAGTCAAACTCGTCCTTTCTTTAATTCTTCCTTGCACCTCTGAATGTTATTTAACTTCCAGTTTTCGAGATGTGAATTTAAGTTTTAGTCGATATCGTATACCCAGAAAAAAAATGTGCAATGAAAAAAAAACAACAGTTGCACTACCTTAAATTCGCTATTAGCACCATCTGTCGGAGTTGATCGAAAAATCTCGCGGAAATATCTGATATTGTTGAATATTATTTTTACCATACTTTGTACTATGCTTAGGAACAAGAAAGAAGTCGTGGGTTGGAAAATTTACAGTTTTTTTTTTGTTTCAGAACTAACTTCTGTATTTTTATGATGCAGGATTAACCTGTGGTAGAATATCAGGTTTAACCTTTGTATAAAGTTAGCCTAGATTTTGTAATAAAATCTTTAGGATTACCATGTAGAATTACTTAAGTTAACCTCAATTCGTATGTTCATAATTAACTTCTGTATGGGAATTTGAGTTAACCTCAATTTAATGGATGCCAGAATCAACTTCTGTAAGGGATTGAGTTAACCTCAAACTATTAGAACTCATAATCGACTACTGTTTTTAGAATTCAGAATTTACTTCTGATGTAGGTTGGGATTTCGCTGACAATAGATTACAAGGCTTAGGATATGATCACTATGGCTCGGTGCCTTTTAATAGCTGCCGAGGCCGATTTTGTGTTGTATTCCTCATGGTGTTGCCCTGGTAACTGGCCAATTGTTGCGGCGAGAAAGCGCCCGTTTGACGTAATGTCAATAGGGTGACATATCGTAATGTAAATATACATGGAGATACGTTTAATTTAGGTAAGTTTTTGTGTTATTTATCGTTTTTTGTTTTCTGTTTTTCTGCTGAATTATATTCAGGATATTTCTTAGAATGACTGTGGGATTTAAGAAAAGGAAATGTTTAGATCAGTATTGAGCTTTTTTGTTCATGTTTTAACACGTTAATTTGTAGTTTTCTTATCTGTTTCTTTTTCGGAATTGTCTGCCTGGACAAGAAACGTCGAGGGTAGTATAATTCGGTGGTGGACTGAACAATAAAATTCGTCCGATAATAAATCATAGTAACGAAATACTATGTCCATGCATAATTTCAAGTCTATATTTTTAAAAATAAAAAATAAATAAACCTAGGGTTTTTTGATCAGCAACTGCCCCATATATTCCATAGTGCATTGTCAGCATAGCAAAGTATTCTTGAATTTATCACAGTCAGTGATACTTCATTGATGTAAATTATGAAAAGGAGTGGTCTAAGGTCTGAGGAACACCAAAAGTATTATCTTTTTCATTAGAAAGAGCTGACTTCAATACAAAAAATTCACAATTGATAACCACCAATAATTTATTCGTAGTAGACTTTCCTTTCATAAAGCGCCTGGTCTGTAATTAGAAATATCGCACTTTTATGAGCGTAGACGGAACGTCATCAGAACCACTTGAGAAACTATCAGTCATACTTGAGATATACTTATCATCCAATATCTTCATGATAAGTACGCTCCTCTCCGTTCTAGACGTACACATAAGCATAAATTCCTTGGTACTCGGTGGAATTTGAAAATTTGATAGCCGAGCGCGAGTTCCTTTATCGGAAATACAAACATTTAAAAATCAGAGCAATCAAACTGCAATACAAACGCGTCAGGAATTTAGTAACTAGTAAAATAAGAACTGCGAAGCATAATTATTATTATGCTGAGCTTGATCTTCAACTGCCAGCTAGCAAATTTTTGTCTAATCTAAAACGAATGGATGTTCATGGTGCACGATCTTCTGGCTGTGATTATGATCATAACGACCTAAATGAACATTTCGCATCAACCACAACATTAATATCACCAGTGACTTCAGATATTGAGAGTGTAACTTCTACATGGGTTTCAAGCAATGGTTTCAGCTTTCGCTGTGTTGATTCGGCGGAGGTGTACCGTGCTATTCTTTCGATCAAATCGAATGTCTGCGGCTCGGATAACATACCGGGTCATTTCCTAAAAATACTTTTGCCCATAATATTACCTGTTGTAAACCATATCCTTGACGAAGTTTTAACATCCTCTAAATTTTCTACAAATTGGAAAAGAGATAATGTAATAGCCATTCCAAAAAAGTGCTCCCCTAATTGAATGTCTGTTTTTCGACCTATCAGTCTATTGCGCTTCTTAGCGAAAGCTCTAGAGAAACACTTGACTGATCAAATGCTTGACTATATCGAAGGTAATGCTTTATTATCAATGTGGCAATCTGGATTTCGACGCAGGCACAGTTGCCAAATGGCTTTGTTAAGGGTTCCTGCGGATATTCGGCAAGCACTTGACAGAGATAACTTGGGAATCCTTGTTTTATTAGACTTCTCAAAAACCCTTGAATGGCATTAACCACTTGAAATTATTTTATAAATTGGCAGTGCATTTTAGATTTTCGCTCTCGCTCTATCAGTCATCAAGAGTTTTTTGTTAAGTCTAACGCAACAAGTGAAATATTGCAACCATCTCTTTGACCCGATATGTCTGTGTCGTGGTGTACCACAAGGCTCTATCCTGGGACCATCTCTATTTAGCCTCTATATTAACAAGTTACCAGATGTGATACGCAACGCAAACATACATATGCATGCAGACGATGTTCAAATCTTTCTATACTGTCTTGTTGGTCTATCCGAGGATTGTATCCTCAAAATCAATGAGAATCTGCAGCGCATCCATGAATGGTCTGTGGTAAATGATCTTGCCTTGAATGCAAACAAATCAAATTACATGATAGTCCAATAGGCGAGGCTTGAATCCATTAAACTTTCTCCCAGTTCTCCTAAATAATAATCCCCTGACTCACTAGGAGCGAGGTAAAAATCTTGGGGTCATGCTCAACTCTCGCCTGATCTTCTGCGATTATGTTAACAGCATCCTTGGTAAGGTATATGGTACACTTCGTAAACTTTGGTGTTCAACGGATTTTCTCTCGGTAGTTACTAAACTCAAAATAGTCAAAGCTCTAGTTGTTCCATTTCTTACATATGGCAACTTAGTCTTTCCTAGCCTGGATTCTGTTTGCTCGCGGAAGCTGGAGGTGGCTTTTAACAACTGTATTAGATTCGTGTTTGGACTTCGACGATTTGACCACACACTCAATATTTGGCTGCCCCATTAAAACTTATCTTCTGTACCAATCGCTAACCTCTCTACATCGTCTTATACGAGTATACACCAATAATCCCGCATACCTGGGCAGCAGTATAAGCTTTTTGCGTAGCTCTAGACACGTCCATATCTTGATCCCTCGTTACCTTACAGTCATAGGCCAACGTTCCTACTTCGTTCACATATCCAGTAATTGGAATTCACCGACATTTAACTGATAGCAGCTAGTCGAACGCATCTAATTTTACGCATACTATTAATTTTAATACTTATATTTAATACTTATACTTATATCTAAATTCAAGAGATTATTTAAACTACTTGCATTGTTAGTAAATTATTAGTTATACTTCTTAGTAGGTCATTTTGTCATCTTACTTTCCACTTAGTCTAAAACTAATGACATCGCCTATATATGCTATGTACTTATTGTAGCTATATTCCTTTTCTTTCTTGTCTCTCAGTAGTTTCCTCCAAATAATATATTTTATACATGTTAAAAAGATTAAGTAATCTTGATGTATAATACCGTTAATAAAGAATTGAATTGAATTGAATTGAGTTTCTTATTATCTATGATGAAGGTTATCGATCACAGCTGTGCCTAGAGCTCATAGGTAGGTGCCATTCCTTTATTTACCATTGTAGCCCAAACCGATGGATCATGGTTTTGCACATTCCCTATAAGAAGACCAAAAAAAAAATAGAAAAATATTCGAGGATCACGACATTCTTTAATCCAGGAGGTGCGATATTATTATATTATCACCTCAAATCGCGGGTAACCTCACAGCCGTCCAATCTGAAATTTCACGATTTCAAAATGGGTGAAACTGTTTGCTGTCATTAGTATTGGTATTGTGATGTAGAACATTAAGGGCCGGTTTCACAGTTCGAGTTTAAACTCAGGATTAGTTAAACTCCATTCGTAGTTTAAACTGAGTTTAAACCAAAATGAATTTCACAGTGTTCGACCTTTTTTAATATGGCAGCACTATGAAATTGTGAACTAACAAGCTATTGTGAGTCATTTACTGTCAAAATATTGCCGGCCAAATCGTTGTGACAAAAAAATTAATTAGTTAAACCTACGAAAGTGAAAAAAATAAAATAAATTAATTAAACCTACGAAAATGAGTAAAAACTTTTTGAAACGCACGATATATCACTTCATTCACATTTAAAGATAAACTGAGTTTAAGCGCTCAAGTTTGGTGGTTTAAACTAAGTTTAAACCAGGTTTAACTTACCAACTGTGAAACTGTGTTGAAGAGATAAACTGAGTTTAAACCACATCTTAAGTTTAAACTTGAACTGTGAAACCGGTCCTAAGTGAGACAAGGTGTAACATGGTTCTAAACGAGGACTTTATTAAATGAGAACCTTAGTCACTAGGCACAAACTTGAAAAAAGAACAGGAAATTTTTTTATAAATTTCCTTAAATAACACAAATTTTTTGCAGCGTCCCACGTCAATACTTAAATTATGTATGTACATGACTCCAAGTGTATTCCCATTATGGGTTCATTACATTTCAAAGTTAATAAAACAAATTTTGTCGACATATTTTTTAACATTTGACGTTGCTGCTATTTGGTCCGGATTAAAATTGGCCTCTCCCAGAGACTTATTTAAAAATCTCATTATTCTGGGGGGAAATGATTTTTATTTTCATTTTTTTTTTTTTTGTTGTAGGTGTATACCATCCTACGCCTATATCGGTCCTCACTTTTTTTTCTCTCTCTTTTAACTCTCCTGTAGCGTTTGTATTTTGGGGTGGCTCTGGATCCATGGTACTGTTTAGCAAGAAAAACATTATAATGAGATTTTTTCGTCGCTTCTTATTCTACCATTTTAATTGGATTAAGGCGACACGTTCTCTGAAATAAGAATTCCCTTTCCACAATTTTCCAGTCTTTCACATTGTTGTTTTTGTTGTTGCTGTTACTGTCGAGATTGAAAAGAAAAATCACAGACAAAAGGGAATTAGGCCACTTGAATGAGAACATCTGCAAGACAATGGCATCAATATTTATGACAGAATTTTTCTATGTGATAAGATGTCCTGAGAGGCTACTTTATAAAGCCGATTATTTTATTGAATAGATGCAGGTCAGGAGAAATTAAATTACCTGAAAAGATAAATTATGTCCAGAATAATGAGAAGAAGAACAAAAGTTTTGAAGAGTGGGTTTTTTACACTTCTTTTTTGTTTTTTTTTTCCTTCTACATTACATAGTAACTTCATGTTATTATGTTTTTCGGATTTAATTTTATGGGAGACTTCAAAGAAATTGTCAGGTGTTATTTCGACCGATCTGTATTTACTGAAAATGATTTAAGTAGCTTAAGTGCTTTGACATTTTGACCGAAGTTTTGATGCTACTTAATAGACATGTAAGAATAAGTTATGACTTATGCTATAGGGCATTACTTAATTAATGATTTGAAAAACTTCTAGCACAAGACGTAGGTAACAAAACAATATTTCGTAGGTGGAAGTGATCAAGATATTATCAATTAGTGATGAGTTTTAGTGTGTATAAATTTTTTGGAAATACATATATCGACAAAGAAGTTTGTAATGCATATATAATGGTACCGAATCAAAAGACGTAAAATATCACAAACATTGCTAAGGAGGACTCTTCCAGTACATTGGATTGCTATCAAATGTCGCAAATCAACAAAGTTGAACAGAGAAGAATATGTAAAGAGCTCGACGCTCTAAACTGCAGGAGGTATTAACAGAGTGCGGAAAACAACAATAAATACCAAGAATGCTCTCATCTTTACGAATTAATGTTCGCGACCTATCCATAAATAAATTAACAACCGATATTTAATTTTTGACCAACGCAAACTTGAATTGTAAAATCTTACAATTTCCGGATTATTTATTTACTTAATTATGTTAATTTTTTATTTCTGCTTGCCTTCTCGAATAAATCTATGTGCAACTTATGGATGATGCCTTCAGTATAGAGTAGCTAGGCTTGATATAGTACAAATGAAAAGACCCTAGCCAAGACTATGATCAAGAACGGTGACAGTCTTGCAATTATGATATTGATATATTTATATTACAATTATGTCAATTGCAATATAAAATTTCAGAGACACACTTGCAGTTTACGATACTGAGAATTAATTTGGGAAATTACATATTTGATTTATAACTTGATTTGCTTTCATTTATCTTAAGAAAGTTCCGCGTATGTACAAAATGCCCGCAAATATTGTGAAATTACTTGTTTACATATATGAAAAATAAAAACGAAATAGACATTTCAGCTAGACAAGTGTCAAATATTAAATGTCAGAAAAAAGTTCGGCTCTAAAAGGTTAGTGTATTAAATGATTATGGTTTATTGCTAGGGTCATATTACAATAAACTCGTATGCCCATTTATACACATTTTTCGCTATTTCAATATTGAATTCCAATGTTCTACTTACTGATTTTACACCGAGCGTATACCAAACTGGTTCTCAATATACAGACAGACAGACTTGCGGTTTAGCGCAAATTGCAATATTGAAATGACAAGTCTGTCTCCTGTATTAGTTCAACAATAGATACTTAATAAATATCAATTCAAAACAAACTAACCAAGGATATACAGAAATTTAATCTTTCAGTGAAACCTTCAGTGAAACATTGATCTTTGACAATATGTTCGAACATTATGCAATAAACTGCTCCTACGGACGTTTCGCAAGAAGTTGCTTCTACAGAATATATTTCTAATCAGGTTCCATATCCATATTCAGTTTATTGAGAGTATAACTACACAATTGAATTCTTCTGCAGGAGCTACGATAATTCTTAAAACGAAACTTAATATTACACTAATATTTATATATATTTAATTTAGCTATTTTTGAATTAATACATATTATGTATGCTAATTAGTAAATTGACTAAAGAATATTGCATGTTTTACTGTTGAAAAAGCTATATAACAAGGATCGGAAATTATGTCGATTTCTGCATCTCTTTATGTTATATGGGAGAGGGTTCCACAGTCTCACAAATTGTATCAAAAATTTACTTTCAGTAGTTCGATATTTAAAACTCGGTTAAATTAAATTAAGTGTTCTTGATGATTATACAAAATTAATTTTATTAAATAAGTAAATGGGCTTCTAGTTCTAAATTATATTCCGCAGAAACAGTAGTATCCTTACTTCCAAATACGATTGAAGTGTATGGAGAGATATGGTCATAGCGTTTCAAACCAAATATATAACGAATAGCAGAGTTAACAGGAACATTTAGCTTTCTCCAGTTGGTAAAACCGAGTGCATTACAAGGCACTACAAGTGATTTTACTAAAACCGTAAAATTATTTTAAGGAGTATATACTACAGATGCAGAAAGCTTGCCAATGGTAGCAAATACTCTGCAAATAACATGGTTAATATAAGCACTCTAACTTAAAGTTTGATTGAATACTATTCCCACGTTATTAACTGATTTGCTATATGGGATAACCTCATCATTAATCTTCAAATCTGGGAAAAAATATGTATCAAACTCAACTTTAAATATAACTATTGAGGCGAACTTTGAAGCGTTAAGATTTAGCTTATTCTGCAGTGCTCAAGAATGTATCGGTATTGGCGTAGTGTACTGCAACATCAATTGATTCCAGTGCCTTAGAATTATAAAGTAGAAAGTCGCCAGCATACACATGAAATTCGCAATGTTTGACTACCAAGGTTAAGTCATTAATGACCATAGTGAACAGTATTGGGCCTAAAATTAATCCTTGAGGAACCCTAGAAAGAACGAGAAGAAAATGAGAGGCTCTATTTCTACTAACAACTCACTGCTGGCGGCCACTAAGGTAAGACATTATAACATTACAACCAAATGAAGAAAAATTTAGGTGAGCTAGGAGCTTATTAAACAAAAGTAAGTGATCCACATTGTCAAAAGCCTTAGAGAAATCCAGCAGTACAAGTACACTGTCGCCATATTAGAATCAATTGAATTACGAATATCATCTGATATTTTAATCAAACCAGTTGTGCAGCTATGCTTAACTTTCAAGCTAGATTGATATTCGGATACCAGTTTTTATTATTTTCAATTCAAGATCTGGTTATGCAGTATTTTCTCGAATGTCTTAGAGAATAATGGAAGAATAGAGATAGGATGGTAAGCTGATGAAGATTTCTTTAGGAATTGGTATTATCTTAGCTAATTTCCATCTTTTGGGAAAGCAGAAGGAAGTTATGATAGCGTTTAAATTAAGTGTAAGATACGGTAGCAAAATAGGTAGAATAGCTTTATCGAAACTAGGATGTATGCGATCGAGACCCATTCCGTTCGATCTTATACCAATAAATGCCTCATATACCTCCTGCTTAGTCATATGCACAAAGGTAAACTCCTCAGCAGGAATCCTATGGATGAATTCAGCATATCTACTATTAAATGTACTTTATATTCACTGCCCGAAATAATGTTGAAACAATGCTTTGATTCAGTTCATTAAGATCAACATTCACCTCAATAGGATAAGGTTTTCCAACGCCAATATCTTTAAGGTTCATCCAAAGTTTCTTAGTGGAAACTCTGTCATTAAATTTGGGTCTATAGTAAGTTATCTTGGAATGTTAAATCTCTTAGCGAATTTTTAATAAAAACAGCAACTCAACCACGATCACGCCTATAGGACCATAACCTTTTCATGAAATTTTCCATAACCAAATCGCAAAGTGGCTGCCCTATGTCCTCGATAGCCTCACGAATTCCATCTTTGAGGTCTTGAATCGACGCTGGGCTGTTGGCGTAGACCTTCTCTTTCACGTGGCCCCAAAGGAAGAAGTCGCAAGGTGTTAAGTCACAAGATCTCGGTGGCCAATTGTGTTCACCTCTTCGAGAGATAACACGGTCCGGAAACTTTTCCCGTAAAAGATCAATGGTTTCGTTGCTTGTATGGCACGTAGCGCCGTCTTGTTGAAAGTAAACGTTGTCCAGATCAATACCATCCAATTCCGGCCATAAAAAATCATTAATCATCTGTCGATAGCGCAATCCATTCACCGTAACTGTTGCTCCAGCCTCATTTTCGAAAAAGTAAGGTCCAATGACCCCGTGGGACCATAAACCGCACCAAACAGTCACACGTTGAGGATAGAGAGGCTTTTCAACAATAGCTCTTGGGTCTTCCGCGCCCCAGATGCGACAATCTCGCTTGTTGACGAAGCCATCGAGGTGGAAATGGGCCCATCACTCAAGATGAGTTTTCGATGGAATTCCGGATCATTTTCAAGAATTTCAAGGATCCAATCAGCAAAGACTCGACGTTGTTGATGATCGGCCGGCTTGAGTTCTTGTGTTAACTGAACTTTATAAGCCTTAAGACCCAAATCTTTATGCAAAATACGGTGTAATGACGTTTGTGGAATGCCTAATTCCAAAGAACGACGAGGAATGGACAAGCCTGGGTTTTCTTCAACACTTTCGGCTACAGCCGCAATATTCTCGGCTGTTCTTGAGCGACGTGCACGGGTTTTATTCTTCACATCACTAACTTGTTCCGACAGCTCGATTTTTTTTTCTACCAATTTCTGTTTTGCGGTCCGACAAGGTGCTTCACGACGACCCAAAAATGTTCGAGTTTTACGAACCGTCTCTGCCACATTTTCACCATTTTTGTAGTGAATTTTAATAATTTCAATGCATTGTTGAATCGTGTATCGTTCCATTTTGAATGGCGTAGTTTCTACTTGTCAAATGTCAAAAAATGACAGCTCCAAAAGTGACATCTACCAAAATAGCGGGCTAATTAAAATAACATCTCTTATTGGAAAACCCTTTATTAACAGTGCAATTTTTGTCACAGCCATTGTAAACATATAAGAATCTTTTAACACTCGTTTTAAAGGTTTTAGATTTGAAAAATCTATTCATCATTTTACAACATTCCCAACTATTGATAGAGCTCAATTTTTGTTAAAATTGTTATATTTGAAAAACAAAGATCTATTGGCAGAAAAGTTCATAAATTTTCAGTCAAAACTAGAAAATTTATCTCGAGAGAAAGAAAAATTGGCTGTCAGGCACTAGTGGACGAAATGTTTCAAAATATAGGAAGGAGAAGGAAATTATATTTGAAACATTGAACTACCTTCCTGATTTTTATGATCAAGTGAAAACATATGCATTTCGCATCTTGACAATTTTCCGATCTACAACTCTTTTCGAATATGACGATTATTAAAAACAAATTAAAAAATTGTTTCTGTTTTATTTAATACGTTGACTTATGTTCTGTTGCTATGCAAAATAGAATGTTTTGATTTCACAGCAGATAACGGTTATATTATTTTTTCTAATACATATTACCGATGTATGTACTTATAATTGGCTCTTTAAAAAAATCATTTATTACATCGGAAAAAAAAATGGCTCTTAACTCCAGAAAGGTTGCCGATCCCTGGCCTAGACTAACATCACGCAGATTAATGATCTTTTGCATTTCTTTAAATTTCATTTATACATCCTTAAAAATAACGTTTTTATCGTGCGGTGAGCGGCACTTGATAATAACAGAGGTGTCACACTATCAGTAACATTTGACTTCACACGAAAGATATTGGTTATATCAGGAGCACTATTTAAATGTAAAGAGCTTGAGCTTACAGCCAATCTGACTAACAGTTGCTGACCTGACAAAAAAAAATGTCTGAAATGTCCAATTGCTTCGTTCCTCTTGTAGAACAGAAATTGTGCGCATTCATTCAACTAAATCCGTGCTGCGAAATTTCTAAATTCGTCACCTCTAATTAGAAAAGACGAGTTGATCTTCTTATGTTTATGCACTAGTGCAACTTCCTATAAGCTGATACTAGTGTAAACGTGTCTCTTGTGCAATATCAACTCAAAAAAACTGAAATTGCACCGTTTGGTACCAAACAATAATGATTGAAAATAAATCCAACTGAAGCTGCAACGTGTGGGCTCTAGCAAAGTGTAGCTTGTTCCTTGCAGTCGATTAGATATAAGAATCTTCTTATACCACGAAGTAGATCCCCTCGTATGGTCAACGTTCTTCCTTCGTCCAATGTGTTCGCAAATGGAATCTCTTACCACATAATATGCAACTTACTAAGACCATAGGGACGTTCAGTAGAGAATTAAAATCAATTGATATACTTTAAAAAATCAGATCGGCACGTTTTGGATGACCTTGCTAAGTAAATATTTACCAGCTTAGTTTTTATTGGAGTATCTAGTTAGCTTTACTTTTATTTTTCTATTTCGATATTTGTTATTTTTTTTTCTCTTAATTTTCATTTTTTCGATTTTGTTTTTACTTAACATTATTTTAATTTTACTTATTGCACGTTTTCTCACTTCTCTTTCATTTCTTAATTTATATAAGTCTTTGATGTCATTTTTCTTTCTTTTCAGGTTCATTTTTGTTCATATCCGGAGGTATTAGATTTGGGTAAGTGATTTGGAAGTATATTCTCAGCTCATAAGTGATGTTTTATCATTGTTTTTTTTTTGGTTTCAAAATCGATTCATTTGCAATTTCTACGCTAAATTTTATTTCAAATATCTTCAACGGATTTACTGAGTTGCATTGTTGCACATGTCCAGATACAAAAGACGTAGTCTATATAACGGAACCACACAACAATATTTTGTTCAATAAATTTTTTAATAATACAAGTATCAAAAATTTTAAAAACAACTTTCCTCCAAGTATCCAATAAATATGCAATAAATCGCACACAAAGATATATTTACGGGAAGGGCTGTTTTTGTTTTTGCACAGATTTTAAAAGTTATAAAATAATCAGTAAAGATGGAAGAAACCGCGCTATCCACCCACACCTAAGTGTACTTTGTGCATATACATATTTACATATTTTTGATCAAACTAAAACTTGCCCGTAAACTCATATATTACACGGTCGCGAAATATTCGAACTCCCTCCCCCTCCCCATCACCTCTTCTATTTAATTAGAGTGAGATGTCTAAGAATTATTTTATGTGAACAAAACCGAATTTCCATTGATTCATATTTAGATTTTTAAATAAATATTTTTATATTCACCACCACCACCAACTTTTGCACAACTGAGTTTACTGCAGTGTTGACAGCAGGCAGTTCAGTGGTTTATTGCTGTCCTGATGAGATCGCCCTGCACTGTTGAGCGAAACACACAGTATGCTGTCAAAATTTCTTTATGAAATTTTTATTTTCTGCTACAAAGCCAGTAACTGACATGTATCTCGGTACTATTTTTTTTAATAATTATAATTACTAAAGAATTTCATCTGTGATGACCCGTCAGTGTTATTAATCATATTTTAAATATTTTTATTTAAGAAATATTTAAATCTAAGTACAGAAATAGACGCAAAAAAGTTGCAAACATCGAACGACACTAATTTTGCATTATACATTAATTTTATCTATAAATTGACACATGATTTTTAAGTATGTAGGTAATTTCATATATTATTCCATATTTATATGTAAGTGTAATGTTTGAATTTGCACTCAAAAATATTAAGGAATTTCTTTAAAACAAACAAAATTCCCTTCATATTATCTACATTAAATCTCATAAATTTCTTACAAAAATTAACATTTAATATCCTCTCACGTTTTCTTCTAGATATATTTCCCAAACATCTTAAGATTTACAACAATTTTACTTTCAAAAGATGCCCTAAGACCATAAGATTACCATTATCCTTCGCCGCAGATCTACTGTCTGTCAATGGTAATTACCTCATCATAATTCAAGCCATGCCCGTAGGGAATAATATTATGCTGGCCGTACTTATATAGTCTGCCACCCTTAATTCGACCCCATACCCAATATTAACCGAATTCCATTAAAATGCACAACAAGTTAATCATATCCAACCGAAAATAACCGAAAATCCCAATCAGGCGAAATAATCTCTTTAACCCATCAATGGGGTACCACTTGTACATACATACCGAAGGGCCAGGCCGACCAATACTTCCGAAATTACAAGAAACGACGAGATTTCGGCTAAGAACACGTTCTAGTCCTGAGCTAAGAGATTAGCACATGGAAGACTTTCCAAGAAGTATACTGGGTTGGTTTCACGAAAAACATGAAAGGAACACTTAAGGGTATACGGGTGATTTCTTGTCGTACAAGAGATCCAGTGTTAAACACAGGAGCCCTGTTAAGTGAGCCATGTTACCCGCCTGCAATATGGGGTTATTTCCTGTATCTCGAGAATTTTTTCGGGATTGTGTGCAAAATGCTAACGCATATCTACTAACAGGAGTAGTAGGGGCGATAAATGATTCTATAACATGTTTTTATAGGGCGGCGTCTATGGCAAGGAATATTATTATTTTAAGTTATCATAGGGCGTCTATAGAAGGGCTAAATGTTTCTAAAAGATGTTTTCATAGGATATCTACGAGAGCATATGGCAGAGAATATTATCTTAGAATTTGTTTTTCTTCGATTTCTTTAAGGTAGGTAGGTGTATGAATATATAAAAATTAATTAAGAATTGAATACGGGGAACCAAAACAGGGGTAAATTAATTAGGGATGCTAGCGATCTTTAAAGAAAATATATCTCTTGCATACAAAAAAAAAATACAAAAACAAAAACAAAATTACTGTTGACTTCCAATAATTTGGTGGGTGTACCCTCAAATATAAGTGTCCATCTTGGGTCCTTTAGCACCAGCCCTTGTAATTAAAATTACTTTGCAATCAATCAACTTCAGACTAATTATACTCTCTCGTATCTGCTTTAAATTCAAGCCGTCCAGACTTCGCCTAACATTAAGGGGTTTCATTTATTATCATCAACATACCCCCACCCAAACCATTTTCTACGAGAAAATTGTTTGGGAGACAAATCGAAATTTCTTGAGGGCTCTGAGGTTTTCCTCTCCATCTACGCATCTACACAATTTGAAGTAGAAGTGAAAGAGAGAATTCACCAAATTTTATAGCCAAGACAACCCGTCGACTACTATCCTGTGGGAAGATGGGATTTGCCTTAAATCTTCGGAGTTAATGATTTTCTGATCATGACTTGAGCTCTGTAGAGTTTCGTTGTATTTTCATCTAGAATACTCTTGTGGATGGGATAAGAAAGGCGAGTAGGGTAGTTATAGGTGCATGAAGGGAAGGCAACACATTTCCTATATACATTTATATATATGTATATATATATTTATAATAGATGGGGAACACCTTAGGTTGATGGTGTCCTTGTATTTTAATTGTAAGGATGTTGCTGCATATTTTTCTGTCATGCAAATCAGAAAGACGACGACGACAGAGAATGCTGGTTAGCGTAGAAAGTTTTTGGTGGCATACTCATAGTCTTAACCGCAGTATTTTCGAGGGGACCCATAGTCTCAGCTGTGACTGAGTATTTTAATTTGCCATCTGACGTTCATTTTTTTTTTCTTGTTTTTTTTTTCCTTATCAAAAGAGGAAAAATACGAAAATTTTGTCATTACTTATGTAAATTTAAGCATTTGTATTCAAACAAACTGTCTGCATAAAATTTTTCGAAATAAATTCATTTAATAGAGATAATCATGGCTCATGAAATTATTTCGATTGTTTTAGTGATTTGTTTTTAGTAGAAGACAGTTGATTTTTAAGAAATTAATTAGTATTGTCCAGGGTATTTGTTATATACAGGATGATTGAAAAATTTATATAAGTACAAAACTATATAGTGTAAAGACGCAGGTGATTTGGACAGAAAATTTTAAATATGAAATTTCTCGAAAATGTTATTATTAGAAGGTGATCAAGAACTTTCAGCTTCATTTGAAGTTTCACAAATTTAGCTAATGCAGGTTTCATGTAGATTTCAATATAATACAAACAACATTTCCTCTCCAATGTGTGAGATTATGTACTTCCCGCTCGTACCCCTTCTTCCTAGTACAAAACCGTGATTTAGAAAATTTTGCTGAAAACTGTCTGGGCGGAAAACATCTTGTTACCATGATAAAATCTGCAAACCTCAATTTAATATTTGCCACATCTCCCTAGAGATTATACGAAATACAACTAGCATCTTCGTCATTAAAAACCGTTTTGACAAACATACACGTCCAGCAGAGTGATTCAAATATTTCTAAGATCGTTTTATTAATATTTATCTTCAGACTAGATATTTTAGAACCATATTTAAAATACTTTTACCAGATAAATTTGTTCCACTAAATCCTGCAGATTATTAATATTTGTGGATATTTCATCATTGGATTCTGGTTTTCCAAAATAATTCCGCATACATATTCGTAAAAAGGCGAAATCTTTTTAATCGTATCCTATAATTATGATCTTGCAGATAGTAAGCACCATCCTGTCGCGATCGCTGAGCAATTAATGAAAAAAATAAATATAGTTGATTATTATAGGTGACATAAATTATATATGCTGTCGCAGAGTTATTTGGAGTGCATATTAAACCCAAGAAATTTTCCATACAATATTTTGATATATGTCTAACGGGACTTAGTCGAAACCTATTTCAGTAGAAGATCACTGGTAACTTCCTGTATTAACTAGTGTGACAAAATATAGACACTAAAATCTGGCCATGTAATACTAACAAATAAAAAAAATGAGAAACGTTTACTTTAGCTTTATCTGTCGCTTTATTTTTTAACAATTTTATTTTTGTTTGTTTTTTGTTTTTGTTTTTAGATTTTTTTTTTAGTACAGAGACTCTATTTAAAATAAATTTTTATTTCACTTCTACCAAACTGATTTTCTTTATACACGCAGACCTTTTTTTACACAGTCTTTTTTTACATGATTTTGAAATAACACGGTCCCAAAAAAAGATAAAAATATTTTTTTTACACGAATTATTTACTCTAACACGTCCAAAAAACATTTTTGTATGTATACGAAGTGCGTATACAAATGTTTTTTTTAGTGTTAGAACATTTCAGAACAAAATTCGTTACACAATTACAAAAATAAAATATAATTGAGGAAACTCCCGGAATTTTTACGCAGTTACAAAATAAAATATAATTGGCAAATTCCCGGAATTTTTATAGTTGCATTTTCTATTTTTCTATTTAAAATTGCGTTAAAACTTCATTAAGCAATTGTATTGAAAACTGTAAACATTTTGGTGGGTTGAAGATAAAAATATTTATTTTTAAAAGTTTTAGTGCAAACATAATTTCTGTTTGGATTTTCTTACAACGAAGAGGTTCTATCATTGCAAAAATCTAGTTTAGAAAATTGAAGTGACTTTTATTGAAATTTTGTTATAGCCTAATAAGATGTCTGCAAAATTAAAAATTAACCGGAAGAGACAAGCGAAACTAAAATTAAAATCTTAGACTCTCTTGAGAGAGGTGAAGCTGCAACATCTGTTGGCAAACATTTTGGTTTGAATGAAGTGAGAACAGCCAGAGCAATAAAAAAAATGAAGATTCCATTCGACAGTCAGTAATTTCTGGATCGAATGTCAGTTGCTAAACATCATCATACAGTCGAAATAATATCTTAGAAAAAATGGAAAAACTTTTAGTGTTTTGGATAACAACACCTATAGATAGAAAACTTATAAAATAGAAGGGGCTTGGAATATACGAACGACTTCCAGAATCGGAGCCATCAACAAGTTTCCAAAAAACCAGGAAATTGATATTTAATGCAAGTGAGGGATGGCTGACAGGATTTGTAAAAAGACACGCATTTCACAATGTAAAAATAAAAGGTGAGCTAGAGTCAGGCGAAAAAAATGCTGCAAAAAACTAGTAAAAATAATTCAAGACGGGGGTTGTACGCCAGATCAAGTATTTAATGTCGACGAGACGGGACTATTTTCGAGAAAAAATGCCTACCAGAACTTACATATCAAAATCAGAAAAATCTGCTGTTGCTTTTAAAGCGGCTAAGGATCGCGTGACGTTCTTATTGTGCAGCAACGCATCTGGTGATAAGATTTTAAAGTCTCTGTTAATCAACCGATCACTCATGCCACGAGCTTTAAAAAGAAGAAACATTAAACAACTTCCAGTTCATTGGATGGCGAATAATAAGGCATGGATGACGTCAGCTTTATTTGAAAAATGGTTCCACGAGTGCTTCGTTCCTGAAGTAAGAAATTATATGGAACACAAATTCAAAGTACTTTTGCTCGTGGATAATGCGCCCAGCCATCCTGTGATAGATCATCCAAATATTCAATTGGTGTTTTTGACGCCTAATACCGCTTGACTGATTCAGCCATTGGATCAGGGTATAATAGCAACATTTAAAATTTATTACATAAAACAAGCATTTAAATTTTTACAGTCGTATAAGCATGGAAAAATTATACAATTATGAATTGTATTACACATTCTTCTCTTGCCATAAAACAATTGCGGACATCTGCTGTAACAGAAACATCAGTTGTGTTCTGAAATTATTAATCTATCACACGCCATTGGTGGTGAAGGCTTTGAAAACCTTGAATCTGCGGACATCGATGAATTGATGATTGACAAACCTTTGGATGAGGAGGATCTAATTGAAGCTACAACGGTTGATGCTATTAATGAGGACCATGATTATGAAGACGAAGTTGAAATTCATCAATTAACAGCTGATTTAATTAGCGAGGGCTTGAAATTTGGTGCAAGTATGGAACATCATTTCGTCAATTATGATCCCGACATGGAACGTGCATTAAAATTTCAACATAACCTGCAGTTCTGTACAGCTGGGTATCAAAAACTGTATAAGCAACTTGAAAAACCAAAAACATAGATAACAGATTTCCTAATTTAAAAAAAAGCCAACATCAGATAACGTTAATAATGAACCAGACACTTCACTCGATTCAGGCTCATCAAATGTGTTAGACATCTCTAGTGATGAAAGCGGTTTTTGTCCAGTCGGTAGTAAACGCTCGCGCTTATAATCAAGGATGAATAGTCAAAATATGTAAAATTTTTATTTCTATTCTAATTTAGTTCTTTATAATTACATATGGACTAAAGTTTCTCTTTATTATGTACTAATTTTTTTTATTATTATTTATTATTATTTTAAATATTTTTTTTTTAATAATAATATTTATGAATTCTATTTCGGTTTTGTTATATATTTTATATTTTTTTAATAATAATATATATTAATTACATTTTGTTTTTAAATATAATTTGTGTAGTTGTTGGTTTTTAATATTACATATACTTTTTGCACAGTTTTTAGGACAACATATAGCCCTTTTTTCGTCTTACACGGTTTTTTAAAGTTTTGGAACACATCCTCAATTTTAATATGTGCAACACGTCTTTTTTTTTGTGTATAGACACTAAAACCTGGGGAAACGGTTACTTTAGCTTTATCTGTCGCTTTATTTTTTAACAATTTTGTTTTTTTTTTTGTTTTTTTTTTTTTTAGTATAGAGACCCTATTTAAAATTAATTTTTAATTCACTTCTACCAAACTGATTTTCTTTATACTTGGTACACATACGTAATTCCGAAAATTATACATATGCCTGTACTTACAAAATTTTCCGGTTAAGTCTTATGTTAATACCCGGTGTCCCAGGTTAGTTTTAGCATATACTTACATACATATCTTATATATCGCTCATTTGCTGCAAAAAAAGATTTTTGTTTGAGTTATTGCTACAGAAGAATGGTAATCAACTATACTTTTAGCTGGTAAAGTGACAAATCTGAGATAATACGATATTCCGCGAGAGAGCAGTAGTATCGTTATAGTAGCTTTACATATCAATCAGCATGTTAGTCGCAACACTGTCTCATCTGAGTTGTGACTATATATCCGCAAAAATGAGATCACTTTTTATCTTGTTTCTTATTATACAATCTAACTTATGACATTGTACGTGTAAAATTTAGTGTGGCCACGTTGGAATTATTTAGATAATGACTTTCTTACATAACAGTATATTCCCCATTGTCGTATTATTTTGTGTTAATACGTTGTTGCGAATAAAATGCCTTCGTTTTTTAATTATCAGTTTCCAAATATGTGTCATTATGACAGTCTTGGAGAACATCATCTTGCAAAATTAACGTTTTACTCTGAACTATTTTTACTAATGTCAGTCTTGTTGGTATAACCTATATCCAATAAATCAGTTATGCATACACATCACTTTGTTTGCATTCAATCTAATATCCATTAAATTGGCTAAGGACTTATTACAAGTACTAAAATGAAGTTAATTTCATAATTTTTTAAACTTCACTTATAGAATCATATGCAATGCAACACTCGAGAAAGTAGAATGCTGCAACTAGCTATGAACTGACAAGTGGGAAACCACTACACAAATGGCTGATAATAAATTTTCCATCTACTTCTGAATGCGAACAATATAAGAATTCATTGTCTAAGGAAGAGTCTTCATTAGATTGTGGTCTGTACATAAATTAAAATTTTTGTACTTTTTTGAAACTATATCCAATGTTGGTATTATCAATGTGTTTTGTGACAATGATAACTGTATTTAAATTCAACATTGTGCAAATCATTTCAACTTTTTAGGGAATGTAGCGGTTGCCACCCACAAGCAGCTAATATTGACAGCAGCTGGTCTCGATCGAAATCAATTTCAAGCTCTTCGTCATCTAACTCTTCATTATTTTCCCAAGAATATGATGATTCTCGTTATAATACCACGTATGTTCCTGACAATGCCAATAGTAATACTGATAAAGAAAATGATTTAGATGGCAGTAATTGTGATGTTCATACCGGCAATTATGGAACGAGTCCGACTATCAATACGTCATTATTTCATCCTTCATTGAGCAGCACTTTCAAATTCACTCCCGATAGCTGCATTTCTTGCACACTTTCCAATACTTCGACCATATTAACGTGTCCACTTAAGAAATGAGTTAAGCGAAAAAGAAATGAGACTAGCAGGAAAAAGAGCCTAAATAAAAACTTTGGGAACAGTGGAAAGGAATACGAAATGCATGCCAAAGGGAATAAACTCCAAAGTGACAGAAAGATGAAAACTCTGTGTATAGAAACATGTAAAGTGAACTGTTCTGCAAAGTTTACTGCAGAGGAACGAATGGAAATATTTTCATCATTTTGGAACTTCATTAATTGAACGTTAAGGAAAACCACCTCTTAAGGGTGGGCCAATGTATACGCCGGAGTCATTCATTGCTGCTATCCGTACCACTTAGAAAATGGGAAATCCACTCAACGTTACAGAGCTGTGTTTCGAAGTTCTTTTTTTTATATTAAGGCCTTAGCAACTGAAATGGGGCCCTTGAATATGTCACAAGTAAAAATAACATCAGTGAAAGTCCTCCAAGTACAACGCGAATCGCCAACTTCCCTTTTCTTTAAAACGTCTTATGAAGATGACTTCAAAACGACGACTATAATTAGAAAGAAGAAGAAGAACGACAATATAGCATTGACGAGAGCTTTTCACTCAAATCTTCAAATTGCGGACAACAACAAAAAAGGATCTGCTTGAATTAGTCCAGAAAAACCACATATCTAAATTTTACAGTTCCCTCTACCGGAATTTATAAACTCTCATTATTTCTAATTTTTACTAAAGTACAGGGTAGACCAAAAGTCAGTAGCTGCGTCTAGCAGCGATGGCGGGATGGGGCAGAGGGATTACAAAGCGCAAGAGCGGCCAATGCGAATTCAGTACGATGGCGTCGTTCAGTGATAAAAAACGTGCGTTCTGTGTACGCAAGTACCACCGCAACGCAAGAACGATTCTTTTAGTCTAGCGCAACGAAAATTTTGCGCCATCACCCATTGTTGCATTTCAATCTGCTGGAGATCAACAAATAAGCTTCTATAGAGATTCCGATTGATGGCTCTTGAAGTACTTGAGTTACTTACTTGCGCCTTTTATCATTTTTCATGACCGATCAGTGAATATGCTTCTAAGAACCTGCCAAATGATGGCTAGAGAAGCGCTTAAACTGTGCTACTTTCAGAAGCGCTAGTTTTTCGACCCAATGAGCTGTTTCCGTTAAAAATTTAAAAACATAACAGAAAAATAGATAGAACAGGATAAAAATCAGGATCCGTGCAAGGTTTGAGCAAGGTATTTGAAGTATTACCTTTTTTGATTATTATTAAATAAGTAAAATAATAAGTAAAATATTTCTTAAATCTTTGCAAGATGTCTAGGCATTTCATCGCGTTTTTGGCAATACCAAAAATATGATTGCACCAACTAAGATTGTTGAATATGTCAATGCATAAGATGTTAAGAGATGGTGAGTTTGAGATATCTTCTCCATCGGCGGAAATGGGTTGAGCGGGTGTCAGAGTACGTTTGAGTGATAACAGACAACAACAGACAAGATTGAAAGTGAGAGGTAGAAAAATCATTAATAAAAATTAGGAAAAGAGCAGGAGATGACATTGAACTTACGGTATACCTACCATGGATTATAAAACATTCAGAAATAACTCCGTCGAATATAACTTGAATTGAACGGCAAGAGAAAAGGCTTTCAATTCAATTTAAGAAAAGATGGTCTATATCTACAAAGCCTGAATTTTAGCTGAAAAAGTAGTATGCCAGACTCTAACGAAGCCCTTCGAGATATCTAATCCTATGATTTCAGATCCACCAAAATTATGGAGACACTGATTCCAACGCTCGGTAAGGAATGTGTAGACTATGTAGCAATGCTCTGACATTCTTATTGAAAATGCTTAGATTCTGAGTCACATTTCAGTAAAATGAAGTTCTGGTTTAAAGGGAATGTAATAGAAGCCTGCCGCCATCCCTTTACCTGGATTCGGAATGAGAATAATGTAAAGCTTAAGTTGTGAAATAAATAAAATTGTGCAAAAGTTAGGAGCCTAAAAATTAAGCAGTGGAAATAGGAAATAATCAAATGCTGTGGCTAACTTTTCTTCACTTCGTTTTTTTATTTTTTTTTTATGAAAGTTGCACTTTTCTGTTTTGTTTGAGTTTGACACTCCATCGAACATTAATAGTCCAGGAACTTTTGACAAAAGATGAGATGGAGATGGGTACTAAAAAACCGCATATTTCATTCAATAAAAACATCACAACCTCCTACCCCAGATCGTCTTTTGAACATGATTTTTTGTAATTATTCGAAAGGCTGTGGCTCATTGTGCAGTTGTCGAAAGTTGGGCCTCCAATGTTCAGCAGCTTTCGGCTATTGTCGTGGAATATCTTGCCTGAATGCTGCCCCAATCGAAGATTCCATAGAAAAAACAAATGATATCGACGATCCAGAAACAGATTGTATTGATTTCGAGGAATCTTGGTATGTCCCACCAGTCTTTTGAGGAAATCGAAAACAATTTGAGAAAGAAGAAGAAGTAATTAAAAGAAAATAAGCTGTCAGAAATTAGTAACATAAACAACCTTCATTTGTTTAATTAAGTATTGTTAAATATTCATGAAGAAAAAGATTAGATTATGATTATCCCGTGGATGGATGTGGTGCAACGTTTCTCCTTGTCTATGAGTGGCTATTGGTGTCAGAGACCGCCTTTCGTAGTGGGCGAGATTGCTCAGCCGAAATTAATTCTGGAGTGCAGGCGAGAAAGCTCAGCCGTTATTAATACTGAAGTGCAGGCGAGAATGCTCAGCCGATATTCGCACGATTTATGGCGTCAAAGACTGCCCAAGTTATTAGAGAGAGGAATTGATATTAAAACACTTTTCTTCTCTAAAACGTACTGTCTTTATTTCGAATCAAGTTCTATATATATTCAATCGCTACCCCTACCTAGTGTATAAATCTACCAATTAGTTAATTTATTGCAATATAGATTATTCACCCGGAGTAGCGCAATCAATATTTCCAAATCAATATTAAAATTTGGCCATGTTGCACATTCACAACATTTCCCACATTCGAGTTCACTGAGGTCAGTGTAATGCATGAATGGTGTGAAATGCCGTGTCAGCAAACTGGCGTGTGTCGCACTGGGGTGCATTGCCCTTGTCATTACAATAATTTTCATGAATGGAAATTATGCATGAATCATAATAAATGTGATTATGTTTTTGCATGCTTGTTCTCATTCTTTTGATTTCAAAGTTTTTTGTTGTTTTTAGAGCGTGTGAATTTGATGAAAATATTTTATTGAAAATATTTGATTGATTGGTATTTGATGCGCTACATCCCTCCTCTTATGGAAAAAAATTTTGCTTTATTAAAGGAAAATTTTTGTTTTAATCTTATAGTGTAGTTTTCTATCTAATACTCCTAATGAAATGATTCGTATATTTTATCTAATTCTTATCTATACAGCCAATTCGATTGTTACATGCTACTTATGGTGAACCTTAAATTTTTTTCAGCCGATTATTATGTACTTCTTTTATTATTTTATCTATCTTTATCTTAGTGTTAACGTTATTCGTATCAATTACAATGTATGGCCCTTTATATGGGGGTTCATTCTTTCTCTTATTTCCTACTTTTAACAATACTTTATCTCCTATCTTAATTTTTAGTGGGTTAGTAATTATGCTAAGATTTTCGCTTCTTTTCTTTTTAGAATTCTCCAATAGTGCTTTGGCTATTCTTTGACTTTCTTGCAGTCGGAACTTTAGTTCTTTTGAATAGTCTTCTAGATTGTAGATCGGATCTGTCCTGTTTTGATCTAATGTGTCTGGAAGCGATGCTAATTTGCCGAATATTAGTTCGTGTGGTGAAATTTTGGTTTCGGAGTGAGGTGTGATATTGTAGCAGAATGTGTAATAGGGTAACCATTCATCCCATTCGCCATTCTGAGCTATTGATAATATGTATTCGTTCAGTACACGATGATTCCTTTCAATTGCACCTAGAGTTTCGTGGTGAAACGGAGTTGAGGTGACTTGGTCTATTTTGAAAATTTTGCATACCTCTGAGATTAATTGGTTGACAAATTCGGTGCCTAGGTCCGTTTTTAGGATTTTGAAGGTTCCATATTTCAAGATTATTCTTTCGACTAATATCTTTGCGACTGTTTTGGCCTCTTTATTCTCCATGGGGAATGCTTCTACATATTTTGTTAGTTGACATTGACATGTCAGGATGTATCTGTAGAATTTACTTTGTTTAATGGGTCCTACTGTGTCAACTTCTAATATTTCGAAACTTTGACTTGGTGTGTTAGTTTCTATCATTCTTTCTTTGGTGTTCCTTATTATTTTATTGCACTTACATTTCTCACAGTTATTTACGTAAGTTTTGACCATTTTGCTGAGATTTTTCCAACAGAATCTTTGTTTAATCTTATTAATTGTGCGTTTGACTCCTGAATGTCCACCTGTGTATGGAGTGTCATGAAATTGTTTGATTATGCTTAATTGTTCTTCCTTGTTTAGTATCCTTCTTGGTGGTTTAAATATTATCATGCGCAAACTTTTCTTTTCTTTTATTTTAATTCCCTTCTGCAGATCATTAAACTTCTTCTTAAATTCTTCTATGTCGACTTTTTTAAATATTTCTTCTTCTTTTGAGATTGCTAGCGTTTGAATTCCGTTGTCAATCATCGCGTGAGTAAGCTTCTCCAATATCGATCCTAAGTTCAGATTCAGATTATCGCAGTACTCGATCGCAACTTCATTTTTTGATATGAGTATACTCTTCTTTTTATTATACTTTCTTCTTTGGACGTCCTCCTTTATCTTTATGAATTTTAATTGTTTTACGTTTCTTATTTCGGAGATTGAAGTGCATTCGTAGATGAAAAGTTGGCCTGACGATTCATCGACACTTTTAATATCTCCAAGTTTTTCGCATGCTTCTGATTCTTTTGCTTCCTTTGATCTATTTCTCGTTGTTATTTTAATTTGCGCTGTTGGTATCATTTCTTTAAGCATATCCGAGTTAAGCTTTATCCTGGATAGTGCGTCTGCATTTGTATTCAGTAAACCCTTTTTGTATATTATGTCGAAGTCATATTCAGATAGTTCTAAACGGATTCTTGTCATCTTTGATGATGGATTTTTGTGTGTAAACAAACTTACTAGAGGTCTGTGATCAGTCACGACTGTGAATCTTCTTCCATAAAGGTATGGTCTGAAGTGTTTTATTGCCCAGTAGATTCCGAGAAGTTCTTTTTCTATGATTGGTTTCTTAAGTTCGTGTTTATCTAGGGTTCTGCTTGCGTAGGAAATGGGTAGGTCTTTGCCTATTTCTCCTTGAGATAAAATTGCGCCTAATGCAAAATTTGATGCGTCTGTCGTTAAGACAAATTGTTTTGAAAAGTCTGGATATTGTAATATGGGTGGGTTGGTTAATTTCTGTTTCAAGGTGTCAAAAGCTTTTTGACATTCCTCTGTCCAGATGAAGGGTGTGTCCTTGCGGGCTAAAAGATTTAAGGGTTTGGCTATGGATGCAAAGTTTGGTACGAATCTTCTGTAGTAGTTACAGAAGGCCGTAAATCTTTTTGCTTCATCTGCATTTGTGGGTTTTGGATAATTGGTCACCGTATCGAATTTTGCGGGGTCTGTTTTTACTAACATGTTAGTGATTAGGTGGCCTAAGTAAATCACTTCTGTTTGCAAGAAGTTGCATTTTTGTGGGTTTAATTTTAGGTTATATTGACGCAATCGGTCGAAAGTTCTGCATAAGTTTCTGTTGTGGTGTTGCAAGCTGCATCCAAAGATTATTATGTCGTCGACATATAAAAATGTCTCGGCATCTAAACCTGCTAGAGCTACTGTAAGCATTCTTTGGAAGCTGTTAGTGGAGATCTTTAATCCAAAAGGTAATCTTTTGAATTGATAGTGACCTTTGTTGGTCGAAAAGGCAGTTACAGGTCGTGATTGTGGGTGTAATCCGATCTGGTGAAAAGAACTTGTTAGGTCTAGGGTTGAGAAGTATTTTGCTCTCCCCAGATTGTCTAGGATGTCTTCGAGTCTGGTTAACGGGAATTTGTCATCCATTATCTTTTTGTTTAATTGTCGAAAATCGACTACCATCCTCCATTTATTTTCATCTTTAGTTCCCTTTTTTGGAACTACTAGTAAAGGGGCGTTGTATGGGCTTGTCGAGGGTTCTATGATGTCCTCTTCCAGTAACTGATCTACCTGTTTGTTTATTTCATCGCTCTGCACTTGTGGCAAGCGGTACTTCTTTATGTAGATTGGGATGTGATCTGTCATACTTATCCTTTGCGTGTAGAAATTATTCATTGTTAGTGTATCACCCGTTAGATGGAATATATCTGAATAGTTTCTGCATATTTCAAACAGTGAGTCTTTTGCTCTTTCATCTAGGTTATTTATATTCAATTCCTTTTTTAATTTTTCGAAACGTGTCTCGTTGTCGTTTTCTATTGATTTCACCTTCCTTATGAAATGGTATTCTGTTAGAGGCACAATTTTCAGTTGTGGTGGTTCGATACTGATGTCCTGCTCCAGTGTATTGAGCAGTTTAACGTGAACGATCCCTTTTGTTGGTATAATGGCATTTGCAATAAAAATTCCATGCTGGAGTTCTTGGCTCAAAACTATGCTGTCTTCCTTTACTTTTATATCCATTGCTTGATATATTTGCGATCTTGCTGGAATTGTGATGGTTTTTACTTCTGGGATCCTAGTCATGATTGGTATCTCAATGTTGTTATTTTTTGTGCAAATTGTTAGAATGAATTGTTCATAGTCGAGTTTGCATCCGAATTTGGTCAAAAAGTCTAGTCCAATTAATCCATCCGTAGAGATTGGGAAATTATCTTCTACGACATGTAATTTGTGTTCTATTATGTCTCCTTCGACCTCAAATTTCATGTTTAATGTTCCAATTGTTTTAATTTCACCTTCTGTTACTCCTGTTATTCTGCAGGATTCTTCTCTTAATTCTAAGTGATCTATTAAGCTATTTTTCTTAATTACTGATATATCCGCTCCCGTATCTATGAACCATGATGCATTCCTTGATGTTGCATCGCCTTTTATATTTACATAGTTGGTCAGGTTTTTGACCATGAATTTATGCATCTTTATGCATTGTTCGTTTGATATTCGTTGTCCCCTGAAAGCTGTGTTTCGGGGACTCCTTGTCCGTTTCCCGAATTCAATACATTTATTCGTCTAAAAAATGGACGATTCTGATTCCGTGTTTCTGGAATTCTATTTTGTGTGCGTACATTGTTAAAATGTGTTGTATTTTGATTGTGGTTTTGTCTTGATGGGATGTAGATGTTCCTTCTTGCTTGATTTTGGTGATTATATCTATCACTGTATTGGTTCCCTTGCGTGTTTCTGTATGCTTGGAAGTTGTGTCCTCTTCTGTTGTTGTTCTGGTGAAAGTTTCGATTGCGATTGTAGTCTGTGAGTCGTGTTGGGTGTGAAGAGAATCTTAGGATGTTTCCTGATTGTCTGTTCTCAGTGTCAATCTCTGTCGCAAGTTGTACAGCGGCTGATAAGGTTTTGGGTTGTGCGGCAAATACTGTGGTTTTAAATGGTTCTCTTAAGCCTGACTTAAAAGCATTTAGTGCTAGCTGATCATTTAATTTAGCAATTATTTGCCGGTTCTCTTCTCCTTGTTCGATTATTTGGATGTTGTTTAGTTCTGCTGCCAGCGATTCAATCTTGTTAGCAAAGTCTTGCACTGGTCTTTCACCTTGGTAGCTCTTGGCTAGTTCAGTTTGAATTTTGAGAGGATTCCTGTTAGTTCTGCATATCTTTTGGAACAATGTTTTAAGTTCTGACAGTGATGTTGGTGTCGGTTCGTTGCAGATTTTGTTACGTACCTTTTGTGAAATTTTTGTTTTAATCACGAAGTTGATTAGCTTTTTCTTTTCATCTGCACTTTCTATTGAATCATGAAGGAATTCTATGAGATTAATGAAGTTTGTTAGATTCTTTGGATCTCCATCGAACTCAGTTACCACTTTCATTGTTAATGGCATGTCAAACAAAGCCATTTTGTCAAATTTTGCACTTTCAGAGTTTTTTGTATTTTTATCCCTTAAATCACTAGTGTTTCTCTCGTCGTTGTCTCCTTCTTCTGTTAAGATTTCTTTTGTCTTGTTCTTGATATGTGTCTCTACTTCTTCGTATATCACCTGAAATTTATCTTTTATTGGTTGGCTGATCTGTTTATCTTCTTTTGACAGTCCACCGTATATCTCTCTGAATTCAACTTTTAGCTCATCTGTTTTATTTCTTTTCATTAACAGATTTTCTGCACTATATTCTCTGTATGGAGTTTTCTTAAAATTGTCTAATATTCTTTCTAATTCTTTTATTGTGGTTTTCAATTTATTCATTATACAACTACGACTTAATGTGCATTATACTTGTTTATTTATTTATTTATTTATGTACATATCATCTTATACCTGTATTGTTTTGCTGACCTTTTTATTTATTATTGAATTAATTTTCTTTTTCATATAATTGTAAATAATGACTACAACAATAATTGAAATAATGGTACTTAATAAGTATTTGATGTCTGAGATGTGGTCCTCAAAGGTGCTGACAAATAAATTTGTGGTCGTTGCTGTTGCTGCGTTGTTTGCCACGATATTCGTTGGTTTGGACTCCTTTCCTCCCATTATTTATCTTCTTGTATTCTTGATTGTTCAAGCGTATCGTCTCGAGGAAGTAATTTTTTTCCTTTTTTGTTACTGACAGGCTTGCCAGCCGATATAGGTCCGCGATATTCCGTCTATGTTTGACTGCTTTTCCTGCCCTCGTTCTCTTTGGTCGCTGTTTTCGCTGTTGTCTTTCTTGTTCTTCTTGCTGATTTTGCTTCTCCTGCTGCTTGGCTCTTCTTGCTCTGTATTCCTCGATTGTTAGCGGTTTTGGTCCAGCCTTAGGGTTTCTTTCCAATTCTTCTTTCAGTTGGTCTCGTATGCTTCTTGGTTCGTGGTGCAGGGTCGCCATGTAATGATTATCCCGTGGATGGATGTGGTGCAACGTTTCTCCTTGTCTATGAGTGGCTATTGGTGTCAGAGACCGCCTTTCGTAGTGGGCGAGATTGCTCAGCCGAAATTAATTCTGGAGTGCAGGCGAGAAAGCTCAGCCGTTATTAATACTGAAGTGCAGGCGAGAATGCTCAGCCGATATTCGCACGATTTATGGCGTCAAAGACTGCCCAAGTTATTAGAGAGAGGAATTGATATTAAAACACTTTTCTTCTCTAAAACGTACTGTCTTTATTTCGAATCAAGTTCTATATATATTCAATCGCTACCCCTACCTAGTGTATAAATCTACCAATTAGTTAATTTATTGCAATATAGATTATTCACCCGGAGTAGCGCAATCAATATTTCCAAATCAATATTAAAATTTGGCCATGTTGCACATTCACAACATTTCCCACATTCGAGTTCACTGAGGTCAGTGTAATGCATGAATGGTGTGAAATGCCGTGTCAGCAAACTGGCGTGTGTCGCACTGGGGTGCATTGCCCTTGTCATTACAATAATTTTCATGAATGGAAATTATGCATGAATCATAATAAATGTGATTATGTTTTTGCATGCTTGTTCTCATTCTTTTGATTTCAAAGTCTTTTGTTGTTTTTAGAGCGTGTGAATTTGATGAAAATATTTTATTGAAAATATTTGATTGATTGGTATTTGATGCGCTACAATACCTAACCTGACAAGCTTAATTTTTTTACTGTAGACTTTTACCATTTTTTATAATGTCAGAATAAGATGATGAAAAAAAGAGCGTTTATATTATATTATACCCGAATATCTATAAAAATGTCAAAACGAGAAGATACCGCAGAAATAAAAACCTCGATTTCAATCATTACATGCAATTAAATATCCATACAAAATTTATAATGGTGTTTCAATGCCAGATTACTGGAAAACTATTAGTGTTATCAATAAACTTTATTCAACTTTTTTTGTAGAGAATTTACCGCTCTTTCTTTTTCGTATGTATACTGTATATTTGTTAGATAGACAGGAAAGAAGATATTCGCAAAACACCGAAAAAAGTTAATATTTTTCCTCGGTTTTGGGCTGTCACAAGTTATTTAGACAACCGAATCCGGGGGTTTTTCACACCTTATTTGAAGAGCTGAATCGAAAGTGTATACCAATTTTCAGCTTGGTTGGATTTTTCCAAAGATGAAATCCTTAAGTTCCTGGACTATAGCCAAGTCATCTTATTAATATTTAAGCAGGGAGAAAGAGGCAAACGTTCTATTCCATAATAAAAAGACGTGTGCCCAGAAGAATTTAACTGAGAGTCATTCATGTTTTCAGAACAGTTTGATTACTCATTAGAATATTTATTTTTCCCAGACAGGAATCGAACATACACTTGTTAGAATCGGTCGATGATGGAGAATAGAAGTATTATAAGAACTTTTATTTTTAACAATTCTAAATCTGAAAGCTAATGCTGAAAGCAAAACATGACTTAGTAGGCTAGTTACAAATTAAGAAGTGTAAGAGGGAAATACATCTGTCCTGTTAGCTCAGTGGTAAGAGCAATCGCCCGGAAAGCGGAAGGTCCCAGCTTCAAACTCCGGACGAGGTGGTCGTTTTCTCCTCTTGTATTTATGATTTGATTTAAAATAGTTAAAAATAAAAGTTCTTATAAATTCTCCTATACCCCATCATTAGAATAGTTTGCATATTTTCTTAATTCATCCAGAGAAAATAATACAATACAATACAATAACTTTATTGCTGGATATATGTACACAAGATCAAGGATCTTATAACTAGTACAATATTAGAATTGACGGCATATAGAATTGGCAATCACTAATTGAATATATAACTATAACTAAAATCAAAATGAGGCTGGAAGGATATAATATTAAAGATAAGAAGTAGCTAATTTTGATACAAAAGCGAGATTCGAAAATTATGAGTTAAATTAAGTTAATTAAAGAAAATTTAAGATACGAAAAAAAGAGAAAGATACAAGAGGAAGACAATTTAGATAAATAAAATAAAAAAAAAAAATAATAATAAATAAAAATCAAGCTAAGCAACTACTTTGTGCAATCGATGAAAAGACGCTATTCTACTAATTAGTATTGATAATTCTCTTAAAAGCACCAACGGAGGTAGCAAGTTGAGCGGTGACTGGTAAGGTGTTCCATAAGCGGGGGATCTGAACAAAGAATGAACTCTGAAAAACAACACGAGAGAAATGAGGAATCAGTATCTGACGATGCCGCTGGGATTGTAAAAATTGAAGGAAATCAATAAGATAATCAGGTTCGCGTGACTGCAGAAGTCTAAAAAGAAAAATAAGTGCCCTCTGTTTAAGATATGAGTCCAGCGATTGTTCAAGGAGAGTGTTTCTAAGAGATGAAACATGGTCAAACCGACGAAGACCATAGATAAAACGAACACAATCGTTGAACGCTATATTCAGCTTTCTTGAGCAATCACTATCCAGCTTCGGAAAAATTAAGTTACCATAAGTAAAAAAGGGCAATAATAAGCCCTTTACCAGTCTCAAGCGAGTGCCAGTAGGTAGGATACACGCAACCAACCATAGTCTGCGAAGTCCGGAATAAATTTTTTTTAAAGAGTCAGAGATATGAGAACAGCACTTCATGCGGGAATGGATTGAGATTCCAAGGCTTTTCACACTATTCATGTAGGGTAATATAGCGCCGTTAAGCTTTACTGGCGGTAAGTCCAATAACCCAGGATCTGTGTTATAGAAGGCTATACAGTGCGATTTAGTCGGATTGAGTACAAGACCGTTCCGCAAAGACCACAGAGATATTCTGGCAAGGTCCAGATTGATACGTTCGATGCAATCCTCTTGGTAAGATATTGGCCGACTAAGATACAGCTGAACGTCATCCGCATATAAATGAATATTAGCATCCTTAACAACGTAACAGAGATCATTTATATATAACATGAAGAGAAGAGGACCCAGTATGGAGCCCTGGGGAACTCCACATTTGACTGGGGAGAGGCTGGAGAGCTGATTGCTAATCTTCACCTGTTGAAGTCGGTCGTAAAGAAATGATCTCAATAGTCTAGTGGAACAGTTCGAGAATGCAAAATAAGTAGTTTGCTTATTCAGGAGCATGTCATACTTTACACTGTCGAAAGCCTTAGAAAAGTCCAGTAGCGACAGTATACACAGTTCGTTATTATCCAGAGCAATTCTTATGTCTGTGGTCACTTTTAGCATTGCAGTTTCACAGCTGTGGAAAGGCCGGAAACCCGATTGCCACTTGGATAACAACTTATGCGCATTGATGAAGCTGATTATTTGGCTATGCATAATTTTTTCCAGGGCCTTAGACAGAAAGGGGAGTATGCTGATTGGCCTAAAATCGGAAATATCTTTGGGTGAAGCATTTTTTGCGATAGGAAGTATTGTCGCTGTCTTCCAAGCTCGATGGAAAACGGAGTATGTAATACTCGAGTTAAAGATATGCTGAATGTACTGACCTATAAATGGAAGCAGTAGTTTGATAAAACGCGGAAAGATATTGTCAGCACCAACAACTTCCGATTTGACGGAGCAAACGGCCAACCAAACTTCATCCAGGGATACTCCCCGAAAGCTAAAAGCCTCATCCAAGTTATCACTAGTTGGTGGGTTATATTCAAGATCAATGTCGCTAGGGGTAATCTGATGTAAATTATTAGGGCAAGTGGCAAAAAACGCATTTAGAGCTTCTGGACTATAATCACAGTTGGACTTATCTTTACCGTACACGTTTGCCTTCTTTAAGTTCTTCCAAAGAGTTTTGGTTGGTAGTACAGGGTTAAGCTTGCAACGATAGTATCGCCTCTTGAGATTACGAACCGTAGTGGTAACAAGATTCCGCGCAGCGGAGAAGCGAGCCCTAGCGCGGTCGGTCCGTAATCGTCTGTATTCACAGTACAAGTGCTCCCGTTCGATAATTAGCAATTTAATTTTATTTGTAAACCAAGGGGGAGAGCAGCTATTAACCCGTTTGACACGAAGAGGTACAAATTTCTCAAATAAGTAGGTTACGAGGCCGTTAAAAATCCTTACTTGTTCATCAACTGATGAACATTCAAGAATCCGATGCCAAGGTAGGGTGCCGCACTCAAGAAGTAGCCCATCTACATCAATATTTTTAAAATCTCTGTAGGAAAATCTTTGGATAGGGGGAATGGGGTCAAAGCGGAAATTATAGGTCAGAAAAAGAATGTCATGGTCCAGAGTATTAAACGGACTAATCTGATTCTGAAACAAGACACGGTCCGGGGCGGAAACAAGAAAAACGTCAAGGAGAGATGGATACATTGAATTAAAGAAAGTGGGAGATGAATTCATTATGTTTAAATGTAAGGACTGAACAAGGAAAGAAAAATTCGATGATCGTGAGTCAGTAGACAGAATATTGACACTAAAGTCGCCACCAACTACGACATCATCATACCTTTGAGATAAAGCTGAGAATACTCTTTCAAATTCAGAGACATTTTGGGAATTAAAATTATTTGGTGGGCAGTATACCGCTGACGCAGCAAGCTTCTCATAACCACAACTAATTTCCACGATAATAAATTCAAGATTTTCTTCTATAGATAATGACAAAACTTTGGCCTTTAGGAATTCCTTTACGTAGACAGCTACGCCACCACCCACTCTTCCGAGGCGATCATTTCTGAACAGCTTGAAACCCGGTATGGAAACCATGGATGAGGGAATATGCTCCCGAAGCCAGGTTTCGCAGACCAGCAACACATGTACGTCACTATTTCTGAAAACTTCACGAAAATCATCAATCTTATTCCTTATGCTTCTGGCATTGACTGAACATATGTTTAGTCCACTCCTCTGCTTACCCATGATGTTCATCAGAGCCCTCACACCGTCCAGACCACCAAACGCTCTACCCGTAATCATAATTGCCATTAAAACCCCCGTCAGTACCTTCAAGAGCCAAGATAAAAAGCTTTAAAAAGAATAGCACGACAGCATCAATTGCACCAAGCAGAACAGATTTAGTGCTAACAAATACAACATAGAGAGAGCACATAATCTATGAAATTGAGGTAAAGTCAAAAATAAAAAAAAATAAATGGTAATTGAAAATGAAAATATTACAAGAAAATTAAAAAAAGTAAAAGAAAAAAATAAAATAGAACAATATTAACTAAAGAGCAAAGAAAAAAGAAAAAAAAATTTAAGAACAGTAGGATTGACAAACGCACCACATTATTCCTTCGCTCCGGGGCTTGCTGCCTTGAAACTTTGCAGTTGCTCCATACTGGTTACTTTAGTAGCTGAATCATTCTTTTTCATTTTTGCATAAACAAAGCCGCTTCTCGTGTTTACAGATTCTAAGAGTCCAATTTTCTGTAGTCGACGAGCTTCTCTTAACAACGCATTAGTTTTAGGCGTGAGGCTTTCGTTGACATGTATTTTGCTGTCCTGAGTGAATCCATCAATGCGATTGAGACTTAATCCCCCGGCTCTGCTGAATGCTGACAAGAATTCATGCTTTTCACGAGCGCATGCAAAACGAACAATTATAGGCATGCTATGATTATAAGGCAATACATTACGCTGCGATGAGTCATGGGTCGATGATCTCGGTTTCAAACGGAAGGCATCAACAGAAGGCGTTAGTGGATAATTGATCTCTCTAGCAATGTTTTGTAACAATATGGGAACATGCTCAGTCTCGCGTCTGGGTATACCCCTGATAATGGCATCAGGGAGACGTTGAATACGTTGAAGGTCATCTATTACTGCAGCCATATTTTTGTATTTGGCTTCAACTTCGGTAACTCTACACTCTATAGCACTGATGCGGGTGGATAAAGAGACAATAACCTCATCTAACTTGGAGGAGAGTCTTTCCTCGAACACTTTAAGAGCACCATTGAGAAAATCCATCAGTCGGTTCTCCAGCTGAGAATTAGAGATGTCCGGCTCCCCAGTACGTTTCTGCTCCTCCTTGGTGTTAGTTTTAAGAGTATTACGTGTTTGTATAGGAGCAATACTCTCAGAGTTGCTTCTCTCTTTCTCCTTTTGTGCTTTGTTAGGGGCCATCGCGAATACTGACAAATCCAAAGATTTAAATTAATTTACCAGCGTAAATATTAAATCGGAGTTAAAATGTTAACCACAAATTTGTCACAGGTATCACGTGGTGAAACTGAATTAACAAATTAATTAAAAACAACTGCTTGAAAATGCGGAAAAATCAACTAAAACACGGAGCGAAAACACTGACGTCTACTCTATATCCATACTTCACATTCAAAATGTTGAATATGAAACGATTATTGATGTTTCAGGACTCTATGGCTTGAGAGAAATTATTAATTCTCACACTCCTTTTGACATATTTCGATATTGCCCATGCCGAACCATTACTCTAAATCATGCTTGTATTTTATCACTGATAAGATCCAGATAAGATTTTTTTTTTATGCAGCTAATATCGATATCATTAATCTTAGTATCTTCTTTCACTTAAAGAAACCGCCAATAATTTTAAGAAATTAACACAGTACCTCGGGCCGCCAAGAAAATTTACTGAATTGGTTGATGATTATTCGCGCGACACCAACTGAAATTTAAATTTTCGATTAAGGGTGCCATTCCACCACCATTACCCTCCACTACCAACACCATCTATGTGGTAGGATTGTATCAACGTCGTCGGAAGGAAGAAGCTCCTAATGCAAAGCCACTGCAGAAACTGGTACAGACAGAGTCTTATGAATAAATCGTCAGGTAAATCGAATTAATGAAGGTAATACCCAAATTCATTTCTCTAACCCTTTGTTGAAAGGTAATTTGATTAGTATAGCGTTGGGGATCCTGTACGGGTTAGGAGTTTCCTTTTCCTGCAAAATATTGAATTATCCCTTCATCTCTTTCGCTTAGCGGAAACCTTGAATTGAAATTGTATACGTATATTTGGGAAGACTTGTTTAATTCCATTGGGAGTTCACTCCTCGACGTCAACACTTAAAATTGTGCAATTTTTAATTTTAGACATGCATGTGTAGATGTGTGTGTACATATGTGTGATAAGAAATATTTTTTATTTCATTTATTTATTTATTTTTTTATATATAAAATAGGAGAATTAATTACCTGTAGTTGTTAGTTTAGGTAGTAGCATTTTTTAAAAGTTTTTAATTTCCTTAATTGATTTTGAAATTAAGAAAATTAATATAAAATAAAAATCTTATATTGAAACTGAAAATATTTTAGAATTTAAAACTTAAATTTTTTGGAGTTTGTTGTTGGCTACGTTCGCGTCTATATTTCGCACTAATGCATCAGATCAGATTTTTTCTTTTGTATACTGAAGAGATGTTCTTACATATACATATATAGTTAGGTTGGCCAATTTAAAAGTAGCATGCCTAGAACAGAAAATTTGGCAGTATTCACCGTATATCAGATCTAACTTTCTTAAACTGTTGCTAAAACAGTAGCTCAACCGAAAAGCATCACTTACACTGTAATAAGAGCAGAGCTGTGTTAAAATTGTCTGTGCTGACCATGGAAATGATGTTTTTGTATCTGACCATCAAATTTATTAAAAAAAAAATCATCCAAAGTTATTCTGTAATGTTGTGAAGATTTTATATTACATCATTCTACTTTGCACATTCCTAGCGATAGTGAATTATACGGACTCTATTATCAACGTACTCTGCGAGTGCCCCGCTCTGTATGAACAAAAGAAGTTGGCTACTGGGTAGTTACTTCTTTTCAAGTCTGGAGGAACTGCAAAATAAAGAGTTCAAATGCATTCTGAGATTCCTAAGGGAAGCAGGATCAATCTAAGGCAATTTTTAAGTTATCCCATGATAACAAGCATCAGAATGGATCCACTCGGGGTCTAAAAGTGAAGCAGGCTAGGTACTTATAGCGGCACTCTTCTTACCTAACCTAACCTAACTTAGGGACTCAATTACCAAAAACATTTCTAGTTTACATCCAGATTAAGTAAAATAGGTTTAGGTTTAGGTATTGGGCCTTAGTAATCGCCAATTTCAATTAAGTTCCATGCTAGCGTGAGACTATTGATAAAAACATGGACCTATCTGGAATCTAGATTTCACAATGGCTTGGCGAAAAAAATATTCGAAATGTTCGAAGTGGATTATCTGCTATTTCTGAACATCCTGGTCATAGTAAGAAGATGAAGCTTCACCAACAGTTTCTTGACTTATTTTCCAGATGCGATGATGAAATTCTCCTACCCCCCAGCAGCTTGTTCCCATACATAAGGATTGATATTTTTTCTCTCAGTCTTTTAGAACAGCATTAGCATTTGAAACTGCAGCAAAATTATTTTGATCCAATAATCTATTCTACTTTTTGCTAGATATTCAGTAATTTTATTTCCAATGTGGACAATGTCTTGAACTCCAATGAGGAATATTTGACTTGGTTGATATTTTCAGGTTAGGTAGATAGTCCTAGACTATACTTGACTCTATGATAAAGGACTTCTAATAATACTTCAACAATAACCATAACAATATCAATAACTCTTGACATTTCAGTCATCTGATCTGTCAGAGATAGACACTGAACCATAGTAAATCCCAAATCAATTCCGACGATTCCTAAGTAAACCACGCAAGCCCATTTTAAAAAGGGAGAACCCACACGTAGCAACACAGGATGCACGAATATTTTGCGGTACTTGTACCTAGACGTGGAATCGCTAAAATTGTGCAAATGTCCATTCTGACACGTCTTCAATAGAAAGACTGAATATTGCCAACCGGAAAGCTAACATTAATTGAAAAATTTGACATATATAAATTGAAAATGGAAAAGAAACGAAAATTTTAACAGATATGGAAGAGTAGAGATAGACGAAAGATTTGCCATGTAATTTAAGAACTGCGTTAGGAATAGAGAATAATTGGAATTAATTTTGATCAATGGTGAAAACCAGAAATAGATAAAAATTTGTACAAGAAATTAAAAACATAATTAAGATGAAGCTTTAAATAGTGTCGACTTTTAGAAAGAGATGTCGCTAAGTATGATTAGAAAGGAAAAAAAAACTTTGTAAGCCGCCATGTGGGTGTCAAAGTTCTTTTTATTCTGGCTGTGTGTGCAATTGAGTAGAAGAAAAATTCTCGTATGCCTTAGAGCATGGTCATAACAGCGCACCGCACCAAGCACCGCACATCGCATCGCCCTAAGCTTGGTGTACCAAGTGAAAATTTATCCCTTATCTCAAATAGAAATGGCCACATTGGCGCACCGCACCTTGCATCGCCGTCCGAACCGTCCATTGCACTGAGCCTAGTACTATACACAGGAAATGAGCTTTTTTGGGGTGCGTTGGTAACATCTATTTCGAGCGCAGTGAATTTTATAGATTTAAGGATGTTTGTACTTTGGTAACATTCATATTCTCATCGACGACTTTCTCACTAATAAGGGATTTGGGGTAGGTGTCTACTTTACTCAACCTGACATTGGGATGGAGTAATCACTTGGGAGACACACCACTGTCTTCCAGGCTGAAGCCTTCGCCGTCTCAATGCTAGCGAAGATTACCCTTGATATAGAGATTAAGGGAAAGGACATGCTATCCTACCGGATAGATAGGCAGCCTCGATGGCTCTGAGTTTCCCTCGGATAATATCTGAGTTACTAGAGGATTGCAGGTCGTCTATATAGATATAGACGAGAACATCACATTTTTTATAGCTTCCTAACATGTTAGATCATTAGTTCCTTGGCAAAATATCAGACTTTGAACTAAACTTATGCAAGTTCTAGTGGAAGAATTTCATGGATCCCTGGATCTTGTCATTCAGGAAAATGTAAACAGGGCCGCGTGCAGATGGCGCTCATGGGGATGTTGGGAGGACTGCTAGACTGACTCTTCTCATTACTCTCTCACGTATGGGCTTGCGCTTGTCTTTGCTTAAAAATTTTTAAGGAAATCCACTTACTAACTTCATGCAAAATGTCGTCCTCTTCAGATGAACTACAATCAGAGCATTGAATTCTGTTGTACTCTTTAACGAAAACTAGACTGCGTTTTCCAATATCTTAACTTACTTCAGAAGTCAAATATTCGAGATCGCTTTAGGCAATTTGCAGTGCTTCACTGTGGCCATTAATTCCGTGATATGCAAGCAGCGATGTGCTAGAGAATTATAGGTGCTAGGTGCAGTGCGGCGCTGTAGCCATGCACTTAGAATTAAAATTTATTAAATTAACAAAAAGAAAAAAAAAGAAAATTGGCAACTAAGTGTCCCGGTAAACAGTTTGTTTTATTGGCGAAAGGAAAATTTTACAGGAAACCCACAAGGGAGACACAGAATTCCCTTAACCAGCAGAGGCCTAGATCAAGGACATTGACTTCTGTTTATGACACTATTCTAGAAGATCTTGTAATCCCAGCTGAGATTGTACACCCAAGGAGTTGTAAGTTTCTAGAATCGTGAAGTGATAACCCCAACTCAACTGGAGTCCGCTCAGCCAGGTGGTCAGAACTTCATTGCAACAGCAAATTCTTGGTATAGTTGTATCTTTGGTATCACCACTAACCCGACTAAATACAATGCTAAATGTGGTTCAGTTATATTGTTTAAACCCTTCGACGAAAAGAAAGTTCAATCATTACCTTCGATCATTGAACTCTCCATCACGAATCATTGGTGGTAAGATTAAATCACAGTTTCTATTCTTCGGTTCAAAAGAAGCTGGCCATACTTAGATCTACGTGGACCTAGAGAAGAATATCGCAAAACAATTCAGTGGAGATAATTAAACTGTAACAATATGTATGTAGATATTGGAGCAATTTCTATATCTAAAACTTCTGGTTTAAATACATTACAGATACGGCAGCCTAATACCTATTAATACACAAAATTTGGAACCATATACACTCAAATCAGCTTCACTGTTTTCCTTTAAACCTTGTGTCAATACCTACATACCTGGGTATGTTTGCAATTTTGAGAATGATAAAACTGTATCTAATCTTCGAAATTTTTTATCCATCACTTTAGTTATCCTCAAGGGCTCTATTTGTAGCTAATATATACTCTAAAATTTCGAAACATATTCTGTGGTTCCTCAGAAAATAGACTTGAATTATAAATATACGTTATCAAGCTGAAAGCATACCCAGGTATGTAATACATTTTTTAGGAATGGGGATTGAAAGGAATAAAAGAATAGATTTATTTTTAAAAATTTTTATAGAATTTATTATGATAAAAATTTTTTACATCTGGGAAATTCTGTAGAATGCTCTGCACGTGCAGGCTTACTGCATGATGTGCAACATTTTCGCGTGCTTCACCGCTTACCCTCCTCTTTGCAAATACTGCAGTTACCTTTGAGTTTCAGTCTGTAAGTTTGATCCCGAGCTGCTGGTCCACTTGACGTGGATGTAGATCGGATTGGTACTTGGTGTCCCATCATGCATTCGTTAACATATCTTATCCCGAAGTTCCTCATAATGTGTGAATTCGCTGCTATGATTCGTACATGCTGGCATGGTGAGGGCTTCATCAAGATCTTGCAGAAACGCACGTCTCTTATTTGTATTTTGGTTAGAATTCCAGGTATCGTATGTAATGAAGGCTGCCAGAGTAGCCAGATACAAAATATTATAAAAAAAATGCTAGGGTCCATCGCAACGTACGTTTCTTGGTGGTGTAATGTCCTACTTTCTTATCCATATGTTCTCGCCCCACCCCCCTGCATTTGTTGTAAAACAATATGATTTCAGGCTTTTGGAGGACACCACTAACAATTTTATCGTAATGCACTGTTGAAAGCAAAATTACAGATTTCCTATTTTTTTTTTATACATAAGAGCAAATCGTGGTTTTGTCACAAATCCGAACTCGGTAGAAAGCAGTGTACGCGAGGGTATAGATTGAAATTCTAGAGAAAGTTCCAGTATGAGGTATGCTTTAGCGTCGATACCTCAAAATACAATTTATGATCTAATCACCCTTACCAGCCAGTAGAAAAAGAATGAAATTTACATTTATTATGAACAAATTCTCCTTGAAATACTCGAAAAAAATGCATTTCTATCATCAACAATTATCCTACCTCCAAGTTTTGTAAGCCATATGCAGCATACCCACCTTTCGGAACAGGCCTAATCATAAAAATAAATTCTTATGAACTGTTTGACTAAATATTTTCCTTATATATAAAGCAAAAAAATGAAACAGTTCCACAGAAATATATGTAAATATGGTTACATACCCGGGTATGTTATGGGTTTGTTTATGTAATTTATTTTCTCCATTGACACAAGGGTTAAATCCACACCACTGGGCCTTGCGGGAAGAAAACGGTACACTAGATCGCTATTTTGGTTTGTTAATTATTTTTCGAGAAATTATTTTTTCAAGTATATAGGTACTTAACCCAGATACCGTTATGCCATCCTCTGCGGGAAAGTAGATACTTATTTATTTATTTATTTTCATGTAGTTAATAAGATAGTACACAGATTAGTCCGATACTATCAATTAGATAAAATAAAAAATACTAAAATAAAAAGAAGAGAAGCAAAAACAAGTTCAAATTAAACAATAAGTAAAAAGTAAAAAATAAAAATTATGCATTGCAAAAAATAAAAATATTAAAAAATAAATAGATAAAAGAGATAAGAACAACAAATTCTAAATAAAACTAATAAGTAATAATAATAGTAAATTAATCTAAGAAAATATTGTTAGAGTGCTAGTTAGATCTTACCTAAAATACTAAAGTAGTTAGAAACTAAATAAAAAAAAATATAAAAAAAATAAAGACAAAAGTTCATAGATATTATTATACATAAATAATAGATAAATATAAAAAATAATTAAAAATAAAACATAAAGTAAAATAAGATGCAAAACAAAAAAAATACTGAAGATAAAAACGTTAAAAAATTAAAAAAAAAAGTTGAGTAAACAGAAAAATGGACATAGCAAAGCAAAAAACAAAAAGAAGTGCAACAAAGCCAAAAAAAAGAGGAAACCAAGAAATAAATCAAAAAAGCTAATAAATCAAAAATAGTGTATTTAACTTTATGATTAGTGTCTAATCTTGTTTAGGATTAATTTACCTATAAATGGCTGAACAAGAACAAAACATTCATTTTTTTTTTTTTGTTTTAGGAAATTCTACAATTTAAACGTAATCCTGAATATTTATTTCATTAAACATTCCACTTAATAATTAATTAATAGAAAAAGCACTCTTAAGGGATTTCATCTTGCCTGCTGAAAATCCTTAAGATTCAACAATGCAATATTCACCAGAATTTATTTCGAGCATGTGATGAAATCCTCACGAAATTCCCTTCATCAGATTGTTTTTTTTTTTTTTTTTTAAAGCCGTGCAGTAACACCTAGACGTTAAATGAACTTTCGTAGCCATAAGAAGACAATTAAATTGAACGAATATCCTTAAGTATGGTCCCTTTCGTCCCTTTTTGTAAAGGTACGTGCACATGATTTTGTATTCTGAACATTCACTTCACTTATACCCATACAAACATTTCAAAGAAGGGGAAGATCTTACTGTGAGATGCCTTTTGGATGTTCTTCGTCTGCGGTCACGTCCCCTTTATTAAGCAATCCCTTTTACGTCTTGGGATTACCAATTTTCAACTTTGATGTGTTATCCTTCAGATAATACTTAAGCGATCATTGCTATCTCTTTGTATATAGCCACGTCTAACTTAAAGTATACATATATATGTGTATATTTATGTATATATATATTTATGTGAGTGCGTAGGACGTCTTTCCTTTTGTTTTCGGGTAATTTGATATAGAACACTTGCACCATAGGAGTAGGTGTATTTTGGTGTTGATTTGAGAGGATATTCTAGACGAGTTTTTCCTTTTCCAGAGATATTTGTTTCGAGATTTTGGGAAGAGACCTTCAAATGAATTTCGCTTTAAAAAGTGAACTTAGTCTCATTTCGTTGAATACATTTAGAAGGTCTTTCAGATTTTAGAGTAGTGTTCATGAAATTTTCCATGTTTTCCAAAAATTTCCACAAAACATCAAATTCGTAAAATATAAAGTGCGTGTTTAATTGAAATCTGGAGGAAGACAAAATATAGACATAAACAATTATGGAATAACTATCATCGTGACAGAGAGCCCTACTAAAGTTTATGCGGTAATTGATAGTGGTTACATTATCAAATGTCTAGTTAAAATAAATTAAGCACAGTTTAATTATGAAAAATTTCTTCAAACATTTTTACCTCAACTTGGAATTTTAATTTTTGTTTAAAAATATTTTGTCGTTAGTGATTGCGACATCTATTGAATTAATATAACCCACTTGCTATGTCCTATAATGCTCAATTCTTTAGCCAATCCTTTTTATTGTATTTCTGTTTCGATATTCAACAACATATATAAAATTATGAATTTACTCATGGTATATAGATCTAACTTTATGGGTACATGTTTTTGGGAGGAACATTTTATTTATTTATTTTAATTACCTAATATTATTGCCAATCTCGGCATATGTAAGATTTCTGATTTTTCGAAAGTTGTGCAAGAAATTAATAAATCAAGGTCACTGATAAAAAGTAAATGCAAACGGAAATTATAAAAAGAAAAGAAACACTAAACTTAATTTATTTTTATTAGATATAATGATAAAATTACTGAACTCTAACATAGAACGACAAATATCATATTTTTGAATTTTAAACATAAAATTGATAAAATTAATTATAGTTTCTGAGCTACGTCACTATTAAATTCGAAATTGGATTTTTCTATTCTATGCAGTTACGCGGTTATGATATTGCTAGTCTCGCGGTTATGAAGTATCACCGACAATTTGTTTCATTTTCCAGTTTGTGGAAGATGCATGAAATATAACTCCTGACTGCTGAATGAAAAGGTCACGAGAATTCAAAAACTCCATGGTTGCACCACAAAAGTTCAAAATTAAACTATCAAGATTTTTCAGGATGAACTAGACTATTGCTGATGGAAGGAAGTAACTTAATATGCACTGATGCATACCAAAGTTTCCATTTTTCACTAATTTTCTTTAGTTCTGGAAAGTTAAAAGGCATTTACCGAGTACGAATCAGTACGACTAGCAATAAAGGTGAACATAGAATGCGGTTATAAAGAGCATAATACTCTGAAAGCAAGGGTCAAGTCTATGGCATACAACCTAACAAGATGTACTCAATATACTCTTACATGTAAATAATTCGGTCAAAGTGGCCAAATTTTTTTCTGGAAGTAAAGTAATATTTGTAAAATTCATATCTCCGAATATTTGGCGATACTTTTACGGCTAACGTAGTATACAAAATTAAAGAAAACATTCATTAGCAAGAAATATTAATCGGAATAAATGCGTCCAACGAAATCAAGTTAGATTAGCAAAATATTCTAGGTAACAAATCTGGATTTATATCTATATCTATGCTCATGACTGCTCATTATTATTGATGTTCATTTATTTGTAGAGTCTTTGCCATGTTCAATATCATTTATAAAATATTTTCAAAAGGCTCCACTAATATTTTCGACAATAACAAAAAGTCGAAAATATTTCAATTTGATTCGCAAATTCATTCTGCTTTTTATACTCTAGATGAACTCATAGACTTACAAAACAGATGAAATCAGTCAACGCCATCGTAAGGTTGCCATAAAAAGTTCTCTGAATGTGAAAATTATTTATGTGTGAACTAGAAAAATGGTGACTCCAAATTTTTATTGTGTCGAAGAATGTAAAAACCATTTTTGCGGTTTATTATTAAAAATTCTCAAAACTTATGGAAAATATAAAATAGTCATCGTTAATCACAATTTATTCATGTCGAACCCGTCAAGGTAACAGCTATTCTTTAGTCAGTTAAACTTCTATACCTACATATATTTTTATATAGGTAAAGTAATATAAAATAATGCAAGGATCAGAATGCTTTGGAAATGGTTTAAGAGCTACATAATATTGTAGCTGGAAAAGGAATGTATCAAAAATGTAATATTCAAGCCGAGAAAGGAGAAAATGTCTAGCGCCAGTGAAGGCTTCCCAAAGGGTTTTATAAGGGTTGGGTGCGAAACTGTATTGCCGAATTCTTTGCTTTAAATTTCTTTATTACTGATAAAGGTCGTTAAATTTTCGTTAAAGACACAAAAAGGTTTGTCTGAATGTTATCGTTGTCCGGGAAAATGTTAAAGAAAAACCCAAGATTATGTGCTCTACGACCAATTCTTATTCGATATACTACGTACAAGTTATTAAAGATTTCACAATTATTGCTTATAACAGAGCGATTATATTAATTGGATGTTGTGGAATCCTGGTAAGTAATTGTAAATTTACAAAATACTATCTTATGTTGGATATGTAGTCATAAAAGTGATATTTTCGAGTTAAACTCATGAAATATATAAACTAAAACTAAGAAAGCTGAAAATTTTATTCAGTAGTCAAGATCAAGTGGTTATTCTACACTAATTTAGAGGACTTTAAAAAATAGGATCGATAGTACAAGTATAAGGAACAATCGAAAAAGCATAAATAAAATAAATTATCTCCCTACATATTAAAATACAGCAAATCCATCTCTATCGGATTTGTTCATGACCAGTGACGAAAATCGTATTCTCTTTCACAATCAGTTGAATGCTCCAAGTTTTCTCGGCCATGATCTAATTTTTCTGATGTATGATTTTGCACCTTGTCCCTGTCAAATATTAGACTATTTTCCTTATCGTGACTTCAACAACATTAATTTTTCTGAACTTTCTGATGAGTGCAATAGGCTACCTTGGGATAGCATATTATCTTGCAGTGTAGTAGGTGATAAAGTCGAAATCTTCTTATTCCATTATTTGTATGAAAAGTATCTACCTGTTGGATATAGAAGAGTGCGACTAAATGCATGTCCTTGGTTTACACCTAATATTGGCCGTCTAATTGTAGAAAGGGAGTTCTTCTATAGGGAGTTTAGATGCCTTAAGACAATTTCTTCACGGAATAAAGCAACCTCGGCCATTAAGTCGGCCAAATATAGGTATCTCAAACAAAAATTCAACCCAATGCTTTCTAACAAGATTCTTTGGAAGAATCTCAAGCAAGCTGGAGTATGTGGAAGCATCAAGGAGGAAACCCCAGTCAATCCTGATGACCTGAACAGATTTTATGTGTCGCATAATATGAATCACTCATCATTACCTGGCAGCACATCATGCTTAAATAACACTGAGCATAGCAATTCTTTCTCCTTTCCGTGGATTGATAATGCAGAGTGTTATGAGTCCATATTCTCTATTAAATCTAGTGCCACTGGTCCTGATAATATATCTCCTAAGTTCCTAAAATTTTTGCTGCCTTACATTAGTCGCTATATACTATTTATTTTTAATATCTCCCTAACATCATCTACTTTTCCTTCTAGATGGAAAATTGCTACTGTGCTACCTATCCCTAAAATAAGATCTGCTGTTAACCCATCTGATTTTCAACCCATCAGCATTTTGTGTTTCCTTGCGAAGGCTTTGGAAAAGGTGATGTACACTCACATCCAATCGTTTATAGATAACAACAGAAAGATTTCGTTCTGTCAATCAGGTTTTAGACCACCTGTTAATCGGCTGTCCTAAAAGTTACTACAGACTTAAGAAAAGGCCTAGATAACGACGAGATTGCAATGCTGGTTTTACTCGACTTTACAAAAGCTTTCGACTCTATGCTCCTCAACAAACTTCAAGCATTTTTCCGGTTTTCCTTTAGTGCCATCCAATTGATACAGAGATTCTTAGGCGATACGTATCAGCAAGTGCGAGTCAGCAATCGTCTTTCAGATTTTCTGTGGCATTCCCCAAGGGTCTATTTTAGATCAACTGCTGTTTTCCTTATTCATCAATGATTAACCTGACATTATTCAAGAGGCTAGTGCCCATTTATATGCTGATGATTTACAAATATACAATAGCAGACCTCTCGGGCTGATTGAAGACTCCATTGTAAAGATTAACGATGACTTAATGCGAATTTACGATTGGTCTCAATGTAAACTGTTGATGATCTATGGTGTTTATAGTATATTAATAATGGAATTTTTGATCTGTCAAAGCATTAGCAGATAAGCAAATAGAATTGAAATGACTATTGAAAATTCCTTTCAGATAGATGGAAAGGTTATTTCAGAGTTTGATAAAAAACTATTGTGAGATCTAGTCTTGAACGTGAAAGAGGAGAGCCGGTGTAAAGGACAACTCAGTCTTTTTAATATTTCAAATATAAAATTTATTTCAATTCAATTGTATATAATTCAATTTGCTTAACCTAATATTATAAAAATTTAATTCTAACATAAATTAAGAGTACCAATAACAATTCAATAAAAAATTCAAAGACTTCAAACAAATCCAAATTCACACTATAAAATTTTATTCCATTTACTCTTACTCCTTAGTCTGCGCCTTTGTTTTATTTATTCTAAAAAAAAGAAGAAGTACAAAATTAATTATCTGTCAATAGAATAAACTTCAATGGTATAAATCGCTCTGCTTTTACGTGAACGCATAAGGGTAGCAAACTGTTCCTTGCTGCAGCGTCATAGCAGAAGCGTGGCAAAATGCTGTTTGTTATTGCCCGCAAGCAAAAGAGTAGCAAAATGCTCCTTGCTAGTGCGTAAGAGTAAAAGGGTAGTTAAATGCTCCTTGCTGCTGATTGCGATCAGAAGGGTGGTAAAATGCTGTCAGCTATTGCATGAGAGCAGAAGGGTAGCAAAATACTTCTTGCTAGTGCGTGAAAGTAGAAGGATAGCAAAATGCTCCTTGCTTCTGAGTGGGAGCAGAAGGGTTGCAAAATGCTCCTTGCTAGTGCGTAAGAGTAAAAGGGTAGTTAAATGCTCCTTGCTGCTGAGTGCGATCAGGAGGGTGGTAAAATGCTGTCAGCTATTGCATGAGAGCAGAAGGGTAGCAAAATACTTCTTGCTAGTGCGTGAGAGCAGAAGGATAGCAAAATGCTCCTTGCTGCTGAGTGAGAGCAGAAGGGTACCAAAATGCTCCTTGCTAGTGCGTAAAAGCAGAAGGATAACAAAATGCTTCTTGCTGCTGAGTGAGAGCAGAAGGGTAGCAAAATGTTCCTTGCTAGTGCGTGAGAGCAGAAGGATAGCAAAATGCTTCTTGCTGCTGAGTGAGTGCAGAAGGGTAGCAAAATGCTCCTTGCTAGTGAGTGAGAGCAGAAGGGTAGAAAATGCTCCTTGAAAAGACTAGGATATTCAAATTATCTCTGATCAGAATTATCTTCTTTAAAAATGTAGAGCACACGATTCTTTAAAACTCAGATCAGCTCTGATAAAGATCAACTCTGTGATAAGAATGGTGCCATCTACTGAATTTCGTCGACTTTATATAGCCGCTGTAACCAGTTATGCTTGGCTCGAGTCTTGGTGTCGTATTAGCGACGGTATAAGTTTACTTTGACGGAGGCGAAAACAGATAACTTGACGTAATGTCATTTGATGACATTGCGAAATGATAAACATACAGAGGTTTGTGTGCTGTCGTATATTTGATCGAGTTTTGTTATTTTGTTTAATAATTTTTTATATATAGTTTTTGAGATAAATGGTAGAGCATGAGCACCAGCTTTTACTCAGTGAATAAACATCTCAGTTAAGCACTCTAAATAAGAACTGATGTGCAATAGGACTAGGTCAATTTGATTAGATAAGTATTCTTTTCATATATTGGGTTTGAGTGATACTTTGTGTCTTCCTTTTTTTTTTTTTGGTATTTTAGGTAGATTAAGCGTAAAGCTGGAAGTACACCGAGGAAATATTGTTATGCTTGTTGCATTAAAGTTGACAGTAGAAAATTTATCGTGGGATGTCAATATACCTATGTGAACAACTATCGATAATAAGATACCGATAGACTGGTGGTGAAATAGAAATAAACCCTTATACGTAAGCAGATGGTGAACAAGCATCCTACCTATCATTATACGTCGAATCCTTCCCAGCTTGACTTATTTCTTGCTTCAGCATAAGTATAGTTAACTTCCAAGACCAAATGTGCCCTTTTAGTAACCTAGACCATGACATACTTTTTCTTTCCCTAAATCTTCCTCTTAACCCATCTCCTAGGACTTACTCTTATCGTGACTTCAATCATATCGGCACGACAGCCTTGTTTGATGAGTGTTCTACTATTCTTCGTCAATCGACAGCCAAGTCGACATATTCTCCTCCTTGTGTAGCTATCTATTCAATAAATATGTGCCAATTAAAACTCAATCTATGCGTGAGGATCGCTGCCCTTGGCTCTCGCGGAGTGTTCAAGCTCTTATTAATGAGCGAGAGTTCTTGTACCAGCGCTACAGGCGGCTTAAAACGGGTGAAGCTTTAAACATGTACCGTGCTGTACGAAATAGGGCCACTATGGCTGTGCGCAATAGCTAAACGTCGATACTTTGCAACCAAGAGTTTTGTGGCAGAACCTAAGAAAAGCATTAGTTTACGGGAAGGATAAAACTAACTGCGAGCAGGATCCCAATAATCTAAATAGATTTTTTACTACTCAATTGAACGATCAGCATGCTAGGACTTCAAACTCGAGTTATATAGATTCTACAGTAAGTGACGCCAATTGCATTACCCCATCTTTTTCTTTTCGCGATGTAGATCGAAGTGAATTGATTACTTTGATTTATTCTATTAAATCTCATGCAGTTGGACCTGATTGTCTGTCTCCGCGTTTTATTAAATTTCTGCTTCCAATGATCGACACATACATTCTTCATATCCTGAACTCTTGTTTAATGTCCTCTTATTTTCCTAAGTCTTGGAAAGCGGCTTTGGTATTGCCAATTGCCAAAAAACTTTCTCCGGAATATCCTGGTGATTTTAGGCCAATCAGTATATTAAGTTTCATGTCCAAAGTTTTGGAAAAGCTAATTAGCTTCCAGATTATTGGTCACTTGGAAAGTAACAAGCACTTGTCATGTTGGCAGTCCGGTTTCCGGCGTTCTCACAGCTGCGAGACAGTTATACTTAAAGTGACTAGTGATATACGAGCAGCCTTAGACCAGGATAACGCTACCATTTTAGTTCTGCTTGATTTCTCAAAGGTTTTCGATAGTGTAAATCACAGCTTGTTATATCATAAGCTATCTAATTTTCTTGGATTTACTGCTTCCGCTTCTGTTCTGATCGGTAGTTTCTTGTCAGAACGGCATCAACGGGTGAAGGTGGATGATAGGTTGTCGGATTCACTTCCTCTCCCGACTGGTGCACCTCAGGGTTCAATCTTGAGGCCGTTGCTATTTAGTTTATTTATTAATGACCTTCCTATAGTTGGACGTGATATCTAAACAGACCTATTGGCCTGTTTGAAGATGGCATCGCGCGTATTAATGACGATTTGAGTAGAATCGATGCATGGTCCAAGATTAATGCATTGAGATTGAATCCCTCTAAGTCTCAATATATTATTTTTTACAATAGTCCACTCCTTTCGTCTGATATCCCACCCGTATTTCTGGACGGTAAACCATTATCTCGTGCTAGTAAAGTGAAAAATTTGGGTATTGTGTTGAACCAAAATATATGCTGCTGTGACAATAGAAAATCAAAAATTAGTAAAATTTACTCCGGACTTCGAAGGCTCCGGCTCTCAGCCAGTATTTTGCCACAAGCAACTCGTTTAAATCTGGTTAAGACACTTATTCTGCCGTACTTCACATGCGGAAGGTTAATTTTCCCTCGACTTGATAGTGTTTGTACCCGTAAAATGGAGGTCGCGTTCAACGATTGCTTACGCTTCATCTTCGGACTTCGCAGATATGATCATGTCACGCCTTACCGTGATCAGCTGATGGGGTGCCCGCTTACTACATATCTCAAGAAAAGAGCGTTAGTGTTCTTTTTTAACCTGCAAAAAAATAATGAACCATATTACTTTAGAGAAATGATTAATTTCACTAATTCACATAGAAACAGGAACATTATTTTTCCTCGTTTTACTAGGCTTGTCATGGAGGGCTCTTATCTTGTTCAGACTGCGCGCTCTTGGAATGCTCTCCCATCTAGTATCCAGCACGCACGTACTGTCAATTCCTTTAAAAGCCTCGTTGATGCACATTTCTTAATTAGACGCCCGTAAATTTACTTGATTGTCTTGTCAGGATCACTTCTCACAGCAGAGTACTATCGTGAATTATTGTAGCTTTTTTTTTTGTTTTTGTTTGTTTTTGTGTTTCTATGGCATGTGTTAGTATCTAATTCTAGTGTCTAGTATTCTGTTTTTGTAGTTCATTATAACTTGTTTTTGTTACTCAGTTTTTAATTTGTCATTTGAAGCGCAATATTTATTTATTTCTTATTATTATCATAAGTTACTTATGAATTGTTTATAGCTTTTCCTCCATGGTTAGTCCAATTATTTTTAGGTATAATAAAAGATTGTAATCTTGTATACTATCGCCTCTAATAAATGTTATGTTATGTTATTAAGTGGAAGCAGCAACTATACATCTTCCTCTAATCCAATTGATCGCAATAAATACAACTAGAATTCAATTACGTATTACGCCGGTAATGGGTTATTAATGTAGATGGAAAACAAAAGGGGGCTTAATCTTGAGCCCTTTGATATTCCGTTTGAAACTGAAGGCTCGCCACAAGATATATTTATCAAGAAAATAAAACTCGGTTGGTTAATAAAGTACAATGAGAGGATCTTATAAGCACTATAACTAGAGCAGAACATATACACTTTAGTATTTATACTATATATATATATATATTTATTTACACGAAAATTACTAGAGATGGCTGGCCGACTCATATTAAGACTGCAACCAAAATTACAAAATTATTAAAGAAGAGACTAAGAGTTAATAACAGTTTTGCAAAAATTAACAAAATATTCACATCCTTTCATTTTAATCTCACAGAAAATGTCTCACCTACAATATAAAAGTCAAGATTATTAAAGGACTAATAACGACACTATTAATCTAAGGACTAAAATTCTTTAACGTAAATAAATTCTGGGATAATACTGAAAAATAGATATTTGCAGAGAAGCTCCAACAAAAAGCAAATTATTTGCAAAAATGCGAGCATCAAGGTAAAGTGGAGTATAGAAAAGGAATGATTTTATTTTCTCTTAAAAAAAGCCCATGTCGGAAAAAATGGCGTTTCTCAATAAGGGCGGCCCATTGTGTTAACCTGCTAGAAACTCCATCACCAAAACATTCCTGGTCTCTTAATGAAACACATGAGTTGTGGTCTTCGTGTATTCAGCCGCTCCGAGCAAAGGCCGAACAATCACACAGAAAGTGTTTGTGGTTATCTCAGGCAATCCTTACATGTAGGATAGACACTAGGGCTATCAACAACTCCTATCCATGTTAGATGAGTATGAAGCGAGCAGTGGCCGGTGGTGATGCACACCACAGCTCTACATTGTTTCCTTCCAAGTTTTTGGAGCACTGCCCTAGATTACATACAGATGATAGTGAGTTTTACTGGTGCTGCTTCACGAAGCCTAATTATCAGTTAAGATCGCTGCGTTCTTCATTAAGATTTGAAAGGAGTTGGCTAAAATATATCTCTCAAAATCTCGAGCCCTGTTTCATATTAGTTTTTTGTACGAATTTATCCATATTAAACACAGAAAATGGTAGATAATTATTTAAAGTTGTAGTCGAAATCGATTTTATGCAATGGAGATAAATGAGTGAGTTGACTGAGTCATGGAAACCCTAATTAAATTAAATTTATCTCAACGAATTTATTCTAGACTCGTTCATATAATTCGAAAGCCTCATGGATATATTTTACAAATTAATTACCAAAATAGTATTAAAATTATTCTTTTCGATTTCTAACTTTTCAAACCATTTTATGCATTACAAACCATTTTATGCATTACAAACCATTTTATGCATTACAATTTTTTCTAGTTCACTCACACGTACCTACTAAAATTTTAAAATCTCTCATAAAATTACCAATAATTTCTAAACACCTTCCTTCACTGTCAGATACTCTTTGGATTATCGCAAATATCAAGATTCAGTTAAATGAGGCCACTAAAATGCGATTAACTCTATACACTACCGCAGTTCTCACCTAAAATATTCATTTGCATATGCAAGGATGGATAAACGTGTTACCACAAAGTGTGAATTAATTACAAATTACCTGTAATTGGCAACAAGTTAGCGAATGCCTACTCTAACAACATTTCCGTAGGTAAAGCAGAGATATGTATATGTCTCAAAGATAGAGAAACATTGAAGCGTTTAACATTGAAACCCTATATTGCCTGCGTCCTGACATGTATCCAAATGTGGGTAAAGCAGAATCAATTGAGCTCAACTGAATCGTGTAATTGCTTGCCGTTTCGAGGCACAAAGTGTTTCTGTAATGTTCCATAAACTGAGAGACTACACAACTCCCTTTTCCCCAAGTCTTGATGTAATGATTTACAAATGATTTAACACAAATTGACGAAACATAAAGGCACTAAGCGAAATGACTTGACTCTGATTCTGAGTATTTCTGTTTTTTTTTTATTTTATTTTTTTTTATTTTTTTTTTTATTGTATCAGCGAATTACCTTGATTGAATGCGGCTTATCTCGATTAGATTCGATCAAAGTAAATAGAGTCATTTTAGGTAAACTGTCTGCCGCACGTTATACCAATTTCGAAGTCAATTCGAGAAAATGACTTTTATTATCCTCGGATGATTATTGTGACCATCACCCCTTTAAAAAGGTATAAAGGAATCAAAGTAAAATACTCCAAACAAATCTTGCATATTTTTTTCGTTTTTTTTTTTTTGATTTTTTAATTATGAAAAGTGAACTTTCTTGGTATATCCACTACCTAAGTATGTATGTAGGTATAAAGTAAACAATGAAAGCTTTACTACGTCCCTATTGTCTGACAAATCGCCCTTTGGCTTTAACCAGTGATTTATTGGTTACGAAATTTCCAAAATCTTTACCACCAATTGTGTACCCACATAAATCAATTTTAAGGATACCTTGCCGTATTACAAAGGAACCTTCCTCCTCAGAGGAGTGCAAAGTGCTACATAAATCATAGGAACCATATTTTCATTACTGATGGTTATGAAATAAAAAAACCCGGGGCCAGGGTTAAAATTGATTTTTTGTTTTGCGCTTTCAGTTCTCTCTAGAGTAAAAACCCAACATACAATCAGACGTACGTACGTAGATGAATTTTGCTTAAAACCCAAGGATGCTGGATTCATATAAAATGTTCACATAAGGCATTTTTGTTTATATCTTGAATTTAATTTTATGTTCGTGAATTGTTCATATAAATTTTAACTGCGGCTACGGAAATTTTTCACGTTTTTGTGAATATTATTTGTGCTTTTATCGACAAGTTTGTGTGGAAAAAAAAAATATAAATTCGAGCATGTCTAAATCTATGTGCACAAAGACTGTAAATAAAGTGCTCTATTTTGGCAGTTACTTAAATTTGAAGTGGATACATATACAGGTCCAATACAGAGAATTTTTCTCAATTTCTTTAGTTTTTAAGAAAAATCTATGTACACTAAAATATCGTTCATGTACCCGACTACATAGAACCCTTTTTTTCGAAAGTAGGAAAGTAGGTAAAAATATCCTTCCCTTATGTCTGTTGTTTATAGTAATTTTATCGACTGAGTTGAATATAGTACTACACTGTTAATTGAACGTGTTGATTTGTATTTAGTATGTTGTCTTAAACCATTGAATTAAAAAATAATAATTAATTAAGTGAAAAAGGAGCGTTTGTGCAGGTTTTTCGGTTAAACCCAGTTTTTTGTATAATGGGTCTAAAAAAAGACATAAGCAGTGAAATAAAATAAGTAAAAAACGAGTTTTCAAACAAAACTGAGGACAAGTCGCATGAAAAAGTAGAAAATATACTTTTCTTCACACACAGAGGTGGACTCAGATTTTATTCGCTGACAATCACCGATATATTTCAGTAAGATCAATCAGAGGTGCACTCAGATTTTTTTATTGGGACATTTCTCTTGAATATTCTTTCTATTCATGAATCAAATCACTTATTACCTCTGATAGATCTTACTGAAATATATCGGTGATTGTCAGCAAATAAAAACTGAGTCCACCTCTGTGTGTGAAGAAAAATTTATTTTGTACTTTTTCATGCGACTTGGCTTCAGTTTTGTTTGAAAACTCGTTTTTTACTTATTTTATTTTCTGCCTTTTTCAGGTTAACTAAATTGGAAAATTCTGCATTTTTCCTGAAACAGATTTATCACTAATCATATCGATGACAAATTTTCCGATGATTTTCCCGCTTTTCCGGGTTTTCCATGTAGTTTTCTACAAAAGCAACTTTATGCAACTCATTTCGCTCTACAACTTTGTCTTAGGTTGCAAAACGCTCAAACGCTTCCTTGGTCGGAAAAACTCCGGAAAAGCGTTTTACATGAATTTTCCTCGATTTTTTCTGCAAGTTTTCACCATTGTCGGAGAGAAAGTAATGATGCCAGTTGATAGGGATCTTGATCCTGCAAAATTTAGAAAACTTTTTTACCGGAAAATTTTCCGGAAAAGTCGGAAAATTTTCCAGAAAAGTCAGAAAATTCCGGAAAATTTTTCGGAAAATCCGGAAAACTCTGCATTTTTCCTGAAACGGATTTATCACTAATCAAATTTGTACCAAATTTTCAAATGATTTTTCCCGATTTTCCGGATTTTCCATGGAAATTTCCGGTTCAAATTTTGACAGATTCAATTTTCACGCGACATGAACCTGTGTACCAAATTTCAGCTCGCTGTGATGACGAAAAGTGGGTCTACGAGAGTGTCGAAAATAGTAAAGAAATAGACAAATTCGTGTACGTGGCCTCAAAAAAGGGAAGTGATTTCATCCTTACTTACCAGCGGTAAACTAAATTAATGGGAAATAGCCCATATAACGATGATTTCTTGTGCCACCGTCTCTAAAATGTCAAGAAATATTAACCCTTTTGGGTTTTTTTGTTGCCATATGGCAACCCGCATTTCAACTATTGTTCTTTCTTTCTGTCTTTGTTATAATTCTTTTTATCGACATTTTTCCCTTTACTAGACTTTCGCAAAGTAAATCTCGCAGTTTCGACTATCATTTAAAATCCGATTGATCGTGGTGTAAGTTCAAAAGTGATAAGTGGATTACAATGGAAAATCGAAGGGGTATGTTTAAGTATGTATGTTTATATTCTCATCAGTTCCAAGAATTTTTTTAAATTTTGCATTTGAATATGAAGAAGTAGCTTGAATTGTGGTTTGCAAATGAAAAATTTCGTGTAAATTTAATTTTACTGGTTACACAATTTACGTGAATTTGGTTGTTGCCATTTGGCAACAATTTGATTTTATGGTATAAAAATTATACGAATCCAATTGTTGCCAAATGGCAACATTGTATTTTTTTGCGTGCTATGAGTGATTTTCTCTTTCAGGGAATACTCGCAATAATACGAAAATAACTAAAGAGAATGCGGAGAAAATTTTAGAAGATTTTGAGGATTCAGAAATATCGGAAGAAGAAAATGAAGAAAACGAGGACTTTAATGTAGCTAAGATATTATCCGATTTTGAGAACATGAGAAGTGAGCAGATGGATCGAAATTAGTTTACTGCTTATTTTATTGTCAAAAAACAAAACTGAAGATATATGCGTGTGGTTCAAAATGGTGGTGTGACAAAAATAGTATATTTTCTTGAGGAAAATGTACATTGAAATGGAAGTATAGTTCTTGTGAACGATACAAAAAAGTAGTGATACATTTCGGATTGCTAATGCCAATTTAGTTAATCGTGCGAAAATTCTGAATATGGTGTTGGGTGTAGGTAAAAGAATGTGTTGTATTTGCTACTTTAAAGTAACCAAAAGACAATCTATGATACCCTACTGCCAACCAATTCTTCTGGAAGCTGCATGGCCATTCAACCGGCAAGAGATGGATTTCAGTGTGCCCGATCTTGACGTTAATTTTCTCATCAAATGCAGGCTCTATAAGCACCTCCACTGGAAATTGCTACGGATTTATTCAGCCTGACTTAGAATCGCTCAACAAAACCTTTTATTGAGTGGGAAGCTCTCCAGTGGCTAGAAAGAGACTTAAGAAAGGAAGGTACGCTGCATCAAAGTATACTGATGTATGCAATAAAATAAAAAGTTAAAAAAAAAGTCTAGACGTCCCTAGATATACTGGGACTTTAAAAATTTATATCTCAAAAACGAAGTCGAATGCCATCACAATTTTCAATACATGGATAGATATGTTTCTCAGCTTCTAAATGAAATAAAAAAATTTGAAAAAATTTACAATTATTAAAAAAAATCTCTTTCGTTCAGTGCTGCTGTGTGCATCAGTTTGCATATGCAAGCCTTGAAAAATATCACGAATGCTTCTTTATGCGTCACTAAAATTTTTGTAGTATTTACACAAACTGTCAAATTTGCTTATGCAAAGTACGATCATGAGCGTACAGACAGAAGTTGACGAAAGGAATTAAAACTTGACAAACGGCTTCTTATTCCTATTTAGGATTGCTGTTATGAAAAGCAATTGCTCGTGGCTTTGCATATGCTAGCATATGCACAATGTGGTTAGGCCTTTTGAGCTTCATTTGCCATTTGAATCAGAAAAATCGGTTGTTTGATTCTCTAAATATCGTTTTTTTTGAAAATTATGCATCATCGTAAAATTATAAAATATCTAAACACCCTAGCCATGGGTAGGGATGGTAGGGAAAAACAAAAAAGTTTCGGCGAACTATTTTGGTATTCCGGTATGGTCGAACTCCAAGGTGGCTGTATATGTAAATATAACGTACTTAAGGAGTTACATGGGTTTCGAAGTTTAAAAAAAGTATTTCTTTTTTATCTAATAGTACAATATGTCTTGAATATTTTCCCAGCGCTTCACGTCAATCGGAGTAAAAATCTAGGAGAAAAAAATTTTGGAAATAATCCTCAGCGAGGCAAATATATTGAGTCAGCTGCTTACCTATTGTCTGTCTGCCTTTCTCGCTTGTTCACTTTATAAGGATCACCTATTTTAAATATATTATTTTAATATGCCCTGATCATTACAACTGCAGCATGATCTTTGCTTTATGTAGCTGGAATCGACGATTCTATGTAAGTTAAAAAAAAATTGTTGTTTCCTTTTATTCCTGCTTAAAACTTTAATCGATTTTTTCTAAAAACACTACTTTTCAACGCGGTGAAGACGATATCTCAAAAACTAATGCACCGATTTTATTGAAATTTTTCACACTTATTGAAAATAGGATTGACTAGTGACTGAACGAAGGTTTTCTTTTTTTTTTATTACAACTTTTTTTACAAGACTATACCTAGTGTAAATTGTACCAAGAATTTATTTTACTGTTTTGCATACAACTCTCCCAAATACTCATATTCAAATTTTTTTTTTATAAATTCATCCTTCAGTCAGGAGCTATTCTTATCTACTAATGGAAAAAAATTTACTTTTTAGTTTCTGATAAGGCTGTCATCCTGATAAGGCTGTTATCCTGACCACCGCGAGGACACCTTTTTTTTTAGAGGTCTCTGGAACCCAGATCCCACCGGCTGAATTTTCGAATGAAAATTTTATAAAATATTCAATAAATGTTGCTCTTATATATGCTTAAAATTATGAAAAAAATAATTTATCTATTATAAAAAAACAAAAAATGAGAAAATATGCTTTTATTTTAGCCTTCGAAACCCATGCAACCCCTTAAAAATACTTATTTCACAGGTTACATGGTCCTAATTCGATCTAACCTTATGCAATTTAAGGATTTTTAGAATGGAAGTTTTTAAAAGATCTGTCTAGGTAAAAGATTATAATTTATTGGTCTCAGACTAGTTTTTAATGATATTTTAGATCAATATCAGAAAATGTAGCCGCTCCTCTGTTTTGATCTTCAAAGTTATTCGTATTTTTTAGATCGATTGGTCGGATGACAAAAATGTAATAACTATTTTCTTTGGCTTTTACATTCCGATGTACATTAAAATTATCTGGAAGTCATCCTTTCTAAGCATACACAAAAAATCAAAGTTTATAATTAAACAATTTTTCAAATTCTACTTGGAATTTATAATGCAATTTCAGTACACATAAATTAAACTCAATCTTAATGCGTGCTTTCCCCAGTACTCTGGTGCATGTTGGTTGACTCACTCATCACGGTGCTAAAAATTGTTGGATTCTCATGTGTAGCGTATGCGGATGACATCACTCTGCTCATTTTCAGACACAGAATGGCTGCTTCCTGTGCCTTCTTGCCACGAGGCCTCAATATTGTTGAGGACTGGTGCACCCGTCATCATATGACAGTGAACCCAACGAAGATCAGCTTGGTGCTCTCCTCCCGAAGAGGTAAGGTTGGGTACTTTGTTCTTCCAAAGCTTCCTTGACAACTCTCTCCTCACGTCACCTTGGAGTCTTCCTTGACTTGAAGCTGACATGGGGATTGCACGTAGAGGAAAACGTTAAAACGTTAATGTGGATATGAGGGTCTTCGCCCAATGCAGGAGGACCTTTGGCTGCACATGGGGCATGAGACCGAAGGTTGTGTATTGGATATACACTAGGGAGGTGCCTTATCGAGCCTTCCCCGATCTGCTCTAAAAATGTTCACCGATGGCTCTCTCAATAATGAGGGAGCTGAAGCGGGTGTCTACTTTCCTGAGCATGAGTTTGGACTGGAGTACTCACTTGAAATACATACCTCTGCCTTCCAGGCTGAAGTCTTTGCCATTTCAATGGCAGCGAAGTTAGCCCTTGATATGCAAATCAAGGTGAACGACATTGCTATCCGTTCGGATACTCAGGCAGACATGATGGATCTAAGTGGCCCTCGGATAACGTCTAAGTTACAATCCCCCTGCAGGTCGTCAGTGGATAAGTTGTGTATTCACAACAAAGTGTCCCTCCTGTGGGGGTTCCTGGTCACATTGGGATCATGGGGAATGAAAAGGCTGACCTTTTAGTTAGGGCTAGCTCTAATTCTCCGTTCCTCGGACCGGAGCCCACCGTAGGCGTTGAGATGGGAGAACCTGAGTACTTGTAAGTGTACAAAACTGTTTCTTGATGGACCCAATGGGAATATGTTCGATTTTCTCATGCGGCTTGGAAGAAAACAATGCAGAACTACGGTTGGCATCATCACCGGCCACGGCTCGCTTCACGCTCATCTACCAAGGATGGGAGGTTTTGATAGCCGTGAGAGTCTGTCCTGTTTGGATGGACAGCCTGAGACAACCGATTACTTTTTCTGTGGTTGTCCAGCCTTCGCCCAGAGTAGGCTGGATACTCTAGGGTTTGTCGTTCTATCTGTAGATGAGCTGAAAAACCTTCCTCATCAAGACCTGGTGCGCTTCATTAAGAGGACAGGAAGGTTTTGGTGAATGGGCTTCTACCTGGATAGCACAATGGACCGCTATGGCCTCCGTGCTTGGGATGGGTTTCTGCTGTTCCCTGTCTCTTAAAAAAAAAAAAAAAAAAAAAAACAAAATGCGTTCTCAATTAGTACCCAAACATACATGAAAATGTTGTGATTTTATATAGCATGGCAATCCTACGAAAAAGTTGTTTTAAAATCTAAATACAAAATGATTATAAAACAAGTACAAAAGCTCCAATTGGTCTATGACCAATTCATACGATACCTTAGATGAATGCCTGTATATAATTTCGTATGGTCACCCATTTGTGCCAATTTAATCGTTGAACTTGTTTTTTACATATATTTCAGTTCGTCGGACAGTAAGAATTAATATAACTAATTCCGTAGGATACAATATTCTGAATAACTTTTCTCTGCAAGAAAAATATCTAGGACTGATCATTTTTACGATATATGTATGTAAAAAACCAAAATTTTTATATGGCAACACCAAGAAGGAGTTGCCCGATTTAGCCCATTTTTGAAATTATATTTACTAATTCTATAAAATTTGCGTGTACTAAATTTAAGCTATCTAGGTGAACGCTTTCTCGAGTTATCGTGAGAATGGGCGGACGGACAAACGGACATGCAAAAATCAAAACAACTTTTAATATTATGCGTGGGTGTCAATCTATTTTTTCTACCATAATTATTTCTATGCTTTACAAACGGAATGACGAACTTAGTATAACCCGTGATACAAAGATTAACAAAGTATGGCCAAATTATCTATCAATTGGTTGCTTGCCTCCTATTGGCGACAATTGTCAGAAATTTGTTCATCTCAATTTCAAACGTCCTTATCACAGTAAAAAAAAAATTTATATTTGGAAATTTCTTTGCTTTCCCACAAGCACATAATTACTTTCCCCGAAGTGATTTAAACGAAGAAACTAATTTTTGGTTAAATATTTCAAAATTTTCAAAACGTATTTCAGTCAATAAAATACGAAAAGATTAAAACAAATTCGCTGGAAACGACATTACTCACCTAATGACGTAGCAACACAAAAAATTCCCTTCGAATCGGCCATACTGTACAGTTTAAAGAATAAAAAATTCCGCCATTTTTTCAACACATTTTCTTGAAAAAGGCATTTTTTTAGCACAATCAAAATACGAACATAGCAAATTTTTCGGGAGGTTTTCTGGCAACACTGATAGATACACACAAATTATTACGCCAAAAACGAGCTGCTTACGAAATGATCGGAAACTTGAAGTTAAAACTGTGAACGTAATAATTTGAAGTATTTTACCAAATTTAATTTTATGTAATTAATTATTTTACTTTTACGAGTAGACACATATCCTAAAAAATAGTAATTAACTTAAATTTACTTAAACATATTTGTTTTGACTTTAAACTCGATTTAATTTGATTATAAAAACTAACAAATGCAACATTTCCATACTCACCACAGCCCAGTCGCGTTTACACCGTAGCGTACTACAAAGTCTGGTGATATCTGTAAGGCTGTGATTCTGCACCAGATCACACCACCAGAGTCAAAATTTGTATTTTATCAGTCTGTAGGGCTGTAGGCAAGCCAAGGCGGCAAGCAAAGTGCACTCTCGCTTTCTCTTCACTTGCTTATTTCGTGTTGTGTCTGCCATTAGGGTGGTGAAAAATTTGTTTTTCTTTTTTTAATTACACCTGTTTGATACAAATTGAAAATTTTTTAAATTAAATGGAAAATGTGAAGTGAAGTGGTGCATTGTTAAAAGTGTTCATACTTAATTATAATTAAGTTTTGTGATAAAATTAAATTGCAGCTATAGAAAATAGTGTTGTTTTACATATTTATGTATGTGTGTATGTGATTGTGTCAAGTTTAGTGCTTTATTCAATTTTGTTTTTTATTTTTTTATTTTTGTGAAGTTCAAAATGTGAAGACAAAATCACGGATAATATCAAGTGGTGTGAGGAAAGGGTAAGTCTTTCATTATTAACAACATTAAAACAGCATCAATAGTTTTGTTTACTGTATATTTTCCTAATTGGATAACAACAAAGGCCTCAATCGTACTTACTTGAACTGAGAAAATTGTAAAAAAATATGTTAGGGGGTAGCCATATTGAAAAATGCAATGTAAAAATATTTGACAGTCAAATTTCTGAACAATATCGTTGAAACGGGAAGAACGTATTTGTTTGTAGGTACCTATGTACCTATTTTAAATTATTCTTTTTGAATTATCACATTCATTATGACTTGGTTAATTAACTTTTTAATTTTGTTTTCTATTTACGTAACATTAAAATGAGACTTAATAAATAATTTTCAACAGCGATTCTATACCTATTTGATACTCTGATTATTACAGTCCTATGGGGATACTTTTTCTTTAAAGATTCACTCTGATTGTTGTAATTATATCTTTTTGAAGTGATAAATGAAACGAAATGGGACTTAAGTTCCACACGTAGTTTGTTGGAAGAAAAGCATGTTCGAGGTGGAGTAATCTTCACCTGGCCAATGCTTCACAGATGCAGATCAAGTGCTCCAAGGTTTCCTGGAGCATTCTCACAGAAGCGCCAGGATGTAGTCTCAGCCAAGGCCGTACTGTGTAGGTAATACCTTAATGGGCAATGGCCTGAGGATAGCTCTTTGATCATTTTGAACTCTCTTCACAAAGAAGTAAAAGTTCTTTAGTTTTTCCGCCAGAGGTGTCGATAAACTTTTTTACTTAACGAATAACCTGTATCGTTCCCAATAGAGATATTTTTAATTATTCTCCTAGCTATTTAAATTAGCTCTGAGGTAACTCTTTTAGGTGGCACAAAATGGCTCTAGTCCAACAAAGGGAGTTTCCGCTCTTCGCTTGGTTACGTCGTCAGCAATTTCATTGCCTTTACGATTCACTATGTCCACGTATCCACATGAGGATGACTTCCTCCTTGATAGGATTTTAAGTGTTCGCAAACATTCTCGGACAATATTTGACTTGATAGTGTAGGCCTATACGGCCTTCAGAGCTACTTGTTTGTCCGAGAGGATATGGATATTTGCACCATTTATAGCTCTCGAAATGCAGATATTGGCGCATTCTTCTGTGGCTAATACCTTAGCCTAGAGTATGGTGGGCGGATAGCCCAGGGCCTTTAATATATAGCATCTGGGTCCGTATACACTCAGTCCGACTCGACTATTCGTTTTGGAACCGTCTGTATACAACACCATTGATCCATGTTGGAAGTACGGTTTAGTGGAACGCCATTGTTGTCAGTCGGTCTCCCAAGACCACATCAAATGGTCTTACAAAATCCACCTTGGGTGTGATTATATCAGATATTTTCGTCATCTACTGGAAGCATATCTATTTTAAGATATTTAAATGATCAGCCGGATTTCACGGCTTTAACTGTTTCTCCTTTTGCACTTCAATAGCACTTGGGATCGTTTCCTTTTTCACATGAAAATGCAGGGGTGGAAGGTTTAGTAAGACTTCCATGGCTGCTGCAGGCAGTCGCTGGGTGTTTTTTTAAGCAGAGGCTCAATTTTCTTGTGATAAGTTTTTAGCCACCATACTGTGATGTTTGTTTTTTTTGCTTATAGTTGTAACTTTTTTATATATAAAAATTAATTTATTTTTTAATTTTCAGCTCTGCTTTTGGTTTTTTACTAATTACATAAAATTTTAATTTTTTTTTTTTTTTTTAATATTAAATTTTAATTTCAATTTTTACGAGTAGGTTCCGTGACCAGCCATTCCTCAATTTCACTCTCAAAGTTAGGAAGAGCCTTTTTTTGATAAGTCTTCTGCAGTATCTCTGCGTCTCATAAGGACATTCCCACGGGTCTTGGCCCTGATCTTTAAATTTAAAATTGGCACAGATATATCTCTTTACAATAATAATAAAAAAATTAATATTACCATTAACATGAACTATCCAAATTATGCCTTTTCTCATACTACAAATAAAAAACAAAAGGAGAAATAAGAGAGAAAAAAATCAATTTAATTCCAATGTCAGCTGTCCCCAAATCAAGCAATAATCTTTCTTCTTTCAATAGAAGCCAAAATCTACTTAGTTGCCTGCCGCATAGATTGAAAAATTCAAGACACGCCAAAATCACAGTAGCTCTAGCTGAAACGGAGGACAACATTCTGGTTCTGGTCGCATTAAAATTCCCTAATCATGTTTCAGGCATCAGGCCCGCCCGCCTTATATTTGGGGTTCAAGTCACGTAATCGTTAGAGCCACCAGATGTCATGTTGCGATTAACACGGTGTAAAGTTACGTTTAATATTTCTTGATGTCATCTGTCTGCAGAAATTAGTATTCTGTTGTGGTTGGTCTCTTTTCAGCGCAAGGATAATCTAAAATGTCATCTATCTATAGTTTTTTTCTTTTTTTTTATGTATATAGTGAAAGTGAAGTGTATCTATACAAAATTAATGCTTAATTTTTCGAATAAGTTTTGACGAAATTTTTGGGAAACAAAAAGTAGATACATATGTATGTCGAAAAGATGTACGTAAAAGGAAAGATATTATTTAACTTTATTACAGGTTGTTTCTTCCGGTGTTCCTCCGGGTATTGTTATTATTGAGGCGTTTTTGTAAAATCTCAAAAGTTATCTTTTATGCACTTTGATCTTTAAGTAAGAACACTATCAGCAGAGCATATACGGAAAATAATTAAAGTTTTGTTACTAGAGATAAATAAAGGATATTTGGGAACAGGCCTATTATGTTCAATACTCTACTGGAGATTTACTAACATTCCTTCCTTGGAATCAATGCCTCCATAATTTTGTTGAATTAGAAATCGTCGCATTGGATATTTCGAAAGACTTTGATAGAGTTTGGCATCCTGCTCTTTTAGCTAAACTCCAGGAATTAAGTCTAGACCTGTGGCGACACTTTCGTTCGACTGTCTGTATATTCGGAAGAGCACACAAAATCGCTGTAACCTCTGTATTCAAATGTCAATGAAATACTTTGCTGAAAAACCAAAAAGGGCTTAGCTAGGTAGGCGCTGAAACTTGTAAAATAAAATATTGTTACGAAGTTGCTACAAAGTTCAGAAGACTATTAAGCGGGAAACACAGTGCCAACTTTTACAACCTCGACCTCAGTAAAACTTTTAGAACCTCAACTTGGTGAACTCTGCCAATTTTTACAACTCACAATGCGAGCTTTGACAACTTCTGTACGATAGCAGTTAATTAGGCTGTTGGCTTAAAAATTAAATTTTTTTTGTAATAACTTACTACAGTAGGAACAACTTTTCACATTAAATATGCCTTCCCAAAATTTTTTTTTTTTTTCAATTAATTTCCCGTACACTTTTTCCCGTACACTTTTTCCCGATAACAGAAATTAGCTGTCAACTGACAAAGTTCTACAAAACTGTCAAAGTTGAGGCTGAGGCTGAGGTTGGAAAGGCTAGCACTGCGTTTCCCGCTTTATTGCGGAGAACTTACTTTTAGGCCATTAAGGTCCGGAGAACTCCAATTTGCGGGATATATCCACCATCAGTAGCAAAACAAAAGTCGACTAGAAGCTGTCCCAGTTATCATCGCAATATTTCTGAAATTTAAAGAGAGACTGAATTAACAACTAGCTTTAATTTAAAATTGAAATGATAATTTTTGTAAAATTTGCTAATTTTCTAATTAATCTTCAAAATTTACTAAGTAAAAAGAATAGAAGACAAAGAAATGGTAGAAAATAATCGCAAATCTTGTAGAATAGACCAAATTCGGAGTAAGTTTAAACGACAATAACGACCGAACCCATTAGATAACCTAATTTCCGGCATCTACGATTGAACGGTCATATACTTGACTCCTTGACTCAACCAAATTATTACAATTCCTTACCCCTTCCTCGTTTTCTCCAAAGGCTGTGCTACTGTATTATAGCGTATCCCATGAGCTTAGGTAACATAATAAAATTATATTTTTGACTATATGTCAGACAAATTCTATGCTTCTATGCAATTGCGATAATAACAATGCAAATGGATCCACCTTGAAAAACACAAAGAGTTTCATGGTCGTACCTACTTAAGTTTTCTAACTTATACAAAGAAAACCTCTGCATTATTTTATTTTTTTATTTTTGTATTTATTGTTTGTTTCTTTTTCGAAATATTCGATTTTTCGCTCTGTACCCAATTGCATATGCTTTATTTAACGCTGAAAGCATCGAGCCCCCAGTTACATAAGAAACAAGATTTTCGTAAGCTTCTATCGCTGTTTTGTCTTCTTTATTAAAGAAATAAAATGAAGTCACAAATAGCCATTTTTTTACTTATTTCGTTCTGACCTATCGAGCAAAAAGGGAAATCTGGTATTCACTTCGACTTACATTGTGGAGACCACTGAGTGGGTTTGAGCGGTATTTTAGTACATCGGCCCACAAAAATAATTGTGTTTTTTTTGTTTTTTGTAGGTAAATGCGATCGTTCTCTGGACATAAGCTTTCAAACTGTCTTGATTATTTAATATTGCTTAAAATAGTATGTTTTTTTTCCTTCTACTTAACATCTCACTCATAGAAGTACAATGAGACTGTAACGTTGGCTTAACCATATCAGCAACTATACCAATAAGACTTTCTTCATCCAAACAAACATATAGGTTGAGACAAACTTACTTGGGGATAAAAACCACTGTTTTTTTCTGTCCTTGCTTGAGTTTCTGGTATCCATTGAGCAGATCTGGAATGTTAGCAAGGTTGTTTTCACTCGGTTCATTGATATGCTCAGATTATACCTACCGATTTTCCATAAGAAGCGTATTTCGTTCAGCTCTATGTTGTCTAGGACGACAATATTGGCAGGACGTGCATCCTGCTGGTTGCTCGTTTTGTAGCGAAATGTGCCCATATTGAAACCATTGAACCAGCATCCTACAGTGGTCAAATGTAGTACTTTTTGATGTTGGTGTGAGTGGTTCGCTTATTATGATAAGCCAGATCCTTTTACCCAGTTGCCAACATCAATTTTAGCACTTATTTGCCTAAAAAAACATTTGTGGCAGAATCTTTCGGTAATTGGGGTTGGTAAGTCAAAAAATAACGTTATAGGAGCTGATGCGAATGACTTAAATCGTGTTTTTACGTCCGAGAGTGGGATTCCCAATGAAGGTTCGAATTTTAATTTTCTAAGTAACCATACCATTTTTGATGGGTTCTCCTTTACTTCGTCTACTGAAATGGAAGCCTTTTCCGCAGTAATGTCCATCAGATCTAATGCTGTTGGCTTTGATGGCTTGCATCCCAGAATAATAAAACTGTTACTGCCAATATTACTTCCCTGTCTTACACATGTCTTTAAAACTATCATTATGAGATCAACTATTCCAGTGTTATGGAAGTTTTCTAAACTTTTACCCATTCATAAAAAAACTCTCGGTGTAGCAGAATATCGCCCAATATCTATTCTTCCATTTTGTGCTAAAGCTTTTGAAAAAATTTTGCATAAGCAAATTACTAATTATTTAGAGAATAATAATCTGTTATCAAATTTACAGTCAGGTTTCAGATCTAAGCGTAGCTGCATTACCGCTCTATTGAAAATAACAGACGACATTAGAATCTCTCTACATAATGATAATTTTACGGCATTAACCCTTTTGGACTTTCGATCGAGTCAACCACACCTTATTAATCCAAAAACTTCACTCATTTTTTTCATTTTCTAGTTCTGCATGTAGATTGATCTGGTCATACCTGAGTGGTCGCTTTCAAGGGGGTTGTTTGTAATCAAACTACATCCGATTTCCTTCCTGTGGACAGTGGAGTTCTACAAGGATCCATTCTTGGCCCATTACTTTTTTCCGTATTCATAAATGATCTTCCATTAGTGCTGCGAAATTGTAACTATCATCTATATGCAGACGACGTCCAACTTTATATTTCTAGACCCCTCGGACTTATTGAAGATACTGTCTGCCGTATGAATGAAGATCTTGGTCTCGTATCTAAATGGGCTCAAGTTAATGGCTTCCTTTTAAACGCATCCAAGACTAACACTATTATTATCTATCGAACTGAAGTAGATACATACTCTTTTCCAAACGTGATGCTTGATCATATCGTCATACCTTTTAAAGAATCTATAAAAAACCTGGACTTGATATTTAATAAGACTTTAAATTGGTCTCATCATGTTAACAATCTTGTTGGCAGAGTGTATGGAACTATACGTAAACTGTCTTTATCCGCATCCTTCACACCAACTCGCATCATGCTTGTAAAACTACTTATTATTCCTTTGTTATTGTACGGGTGCGAAGTATTTTGTAAATTAGACTCTGTTTCATCACGTAAACTCAATGTTGCATTCAATTCTGCAGCACGTTATGTGTTTTCCTTGCGGAGATATGATCATATTACAGTATATTCAAAATCGATTCTGGGATGTACTTTTGACAATTATATTAAATTTCGTATAATAATTTTTTTAAGGAACCATACTACTTGTACTGTAAACTTATATTCTCCCAATCTAGCTGAACATGTTCATTAATCATGCCACGATTTATTTTTCTCCAGAGTGAGCGCCAAGTTTTGGTCCACTCCAATAGACTCTGGAATTCTCTTCCATCTGAGCTCAGAAGAATTAGCAGCAATCGCAACTTTCGTATAATTTTGTTAGTGAATTTTTCATAGTTAATGTATATGTGAATAATTTTGTACCCTATTTTGATTTTTTTTTTACTTTTTCGTAATTTACAATATTATTGAACTTATTTGCTTTAATTTCTTAATTATAATTTTTGTTATTATTATTTTATTTTTATTTTGTTAGTTTTTTTTCTGTAATTTTTCCTTTTTTTTTCTATACTTTGTTCACCTACACCTTAATATAAGATTCATTTTACAAGTGTAGAGTTTATCAGGAAATACAATTTGAATTTTAATTTTATTATAAGTATGTTCTTTTTATGTAATAAATTTTCTGGATATCCAGTTTGTCTTATTTATATACAAGAAATAAAATTTATTTTAGTGAATTGAATTAAAAAGAATAATAATGATAATAAAAGAGTTTCTTTTATTTTAAATTAAAATCTTTTGTTAAGTATTATATTTGCTTTTTCCTATTTTATTTCTTTTTTATTTATTTTAAAATATAACTTTCTCGCAGTAGTGTACTTGTTGTAGGCTGTGTGGTTACAAACATTGAATAAATACCTAATAAGGAAACGACATATCGGGTGAAAACCTAAGCCACTGTTGTGTTTGTATTCGTTTCGTCATGGCAATAACAAAATCCCGACATTTTGAAGGGGGGGATTTTTTATAATCCAAATTACTATGTAAAATAAACAACTTTTTAGCGCCCCCTTATTTTCAGATAATATTTTTTGACATAATTTAGCCATCAATTATAATTCAATTGTAAACAAATAAACCGACATTGGAAAATGTTAAATTTGTCTGTTTATTTTTATAAATATTTCACTTTTATTTTGCTTAAAATACTATACTCAATTAATGGAGCTATTAAACTTACTTGAAGAATACTTTCCCATGACAATAACGCCGTTTGTTTCTGCAGCACAGTACAGCGGACTTCATTACGATTATTTAAGACTCCGGAGTGCCTCGATTATATAAAATATCGTTCACAAAAGAATATTTTACAATTATGTTACAACACAATTACGTAAAAATCACGTTTAATTATTTATTTACCGCAATATTGCTAATTCAAACCCGAACTTCTTTTCATAAAATATGAAATGTCAGAAATGTTGAACTGACGCATAATATGCAGTAGGACCTCTTGTCATCCCCCCCCCCCCCCCCCGATCGTAGGTCATACTATCATTGAACTGCTTAAACACGTACAATTTATTCGCACGATAACCCGCTTCCTTATTAATTATTTATTCAATGGTTACAAATGCTTGAATAATCTTAATATTTTTGTTCTGACACTTCTTATATCTCTATGCACTATGCACTCTCAGATGCCTAATACATTTTCACTTTATATGAAATTTTTTATACTCTAATGGCCGTAAACTCCAACGAGGATAATCCTATTTGCTGTGTAAAGATTATTCCTATCCGAGAATAATCCTGCTTGCTTTGGTCGTAAACACCAACTCGTGTAAAACAATGAGTGTTTTGCTTATGTGGCATTACTTTCAGATATTTTCGTTGTGTCGAAATGAAAGAGTATTATGTTTTAAAATAATAAATGTTGAATAAGCAATATAATGAACAAAATTATTTTAATTTTCAATTTTCTTTTTTACATAATTGTTTCTCTCAAGGTTTTTTGAGGAAAATTGCCAATATGTTATAAAGCGTTAAACACGTGAAACCAAATAGTGTGCACAGAAATAACAACGCCAAACCTTTAATGATAAAATCCAATTTATTTTTCTCTTTTGAAGTTTACTGCACAGCGGCTACCAACAGAGTGACTACAGAACGTACAAAAATGATAATTCAAAATGAGAATACTAACTACAGAAGTGAAGTTGAATCAAGTTGCAAGCAATTCACAATATGAAATGTTATTCAAGTTAAAATTTGAGATTTAATTATTTTTGAAAGAAAAGGTAAATCTAATGACTGAATTCTGTAATTTGAAATAATTGCAAAATACTACTTAACAAAAAATGATTTGTTTTATTTAACAATAATATTAAAAAAAAGTTAGTAGAGAAACAATTTAAGATCAGTGCATCTAAACGAAATATCGTTGTCACGAAAACATTCTATTCTTTGTTGTCTGCTGTAATTGTCACTTAAATTCTAATTTTGCTCATACGTCACCTATACAAAATAATCTTCGAATAGAAATTTTACCCTCGGAAAATCTCAGATAAAATATTACACCGGTGTAATACGATGGATTAAATCGCGAGTAATCTTAGTTGGTGTTTGTGCATTAGCCGCGAATATGGATTATTCTGGTTGGTGTTTACGGCCATAAGTGTCTGTATACAGTATAATTCTTTATGTTGTTTCCTAATCTGATATTAAAAACATTTCCAAATTTTCATTTTTCTTTGAATATTTTATTAATTATATTTTATTTATCCATATATGTACATATCCTATGTGGCAAATTATATGTTATTTTACAGAAGAAACAAAAAACTTATTATTTATGTTAACTATAAGAATTCAAATAATATTTTCCACTCAGAATGTAAATAATGTAGTGTCGATCGCACATTATTTAAGATTAAATAAAATAAAATAAAATAAGATGAACCGAGCAATAAATTTTCAATTCATTACCCCAAAACACCACATAGGAGATTTTTTATTGTTTTTTATGCATACATAGGAATTTTTTTTTAGAAGTAAAATTCAAAATTTGGGTGTTTCAAAGTGAATAATGAACACAAATACATTCCTTTATTTATAATTATAATTCTTTTTATAAGTATAATGAATTCTTTCAACAAATTTTTAGGTTCATTTTATACATTTATATTGATTACAATATTTGATTTTTTTTTCTTGTCAGACTTGGAGGTAAGATTATCGAAAAATGCGTGATGTTTTTTTTTCGACAACATCCTTAGTTTCTTGTAGATGCCGATATTTTGACTACAGTGGTAGTACAAGTAAACCTCTTTATTTTTTGTGGCAATGGTTTGCATTTGGCGGTATGGTCTTCTTTGTATAGAATGTCTCCATTTGTCTGATACTTCAGCGCTCTTATGTCACAAACCACATGGTCTCCAGCTTTCTTTCTTGGCTTAAGTGACGACAGTTTTGATTACACCTCATAGTTTTATAAAAAATTAATAATCGAGTACCTCAACTTTGTAGAGATGTGAACGTCTCACTCGTCTCATTAAATCCACCTAGTCTGAAGGAGAATTGATTGGTGGCTTAATATACTTCTCAAGTGTGGCATGTACACTGTCAACCTTCATCATAGTATGACCTTTCTCAAGGAAAAGTAGCTCTATCACAGTAGATTTTTTCTCAGCTATATTACTCAGGGCACTGGCTAGAATCATATTGCGATTTTGGTCGTTGCATCTGTCGGAGATAAGTGTGATAAGTTTAATTGACTTCAGCACTTTGGAATTGAAATCTAAAATACCCGATGTAAATTCATTTGCAGTGACACTCCCATAAGCCTCATGCAAAACATAAAGTGTAACATCACCATTCTTAAGTTCATACAAAGTAAAAGTGTGCACTTGTAAGTTTTTTTTATAATATACCTTAGATGCAGGTAATCTTGGACATAGCAAGACACAATATAAGTCGATAGTAAGAAAAAGATGTTCATCATTTGCAGAATCTTTAACTACTGGTTTGGCTGTCCGTGCATCGTCTTTTTTCTTAATGTATCCCTTATATAAGTCATTAGCTATTGTGTCAACTTTGAAGCTGTGTAACACAAATCACACTGATCTTTTCTAGGAATATGGAGGCAATAGTTTCTTCTTTGAGAACTTCAGTGACTAAAATTTCTTCCTGCATGAATGAGATTTTTTTCTTCGCACCATTCATTATAAATGCTGAACATGTTAAGCTCTGACCGAAATAAAGTTTCTACATAAATTTTATTTGATGATGCCCGACAATAATGGCTATGGCCTTTAGGCAGTAAGCTAAGCCAAAAATTTTATTTTGTCCACCACGTCAAGTTTCTTCCTCGGTCTAATATTTTTAGCTGATACGGGCTAACGTATAATACAATAATAAATAATAATTTTTTAATAAATTAATAAAATAATAAATAAATAATAAATTTTTTTTCTCTTTCCATGTTGGTATTTTCCAAAATGTTTTGAAGGAATCTTCTCTGTCTGCGTCAGTAACCAGTGCACAAAGTTATGTTTGTTTCCTTTTGCTAAGAGCAGAATGTGTACAATGCTTTCCTATTTGTCTGCCTTCTTTTGTACGCTCTGAATTTCTCTTCTAGCTGTTCTTTTGTAGCCAGTGAAGGGCAAGCCTAAAAAGCGATTCGATCATGCTACCGAAGAATTAAATTTAGTCTCCGAAATTTTAGTATCTTCTCTGTTAGCCGTCTCTTTCAATTCAGTCCTTGCAATACCTGATAATTCGATAACCTGTTCCGAAATGATAGAAGATACTCCTCTTTATTTTTTTCGTTCTCCATCATTACATCTGCTAATGTAAGGAGGTGCTCACCGACTACCGAGATCTCAATTTCTTGTTCAGATCCCAAAGCTGAATGTACTACATCGTACAGCTCATCTCCAGGTTTCAAAATCAGCTCATTTCTCTCCCATTCATTATGTACATTGACTCTTGTAATAGTATTTCCAATATTTTACAAAGCAAGCGTAACCATTTTTTTTTCCACGGGTTTCCATATTTTTTGCCTAAAAATAAATTAGTTTCAAGTATACATAAATATACATGATTTGATTTTTTTATTATATAAAACGAATAAGATTGACATTTTATAAGACTTACCTATGAATTAGAAATATTATGCACTCAAAATTTATGCACAGTAGGAATAAACTCTTCAACACTTGATAGACCAAGCAACTAGTTGGCGTGACTTGATACAAAATATAATAAAATAACTGTAAACCGAAAATTTCCTTAGTTGTACAAAGCTCCTACACGGTAAAAAATATTTCCCTAAAATTTAAGGCAACAATTTGTGCCATAGCTTATATGTAGAATTCCATACTTTATGGAATTTTTTTTTTTTTTTTACACAAGAGATAGGTAATAACCTTTTGCCTAAATTGTATGAAAAGATTTTTTACATAATATTTAGGGGAAGAAGTCCGCAAAAATTAAGGAAATATTCACAACAAGTACTGAAAAGTATATAAGCCGTAGTGAACGTATTTCCATTAATCCGGTGCACTTTTACATAATTTGGAGGTATAAAATTTATAGTGGAATTTTATGCACTTTTCCAGAATTTGGAGATGAAACTTTTTTAGTGGAATACGGTAAAAAATATTTAGAAAAAACGACAATAAAGACATTTAATATATATTTGATACTATAAAAAATACATATACCTTTACGGTTTTTATAATATGTTTACAAAAATAATAACTAAAAGAATAACTAAAACCAAACTAAAACCATTTAAACTTTTTCTAGATATTGCAAATTAAACATTTTTTATATATGATTAAAATTATTGTCGTTTAATCATGGACTTTAAAAAAATGACTTTTTTCTGGCTTTTTAAGATGAGATCTGTTTTTTTAAAAACTGATGTTCATTTCAAGTTTTCCTGTAGAATTTTTTATTTTAAAATTCCATCATTATGGTAGGCAACAGTATGGCCAACTTTTATTGTGGTAATTTTCCAAATTAATATGTACATTACAGAACTGTATTGAATACAATTCCATCGCGAATTTAATTTTACAAATGTATGGAATGTGCATACAAATCAGTACGTAATATTCCATACTTTTATGGAAAGTAGCATAAATATTAATATGTAATATTACATAATCGATATGTAAAATTACATATGCTGCTATGGAATTTTACATAAAGTATACTTGTAATTTGCTACTTAATGTAATATGTATAATATATTCGCCAATGAAATATTTGTTAAGGTGATAATATAATGCAGTATTGTGTAGTAGTCTATTAAGTATTATTACTGCATTATTGGAAAAATACCTATACTCTAGCGACATTAGCATTAATTCGCCATTACATCGGCATTTCGTATCATTTCTTCGATGCATTAGAAAATTTAGCATACACTTTAGCCCGACCATAGTGATGCTGCTCTGCAGAATTCTTAATACATTTTCGTTAAATTTTCTAAATAAAGATTTCATAAAAAAAACTTATGAAGAGTTTGCAGTGACGCGACAAGTGTAATGTACGTACATACGAATGATTCTATCGCTAAGAATACAGTAAATAGAGAATTCGTTTTGAAGAAAAAATATGTTGACAGTCTTCTTCTTGAATTCTGTGGTTCCCACAGGAAAATCCTCCCTACGCTTCTATTTTTTTTCTTTTTTGGCATATAATAACAGGTTAATAGATTCTTTTAGGCAGAAATTAGCTGTGAAAGTCACGATATTAATGAAGAAGACATACAAATTTGTTTACGAATTTTTTGTTGAGATTACTTCTCTACATAACTACTGTAGCTTAGTGATGCGATTTCACGAAGCAAAGTATATGTCACATTCTAACAATATTTTCTATTTCATGAAAATTTACATTTTCGAATAAATTGTTTAATTCATTAACTAGATAATTTACAGCCACATTAGACACAATAAATTTCGATTTAAGTTGCAATAAGAGTCGGCCAACACCCTCAGCACAATTGAAATTATTTGAATCAGAAGAAAAATAATTGTTATAGATATCTTTATTTACAATTTCATCAGTAGATGTAGAATCAAGAACACAATTATACTGCCGTTCTTTATAATAACGGAAAACGTGGCTACGAAATGTATTTTTATTCGAGAATGATTTTTAACAACCCGTAAAAGGACAAAAAACGTTACCAATATTCGGCAAATGCTTTTGTATATGTGAAGTGATACAACGCACAACATTTATAGTATATGAACATTCTGGTACACTGCAATATAAATTTTCGGAAAGCACATTATTTTTGGAGTTCTTAAAATGTTTTCTATAATAATGACTTTTAAAAGAAGTGTACGAGGTCAGTACAATACCGCAATGCTGTTCTGCACATTTGAACACACAATTGTTTTGTAGACGATGCTTAAAAAGGTGACGATTATACGTTTTAACACTTGTAAACGTTTCCAGACAGTTTAGACATTCCTGCATATTTCAACCAAATTCAAAATTATTCCATTCCAGTATTTAGTGAAAATTTGCAGTCATATTTATGTACATCCAATAATGTTAACTACAATTAATCACGCACTAAAATATATTTTCAGCAAGTATAACTAAAATTTCAGAACCGAACTGCACTCAACTGCTCTTAAGAACGGAATAAACAAAACTTCACAGTTTTTCATTATCATTTTGTTTCTCTATCATCAGTCACGATTTCACACACATAGTATTGCCAATTCTAGACTTTTCCACAATCTTATGTAAAAATTTCATAATGGAAATTGAATTCTACATATTCCTATTTAAAAATTCTTAATGCAAAATTGAATATTACATATTGTCTGGAATTTTAATAAAAATGTTTGCTATTTTACATAAATTTGAAGGAAATATTTTGTATTCACATTGATTGTAGTAAAATTCCATACAGTTGATGTGCATACATAAAAAGGCTGTAGCATTTTATAACATTTATAATGGTAAAGTTGTGCACCATTTTTTATAGTGTGTATACCAATTTATAAAATATGCAAGACCTACATATACAATAACAAACCAGAAAAATTTTCAAATAAATACGGGAGCTTATCGTAGCCAAGTAAGCTTAAGGCGCATTTTTTGCTTAGTAATACATTTATTTATAGTTGATAAGTAATAGCATTTATTTTTATTATATTCCTTTCAGTGGTATAGAAAAAAACTGCCCTGTTTTATCAATTCATTATGGCAAGTGATATTGAAATCAATTAATATATACATAATTAATAATAATTAATAATTAATATATATATGTATACTGTTCTAAAAACAGAACGCATTTCATTCCAATGTCGAAAATAGGTCCTATGTGGTAATAAAGCACATAAGAGAATTTCAGCAACAACTTAACTGCTCTCACACATAGGACATTTCGTTTTCTACTTTATAAGTACCATCAAAAATATTTTTCCACAAAAGAGTCTTTTTCCATGGGTAGAAAGCAAACGGCAGTTAAGTTGGTACCAAAACCTCAAAATCGGTTAGTGTGACATATAGGAGGTTTCATAATAACAACGGCGATATGTATGTTCACACATACAACACTGCAGTGCTTCATCGAAAAATAACTGCCTTAGTCTTAGCAAATCAATTGGTCTTTAAAATCATAATAAATTATAGCTTGGAAATTTTCGCGTGCTAATTCCATTTTTTAACGAAATGCTTTTTTTTTTCAAATGAGTAAAAAAAGATAACCCATTTTTTTTATCTTTCAAAGCTGTCAAAACATAAAGACCTCAAAAAATCAGAAAATAACATTCCTAAGAATGACACCTTGCAGGGAATAGCATAACTGTTGAGCATTTCTGCCACAAATAAAGTAGTAAATATTAAGGGCTTGTGGCTCAAATATTGTGTTCTAAGTAGATTTAAAAATGTCTTCTAATTAAAGTTTTTATACCTACTTCCCTGTACGGATTTATTTACTTACCCTACCTAATAATGACATACTTTCTAGTGCTAAATTTAAATATCCAAAATTCTACCTGAAAATAATGAAATCACTGTTTTTCCCGAAACAAAAAAAAAAAAAACACACACACCTTTAAGTCCTCCCGAATTAACATAAAAATCCTTTGGGAAAACACATTTCATTTCCATTCATGTAAGAGCTGATGTAGTAATGGACTCAGACATAGGCGAAATATGTTATCCATCAAATTGTCGATTCCCTTAGACAGATTCACCCATCTGTACAATCTCTGGCCCAACATAGAATCCTTATCATGTTGAATCCCAAAAGTGAAGTCCATTTACATGCTTAAACGACTTTGTGTTCCCTCAGAAAATTCCTGATGTAAACGGAAGAGCACATAATGGGAGTAATAAGCCCAGCTAATTAGTCGACCGTTGTACTTTCTTGCCGTCGAACATTGTACACACTCCTCCATCTACACTTCCCAAATTTTATATAGTATAAAGACAAAACACCGAATGGCATATTTCACCCTTTTGTTCCCTGTAACACTCGGCCCTAATTGGGATCCATTTCTACTCAAACCGCATACTCATGCATAGTTTTGTTTGTTTACTCGGCCGAAATTGTGGCAACAACATTTCTACCAAACGATGCCTCTGCCCAAAATACTATGAAGGCGGGGGTGGTTTTGATCTCTTTGAATGTGCGGTAATTTGTTTAATGCGCTAAGAGACCTTCGCCTTCTTATTGTCTTGAAGAGCATTTATCTCGTGATTACTCTTAATGCTCTAGAAGATGTCTCATATTCGCCTTCTAGCAAAACGACGACAACAGCGATAGCGGTTAGGGTTAACAGCGAAAGGGTTGTGTTGCCTTCTTCCTGGATATATAGTTTTACGAATGAAGAAAGTTTGGAATGTGGTGGAAATTGGGAGTGTAATCAAATCAAATATCTTAAGATAGTCAAGATATATTTCTTTATCCAACCAAAACTTCAGTTTGTTTTTTTTTAGACTAACTTTAATTTGTTATCCTGACGACCGAATAGAGGGAAACCGATGGGAAGTTTCTAACATATACCCTTGCCAATAGAAATTTATTTTTCTTTTATTTATTGATTTCGACCTCAATAGTAATATGTGCCTACCTTTGTAAAGCAACTGGAAGGATGAAAGTACTTAAATCATTTTACGCCTTCGAATTGAGAACCTTTTGGCATCATCTGAAACGTGATGATTTTACAAACTGCTCAAGAGTAAAACTCTTTCCAATAAAGGACGCAGTAAAAAAGGATTTATGCGTACTTTTACCCCCTGGATGGATGACATTGTTAATATTGAACACAATAAAGTCGGATCTCAATTAAGAAATATTAAAAAAAAAAAAGTTTGTGTATGTAAAAGAAAAAAAGGAATCTCATCCAAAAAATTCTTTAAAAACTTAAGAATGCAAATATCATAAAATCAATATATAAAAAAATAAAAATCTATCAAAAAACAAAACAAACCTGTTGAACCTAATAGTAACAGTCTTCCGAAACGACTTCAATGGAACGTGATTTGAATGAACATATATAGATCCTAAATTCATTTCGATACACCCATTGCTATAGAGAGTCAGAGACAAATATTATAAGTGAGTCCCAAGTGGAACATATTCGATTGTTGACAAGACAAATCGTTTCAACGTGGGGCAATTTCTTCAGTTTTATGAACGTCTTTAACTGGACAATCTTTTACGATCGTATATCAAAGGAGGCGAAACAAAATTATACCAATTGAAAGGAGCTCCCTTTACTAAAAGACAATTTCATAGTGTTCTATAGCAAAGGATGATAGCAAGGGTGGAGTAGCAATTAAGAAGGATATTTTATTACATCCAGGAAATTCCAGCCTAGACTATAATATATATATATAGCAAGTTGTGAAAGAAGGTTTCGAATTATTTTTTGAGTTTTAAAAACATGTTTTTCTTTGTAGTTTATCAAGTATGACTATTACAATAGGTAAGTGTTATTTTCCAAGTGTTCAGCAGACTGCACTTAATTTTGTGTACCCGCAGATTTCTTCACATCCCTTGGTATTGTGAGGTAGAAAGATATTGAACAAATTTACGTATTAGGATGTGACAGAATAATTCTAAATCCTCAAATGATTCGAGATTCAACCAAAATACTTAAATTTTCTTTGAACATTTGACAGTTAACTCTGGTTTACGGATCCACCGAAAAGAAACTGTAGAAAAAAATACAATCCAAACCCAATGAAAAACAAATCTTGTCATTAAGGCTAAATATGTCATCATTAAAAGTCCTGGTTGGGTTTGTTAAAGATAAGTAATATCTAAGCTATTATCTGGCTCGATCGCGCAATTCAGTACTCTAGATTTTCATCCTGTAGATGTGTGTGGTGTGTTGCGTGTTGCGTGTGTTGCGTGTATGAGTGTGCATGCATACATTCATTTGTGTGGGAGAGTGTAGCCCTCTACGTCGAAGCGCTCTCATGCAGTGCCCAAATATATAGTAAAACACAGAATTTTGGTATGGCAACCCTATGAATGATTTCCCCGATTGGTCCCATTTTGACACTGTATTTGAAATTTTTATGAAAACTCCATGTACAAAATATGAGCTCTCTACCTCGAAGCCTTCTCAGGCAGCTACCAAGTACATAGTGAAAAACAAAAGCTGTGTATGGCATCACTAAGAAGGAGTAATCGAATTTAGCCCATTTATGATTACCATTTCTATGAAAACACCATGTAGCAAATTTTTTGCATGGCAACCCTACGAAGGAATTGCCTGATTGGTCACATTTCTGAACTTAATTTAAATTTTTCTTTAAGAAAATTTCGTGTACAAAATGTCAGCTCTCGACGCGTGAGGCAGTGTCCAAATATATACTGAAAACCGAAATTTTCGTATGGCAACACCAAAAAGCGGTGGCCCGATTTGGTCCATTTTTGAACTTGTATTTCCAGTTATAATGAAAACGCCGTGTACAAAATTTGAGCTCTCCACGTCGATGCGTTCTTGGACAGTTTCCAAATATATAGTGACAAACCAATGCTCCCCGGTTCAGGCCATTTTTGTAATTTTATTTACTATTGCTATGAAAACACCAAGTACCAAATTTTAATTCTCCACGTCGACGCGTTCTCATGCAGTACCAAAATATATAGGTAAAAACGAAGTTTTTGTATGGCAACCCTACGAAGGAATTGCCCGATTTGTCCCATTTTCCACTTAAATTTACATTTTTTTTAAAAAACGCCGTGTACAAAATTTGAGCGCTCCACGTAGACGCGTTCTCAGGCAGTTTCCAAACATGCAGTGAAAACTTAAACTTTTGTATGGCAACACCAAAACGTTGTGGCCCGATTTGGTCCATTTTTGAACTTTTATTTGCGATTTTTATGAGACACCGTGTACAAAATTTCAACTCTCGACGTCGACGCGTTCTCAGACAGTCTCCAAATATATATTGAAAAACCAACATTTTGTTTGGCAACACCTCGATTTAATCAATTTTTTAAAATTCATTCAATGTTACTATGAAAACACCACGTACCAAATTTCAGCTCTCTCTCTATTTTTGGTATGTCCAACATGTTACCATTTATGGAAAAATTGAATTATTGAAAGAAAATTCATGCAAATATGTTGTGTTATCCTTAGTCCTGTTAAAAATAATATAATAGTTTTTTTCTTCTACTTTGTAATGTGTTATGCTCTTTGAAATAGCAAAGAAATTACCCCAATATCTACTTCCGTTCAAAAAGTATTAATATTTTTATGTTATGCAAAAAGTGAGAATTAATATAAAATTGTATAAATAAAAATTGTGTTAAAAGTTTAACTATTTTCCTTAACATAAGAAAATTGAGGTTAATGTAGGATCCGATCTGACACGAAATATTTTAAAGTTTCTTGAAAATTCGAAGAAGTTTTATTTAATATTAAACAAAAAGCAAAATAAAACCACCTATCAGTTTAAGAACATAAGAAACGGGGATTGAATCCGAAACCCATATTGTAGATTCTATCCCAAGTAACAATTTTTAGTGCTGTAGGCTTTATAATTGAAAAAGTAGCTTTATAAAGACTTTATTAAAGGAAATTCTGCATTATAAGCTACAAAGCTCAAGGCTTTATAAAAATATCACTTAGAGCGCTTAAAATGCTGCTTTTATTAAGGCATAAGCTTTATAATTTTATAAAGCTGAAGGCTGTATAATACTAGCACTGTAAGCTTTTATAATGCTACTGTTTTAAAGCGTTAAGCTTTATAAAATTATAAAGCTTTGCGCTTTTTAAGTATAACACTATAAGTGCTTATAGTGTTGTTTTTATAAAGCCCTAAGCTTTATAATTTTATAAAGCTTAGGGCTTTATAAAAATAGCACTATAAGAGTTTACCGTGCTATTCTTATAAAACTATAACATGTCAATTTATAGTGCTTAGTTTGTTGTTTTTGTTGTTTCATAAAGCCTTAAGCTCAGAATACGTAAAAGGACGTACTGTTTAGCTTAGTTCAACCAAATTACTCTTTCAAATATGGATATTGAAAGTTGGAAGAAATTTAAACGCAGTGGAACATATTTTAGATGTTTGCGGAAACATCGTTTAGAACTTGGTGGAATATCAAAAGGTGCTCAAAACTGTAGAAAGTTTGCAAATAGTTCGGGTAGCTCTGTGCAGCTTAGTGATGTCCGAAAGTCAATAAAAGCAAATTGTTCACTTGATCATAGTTATACTCAGTTATCACAAGAATAATGGAAAATAGCCTCTCAAATATAGAAGGAAATTGTGAGGTGCACACTGTGAAATATAAATGGTTTAATGAAGAAAAAGAGGATAATTGTAAACATAAATTGACGCATATTTTCCGTAATGACAGCTCTTCTTGTGCTATTACGCAGTTGTATTTGCAGGAACTTATTTAAAGTGTCATAAGTGAAATTCCGGTCAGCCTTGTAGACGACAGAATACATCAAATCGATTATGTTACGGTATGATTTCATTGCACCTTTCCTGTCATTTCCTCTAGACGCTCCTGACCATGAAGGTTTTGTCAAAAATGCTCGTGCAAATAGTTTGTCCAATATGGAGAAACAGCAATCATATGCTTTGTTTATGCACGCTCCATCGGTACCATATATTGAACATAGATGATTTATGTACAACAACAAAATATTAAAAACTAGAAAAATAAGACAATTTTTATATGAAATGTTATAAAAATAAAAAATAAAAAAACACATACACATGCCTTTTTAAATTCGTCGTTTTCTAATTTGGCATTTACTTCAATTCATTCTTCTTCATTCGTTATTTGTTGAAATGTATTATTCAATGCAGATTTTGAGCTTGATTGTTCTAAAGTTTGTTTTTTAAACGTAGCTGAGTTGTTACTTTGAATTAATTGTTCAAATTGAGCGTTCAATCCTGATATTCCATTTGAAATTTTTCTCAACATTCCGTGCATAGCTTTTTGATTTGTTACTAATAGTTGAAAATTTTCATCTGACATTTTTGCATATTCAGGAATATAAATTATATAAATTATAAGCACTATAGTGCCTGTTATCGATTACTGTTACAGTTCTATAAAATGATTATACTGCTTCTATAGGATTATAATAACGCTTATGTAAATGAAATAGTTTATATTGGAATTTTCATCAAGTAAGAATTATTATGTTTCAAATAAAATAAAAATTTTAATTAAATAAATATTACCAAATGCATATATAAATGAATTATACGAGCTCGGGCGGAAACACTAAAAGAAGGCGAGAGAATAAGAGAAAACAAGTGAAAAAGTATTTTATTTTTTTAAGAAAAATTGCCTTTATAACAGCACTATAATATTCTTATAAAAACTTTATAGAATAATTATACAAGTCCTATTGCAGTTTTATATGAAACTTTATTATAGCATCCCCAATGACTCTACACAGCGTTTACAAAACTAAAATAGGTTTTATAATGATGCACCGAAGGCGCTTTAACAGCAAAAATACAAACCTTTTAAAGCTAAATGGCGCATCTATAGTGCTTAAAATTACGCATTATAAGCAACTTTATAGGCATTCTCTCAGCCTTTATAAAGCACAAATTGTTACTTGGGATAGGCAATTTTTCAACCTACTGCATTAAGCAGAAAATTTAAAATCAAGTACCGAGGTACTATTAGTTTGTTGAATTAAAGCCGAAAATCAAAATTTCAGGAAGAAATTTTGAAAGTGTACTATGTGTTTCGATCAGCACAGGGCAGTCTCATCAGGACATCAATTAAACCCTGCAGCTACACTACCATACCAGTAATTAAAAGCAATTTAAAATATTTGAAAAATAATTAGGAAAAAGTATTATTATTAATAAAATTACTTTATTACATAACAATGAAGTTATTTGGACCACGGCTACGCGGCCATCTGGGGTTTATTAGTTGCAGTAGCCTAAAAACTAGCTAGTATTATTAAGTTAATGTATCAAGTGCAGTTCATGAAAGCTTAGTCTAAGAGAAGCTTATGTGTGATTATCGTAATCCACTATTCTTAGTTTAGCCTATAGTTAATTTTTTTTTTATATATATCTATACTTTTTCCCTCCACTGACAATGTCAATTATCCTACATTTTAGTACATATGAGGAGTGTCTTTTCAAAAGCAGATATTTACGTCTTAATCGTAAATCGAAAAAACTGACTGCAGCAATACCAACAGCTTTACAGAATAATAGGAGGAATATATGGAAAGGATATGATAAGTTATCTAGAATATATTATTTTAAAAAAAATTTGACTATTACTTCTGGTAATATTGGCTTGCAAAATTTGGAAATATCCCCTTTTGTGTTGTACGTTTTTGTAAATATCCTCTTTTGATTTGTACATTATACTAGAATAAAATTATTAAAGCATATTTTGAGTATTCTGATTAGTTTTAATTTTTTAATTCTTCCTTCTATTTTTACTCAAAAATATAAAACAGAAACTTCTCCCTTAAAAATTTATTTCGACTATTGAAATCGTACTGTAAATATCCCTTTTTGAAATGAAACCAAAGTAACAGTAATAATGTCATATTTTTTAATGTAAATATCCCCTTTTGATCGGAACAAGTGTTTTCAAGTAAGATTTCCTATGAGTTTATCGCGTTTTGTTTGGGTTTACAGTGACGAAATCTTGAATTTCAGAGTAGATAATATAATCTCATACTTAACTTAAAAAAATTGAAAATTGTAAATATCCCCTTTTGAAAAGACTCTCCTCATATATATATATATATATGTATATTTTTTCTTTTTTTATTTTATTTCTTTAAGAACAATTTTTATACATTTCCTTTTGCGATGCAGGCCGTTCCAAAATTCGTTTGTTACATGTTGTTTAGAGTGTGGTAGTCAAGCCGGTCGTTCTTAAGTATTGTTTGAGTTCAGCAAGGAGTACGTAGTCTTGGAAAGAACCATTCTTTTACTGTGGAAAGGTTACCGAGCCTGTCATTATCCATCTGGAGAGGGCGATCATATCCGGTGGTTTTAAAAGCCTGTGGTGGCTTGCCAAGAAGGAGTTTGAGTTATTCCATGCCTGCAGTCTGACTTCGTCTTGAAGTTTCACATTGTGTAAAACTAGCGCTTTGTAGGCCGGAAGATAGATGAGGAGTTCGTCACCCGTAGCAGTGAGTTTGGCCAGGCAGTCTGCTTTTTCATTGCCTGGTATGCCCATATGGCCAGGACACCAGGCGATCCAAATTTTGTCGTTTTGCAGGGCTGCTCTAACATTTTGCGCCAGAATGTTCTTGTTACTAACGTTTTGAATTGCTCTGATGGACGACAAGCTGCCGGAGAAGATCACCGTGATGCCCTTTGGTTGGCTGCCCACCTAGCTGCCTCCCATACTGCTGTAAGTTCTGCCATGTAGACATTGTACCAGCTCGATAGTTTTCTGTCCATTTACATTTTCCGTGGTGACTGCTAAGGCCACAGCTGAGTATATTTTAGATGCATCCGTGTAGACTGAGATGTCGGCCTGGAGTCTGGATCTGGTTACTGTGAGTAGTCTGCATATTGTCGTTCGTTTGTGATTATCTTACTCGTCTTGATCCTCCATGGAATTGAATGTGCGATTGAATTGGTGTTGTATGGATCAAAAGGGATGACTCTGAGGGACGTGGAGGAGTTTGAGACTGACATGAATAGGCCGAATCTGGTGCCTGTGGAGCGCTGACAATTGGTGGATAGAATGTCCATCGTCAGGTTGTGAAGAAGGCTTGAGGATTGAGTAGATTTTTGAAGAAAAGACTGGCAGCTAACTGGTCTCTTTTGATTAAGAAGGGGGGGGGGGTACCTGCATCTATAAGCAGGCTCTCAATATTCGCACTGCGCAGAGCACCTATATCCATTCTGGCTGAAGTGTTGATTACTTTCTGGATTTTTTTGTGATTTTTCTTGGTAGATGGTGATGACGTAATCAATCCATGATCAGCTGTGTGACTATTTAGGTAGCTGTGGATATCGGAGGGCCTACATTTTCCATGTTGTAGTGCATACTCCAGTCGAGTGTTTTAGAAATGCACAGACCCAAGATCTTGAGTTCGTTTTTTAGGGGGTGTTGAACAGAGCTGAAACGAAAATAAAACATTAGTATGCATTTTTAAAAAGTATTTTTTACGTCCCTATTTGTTCCTTCCAGTGCCTCATATCCAGATACAGCCTGTAACTTTAGGAATTGGCTGAAAGAAAAAGAGAAATACATCAATTAGTTATAATCAACTTAATTAATGAAATTTATTTAATTAAACTACAGGATTGCAAATGCAGTGCTATACTGCCAAGATACCGAATTTCTTGGCAGTACAACAACAACACTATGTAAACATAAACATAGTAATATCTAAGCGAAATTCATGCACCCAGCATAATAAACATTTGCTAAATGTGCAAAGATGTTTAGATATGCAAAATGCATAAACTCGCAGCACACCATGAATAATCACAAAACTTAACAATTTTTGTTATTGTTGACATGTCACAAGCACTGTTAACACGAACAATTTTTCACATTTTTTACAGTTATTCTTATTATGCACTGTTTATGCTGTAAAACATAACTAGACACTTAAAAGAATGTTATTATAAACTTTCCTAGTTAATTAATCCAACAAATTGTGAAAAAAAACAGCACAATATGACAACACTAAACGAACTTGTAAACCGCGATCGCGACTCTCAGATTGATATGGTGAAAAGTCAATCTGACTAATTAGACGTCGCGGAATACATTGGTGATGCCAGACAGGTGTGAAAATCACCAGATAAATTAATAATCGCGAAAATTAATTTGACATTTCCCACAATAAGTGGGAAAGAGACAGATGTGGGAACGAGATAAAAAAAGATCGAGAAAATTTTACATTCCACACTGAAAATCAACATAATAGAACAGAGTGACGCCATATTGAAAAGTTTTGGAAAAATCAAATTATTTAATTATGTAAATAAGGCGAATTCATAGATAACTAAAAATAAATTAGTTAATCCAAATTGGCATAGTATGAGCAAGTTGCAAAGGTCATTCCAACAAGAAATATATGCTAATTTTGCAATTTTCTTGTGGAATGTATGATAAAATGGCTGCTTAGGGTCTATAAAAAGGAGGTTCTCCCTGAGGAAACTCTCATTATTTCGACAGTGATCTCGAATGCAACTTCGCATAAGATCAAGGTGCAGTAAGATTTTTTAAAAAGATGATCATTAAATTAGCATAAATACAGGGTGGGCCAAAAGTCACCATGGGGTTTAAAAATAACTAACTTTTTCGTTTGTACATTGCTCCACACCCTGTTGACCGTTTCTCTTCATTCCTTTTTTACATGATAGCCAACTGTCTGTTCTTCATATGTAAGCATGTTTCCCCACCCCACCTTACCCCTCTTTTTTTTCATCCTACCATATGTTACCTTGGTAACTTTTAAACCCCATGGTGACTTTTGGCCCACCCTGTATAAAGTACCCAGGTACAATATTTTACATGCTAAAAGGTGTTGTTAAAGGAAATTCTTTGTGGTGAACAAATTGGTTTGGTCAAGGGATCAAGATAAGTATTTGTGGTTTTTTTGTGATTTGATTAATTTTTGGTGGCAGAATATTTTAAATTTAAGTTTTTCTACATAATCGGTACATACATGCTAGCTTGGCATTTTACTGCTACATACAGAGAAACGCACTTAGTTAAGTTATAATTAAGAGTGTTTAAAAATAATAGTGAATTTTTAATCTAAATTCTGCTAGCATAAAGTCTAAATATATGCCACGATTTGGTACATATAACATTAGCGATACATGCGAGCAGACATTAATTAAGTAGTATAAGCACAGTGAATTTAAAAAAAAAAGAGAAACGTCATAAAACATCAAGTGAAGCATACGCATCATATGCAATTAAGCTATTTGCATATATGCTCAAATTTGGTTAACGTAGAATAAGGCGTAATTTAGGAATTTATTAGTCAATAAAGTGACAGTGAACACAAGTACCCATTCTTCTTATTTTAATACACCGCTGCGCTAAACTCCGTAAGGTGCCGTAATTTAGCTGCAATTGTTCAATTGCTGCTACATTACAAATCAGGGGGATTGAAGCTTTATCGTAGGTCAATTCGATTTCTCGGCATCTCCGTCTTCTGTAGACATGAAGAGCTTCTAATTTATTGATGGCAACTTTAGCAGCATTAATCTCAGACCAGGCCGAGATCTTTCTCAGGGTCTGTGTAAGGATTGAATTCACGAATGGTGGGCTGCCAGAGGCGTAAATCTTATAGGAGAGGTTTGCCACTGAGCTAAGTTTCGTTGAAAGGGAGTGCATGTATGTGGGGAAGAGATGCACGGATAAAAGAGAATCTTGCGGAATCCCATTTTTAAGAGCATAGGTCGAGGAGAAATGTTCTCCTACTCTGACCTTTATGCTCCTGTCTGTGTAGAAGGAATCTACTGTCTTGATTAAATAAGTGCCGACCTTCCACATTCTATAAGTTGCTTTAGAACAAAGTGCTTCGGCGTTTTATCGGATGCCTTTTCTAAATCGATAGACAGCAAAACCGTGTGCTAACCTCTAGATAAAGCGCATGCCAGGTTGTGTTCCAGCTCCTGCAGAAGATTTTGAGTTCCCCTGCCAGGTCTGTAGCTCAAAACCGTCGGATTTAGCTTTTGTTTTAGGAACCAGCTTATTTGGTCCAATTTTGACGATATTCTTGATACCAGTAAATATGGCAGCTCATCTGATTTTAAAATATACAAATCAGACTAGTTTAACTAGTTTCCAAATTTCCTTATGAAAAGAGTTCGGCAAACAGTAAAAGTAGTTAGAACCGATTAATATAGTTTTTTTTTTCCGAAGAACTTTTCACAGTATACTTGAAAATCTGGAAATTTTTATACAGCAACCGTAAAAATGGCTGTCTGATTTCATAAATTTTCGGAATTATATTTACATTATTACGATATCAATTCTCTAGTTCAACACCTTCTCAACCAGTGCAAATCAAAACCTTTATAAAGTAATGCATACTATCAGGAAATTTCTCAATTTTATCCATCTATAAGATTAACCTTGCTTTTTTCATAAAGTTACCGTCTACAAGATTTCAGGTCGCTAGGTTAATGCGTTCTCAAACTATCTACGGACAGACTGACAGACAGACACTCAAATAACTATAATAGATTTTCTATAAAAACTTAAAATCTTTAACCGATATCCAAATTCCATACATGAATACTTCTCAATAAAATCATGAAAAATCGGTTTGAGTTCAAACTATTGAAAGTACATTCGTTCCGAACATGATTTAGTCCTCCCCACAGCCCTTGAGAGTATAAAAATTTCAGTGGAATAAATAAAAATCTAATTTTACGATTAAAGGATCTGATATGTGACGTTTAGGGCGATACATGTTGTTGAACAGAGCAGTATCCTGTACTACAGACTGACACGGGGGAGCATAAAGAAATTTATAGCCCAAGGATGCTACCATAAATATTTGTGGTTCGTCTTTCTGGTGATAGCAGAGACTTCTTTAAGTGATACAAAAAAATATTTATGGCTGTTTTGGGATTTGTATCTTAAGAAACATCAACATATTCGCAAAGATATAAGATGTAGGTACTTGTATATATGCAATCATATTATATACATATAATATGTGAATGCCACCCTCTGGCAGTACTGGTACTGATATATGAAAAATCTGAATTTCATCGGAGATATTTTCGTCCAGAAGATTTTATTCACGGCAATATCATAGAGCCACTAAGTCATAGGGTAAAAAATAGTTAAAATAATTGAAAGCCATTATTAGAATTACACAGATATTTTCAAAATTTTGTTGCAATCTTAATTACCTTGTCAAGTATGGTACCGCAAAAATATGTAAAAAAAAAAAAAACAAAAACAAAAACCTTTTGTCAATTTCAACCCTTCTCGTCGTGTTATGAAGTGATCACCTCTCAATAGCTTGCCGCAAAATCAATGTTTATTCACCCCCCGTAAAAGTGGCATCTACTCGCATATATCAAAAGTGGTGGCTGACTTGACACTGACATGTGATACACTACCTAAATGTAGAGTGGGCGGGGGTGGATTGAGTGAAATCAATCAAAATGTGTGCTTCCGATAGCACCCATGTCATTGTATCGATATGTGAGGACTTCAATGTGGGAATCCGATTATAGGGGATGATTTGGGGGAGAAAATGCGCGACCTCCTGCTGTTTACTCGGTTTATCAAATCATTATCATTGTCGGGAATTGGGGAGCTATATCTCTGCATATTCGTATTTGTTGGATGATTTTTTAAAGCACTCAAGGTCATTTTTCATACTGGTCAATATCAGTTGGACATTAATTGCCGCGATATACACATACATTCTCCCCCGCGCAATTTGATAAATGTTAATTTGAATGATATGCAAAATGGGGTTGCTTTTATGGTTGAATTTTGATACAAATTGACTGGTTTAGAGTTTCTTGTTGCACTGATTTTGTTTTCATTTTGATTGACTGTGTGAGAATTAGTAATGTAATTCATATAAAAATTTATGCAAAGAATATTTTCATAAGATTTAGAAAACTGCATTTCGAAACGGTTTTGTGGAAGCATCTTACCAACCTTCAAAAATCAAAATGTTTTGTTTCAGGCCCACTACCATTTTTTTTTATATTTGAATTGAATTGATGCGACCGGCGTCCATATAAATAATGAAAGGAGGAGACAAATTCAAGATAGTTCGTATGCTATAGTCATTCTTTTTTTTTATTTAGTCTGTACTACCCAACAATAAAAATGGTATGTTATGGCGTTGTACTAACTAAGACTAGTTGTGCAATTTGATAAAACCCTATAATGTTACAAATATGTTTTGCCTGTTGTAAAGGCTTTTATGGTTTTTCATTTTTAGTTGACTATCAAATGCTTTTAATAATAGCTCACTTATGTAGGTAGATTATTAATTGCGTTTTGTAAGATAGCAATCTGGACTTTCAATTATTGTAACCAAAAAAATTGGTTTTACGTAGTTTTTGGAAATAAAAATGCAGTTAGTTAAAAAAAAATCGAAAATTTTTATTTTGGCATTTCATTTTTACTCATTGGTTAGGAGGAGAAAGGCGTAATTTGTGGGAAATAGCATCCTCCTTGGAATACCGGTTTATCAGGCAGTACAGTACAGATTATCTTATTATTGAAGAATATAGCATTTACGAAAACCTACCAAAAAAAGCTTCCGCAGCCACCATATGGAAACCGTCAGTATTTCACCTCGCTCAGCGAAGCATATCATTTTTAGACATGCATCCTGTAAATATGGCTTAGACATATACCAATGTTGGCATTTAAAGCCTAATATTAAGGTCCGCGCTAATTTTCATATAAAATTTAGCAAGCTAAAAGATATTAGCGAAAATTTATACTAAATTTTAGCGAGAGCAGTACTAAGGTCAACGCGCTAAATTTACCTGTCGCCTGACGCTACTTCACCTTTTATTTTTACATTGTGAAATGTGTGTCTCTTTAGGGATCCTGTCAGCCATCCCTCACTTGCATTAAATATCAATTTCCTGGTTGTTTGGAGAGTTGTTGATGGCTCCGATTCCTGAAGTCGTTCGTATGTTCTAAGCCCCTTCTCTTTTATAAGTTTTCCATCTACAGGTATTTTTTCTGCAGTATCCAAAACACTAAAAGTTTTGTTCATTTTCTCTAAGATAGTATTTTGATTGTATGATGATGTTTTGGAACTGACATTCGATCCACATATTACTGATTGCCGTATGGAATCTTCATTTTTTTATTGTTCTGATTGTCGCTTCATTCAAACCAAAATTTTTGCCCACAGATGTTGAACTTTCATCTCCCTCAAGAGAGTCTAAGATTTTAATTTTAGTTTCTAAAGAAATCGTTTGTCTATTCCGGTTAATTTTTGATTTTACAGACATCTTATTGGGCTATAACAAAATTTAAATAAAAATCACTTCAATTTACTAAACTAGATTTTTGCAATAATAGAACCCTTTCGTTGTAAGAAAATCTAAACAGAAATTTTGTAAGAAAATCCAAACAGAAATTATATTGGCACTAAAACTTTTAAAAATAAATATTTTTTTCTTCGACCCACCACAATGTTAACACTTTTCAATAAAATTGCTTAATGAACTCTTTACAAATTGGGCTCTGCATATAGTTTTTCGTTCTTTCCTATTTTCGCTCTCTTTGCTCATATATAGAAAATACTATGCGCAATATCTATGATGCTTGACCCACATACTGGCACTACATGATCTTTTTGGTTATTGGCCATGCGTTTAATTAATATATAAATCGGAAGACGTACCCAAAATTATACACTTACGTTAATTTATTAATATTCGCCCCTTTACTAAATCTTGCTGGTTCACCAATTATGGAAGAAAATCGATCGATGATCCTACGTAAAAAGTCAGTGCGTCGCTATAACTTAGGCAATAGTTTTTAAAAATCAACAACGAACAAATGTTAAGTCAATAAGTCAAAAATGAAAAGCGTAATATGAAAAACTTGAGTTCTTAGTTTAGAAAGTCAAAATGCCATGAAAGAGATCTGTAATCGAGGCTGGTGAACTTTTTGCACAAAAGCACCCAGAATCCTTCCTGTAATTGGAAAACGTAAATTCACAGCAGCTTTAACAACTGGAAAAAATTAGCAGAGGTAGAGGTAATTTCATGAAAAATCTTTAATTTTCTTATAATTATAAAAAAAAAATCTTAAAAATTGATACAGCCTTGGAAGCTGAAGCTATGGTAATATAAAACAAGCTTAAATTAAAAAATTATGAGATAAATGCTGAAAATTTGAGAAAAAATATTAAAGAAGAGTAGGTATAAACTTTCTAAAGCAGAAATATTACTCCCAGTGATCTCCGCCGGCTGTGACAGAAGTTTTTCTGCTATGAGGCGAATAAAGACCTTGCTTAGAAGCACAATGCTTCAAGAACGATCCTCTCGTATGTCACGCATGTTACTGCTCAACACAGAGAATGTAATTGTTTAAAAAAATTACATCTGAAAAGGTATTGAGCCGATTTGAAGAAAAAAATAGTAAACTAATGCTTATTTAATTGATTTTTGGCGATTTCTGTTGACAACTATAAAGTAATTTTAATTTTAATTAACACGAAAAGTAATAAAATATTAGTTGGATTCCCTTCCATCAACATGGTTATGACGACATTAATTTAGAAAATAGTGATGGATGGCGATGAATTAATGAAACGATAATGCACTGAGAGAAATGTTTACTGAGAATAAGCTCTATACCATGAGTATCAAGGAAAGTTAGATGCGATTTTGAGCTTTGGAAGACATTTCCTGTATGTAAGAAAAAAAAAAATGCTTCGTCTTATTCAAACTGAATATTGTAGTAAATATGTTTTCTCAAGTATCTCAATCTCCGATTATGATAATAGCAGAAAATTTCCATACAGAATATGAGAAATAGTGAATAGAATTGCTTAAATGTAGTCCACTTTTCGTTATTCTAGAAAAAGATTTATTTTAAATGTTCCAAATTGGATAAGTTTTAGTATGTCCCAACACATTTTTTACACGGTCTTTTTTTACACGATTTTGAAATAACACGGTCCCAAAAAAAGAAAAAAATATTTTTTTGCACGAATTATTTGTTCTACCACGTCCAAAAAAATTTTTTGTATGTATACGCAGTGCGTATAATTTTTTTTTTTGTTTTTTTTTTTTGATTATTAGAACATGTTCGAACAAAATTTGTTACATATTTACAAAAATAAAATATAATTGGGGAAATTCTCAGAATTTTTATAGCCGCATTTTCTATTTTTCTGTTTAAAATTGCGTTAGGCACATTGCACATAGTCGTGGAAATTCAATTTCCATGAAAAAATGTTCACAACACAACAGAGTACTAATGGATGTGAAATATCGAACGGAAGAAATATATGCAAAATATAGGAACTGGGGTGTATATGACCTAAGTGCAAAAAATCCGTCTTTCGGCGGTGAAAAGTCAGTATAATAAAAAAAAAGTACACCACCCGATTACTCGTTTCTCCCTCTTTAATTTGATACCAAACATGACGTACTTTGGACAGCCCCCAATTTGGTGTGGTATGACCCCCCATCCCCAAAAACCCTCCCCCAGAAATTGTTCACCTATATTTTTGTACTCTAGACCCTAAATCCATAGAAAAAAAACTCCAATGCTCTACGACCCTCCCACACAGAGTTAGCCGTCTTTCAATATTTCGATACTTCTCACGTTTTCTTTAACTTCCCAAATATATTAGAGGATCTCGAATGGAGAGTTAGGGAGTTGTAACCGGGAAAAACGAAAATTCCCATCACCCATACTCCCAAACTCTCCGAGTTACAGGATCTTTTCCCTGAGCGATTTCTTCTAGCTTATCGTTTATTTTTCATTATAGTCTTTAAATACTTTTGACCTTTAGATCCTAAATATTATAATATGTTTTCTTATTTTTCTATTAGAAGTAGGCAAGGTCTTTTCTTTTGACCCCACGATGACAATGATTTATAATTTAATTCAACCGCCCGCACTACAGAAATAAACGCAAAAGTATAGAGAAAAGTGAAACCACAAGCAAAATGTATGAGCATTTGTGTCAGGCACAACCAAATGAATGAGCATTTGTATATACTTTGTCTTATAAAAATCCCGATACAAGTGACTAACCCAGATCTGCCTGGTTTTCCTAACTATTACTGATCTCCTTAATTTTTTTAATATGTTTTCAGTTTAGTCTCCTTAGTATATTACTATATATTGTTTTTCCCAAATATGCATATTTACTTAGATAGAGGGTGGTACCGTACGGTACTACTAGGCATTTGTATATACAAAAGTCATTATGCTCTGAAAAATTTATTATGAAGCTTCCAATAGGTTTAAACGTAGTAAAAATACATGAAGTTAAATAGTTTTACATAAATGAGGGCTTATACATAAATTCCTCCTAAGTTTTTGGTGAAATTGTGAAAAGCAATTTAGACAAAGCCCTACTACGCATTTAAAACATTGGGAGTGTATGCGCGAGGGACACTGTATACAGCAGGAGTGGGCAGACTTTTCCAGGGTACGGGCTACTTTTAATTTTTTGAAGGTGTTGCGGTCTACCCAGTAGCGTTGATATGGTGAGCTGCAAAAAAAAAAAAGATCTACAATATTTATCATCATCATAATAAATACGCAAGGTACAAACATAAGAATAATAGCCACAAATGTAATAATATCAAATGATGCATTTATTATCAAGCAATTCAAAATACATAAAAATAAATCATTTTCATCTAAAGTTAGTTCTCATAGTTGTAGTTAGTAGAAGACTTAGTCTGCATATTGTCCGCTAATTTGGAATATCTCGGTATATATGTAATTACTGCTAATCTTTCACTGGATTCTAAATGCTCGGCTGTAAGACGAGAACGGTATATTGTCTTAATTTCATCGTTGAAAATTCAGATTCACACATATAGGTAGAGCCGAAGAACGATGTTAAATGAAATGTAACTTTTTTTTTTAAATTAGGATACTTTACTTCGTCCATTAGATTTCAAAAGTTATTCTTAGGTTCTGAGCTACGTGCTTTTAAAATTATGTCATTTTGAAGAAGGAAAAATTCGCTTTCCTCAAAAGATAAAGAGAATACGTATATATTTTATATTTTCAGTTATTTCTTCCACATAAAATTGCCAAATGGGTAAAACATGAATATGTATAACAATTGGTCCTAGTCTAGTAAATTCTTGAAAACGTCTCTCAAATTCGGGGTTAAGTTATATTATTTCATCATAATAATTTTCTTTGTTTAATGTACCTCCGTTTTTAAGCAACTGGTCAGAAATATTTTTGAAATTTTTTAGTTCATTCTTCATCAACTGGGAAGATATTATGTAGCTTTAATTTATTTTTGCAAGTATTAACAAATTCAATAAATTCTACTATTGTTTGAATTTTTCTTTGCAATTTTAAGTTCAATTCATTAAGATGGCTTGTTATATGAACAACAAAAGCTAAATCTATCAACCAAGCGTCATCATTAAATTCAACGTACGCTTCATCTTTTTATTCAGAAAAATATTTTACTTTTTGTAAGGTCGCTGAATCTGCATGATATACATAGGTAACGATTTCCCGTAAACAGATTCGTTTTCTTCTAGCTGGGCCTGAAACATTCTTATCTGAAGACTTCTTTCTCGAATTAAGTTCACAATTTTCATGCAGATTCTCATAACATTATGCATATTTAGAATTTTACAAAAGAGGACTTGTTGGTGAATAATGCAATGTAAGAAAGGAAATCCGGTAAGCCATCGTCTCTGATACACATAGCAAAAAATCCCTTGACTATGCTGGTCATTTATGGGGCCGCGTCAGTTGTCATCGATACAACTCTATAAATTGGAATTTTTTCCTCCTCTATGTATTTTTTGAAGGCGCAGTAAGTAAACATCTTCAGCACGTGTTTTCTTTTTTAGAGGTGATATTGTTAATAATTCTTCTTTTACCCTCATATCCTTAAAAACTATTTTTATAAAAATGCAAAGTTGAGAAATATGTGCAAGGAAAAGCAAATGCAGTTATTCATATCTTCCTTCAGCTGATCAGTCAGATCAGAATTCATAATTTCTAGAAGCTGCGTCACAGTTCTACGTGAAATTTGTATACGTCTTTAATTGCGGAAATAATTTCATTTTTGTTCTTGAATTAATCAAATAATGGAACACTGGCTTCCAGGAACGCTTTTTTTTATAATTTCTCCATCTGCGAAAGGTTTCTTATGTTTTGCTAACACATTACTCATACGAAAAGATGCAACTGTTGCAGCCTTAGATATAGTACTGGGTTTAATAAAATATGATTGTTGTCCAAATAATTGCGATTTAAATTCTTTTAACATTTGTTTACGCCATTCACTTTTTAGCGGAAAATCTGTATCAAAACTTCCATATATGCCTTTGAATTAATGTCTTTCAACGTTTCCTTTTTTGTTGTAAGTGTATTGCATGACATATATAGCACACACATTTTGCATTCACCATTGTAAAGAAAAACTGTTCTTCCCATTCTGTACTAAAATTGTATGTTTTACTTTTCTTAACACTTGTTTTCGACATTGTACCCCTCTTTTAAAATATGACAGATTACTATTGTTACTACAAAAACAAGTAAGTAACAAAAAATTGTCAAGTTGAATGTTTGAACAACTATAAGTAACTGCTGGACGTATTCTAGGTAGCGAGCAGCGAACATATGTACGTAACCGAGGACTGTGTAAACGACGTATGTACTTAAGCGTCCTCCTTCCAATGAAGGTACATGTGTCGACTACACATTCATCGAATCATTTTTCTAAGAAGAAATTAATTCTTATTGCTCATATGTATATACGCATTAGTGGCCCAAGCATCCGTTGTTGGTCTCCAATAATGCATACAAATTCTAAGGAAAAATTTCTAGTAAATTTATAAGAAAAACTTGAGGCCTTCCTTATATCAGGTCGAAGCTTCGTTGATTTTATATTGGAGCGAAACATTGCTGTCGATCTGCATACAAATTCTAATGAAAAAAATACATCAGATCCAGGCATCGTTGATTTTATATTGGAGCAATACAATTCTTTCGAAAGTATTTAAATAAAAAGTACATATAGTGTTAAATTTTGTATAATATGGTACGAAACCCTTCGTGTGCGAATCTGACTCGCACTTGGCAGCTTTTTTTAGTATGCGCGTCTTACGTCTTAGTAAAGGCGGTTACCCAAAAATGTCTTTGCGGTCCACTGGTCGATCGCGATCGACTTAATGCCCACCCCTGGTATACAGCGTCGGCGTTCTTTGCATGGGATAATTAGATGATTTATGCCAGCGTACCTCAGGTAATCTGATACACCGAAAAGAAACATTTTTTGTATTTATTGTGTTAATAAGCGTGAAACTTGTAAATAAGTTATCGAAATACAAGCAGAAAAGAAGCTTCTTTATTTCACTGGGAAAGTTGTCGAGCATTTTAATATGAGGAGCAGCACATTTACCAAAATTACATTCATACTGTTCATTGGGAGTTGCTTTCTTCCCTTGGTAAATTTCAAATGACGTTAAGTATCCAGACGAAGTGCTTAGGCACCAAGCCTTGAAGCCGAATCGTATAGGCTTGCCTCTAATAAATTGTTTACAGGGATGGCGCCCATAATAAGGAATCATACTTTCATCAAAATTTACAAACATATTTCAGAAAATTCCCATTTAGATAATTTATCAGAGGACAAATCTTACAAATTTTGTCCCACATATCCAGATTAGTATTTTCTGCACAGTGTATTAACGGCAAGATTTTCTCAAAACGATCACGTCGTATGCAATTGTAAACCAATTCATTTCGTGTATCCTGAGCATTTTCTCAATAACATCTCCTACTTGGAACAATGTTGTAACCACTCAACAGTAGAATTCCAATAAAAGATTTAATGTCATTCGTTGATACTTGATGGTCTTTCTCATTTAAAAATACGTAGCGTTTCAATTCTGTCACGAGTATGTCGATAATCTTATTAGCAAAAAATTGCCTCGAATAATTCCGTTGGAGATTATCCTCTAAAAGGTGCTTAGTTTCCTTCGGGAAAAATACCTCTATGATGGGTAGGCGGATTATCATCACATGTCCACGAAGTCAGTTTTATTTTAATTTTAGTACCACTATTCTTTGATGTTGTACAAGAATATGAGGCAGAGGTAGATGGCTGGGAATTTTTAGAACTAACTTTTTTTTTCAGAACATCATTTCTGTCCTTTTTCGTTTCCGCGATATCACAGTTTTATTAATTTTTCTTGTTTTTCTTACGCAGTCTGCTTTCTCGTCCTCCTCTTGTTATGACGAATCTTTACCTTCATCATGTTCTACACCTTGATGTCCATCAGACGATTTTTGATCGTAAATATCTTCTGTTTGCCGTCTAAGTAGGGCAGACCGGGGCTAGTAGATCCATTTTTCATAATTAATTTTATAAGAATTTTACTGTTAAATTTTTACCCATAATAAATTCGTTTTCATTTTGATTACTTCAATGGGTTTCTTAATAGTTCCTTTTATTTTATTCCCTATAAGGTTTTCAAGTATTATTTGCCATTTTCATGAAAGCTTCGCCGTGAGGGGGGTTGATTGACTCAGTGGACGGGGTTATTTGACTATATCAATTTATTAAAGTAATAAGCATGCAAAATGAAAAAAATTTGAAAAAAATAATCATTTTTTACGAAATAAAGAAAATTCAACATTTTTAAATAATCTGTGGTAATGGTGCAGAGGTCTAAAACACATAATATATTTCGGATGATACCATTTATAATAATAGCGGTCTATATGGTGCACGATTATCCATATCCGCGTTAATGTCGAGGTTTTAGGCGCGATGGAGCTACAGCTGAGTCGAATCCATTCATACATAAGAAATTAAATTTAATTAATTAGCCCATTTGAGATTAAATTGATGAATGACAACGTTTTGATGATATGGGTGATCTCAATGAATTTCCAAGAACTTTGAATTATTAAAGATATTAAGGGTTGTGTGGATGATAAGTGATGGGTCCTTTTAATTTCCGAGAATACTCATGCACTTATATAGTGAAAGGGTGGGTTTGATAAAAGTGTAGTATTATTGGACTTGACATTACTTCACGTTAACTGCAATGTATAAAAGTGGAGCATACACATATATCAAGCTATAATATGCTCGAGTTTCTTAGTACTTGAGGAGTCTAGAGATGGGTTGTTTGGGAGTGCTGTGGTGGCAACAATGGCCCGTTTCGGACGTTTCGCTCCAGCCACAGAGCTGTTCAACGGTGCTCCTCACTTTAAGCTTCGTCATTGATAACCTCTTTGCAAGCAATTTCCATCACATCTTTAGGGATGTATTCAATTTTTTCCATTTTTCGTTTGTGGGTCCTCATCGTTCTGAATGTAAGAAAAGCATTAGTAACTGTAACTTAAGAAATAATCAAAATAAAAACGAAACATGGGATTAGTTGCCTTATGAGTCATCTAACCCCGCTACGCTGCGTGTCAAAAAGCCCCATCCTGTCATTTTCTTTTTGATACACTAACGACAGAAAGTTATTCCAATCACAGAAATATCAATCTCGGAAGACCAATAACCAATGCATACGCTTTCAATAAAAATCACTAGGCAACCCAAAATCATGAGCGTATAAACTATAAGACAATTTATGTATGAAACATAATTTTTACTCACGTGCTTGTAATTTGTTTTTGTTTTTATAACTCCGCGAACGATGTGCGCTAGCTTCGATCACTATTGCTACACTGAGACGGGTATCTTGACTAAATGTACATTCAAATTTAAACAGCTTCGATGTCGATGTTTGTATAGTTAATCGTAATGAGTCTACATACCCTATATTCAACTAACTCCGGTCTACCCTAAGAGCTCTGCTTTTGCTCGCAACTGTTTTCCAGACAGATTATCTATACGAGGTCGGCTTCATCTTCGTCCCCTGAATCTTTGTCTGAGTTACGATGCCTGCTGGTGATATCGGCAATATCCATATCATCATCCTCGAGAATCTGTATTGCCTCAGCAATTGTTAAATTCGTAGAACAAAAATTTTTAAATATGGATTTGAAAACTTTTATTTGATACCAATTGCTATGACATTTGCCTAGTGGTCTAATACGGTACCACCCAAACTTTGCGCCTCATATCTTTAACTGTAAGTATATATGAACTAAACTTTCATATAGAATACATCCTAAGAACGGTTTTCTAGGCTATTGTAACAACATTTATTTAAAATCATAATTTTAGTGGGATTACTAAATTCTTACATTACACGAACATCAATCACGAATGCCTTACACAAACACTAACACCTTTGTATGAGAGATAAGTTAATACCACGATTGCTAATTAACAAATGGACTGTCTTTCAGTGAAAAATACAAAAAGGTACAAGAATTTTAAATCAGTGCTGCCAAATTAAGAACTTTATGCTATTGTATTCTCTGTGGTACCGTACGGTACCGCTAGGCAGATTTGGGCTAAGTGTAAACTAAGCTTTAGTTACATATTGGGAATTTGTCTTGAAAAGAAAATATTTTGTAATTTGAATATTCTTAAAAGAATGAATGACTTGGGAAATGTGAGAGATACTCGTATGAGAATAGGCATATCTGCACACATGAATAGTGTTCCCCTTATCAGTGAAGAAAAATCAAGTTTGATGAAGCATGTCTTCATTTATCTGCATGTAGTAGGAATTATCTCGCCCACCGTAAACTACAGGAAGCAATGAGGTGAGAGTAATATTTATCACATTGTTACAACAATGGTATGTCTTTTAAATGGTCCATATCACAAATACTCTATTGACTTACTGGAAATTTATCCACCTTTCTGCATTCTAGAAAATATCATGAAATTTTCAATTGTACTTTTCACCATCATCTGCATCAATTATTCCCATATATCCTTACCTTCATATTCTCACCCTTCCACTCTTGTTAGATAGTAATTCATATACGAAATGAGATTTAAGTCCATACAAAATCTCCAATATTTCAATCCTTGAAAGTTACTTTATAATCATACCTAATTCCACTTAAACAAAACGAAAGGATTTCAAAATCGTTGTCATGGTAAAAACTTAGTATCTGAGCAGCAAATTCCCAAAACACACCTACACGCATACACTGCCATACACATCAATATAGAAATATAATTTTATCCCCAGCCCAGACAAAAGAAATATTTTAATTTCCTTTTATATCACAGGCGCTTTTGAAGAGTTGCCAGTACAAGTGTTGACAGTGTCTACACGTCTAAATTAGGTCTGAGGATATATCCCTGTGCACATAAAAGCATATTCGGATGTTGTGCTCTTTAATTTCCTTTGGGTTATTGTTGCTCATTTGCAGCTAGTTCTAGTAAGGGATTTCACTTGGATGTGGATCCTTTCTCATCAGGAGCCAATTTTGTAATATAATGTATTTAAGGTATATACGCACACTATTACAATTGCCTGCTTTTATGAAGGGATATATATACAATATATGGCCAGACGTTCCTGCAAGGGTTCTTCTCACTGAAAGATATGCCTTTCTAGTTTTATATGAAATTTTTGGGAGCTCATTACATTAAACATATGAACAACGTACAAAATAGTAGGAGTAGCAGCAACAACAACAACAACACTACCACTATCTAAATAGCTCTGTTAGATGATACTTGTTGGGGTTAGAAAATTGCTTTCTTGGCAGCTTCGGCAGCCGTTTTTAGAAAATTTAAGTAATTTCTATGACCTCTGATGTTTCCTTGGTAAGGTGTCAAGGCTTAGTTTTAAGGTTGTTGGTTAATAAAAAAAAATTTGGGATAATTATTTCGCAACTAATTTAATATATTTATTTTATGTAAGCATAATTAGTATACATATATTTTACATGCCTTTATAGGTTCGACAAGAATCACTTATAGGACAATGATTTTTTTTGGTATGCTTTTAATGATATAAAACGCCCATCTCCGCTTGATTTCATTATTTGAAAATTAAAACTATTACCTCAAAACGAGAGATAGGTCTGTTAATTTTTTAAATTATTCCATTACGATAGAGCTCAAGTGAGTTTTATATTCCAGAAAATTCACAGACGAAAGCCTTCAAGATCAGCACTAGTGAAAATCGAGCCTACAGCATACCTACATTTGTAAGCTGGGATTGAACTTCGGATTAAGACTCCAGCTTAAGTCTCTGTCCAGCACTGATGCACAGGTATTAGTGGCTATAACTATAACTGTCACGTTGGAAGAATATCCCATAAACTCTTTATGCAAACGAAAAATCTTTAAAAAAGAAATTTCATTGCAAAAAGAGGGCGTTTCATATAAGCCGGGACCATATAATCGTCAGTACGGCTTGGTTCCTGCCAAAGCAAACAGCCAAGCTGACCTCATATAATTCACACTTAAAATTTATTTGAAGTCTATATATGAGGTCAGCTTGGCTGTTTGATTTGGCGTATACGGCACGCAGGAACCAAGCCGTACTGACGATTATACGGTTCTGGCTTATATGAAACGCTCTCTTTTTGCAATGAAATTTCTTTTTTAAAGATTTTTCGTTTGCATAAAGAGTTTTTTCAACATAATTCTCCAGCTGCAGACTTAGCAGCAAACTGAGTCAATTTCATATTGACTTATTTCGCTATGAATTTTCATAGCAAAACTCTACAATATCCCATAACTTTTGATTGGCCAAATAATCTATATCCATGTTAAAAGAACATTGATCATCCACGATTAAAATTAGTAGGTATATCTTAATACTTCGCACTTGTCCTTCCATGCCCATGTTAACTGTCCAATTTCACTTTTTAAGGAAGATACCTCAATCCAATAACTCGGCAGTTAATGGTCGACTTTTAATTTCTGCTGAGATTAATGTTGTATGAAATCCCTCCTTCCACACCGCTCATCGATAATTATTAAGGCTTTTAAAAAATTCCACTTCATATTACAATTCTCTGGATCTCTTTTTTCTTATAATATATGAAGAGCTGTAAGTGTGATGAATTATGAGTCTGCTATCGAATTCCATAAATACTTATATCACTTGAGTTGAACAATCAACGTTATAATGGGCAAATTGAAAATATCCAAATAAAAAAAATGAGAAATTAGAAGGTCTTTAATCAATCTTGTCCGAACTGGTTTATGGAGATTTTCAAATACCTACTGCATATAAGAATCACTGTACGTAGTACAGCTTGGAGTACATACGATTAACATGAGACGCTATACGAGTTAGTTTAAGGATAAGAATCAAGTATAGCTATATATATGTATTTGAAAATATGCGGATGATTTTCATAGATATGACTACTTATCAAACTAAACATTCTTAATTGGCACTTATGAGATATATTCCCACCAAATTATTATAGTTTGTCTATGGAAAAAATTTAGTACAATTTTCTCAGTAAATAAATAGTATCGGTTCTAAAGCTCAGAAGTGTCAGAGCAGTGTTTTGACAAAACTATAAAATTTCCAAAATGGAAGTAGGTTAAGTTAGGTTAGGTAAGAGGAGAGCCGCTAGACGACGAGCTTACATCACTTAGACCTCTAGTGGGTCCGTTGTGCCCCTAAAGCTAAGGCGATACGTTAAACTTTCGAGCCGCTCTATATCCATCCTATTTCTCTCAGAAAACTCAGAATATATCTGAACTCTTTACATTGCAGCTACCCCAGAGTTAAAAAGAAGTAGCTACCCAGTAGCCTACCACTTTTGTTCATCATAGCGGGGTATTCCCAAAGCACGTGTTGGACGGATTCGATTTCCTTCTAGTCCTTACAGCTCCTTCAGAAATCGTTCACCGCTATACCCAGTCTTCTACCATGGTCCCCTATGGCCCAGTAACTCGTAATGACCCCTAATTTCTGGTATTTGTAATTACTAAAATTAAGCAGTTTTCTTGTCCTTTTCCTATCACATACAGGCCACAATTGCCCCGCAATACGGCAAGTATCCCTGCTGGTCCACCGGAGGCTTGCCTTTTGATAGGCGCCCTCTAATGATTTCCTATTTTAAAGCTCCGATTGGGATCCTTACATAAGCTACCGCTGGGGAGCTACAATTCAGTGCCCTGTTTCGCCAAGTCATCAGTCATCTTGTTGCCTGAGATATCCTTATGGCCAGGTACCCAGCATAGGGTCACTTGTGCGTTATAGTCAATTCCTCACGGCTAATCTTGCATAATTACACCGATTTTAATTTTACCAGAACCACATCCAACTCATTGATCTGCCGGAAAATCCCTACACTTGTCAGTCAGCCACTGGAGATCTCTGGAGTACATTCCAGCCCCTATGCCCGCACTCGTCTTGAAGCCATCCGTAAAAATAAAAAACACCCGATACCATCACCTTCTTCCCATCCCAGTTACTTCTGGCGGGCATCATTGCATTAGCACCCTCACCAAAAGTCAATTTGGGTACTTGGTAATCTGTTCCTTCCCCGCAATCACTACAGTCAATCTTGCGGAATGTATTGGGGTACCCAAAACCCCTCTCCATCCACCAACCCCCTCCCGACCCGTACCCCGTGGGCGTGATGCACAGACACCCATTTAATCCCCCACAGGCGGCCCTATGGATTTTTCATAGAACATCCAGGTTACATTTCCACGTCAGTGGCGTCCACCAGACCGTGGAGCCGTGGCATAGGATGGGCCAAGCTATGGCTACGTACACCTATCAAACTACCCTGGGTCTTAATGCCCAGTTGCCACCAAAAATTGTGTTCAAGCTCTGCTTTGAATCGAGGGTGATTCCCAGATATTTTGCTTTGCTGGTGATAGTAAGATCCCATCCACCCCGCATTGAAAATCTAAAACTTTGCACCTGCCTCTTTCTCCTAAAAAAAACAGCTTCGTCTTCGAGCGGCCTACCATCAATCTACTATTATTGGCCTATTTATCCAGCTTAAACACAAGAATGCATATGGCAACTTCCTTAGAGCTCTCTCTCTTTAACTTGATGAAAATTTCATCCATTACCAGTAGCCACAAGATTGATGATAGCCCCCACCTGCAGTGTAACCCTATAGACTCCTCTTTTCACAATAGCGTCTCCTGACCAGGAGCTAATGTTTCTACTGAGAAGCATTGAGTTGATCTAATCACATAGACCCTTGTCAACTCCCACCCTTCTAAGTCCATTATATATAACCTTCGTCTATACGTTATTGAAAGCCCCTTCAATATCCAGGAAGGCACCTAGAGTGTATTCCTCATATTCTAGGAATTTCTCTTTTGTATAGGCATGCTGGCTACCACTCCCGCCCTATCATACACTTCTTATGTGATGTATGCGTCTATAAGTTTTCTCAAGAAGGAGGAGAGACTGATAGGTCTAAGGTCATTTGCCTCGATGTGGCCCGTTCTGCCTGCCTAAGAAATGAAGATTATTCTCACTTCCTGCCAAGCCCTAGGCAAAAAAGAGAGCCTCAGATAGCGTTTATAAATCGGCACTATCCATGTTATTATGTAGCTTAGTCCCTTCTGAAGCATAATGGGTTTTAGTCCATCAACCCCCGCCGCCTTAAAGGATCAAAAGAACCGACCACCCATTTAATCGCTTTTTCACCGTTCTGCAGAACTCGACACCAACGGAATGGCAGTAAGATCACAAAATTTATATAGTACATTTGAAAAGATGGAGCCATAATTTTGAATTTTAAATTTTTCACAATTTTGTAAAGGTAAGTCCCAACCCACCTGCAAAATTTAAAATTCCTAGTATGCCTGCAAGTGCCCGAACAATACAATGAGGTATAGGAAATAGTTGAACGCTAGGTCGAAACTGCAATCTGAGAAGCTTTTAACTGCATGGCTGATCTACCATAGGATGTTCAATGATAGAGGTCGCCCTATTGACCATATATACTCTTTAACATACTATCTTAACTTACTATTATTCAAAAATTTATAAATCTGTAACTGTCTGGGTGACCTTCAGTACTGAGTGATTCAGAAAAGAGCCATGCTGATGAGACCTCCTTAAAACCCTAGGGTTTTTTTTAAGAGGATTATTTTTCCAGCCGACAGATATAACTTTTTGTGTTGTCATTTCTGTCGTACGACTGCTTGAAATCTACAGATTTTTGGTGGAATTTAATGTAACTTGCTGCACTATTGACAGTATAATGAAGATCTTATCTTCCGTTTCTGAATGTGTACTACTACTCGCTCAGGATTCCTTCCATGTACGATATCAATGATTATATACTATTGAAATTTCTAAGCAGTGTTCAGCAAAGAGATTGCTCGATAATTTCATGACTCTGTTTCTATTTTATTTATAGGAAGATAGCTTCTATTATATTTCCTTCCTCCATGTGCGTAGAATTAATTATTTCAATTGGAATACTATCGGGTTCAGGAGCGTGGTGGATTTTAAATTTATTTCCATAGGGTGGTTTCTCATGGCTATCTACGGGCTATCAAACAGATTCATCCAAATTCTAATCATACTCATTGGTCAACACTTAAAAATTTTGTCAAAGAAGGTGTGCTGATTGCTGTAAGGAATTACCTTCCTTTTCTCATATTAATAATCATCCTCAATCCTATTTTTTTTAAAACTCTACCTTTTATCCTCCTCTAACCCCAAAAAAACAAAAAAAATACTGCACCATTCAGATATACTTTAAAAGATTTTTGGTTGAGATTGAGATTGAATGCTTTTTCCAAAACAGAGATAAGATCAGAAAACAGAAAAAAAATTGAGGGGGAGATTTTAAATGAATTTAAATTTTCTAAATCACAAAATTGACGGTATCATTCTGTTGGGCAATAAATTGATACAGAAAGCAACAGATACTTTATAAACTCTAAGGGTTCGGGCCTGTTTGCATATTAAACCAGAATTGATTGAATCAACAGAGGGGAAACCAATAAAATTGATGACGATGGGAGCCGATGAATTAAATTGATAGCAGTTTTTTTTTCATTTTCATTTTCCTTTTATTCAAAATTAATTTTATGGGATAAAGTTTTTCCAAAATAATAATCACATTCTGCTGCGGAATATTTAGTTTGTATTCCCATTCAAACCAGTTTCTAATCTACTTAGTGTTTTGTGTTACATGTAAATTTAAACTAGTAAATTTTAAATTACAGTTAGATTTGTCTAGTAAGGATGCCTTTTTTCAATTCGAATGCAAATAAGAAGGACATTAACTTTTAAAATAAAATCAAACAAATGGAGCTTCTGTATACTGTTATTATACCAACACACAGGGTGTACTGTAAGTTTGTTTAGATATTTGTTACAACGCCTAGGAATAGATTGGTTTTCGCTATAATAAGTTGAAAACGCTTTTTAGGCAAGTGAAATTTTGTTTACGCCAATATTATAATAGATGCTCAGCTTCGAACTAAGGCAAAATCGAAAAACTCCTACTTAGTATTATATAAGTTGGTCTGTACATTCTAGATATAGACGAAAGTTTAACCTCTTTAGAGATCACATATAACTACAAAATGGAATACACAGAATCCATGTCGATCCTACATTTAGCTATGTAAATGTTTTCGATTTCTTAGGACTAATCGGCCCTAATGCAGCAACGGCGTTGAATTATGCTACCATTGTAAGTAAGTGTTAGATTAGTCATCAGGATCCGTTCGACTCTTAATTCATGACTGAAATTAAGTAGGTGTACATAGACGTAAACAGACTCAATGAATTCGTCATACTCAAAAACCAATACATTCTTACTCTCGTCCAGATCAGGCATCCCTTTGAAATAGGTGGGAAGGAGATTATTTAAAAAACGAATAAAAGAAAATAACTTAAGTATTAGGCTATACGGAAGGACATCATCTACTATAGATGGCGTCCAAAGAAAGTCAATGACGTGGACAATATGCTCGTAGTTTCAACTAGCTCTGATTACAAGAAACCATTTTTAGCATCGAGCATGAAAAAAACTGTTTATCAGTTGAGGCATAATTTCATCTGTGGCCGAAATTTCATTTGACTGCCTTTTTGAGCCACTGAATCCTCCTAATTCCAACATTCTTACCTTTTCTTGCCAATATAATATTGATTATCCACTCCGTAGGATCTTATCCTTAGACATTAGGCGACGATTTCTGTTTCATTTAACTGGCCAAAATTTCGATCGGATCTCCTCGCTGAGAGCTAGGAATTCTCCCTTGAAATTTTTGTATGCGCGGTTAGTAATTTCCATAGCACTTATGCGGAACTTTGAAAAAATATTTTTCCGACATCTGTAAACGCAAGCTCGAATTTAGGGGATACCCTATGATGCCGTAGCACAGCATTCACAGGAAAGGAATAAGGAGTAGGCAATTGAGGATTATTGGGTTGATACAAGTAGGTGACGGTGCTTATTACTCTTGAATATTTGTGAATCATAGCGGGGGGGGGGCAGGGGATGCCATTCCATATTCGTACTGTTCTACTAATGAAGGGTTCACGGAATTTCACGATACGGCCGAATTTGACATCATTGGTGTGAGGATGAGCTCGGGTTACTGCCCGTTTGGTTCGCATTGGAGGAATTCTACAAGGGATCAGGATGGAGATTTCGTCAGATCAATGACCATAGAACAAGACAAACATCCGACATTACGTCGCTGCTCTAGAGAATCAATAGCTGCTATTGATATGTCATCGCTAATAAGCTGGAAGGACTTTGTCGAGCGTATATATGGGAGGGTATATGTATATCTATATACTATATAAGGTTATTTTATGCCACCAAAATACATTGAAAAAGTTCGAGATAATTTCGATAACACGACTCGGTATCGAATCGCTTTTACGATTCGATATAGCGTTCTTTTTTTTTCTTTTTCGGATCGATATTGAATCAAAAACGACTTCGAGATCGAAGCTTCAGTTCACCTTAACGAATCGTATTCGATTCAATATCATATCGTAATGTTTGCTGGGATAGTAATGTGCATGCTAAAACTTATACACTCTCAAATTGGAGTTGTATTGATGAATTTATTTTTGATAGTTTGTAATCTATCAAGATAATCCAGCATTGAAATTGTGAATTCGTGGAGTATTTTTACGTTATTTACAAGTATATTTACAATTATAAATTTTATTAAATTAATGGGATAAAATCGGCCTAACATTTCCGTATTTTTCATATTGTATAATTTTTAATATTCACTCAATTACCAGTTTTTAAAGCTGCTTTCTAGTAATTTTTTGTATGAATATATATGGTATATGGATTTAAATAGCACATATAGAAGAGATTTGGAAAACGCGATAGTAACAAATAGTTGTAAGCAAATAGTTACTGAACCAACTAAGATAAATGGGAACTCAAGAACGTTAATAGATTTGGTGATTACAAATAATAGTCTCTTTACCGCGAAGACAGATAACAATTTAAATATTACAGATCATGAAATGATTGTAATCAGTAAAAATATTATGTATAGTACAAAAAAAAAAAGAAAAAACAAAAAACGTATCCTCAAGTATGAAAAAGAAAGTTTCCATAATGAATTTAATATGAATTACTTAGATTATGAAATAACAGATATTAGTGTTGATAGTTTAGCTGAACATTTTCAAACAGAAGTAGATCGCGTGATAAATTGTTTTTCGTCATACAAGGAATTGAGATACGTGGAAAATGTCTGGTTTAGTGTTGAATTGATAAAACAGAAAAAGCAAAAATTGCAAAAAAGAAGTCGTGCGCTAATAACAAATTCAGAGGCAGATTGGAGTAATTACCGTGTTTTTCGAAATGTATATAAACGCAGATTGGAACAAACTAAAAATAAGTATGTGCAGAATAGATTAAATACCTGCTGCGATCAAAGTTCTATATGGAAAACTTTGAAGAAGCTAATTTTAAATAAAGGTGAAGAAAGAATTGGAAGTATATACTTTAATGCTAAGCTTATTGAAAACGACTTAGAAATCGCAAATGAATTCAACAAGTTTTTTTATCAAGAGCGTAGAAGAAATTCAGGGGTCCATTCCACATATTTCTTTTGGTGATCAAATCACAGAGTTCAATACAGTATTTACTTTTAAATGTTTGCAATTGGAGGACTTGCGAAATATCATATGAACAATAAAAGAGACTACAAGCTTGCGAATGGAAAAATGATCTTGAACTCATTTTCTACAATTGCACCAACTTTGATTGCAATTATCAATAAATCATTGATGTCCGGTAAATTTCCAACACTGTGGAAAGAGTCTCTGATAACTCCGATAAGAAAAGTGAAAAATACAAATAATTGCGGCAATTTTAGACCAATTAATTCGATGCTAATTGGAGAAAAGATATTAGAGAAATGCATCTTTTTGCAATTGGAAAAGTATCTAGAAAGGAATAATATACTGCTCAGTAACCAATCAGGCTTCAGAAAGAATAATTCATGTGAATCAACAATAAACATGGTGTTGAATATATGGAAGGAGCAGATCGCGAATAAGCACAGCGTTGTAGCAGTTTTCTTGGATATGAAAAGAGCATTCGAGACGGTGGATAGGGACATATTGATAAAGAAATTGTTCAAGTATGGTGTAAAAGGTAAAGAATTGCAGTGGTGCGAGAATTACTTGATAAACAGACTGCAGAAAACAAAAGTAAATGCACAAGTTTCAGAACCCATAGAAGTCAAGCTAGGCGTCCCACAAGGATCTATATTGGGAACTCTTTTATTTATAATATACATAAATGATATACAAACAGTTATAAAATATTGTAAATTAGTCTTATTCGCCGACGATGCCTTGTTATTTATTACATCTGGAGATGTGGAAATGGCACTACAACTAATTCAAAAAGACTTAAATAGCGTAAATTCATGGGTGAAAGGAAACCGTTTAAAACTGAACATAGAAAAAACTAAAAGCATGTGCTTCAATGTAGATATAGATGTTAAATTGAAGATTGACGGTATGGAGATAGAGCATGTAAGGCAAATGAAATATTTAGGAGTAATAATTGACGATAAATTGAAATTTGATGCACATGTTGTTTATATATGCAAGGAAATTTCTAAAAAAATTGGTTTTATGCGAAGGATAAGAAATAGATTACCACTTTCCTGCACAATTAATCTATACAACACAATCATCAAGCCACATTTTGAATATTGTGCAACAGTCCTATTTTTATGTAACCAGGAACAACTTATGCAGATGCAAAGACTTCAAAACAAAGCAATGCGAGTGATACTTCAGTGTAATAGATATACCAGTGTAGAATATATGTTAAATACGCTAAAATGGTTAAGTGTTAGACAAAAAATATTTTTGAATGTGTTTATTTTTATACCCTAGATGAAATCATAGGGGTATACTAAGTTTGTCATTCCGTTTGTAACACCTCGAAATAATGATGGTAGAGCAAAATGGATTGGACACCCAATCATAATATTAAAAGTTATTTCGATTTTTGCATGTCCGTCCGTCCGTCCGTCCGTCCGTCCGTCCGTCCGTCTGTGCGCACGATAACTTGAGAACGCGTACACTTAGAGAGCTGAAATTTTGTACACAGACTTTAAAAAAAAAAAGTAAAATTAGGTTCGAAAATGAGCCAAATCGGGCAACTCCTTCGTGGGGTTGCCATATAAAAATTTCGTTTTCCGCTATATATTTGGTCACGGCCTGAGAACGCGTCGACGTAGAGAGCTGAAATTTCGCACATGATGTTTTTACTACATTAGCAAATAAAATGTCAAAAATGGACTAAATCGGGCAACTCTTTCTTGGTGTTGCCATATAAAAATTTCGGTTTTTTACGTATACTTTGAAAACGATCAGTCCAAGACATTTTTATGGTACTAAAAACTTCTGCAGAATACAAAATCCTATAAAATTGGTTATAATCATTTTGTCTGTGCGACAAACCGTTCTAGAAATATATGCGAAAAACAACTTCAAAATCAATACTTGAATAGATCGGTGACCATACGAAATTTAATACGGGCATTCATCTAGGGTATCCTAAGAATTGGTCTTAGACCAATTCTAGCTTTTTTACTTGTTGTATTTAAAATTAAGAATGGTCTTGTTCCTGCGTACTTGCGTGCATGTATAAATTATGTAGGCGATTGGCAACCGTATATGCTTCGAAATAATGATCAGCTAAGACTTCCAAATTTTAGAAACAGCAGCTCTCAAAATTCAATAGTTTATAATGGCTTTAAATACTTTAATGCATTATCAAGTGAAGTTAGAAATATAAGGAATATAAAATTATTTAAAAGAGCTATCATAGAACATATTAAACAAAACTTTTAACCTGAATTATATGAATTTGTAGAAAATGTATATCAATAGCAGTTAACGCTGCTAAATAAACAAATAATCTAATCTATCTAATCTAATAAAAATGTTTCTGTTGAGTTAATATTTAAAATAAAATTTTCAACAATCCCTTATCGTCTAGCATTAATTGAATAAAAAAAAATTGTTTAAAATTAGTCATCGATGTACAAATGTGTTGTCCACTCAGTCATCTTGCTACAGGGCTGTTTCTTTTAACAATCTTGTTCGACCCCTCGAGTTACTTTAACCCCAAACCTAAAAGCAAAGGCCTTGGTATATACAAACATGCACACATACGTACATATATACGGAAACCCTCTTTCTTGTTTATCTGATGGTCGAAAATCTTTCTAATGACAATTTCATGGGGACAAAATGGCAACAAATGTCCCCTGAAAAAGGGTTGAGTAGACATTACTCTCCACTTCTGTTGAGGCGCTCCAACAACTTGTGATATATGTCGAGACCCAACATAAATTTTCCATTTACTTTCCGTTCTCAGTATGTAGTGCTTTGCTTTTATTTATCAGAGATTTTTGCAGAAGGATGAAGGACGATGCTTTAAAGCATTTCTTTGAGAACATAATTTTTGTTTTCTTTAAAAAGGACTTACTCAAGCAGAAATTTAGTATGAAGGAGGAATTTCATACTGGTAGTCTTTAAGGTATTTTTTTTTTTTGTTCAGAGGATTTGCATAGATTTTTTTTCATGTCGCTTGTAATATTTGTATCTGCATAACTTTAAGCATCTTTTATTCCCTCATACGCATATATTTCAGATATTATACAAATTTCCCCATGATAAGCTTTCTTTCTTCTCGACAATCTGAAGGCAATGAAACACCATCAACATGACCACAATAAATTTTTACAGACACTTTACTTTTACGACTACACGAGTGATTTGGTTTTCAAGAACTTATCTGATCTAGATTGCCGTATATCATAACTCGATGGTTTTTTCACATTTATGTTATATTCATAAGATTTATTGAATCATGCAGTCGAGGGGATCTAATAATACGTGAATCCATGAATCTCGTATTCCCCGTATTCATCCGTATTCATCTTGACGGCAGGCGGGAGCGCAAGCAGGATATGTGGAGACGCCACATGACTTCCATATAAAAATCTCGTAAATCTTGGTAAATATTTCATTTAAAGTGGCTTGGATATAAAAGTGGATCAATCGTTCTCGAAATTATTTCTAAAACGCGAAAGACTTTTGCAAACTTATATAATATCTGCATTTTGTTGACATTGGCGATTTGTACAGTTTGTCGTTTATGTAGAAATTTGTTGCACATTTTCGAGTCAAAATCATCAAATATTCATAGAAGAGTAGAAATCTCTGATAATAGCAAAAATATATTTATGAGCAAGAGTTGAATTAGCAAAGAGTATTTGAAACTTTTGTTTAGAAGTATCATAATATTGAGAGACAGCACGTATCGATTTTATTATGATACGGGACATAATCACTCGTTAAAATTGATTCCACTATCCTTTAAGATAGAATCCAAGTATTCAATCATATAAATCGCACCTAAATTTCTTACCCATACGATATATAATCATCCAAAACTTATAGGGCCATCCCTAGCAATTATCGATAATATATGATAGATTTGGCTACAATTAAAATACGTTTTCGATTCTGTTATACATAGAATGAAAAATTGAATCAATTTCCCTAAGAAATGAACATGGAGAACCAAACTTCTGAAGATCGTTAACTGTTTTGGAGAAGATTATCAAAAGGCCCCTAGACTAAGGAACTTGACCATGCATGAAAAAAACTAAATGAGGTATTCTATCTCTTTCCTAGAAGTGACATTATGGCAAGTGAAATGAAATTCGAAATCTGTCGTAAGTTTTTTTATAAGTAGACTAAAATATGGGGAGCCTAAAACAGATCCTTGCGGCATCCCAGATTTAATGAACTCGTGGTTTGAAAATTAATTCTTCAGCTATTTTGACAAATCGGTAACGCTCATGAAGCACGCCTTCAATTAGATTAATGCCTAAGAAAAGGCAAAGTTTCAAAGACAATAAAATTCAACTTTAAGCAAAGGAAATTCAACTTTAAGCGAAACTTCAAATAAAACAGACTTTTAGTAAATTAAATTAAACTGTAATTCATTTCAAATAAACTCTAGTCCAACTAAAATAACGATTTCTAAAATATATAGAGATTATAATATATTGCACCTGCAATGGTGTTTTAAAATTAAAATGTTCCATAATTGTAGCTGCTGCTGTAGCTGGTCCAAGTTTCATCAACATTTAGTCTAGCAGTCTTTCTGGGAAATTAAAGTCAAGCCTTCGATAATTACCTCAGAGAGATTGTGATCATTATTAGAATAATTAGTAATTTTTCTTCGGAGAATTTTAACTTTGGAGTACCCATTCTCGGTGGAATTCAACATTGGCGAGGATGGTGGTAAATATTTCCATGTTCGAAATTTCTCCTACTTGTAAGGTTTTGTGTATGGCTGCATTGTCCATACTAAACTAAGTACCAACCCGATCATTAATTTTATCGATAAGTTCCTTTAAAAATTCACAAAATTTGTCTGAATTGCATGTTTCTCTTGTGATAATATATATTGTGGTGAATAATGCCTTGGTTGTTCATAGCAGCAATAGTACAATATATTATAATCTGTATTTTAGAAATTGTTATTTTAGTTGGACAATATTTTGTTGACGAAGTCGATGGATTTTGTCATACAACAATTTCTTCAAGATTGATTTTTTTTCCATTAATCTTAAAGAAAGCAGAGATATTGCAAAAAGAAATGAATCATCATCACTCTCATTGGCAAATTTCTGTTTATACCGGCAGCACCGTCAGAGCCCCATATGAAATTGAATTTTCAACTAAGTACAGTTAACCTGAGTTAGAACTTCATTTTAAGCTAGCATACATTTTTTATGGTGCGATCAACTAGTGATTGCAATTTGTTCTCTGCCGATTTTTTGTTATGAAACTATGTTGAGTCATTGACGACTGGACGTTAAGTCCCGACTGCTAGCATGAGCTGACAGATCACTCGGCGGACAGCGTTGACTGCAGGGCGGCACACTAACTCGCCTCGGCTATTGGCGGATAGTTTGTTGAGGTTCCACGAAAAACCTGTCGCTGCCGCCTGCCATATACAAAAAAAAATCTCGTGCCTTAAACCAAAAACGCCGGCACACATTCAGTACTGAAGGGACCTTTACGTCACCTACCTACATATATATTGAAGGCGCAGATGATCTGCCTTCCTGCATGCCCCAACCACCCAACTGACTCTTAGGGCAGATATTTACAGAGTCCCTTGTAGACCTAAAAGGAGAGAGGATAGTGGATCTAGATGACCTTCATGTAAGAGCGCTGCGGGAAAGCGAAAGGAGAAAAACAAAAAAAACTCTACGGTGCCATTACGTTATAAAAAAACTTTAATAACTAAATTCTCCCTTTTGCTCGAAAACTCTCGTCAAATGTTACTTAAGTTGCTATCAAATTTTGAATTTCAAAAAAATGAGTTGGGTACCAAAAATAAGGAAAATTCAAGCACAATTTAGATATAGTAGTACGAGGTATACGAATTGCTAAACGTACAAAGATATAATGCCAAGCCTAAAGCTATAGTGAAAGAACTTATTGTCATAAAGAGTCTTCATGTATGAATGAAAATTTCATTATATAGTTTAGATACCTATATATGTATATAGATCGAATTTTTGTCTTAATTTAAATATAAAAATAAATAAAAATTTCATTATTAGTTTGTATACATATATATGTATGTAGAACAAATTTTTGATTTAATTTAAATGTGAAAAGAAACAAACGGCAACAACTTACATGTACTTCGTTGCTGTGGATCCATCGCCGAGGCGCATCCGTGATGATCCGCTTGCCACTGCTTACTCGCTAAATGCAATTATGATTCAAAATTTATAAAAAAAATTTTTTCTCTAAAAAAATGTATGAAAGTTGCTTTAAGCTAATTTTGTTAGTTAGTTACTAGAAGATCCTGTAATCTTTTCTTATAACGAAGAAATTGATGATATTGGAGACTGCGACTGCTAATTTTTGACATTATATACAAGAGCCGTTATCGCGTTTTTCTGTGAACATTTCTCATGGCAATTAGTTCTCGTAGCTAGTGTTACTTCAAAACCTATTTTTATATTCACAGTAGGATTTGAAACAATCATCACATACCGGCAGTTGGCCTTCCATATAAACTTTGCTCCAACTGTAAGTCTATATTGTGGTGTTGTTGTAAAGGCGAGGAGGCAGACATTATCCCAAAACCTTCCTTATCTCACTTAGTTCTATCTGGCTATTTGCAAAAATTTCCTTGATCTTGTCGTCTTCAATCTCCTCTCCGCTTATAGTTTTTGCCACGCATTAAGTTAACGCATGCAACTTTATCGAATTTAAAACTGCTACTGTTGGATGAATTTCCGCTAAATCCCAATGAGGGCAGTCATTATCACCGCAAAAACGGAATTTGTTGCTATATATGTATTTTGATGTCATGTAAATCCCATACAACTCTCTAAAATGTGCCCAACATTATGCACATCTTTGACAGGAGAGTTCACTCAAATAAATGTTGATTCGAAAGGCATCTACGATACTGACACGATGTGAAATTTTCAACATATCCCGAAGTGACTGCAGAATATTATTATTATTAATTGCAGGTATCTGTTGAGATATAATCTCGGCTATGAACGCGAGGTGTCGATGCTGTCGAACGCTATTTTAAAGATATTCGCAGGGTTAGTTTCCTGGCCGATGTTTTTGGACAAATTCGCAATTTCACTACTTCACTTGTTCACTGGGTGGAAGATTTAACAAGACAGAGACGATTGTCTTCTTCTTCTCCAACAGCAGGCAAGAATTCTTTGAGATTGGGTGTGCGGACTGTCGGTATGGCAGACGGCCGGCATATATGCTGCAGTAATTCTCAGTGTAGCAGACTGCTATATGCAGTACGCTACGACCATAACAATTTCTGTTAGTGTAACATCATGCGGGTAACAATTTTTTTTCGCCAATAGCAACTGCTCATTGGACGGATAAATATTAGTTCCATGATCTTTCGCATTATCTCGAATTGCTACATATTGCTGTTTTGTCAACTTGGCATCCACATACAAAGCCAAAGCTTCTTCTGCTGCCATTTTTGTGGGTTCTGAGGAACTGAAGCGTTTCTTAATTTTATTCGCTCCCTTTGGCACAAAGCACGTGACTTCCTTTACAATAGTAGCAGCATCTCTTCTTCACTCCGATATTAAGCTCATTCAACGCAAAGTTCAGTTCCTCGGAGCTTGCCTGTTCAACAAGTTGACGTACCTTTCTCCTTTTTACAGACTCGCTACTCTCAGTGAATGCTTTTCTTGGTCGTTCGGGTCCGTGAGTTTACGACCTGGATGTGAACACCGAAAATGTGATTCTACCATCCAGCCATGCTTTATGTTTTTTTTTTATATTTTTTCATATCGTCAACACTTCACCCACTGTTGACGTAACTGTACACAAAAATTTATCAACGTTTTTTTTATTGCACTTTGCGAGCTCTCATCGATTCGCTTAAAGTCACTACTTTCTCTTACTATATTCAAAACAGCTTCACTTTTCTTTATAACATCTCGTTCACTCAACCAAACACGAAACAGTTCATTCCTTGGAATTCTAAGGACTGAAAAAACAATAAAATTCCTTAGTATTGGCAAGAATTGGCACTCAAATTCAACATGAGTGTACAACGACGGGACTGTCGAACTAGAATTTATAACATTTAGAATCAATCAAGATCAGTTCAAAATTTGGCAGTCCAAAAAATATAAGACAAATGAATAAAATCGACAAGAAATTTTAGTTTCTTCTAATACTAATCTCAAGCGTATGCTAAATTAACTGAGCAAAAATTACAGTTGTATTAAAAGTTCATTACCTATATTAGTTTAATCCATTGTTAGAAGAACAATTTTCAAAGCTATCAGCGCACTTTAACATCACAAACTGACGGCAAATCGAGCTCTTTTGTTGTCGAACCGAAAAGGTTGTTACCTGGTCGACTGTACTCGAAGGATCTGTGTTATCAGAAAAAAATCTAAAGGGATTTTATGGGCTATTGAATAAGGTGTCGTTTGGTGCGTGTATTTTATTTTAGTTACAACTTTTAGTTTTGACTCTTTTGCTCGCTTAAATACCTGTTTTCTACCACTGTGCGTCGTCCTAATATTTTCGAAATAAGTATTTTATTAAAAAAGTAAATAAAAAAAAGTACTATTGTCTTGCAATGTCTTTTATTCATATACATCAGTATTGAAGCTTAGATTGTGGAAAAAATTAATTATCTGCAAATTAAATAAAACATTAGATAAAAACAAAACCTTACTTAATTTTTACTTCATGTGCAGCAATATGCCCACCATCTGGGGTTGGCAATAAACCATAGGAATATTGCTAGCACGTTATACTCATACTGTCAGCTTGTAAACTCTTTACTTTCTTATTATTACCAAATGTACTACTTATATTCAAAATAAATATTTCACTTGCAATACCTGGTGTCCCGTACGTACCACATTTCCTTTATACCACGGATTCCTCACTCGATTTCGAGAAATAAATTGTATTGGAGGAGAGCCGGAAAGTGCACTGTGTTGGCGGTAGGGGGGGTTTTGTGATTTTGGGTGCTTTTTATCCTAATACCATGTAACTTTCTTGTTATAGACCCTACGAAGGTGATTTGCATCTCAGGTAATAGTAAACCCTCTACCGTTTCCAACAAATGCCCAACCACCTCTCTACTCCCTTTCTGTAGGCAGTTATAGGAATAATAGAAATCGCGCCTAATTTTATGCGATTCCATGCAAATTAGCAAAATTCATGAAATTATGCATCATAAAAACGGGAACATCTCAATAACGGTAGCATTTAGGTAGGTACATGCGCATAGTCAAATTAAAGGAAACATTCCGGGGTCTTTAAATCTTGTCATAAAACTGTATAGCTATCATGCATTTTGGCGGGAAAATCGTTGAAATTGAAAAAGAAATTGCAAAATTATCCAATTTTTTGATTTTGACATCCTATAACTGCCGTCGGAAAGGGAGTAGAGAGGTGGTTGGGCATTTGTTGGAAACGGTAGAGGGTTTACTATCACCTGAGATGCAAATGACCTTCGTAGGATCTATAACAAGAAAGTTACATGGTATTAGGATAAAAAGCACCCAAAATCACAAAACCCCCCTACCGCCCACACCGTGCATTTTCCGGCTCTCCTTCCATACAATTTATTTCTCGAAATTGAGTGAGGAATCCGTGGTATAAAGAAAATGCGGTACGTACGGGACACCCTGTATAATAATTTCAGACCTTTTCATAATACCATTTGTCCATTTACATATATTTTTTTCAAAATTAGGTAAGAGATATTTCAAAATAACTTTCCGCGACAATTACTATTATTATTTTTTTGTTCTAAACCTGTTGTAGGTACTTTATTATGATACATAATTACCGTTTCTTATATCTTCATTATCTTGTTAAAAAAAACATGAAGAACTTCAGAATTTTTTTGTATATCTGCACCGATGAGTGTAAGGTTTTCTGCTGACACCAAACGCTTCTTCTTCTTCCTTTTCTTCTTTATTTTTCAGACCACTGCGTGGCGTATACAGGTTCGATTTGCTTCGATGAATCTGTTTCTTTAAAATTATTTTAAATTTTTTTAATAAATAAAAAAATTGTTTTTTCTATTTTTCTCAAACCTTTTTCCTTTTTCATTTTTTCATTTGTTTTTTCAAATCACCCGATTTCGCTATTTGGGACCTGTTGATGAGTCAATGGGTTATGTGATGAAATAACAAATTAGAACATTTTTTAGCTTTTGCTATATACCGGAGATATCCCAAAAAAATTCTTTCTTGAACAAAATTAAGTTTAACCCGGTAAAAAGTCCAAAAAGAGTAATCTTTTTATTTTATTTATATCTAAGATAAAATGTCTAATGAGTTTCAGTTAAAATATCCTAAATGGCTTGTTTCTAAACTAAAATGTTTTCGCTCTAATGGAAAGTTTTAATTTAAATAATGACAATAAAATATATACAGAGTGTTTCCACCTAGGCGGTCCATAGAGCTGGAAGTGATAGTATTCACCTACACAAACAAAAAATTGTATGTCATGGGGGGGTCCATATTATAAGTATCTGAGTTATAGGGTGATTAGGAAAATAGGCTAGATTTTTCCAAAACACCCTATATCTTTAGAAGTATCCGGGGGATATGGTCACTGTCAAGAGCTCATTGTATCCAGACTCTTCACCACCCTTACAATTTCAGATTTTCTTACATTTTTTTTCTTGTTTTTTAGTTTGACAGTTTGACCTCTTTGTTTTTAGTTCGATCATTTTTTTTGCAGAATGGTGATTAACAGAACTTTTGTTTTATAAAAATTGTAAACTCTGGACCCTCTTCTTTAATTTGACCACTATGTGCTGACTGTAGCCGTTAAAGAATTATTAGCTCTTAACCTATTTTCAAAGATATTCTTAAACCTATTCTCCAAGTTAATTGGATAATATAAAAAAAAATTAAGTTAACTACCGTTTTGTAAAAAAAAAAAAAAATAATAAAGATCAAACTAAAAAACAATGGTAAAAAAAATTTGAAATTTTTACTTTACATCACCAAAACTCCTGAGAGGCAGCAGCGCGTCGCTAGGTGAGGAAAGGCCATGCAGGTTTGCATATAATGAGCTCTTAGCAATGATCGTATATCCTGTACTTTTTAAAATACAGGGTGTTCTTGGAAATGCTAGCATATTTTCTTATTCACTCTGTAACTCCGAAACTGTTGATATGGCCCCCACCATACCTACCATACAATTTTATGTTTGGCTAGATGAGTGCTATCACCTCCTGCTCTATGGACCACCTAAGTAGAAACAAATACTTACGTCCTTTATTTGTGGAAATTTAGAGGAGTATTTTAAATGGAACTCTTTGATTTTCTAAAAGAAAAATTAATCAATCAACTTCATTAATATATTCCCAATAGGTTTTGGCATAGAACACAAAATAAAGTGTAATCAGCTTTTTTTTTTTTTTTTGAAAGTAAAGATCAGAGCACGTAATTTCTGTAGTTTATTTCCAGATGTATAATAGGAATATCGGCAAGTAACTGATCAAAATTAAGAAACATGCTATAAAACATATTTGCGTGATGAAATTTATCTGACTTCGTAGAAAATCAAAAAAATTACTTAATTGAAATGGAAAAATTACAAAATTTTGATCAGGTTCAATTATTAAAGCGGATACCCCAAGCTGAAATTTCCATGACCTTGATAGCTCACTTTTCATAGCGTCGACTATTGCTTCATTTTATTCTAGGTATCAACTGATGCATGAATATCCCAATCGCAAACTTCAGTCAAATAGGAAGCCAATTTGATCAACTATGAAATATTGCTCTGGTAAGTACTATCTCGGGTAGCCATGTAATGTCATCTCATAGCAATGTCGAAATTTTCTCACAAAAACGAGGAAATTTTAGTGACAACGAAATGTCACACAACAGCTTGACATTTATATTGCGCTACCATACCATTTTTTATTGACAAAAAACTATGAACAAAGTGTCACATAATTCTGTTGATGACCAATATTTTCTAGAACAACGTGATGTGGATTGTATGGAAATGTATCTCTTCGTTGAAGCAAGGAAACCCGGGGGGATGCAAACTGAATTTTGGTTGCATTGTAAATTTATTAGGAAAACTTTTAGTATTGGCAGTTTCGCAAATGAGGCCATATATAAAAAATTATGTAAGGAATTTAAGATATATACAGATACACATCTTCAGACCGTGAAAAAGTAATTCATATATAATTACAGATTCTGTCCGGTACAACCAGGAGCTTATAACAACCGAAATTCGAACATTGCAGGACCTTACTAATGAATTCGGACGAACTACAACACATTTGAAACGGCATATTTCGGCAATATATATTAAAATTGATTATATGCTTATAATAATTTTTTTTTTTAATTTTTGTATTTATGTACTATTTATTATAGTTTGACAAAATACCGACATTTAAATGTCACAAATAGAAGTGAATCAAATGTCACAGAATTAATTAACATCTTAAATATTGTTTATGTGACATATTTTCATAGATGGCACAAGAACTAGATGTCGCATGGCATACTAGAATAGAGTATACAGATTGTGAAATGGGTAGTGAAAGCAAGTGTTTTTATTTATGGCAGTTTTGTATAGGTACATTTGATCGACTTCCCCAAACCTTCAGATAGGAAAAGATATGAATCACTCAACGTATACATCGTTTTAAATAATGTGGTCCATTCCGGAATCGACCACACAGCCATATAAATTTTGTATACTTTTTTGGTATGTACTTCATGCGAAATCTAGTTCTTGTGTCATCTATGATATTATGTGACAATCGGCGTCAACCCTGACTACAGTTTCAAATCATATTTGTCACATAATTTTGTCGACAAATGAGAATAACTTGTCGTTATTTTGTCGCTTATATGTCTTATCTGGCTACATCGGTTATTGTGCCATTTATGATATTATATCACAATCGCCGTCAATCCTAATGAAAAATTTAATAAAAAAAAATCAAACACCTTTTTCCATCCATCTTACTTACATTTTTTAGCTTTAAACTGAAATTCATTTGCCAATATAAAAAGTGATAATTTATCGAAATGTAGACAGTCGATTTATGACAAATCATACTGCCGTGTCGAATTTTCCGACAAATTATCGAATATGTATCGAACTTTTCAACAAATACAACATTTTGCTCCTGACTTAGCAATTTCTTTCGAAATTATTGATTTTTTCTTAACGAATTACTCTCTCTTTAAGGGGTAATATCACCTTGTGTACACTAAATTTTACACGATTTTCTGAGACATACCACGAACGATAGATATAGAGATATGAGGTTTTGTGCATATGAAAGTACTAGTCTTTTACTAGAAAAAACATATTTAATTTTAATTTTAGGAAAAACAAGTAAACAAGCTATATTTGGTCTAAGACCAATTCTTATGATACCCTATATGAATGCCCTTATGAAATTTCGTATTAAAGGGTGTGTGCAAGTTCGATTTTTGAAGCGGTTTTTCGCATATATTTCTAGAACGGTTTGTCGGGCAGAAAAAATGATTATAACCAATTTTATACGATTTCGTATTCTGAAGAAGTTTTTAGTAAAATAAAAATATCTTGGACTGATCTTTTTCACGAAAATTTTGTATGGCAACCCAACGAAAGAGTTGCTCGATTTGTCTCATTTTCGAACTTGATTTAACTTTTTTTTATAGTCCCTGTACAAAATTTCAGCATTCTAAGTGTGCACAAATGGACGGACGGACGGACATGCAAAATAAATTTTAATATTATGCATAGTTGTCCAATCCATTTTGCTCTACCATCATTATTTCAAGGTATTACAAATGGAATGACAAACTTAGTATACCCTAGAGATTTCATCTAGGGTATAAAAAATATCTCGAACAGTCGACATGGGCGTACCGCTATATGTCACAATTTTTAATCTGGAACAAAAAACTAAAAAGTTTATTTAAATATAGTCCAAAATCTAGTGAATCTCGTAGGACTCTTTAGAAAAATTGATAAAAAAAAAAAATGGCGTCAATTGAGAATTTTTATTCTTGTTTTTTCGAAAAAATCACCCGAAAATCACTTATACAATCTACAAAGATGAATTTATCAAAAAACCGTACGACATTTATTAGAAAATATTGTTTCAAATCGCAGTTAAAAATTATGGGAGCTACTGGTACGCCCAGTTTGAAAAACATGATTTCGAGAGAAGTGCGTTTAAAGTTTCAAGTAGCATAATAACGCTTTCTGCGTCATGCTCTTGAGTATATCGATTGGTGCATTTTCGGGACACAAAAGGTTTTGTTTCGGATGTTTTATTGCCATGTTGTTGTCCTTTGCGCTATTGTATAATGTAAAAAAAATTGATTTTTACCGTATCTCTGATATACACGAGGAGAAGCCAAACAGTAACTATTGCGCATTCTAACGGAATTTCTGCAAACAACCTTAAAAAGTTTTTTACTCTCATAATCGACTTTTATTTGTCATTCTTGGATACTTTAAAGAGTGCTTAAGCAAAAAAAAAGGCAAAAGGTGATATTACCCCTTAAAGCAATCTAATAAATTTATATAAAAAGCCCGTAGTTGATTGAATAAACCAGAATTTGTTATAGTAGTATGTAGAGAGTGACTTGACTTGGACGTGAAGTCCAGACTGTCAGCATGAGCTGACAGATCACTCGGTGGACAGCGTTGACTGCAGGGCGGCACGCTAGCTCGCCTCGGCTATTGGAGGAGAGTGTGGAGAGGTTCCACGAAAACCTGCCGCTTCCACCAGCCATATACAAAATAAATTCGTGCCTGTCTGTACAAAAGGCCGTAGCACATATTCAGTCCTTAAGAGACCTTTACACCACTTACCTACATCCATTGGGAAGTCGCTGATGGCTGGTTTTCTCTGCTCGCCCCAACCACCCAATCGACACTGAGTGCAGATAGTTGTCAGTGTCCCTATGCTGACCTGAAAAGAGAAGAGTAGCGGACCTAGACAACCACTGTCTTCGAGAGAGGGCTCCAGGACAGTGAAGGAAAAGTGGTTTATTTACTATTTACTTCATACTATGTTTTTCTTCTATTATTTTATCTTTGAAAACCTTAACCATTTATCACAGAGTAACATCGAGAGCTTATATTTAAGAAGAAGGAGGAATACATATAGTTGAAATTCAATAAAATTCAAAATTTAGCTTACTATGTTCAATATAATATTGCTAAGACTAGTATGCTACATATTGTCGAGAAAAATTATAAAAAATCGTTAACATAACAGGACGACACTGATGATTTCTTAGTTGATCACAACATAATTCAACATATAGATTAGTATATCAAAATGAAAAAACTTTATTCGTTTTCACTTCTTCCCCCCAGGTTGTCATAGAGATAATGATTGAAAAAATTAATTATTTTATTTATTGCATTGTAACACACAGAGGCACTTCAGCGCTTCATCTTGATGAAGAAAGGTTTCATTTTGTTTGCTATCCGCAGTGGTGAAGCGCTTCATCAGGCGTATGCTGTAAGTGAATTAATGTAATTAACAAAGATCCTTGGCCAAATGTTCACACAATTCAAATTCAGAATATTCTGACGTAAAATAACCTATGACGAGATAAATTGGAAGAAACAATTTCAAGTTCTCTTAAACATTAACATTTTCTGTGTCAGCAATGATGAAATTCACGAACTGGATGGTGATGGTACGGTCTGAGATCCGCTGGACAACTCGTTTTGGCCGTTATTCTACTAAAGGAACCTTTTATTTTTCCCATGGATAAATGAACGGATCTTCACTGTGTATAGGTGGATCCGTATATTGTTGCCGTAGTTTTCTGGATAGCTTCCAGTACTAAAGGAATGCTTTGTTGTCTTTGTCATGAAGAGGACATCTTCACCCCGATTTGAGATGGGATCGTAACTTGGCACCCCTGGTATTTTTTGCGAATTTTGTTAGGTCTTTTGAGGGACAAATCTATACAGCACACATCGAATACAACGTTATTTCCTATGGAAAATTCCTACCAGTTGCTTTTATTATCGTCTCGGAAAGCTTTCCTTACTTTGAATGCACGATTAAACCTTCCGAAGGTTTTGGTGGACGGACGAAGTTGCCGTTTAAATCTTTTTGGATTTTTCTCTCTTTCGCTTATCCACGTACTTTTACTACTCGCCGGAATTTTAGGTTCGCACAAACAATATTTTGAAATCTGAAGTACTCATCACACAGTACTCATCACACAAATATCGACTACTTAATTTTCGCTACTTTATTAACTTCGATGCCCTTGGAATCCCAAAAAAACTACATTTTCTTTTTATGCCTCTCACAAAAAACCAAAATTTCTCCGTCAAACTTCTTCTTCTTCTCCCCCTTCCTTTTTGTGTGCGTTCGGCGCGTATATTTCTCCATCCATATAGGACAGCATCCGCGCACACATCATACTGCTACGAGTCGCGTAGACGTGTACTTAGCTCAGTGTAGCATATTGCTACATGCAATACGCAACAACAATAACAAATTATGTCACACGTCCAGGTGTTCATTCTCACTAAATCGGCTGTTCAGCCTATAAGATCGTAAAGTGGTACTTAACGTAATCAGCAGTTCAAACAAAGCGTAGGAAAATAAAGCAGTACATAGCCTGTCCCATAGATTTCTTATGAAGTACGGAAGATTCTGTAGCTCTCAGACGCAATAGCAGTCTAGTGTAGAGTATAGTACGAGTTTTCTTTCGTATAACATAAGTTTTTGTAAATAATAATGATGTAATCCTCGACTCAGATTCATCATCTTCGGTGGTGTAAGGTAGATGAACCACTACAGTATCATATACATTATTGGCCGTACTTCGTGGGAACGACTTTTATATGAAGCATTCCTATCTAATCAGTATATCGCTACTAGATGAAAAAATCGAAAAATATCGTCGAATTTATTATCATTTGGTATTTGCTTAATATGGGCCTAAACATATTACCAAGTAGACACAATTTCCCTACTACGTACCTATGTACCTACTAAGCATATTTTTTCAAACAATTAACCATATTTTCTAGAATTTTATCGATTGCACCAAAATATAACATCACTTCCCCTCTTACTGTTATGTCAGTCGTTTAACTTAGAATTTTTGGATGACAAGAAAATTAAATCCATAAAGAATGTAAGCTTGCTAGCATAGCATTTTACTAAGAAAGAAGACAGACACCCTAGCCATCTCGAAAGCATACGGGTACAAGTGTAACGCCTCGTTTAGCATCTCTGACATATATAATGTAACTCCCGTTGCGCGTAAAAGCACACACGAATCCTTGGGAATTTAAGGTATGTTCCAGCATCCACATAACTACATCGACTTTGAGTGTCAGAAATATTTTACACACACTGGTTATAAGTTATGCTCATGCAAAAAGTGGATTCCTGTCGACTTTGCATTCCCAACTATATAAACTGAGATCAAGATTTATTCGTTGGGTCGTAAATAATGTTGAAAATCGGAGCATAGAGAAAATTTTCAAAACTTTCCATCTCTCGACGTACATAAATACACGGAACTGAACTGGGCGAATCCTGTATCGAACTTTGCCCTCACAATTTGACTTGAAACAGGAAAAATCAGATTACGATGAAAATTTATTGGGTGGCCCAGGTTGGGACTTACTACAAGACATTCGACATTCGATCCGATAATAATATTAGGAGAGTGCTACCACTAGTCGGAATGAAGGTAGTCGATTTCTTGATTTATGCCCCATGAAATTTCATCGTAGAAAATTTATACCCAAGTGACTATCTATGTATATCTACAACTACAACTATCTAGTCTAGTCTTTAAGTGAGGATTTCTGCATGTAATGCAGTGTAAATGGACATTATGGAATCCTGGGTATGAAGTGAATTTTTTTTAGAATGATATAGAACCATCACTCGCTACTAATTTTCATAAATGTTCAATTCTTTTTGTATAAAACTGATCTCATCCGTCTATCTCTATATACTTAAGGTAATGTGCCCGCCAACTTTAAAAGGCTAAAAAATTCCATTCTTACAGACTACACCCACGATTTTGTTCTAGCTTTGAGCAAGTAACTCAAACATTGTAAAAAGTTTTTATCGGTAAAAATTCCTTTTGTCTGGTAGCGGAACAAGTCAGACACCCCGGGATGAGGATGTTGTTCTGTACCGTAACCGTCCCAGGATATGTGAAACTGACAAAGAAAAGCATTTTAACGTGCTCCCTATACTCCCAGGCCGCTAACAGATCAGAATGGCATTTTCCGCACAATTCGCTGCTAACTCTTTTATGAATTATGAAGGATGAAAAAAAAGGAAGAAAAAAAAATTGGGAAATGTATGCCATCGAAATAGCATGCTATACTTCCGGAGGGAATGTTGATGTTGAGGCTTTTTTGTTTATGCAGACGCCGACAAGCTGCTTCTGGGGATGAATAGACTTTTTACGTTCTATGCCCAAAAGCGACGACAACGCAAGGGAATGTTCTTTACCAGAGAGAAACAATAGGCAAACGAGATACTTTTCGTATATATAGCAGAAAGGAGTTTGCCCTTGTGTTAACAGGTTGAAAAACGAAGGAATTGCATATTACAATAGCTGGCCAGCAATTAACTGGACACAGTTTTTTTTCTTTTTCTTTTTTAGAAAATAAAGTCATTGGATTAAAATGTTGCAGCATATGGATTACCTCTTAGGTAGGTACTTAGAATGAAGTAGGTAGTTCTAGTTGAAGATAATGAATAAATGCAGTAAGCTCATTACTTGTGAAAAGAAATTGATGCAAGGAATCTCTCTTTAGATACATGTTGTCAGTAAAAATTGGAAACAAATTTTTTAGTAATTCAACGTCTTAAATATTAGAATTAGGCCGGCCTTACACGATCCATACAATTGAAAGGAACATTATTATTGAAGCAATAAATGGGGAAAAAATATGAAGACAGAGAAAAGTGTGTGTGAAAGAGCTGGCAGGAACAACCGCCCGACTCATAGATATGGGGTGTGACTAGAGTATACTTAGCGGAAGAATCCATTAATAGGCCCCCAGAATCATCGAAGAGGATTATAGACTTACAGGCCCATAGGATGGCTAATAGTAATAATGGTGGGGAGAAGTAACCAAATACGCAATTTTAAGACAGCTGTGGCCCAAGATGTGGGGTATGAATACTGCCTCTTTGGCAAACATGCAAAGCGCATTCAAGTTCCACTCAATAACTTATGCAGAAGTTGTATGGATGAGAAAGAGGTTAAAAGTCAACCAAACATAACCTAATTATGGATATAAGAAATTACTCCGAGAGCTCACTCCGAATTACTAATGCAATTTTTTTGGAAATGAATCTTCAGGATTAGTAATACAACGTTTCACAACGAACAAAAAGCAAGATATGAAGATGTGGGAGGCCTTTTTTTTTGTATATTATTGAGCCAAGCTCAGGGGATACCCTTTGATGCAAAGTACAGCACGGCAGGAAGGAGATAAGGAAAGGATTAGGGGACTTGAGGAAAATGGCAGAGGTGTCGATGGATGTCACTTTTGAACCTTCGAAGATTGTAAACCTGAGGAAAAACAGAAGATGGTAGATTGTTCCACATTCGTACAGTTCGGGATAAAAAAGCATCACGGAATTTTACTGTACGGCCGAAGGTAATTTTAATGGTAAAAATGTGTGCGCGGTGTGCAGTGCGAGTATTGCGTGCGGGAATCATTCTACAATAAATCAGACTAGATGTTTCATCAGAACAGTGACCATACCAGTAGTGATAAAGGAGTGAAAAGCATCCAACATTGCGGCGGCGCTCGAGTGAGTCGATATGACAAGTAATTCCCACATCGCCAATGAGCTTGAAGGTTCACTTCTGGACCATATCTAATGACACTGAGGATATCTGATCAGCCCCGGACCAGATATGGGAATTATATGCCATCCTAGGTCTGACGTATGACTTGTAGAGGAGCGCTAGATTCGATGGGCTGAAACATTTCTTACAACTTTTCAGAAATTCGTGACATGTCGATGCTTTTTTTGCAGCAGAGAAGATGAGATCTGCCGAGCTTAACTTACTGGAAATATCGATGGCAAGAATGCATAAAGACGGTGTATCGTAAAACAGTGCTCCAACGAGAGAAACGGGAGTGGAAACATAATGATCTTGTTTTTATGACATGAAGCAGCTTTGGGACTTAGATGCATTGAATTCGATGCGATTCGCTTGCGCCAAGTGAAGATATTGGCTAGATCGTCATTCAATGATCTAATAATGTTCTAATAATCTCATTTAATACATGCGGCATTCCCTCTGGAGTCCGCAAGAGAGTCAAAGTAAGTAAGCGAAATCAAGGATACTGGGTTCTGTCATCGGCGAAACTATGAATGGGATTGGGCAAACTTTGCCATTGTGCAACATACCACTTACACGTGACAATACATATTGAGAGGCCTACAATAAAAATTAAATCAATATTTTCTACAATATTTTTTCCATCAATATTATTGTTTCAATATACCTCTAAGATGATCAATATATTCGACAATATCGGTACTGATGCAATAAAATTAACCGTATAAGGGGGCCTTAAGGACAAGTGACAGTACGGGGTACTTTAAAGTTGATCGTAGTGTTAACTTAAAAGTTTGAAAATCGGAGAGTCTGTTGAAAGACAGATGTTATCATTATTTATGTGATTTGTTGAATAAAAAAAAATAAAAAAATAATCAGATAACTTTGTTAGAGATGGGGCGAAAGAGAAATAAATTTATATTTAAATTCAAAAATTCCTTTATTGTATTTCTTTAAGCTTAATCCTATTACAATAACGTTGCTTGCCCACAGCTTTGAGTTCATCTAAAGCCTACTGAATACTGGGTAATTGACCAATATATACCGCTTCATATAAATCATAAAGTAGCTACATTTAATTAGGAGACAGTAGCTTTAGATAAAAAAATAAAAATACTAAATATGTGTAAGACTAGTTTAAAGTAGGTATTGTAACGAGCGTGGCCTTTGTTCGGTATTTAAACACAATATTTCAGATATAACTCTCAAGGTCTTTACTTCTTTAACTTTACTGATTACTTTTATAAACTCACAATCAATCACAAATCAACTCTACTTTAGTTATCGCTCATACGGTACTTTTAATTATCGCAATCCAAATAGTTAACTTCACTCTCTATAATAAAACTCTCCTCCTGGCGGGTTTGTCCAAAAGTTTTAAATGATAACCATTCCATTCGAATTTCACAAAACGCCGATCTCCTGATAGATTGCTACTACCTAGTTATTTAGATCATAAAAGATCGAGCCAACACGGAAAAAGCCCACTGATTAACTTATTAAAATTTGTTAGCTGTTATGCCATTATTCTTATTAAAGGACCCCTAATTGGCTATTAGGGTGAAGATTAAATTGAAGTGCAAAAGACGTTTCGTATCAGCAAGAACTTAATACTCTTCAGTACGGCTGGGTCTTGCTTGCAGATACGCTTGAAAGAACGCTAAGTTGACCTCACATATAGGGTGTTTCCCCATAGGAGGTCAATAGAGCAGGAGGTGATAGTACTCACTGAGACGAACCATAAATTTTATGGCGGGGGAGGCAATATCAACCGTTTAAGAGTTACAGGGTGATTCAGAAAAACAGGTCGTATTTCACAAATCACCCAACCAAAAGATTTCGCACAGCTTTTGTATCTATCCAATTTACAATCAATATATTTAGTTTTTAGGGTTCCGTACCCAAAGGGTAAAAACGGGAACCGTATTACTAATCCTCCGATGTATAAATAAAATCAAATTGAAAATTAAAGGGGGCTCCCATAAAACGTAATTTTTTCGGCAGTTTTTTTCTCGATTTATTCTCATTCATTATTTTATCATAAGCGGTCATTATTTTTCCAAATGACGCATAGGTACTCTCATCTGAAAAAATAAATAAAAAGTACATGATGATAAATATTGTACTATGAGAGTACTGCATGCGTATCTGTGGCCCTGCGCAGGTACCTGTGAATCTGATACTACAAGGACAGGTATATTGTTGTATCAGGTAAGTAACGTATTGTTACCTGTACTGCAGCTGCAGGTACAAGTACTCAAGTTATGAACAAGTACAGTTAACGTGGTGTTACTTACCTGTGGCTGCAAGTGCAGGTACAACAACATACCTGTGCTTGTAGTATCAGATCAGATTCATAGGTACCTGCGTAAGGCCACAATAATCTGCTTCAAACAAACATTTAATGAAAGAAAATTTTGTGCATTGCAAGAAAAACAAATCTGCGGGGATTGGCTTATTAAAAATGGGTATAAATACAGTTTCGGCTTTTAATGGAACAGTATTAATCTGGACAATATACAGTACAACAAATAAATTCGTATAAAAAAGGTTATTCAAATTGTATTTTTGGATAAATGCTGACATCAGCACGACGTTTTCTCAAAATGTAGCTACATGCGATTTAACATTACAAATTCTAAGAATTTAACTCGATAATTATGAACTGCGTAGATAAGGAAAACTCTGTTATCGATGTATGTATTTTTCTGTTTGTAACATGATTCAATTCGATTACATATCTACAGCTATGAATTATACGGGTAGGATTTGATGTGCGTTGAGGAAAAAGCTTTGCTAATTCCATTTTTTTTAGAGAATGGTCCCCTATTAAATTTCGTGGTTAACGGGAAGTGATTTACGATTAAATAATGCTTTATTGGTAATTAATTAATTTATTTATTTACTTCCCCATTAATAATATGATTTGCACAAAACAGTGTAAAATTGTAACTCCTTTGCTCTTTTTCCACAGTCATCCATACCAATTTTGAATAAATGAGCGAAATTAGTTAGTCGAGTTATCTGATTACTTACAATTGATTACGGATGTATACCTCTCCCAGAAAACAATAAAAAGAGGGTGAAGGTTCTTTTCGATCTTCCTGAAGGAGGGCGCTCCATCCCCTTTCACTGGAACGCTTATAGAAAGTGACTTTTGTCCTGCAAGTGGTACGAAAAAAAGCTTTGGTCCTTTTTTCGTCCCTTTTATGGAGACAACTCCACTGAGTATCCTTATTCCGAATGTGAAATCCTTTTGTCCGGGGGATCACGATCATTGGAGTAAATCGCTCAATAATTAACTAAAAGGTAGTTCAAATCCACAAATCTCTCTCCACCTTTTGTTTATTACAATGTAACAAGTCCCATTACTTGTTAATCTGTATTACCTGCTCTACCAGTTAACTGTCTATGCAGATATACCTGCTTACCTATAATTGCAGTTACAGGTTAAGTTATTATACTTGAACTGTGCAGATACAGGTATTGCAGATCAATGAGAGGCACTATACCTGCGGTCAAGTACTACATGTAAAACAAGTATCTGTGCAGTACTCTGGTGGTACGGAATCCTTAGATTTTTTTATTTTTATAAAATATCAAAAATGCCGCCAGTAGGTTATCTATCCACTTCAATATGTAACGCCTGATCTTAATAAATAATTGAGATCTTAAGTTATTATCATACTGCATTTTGTCCTTGAAGCTCAGAGGGCCCCCTAAGCCTTGAGAAGAGAGGAGTAACAAGCTGCTGAAGCTAGAAAACCTCGAGCCAGCTCACAATTTTTTCTTAGAAATTTACTGGAAATTTTTTCTTAGAATTTATATGCATTTTTGGAGACTAACAGCAGGTGCTTGGCTTGGGCTACTAACAGTTTTTATGTGCGTAGATGAGGATAACGATAAGGATTCATTTCTTAGAAATTTACAGAAAATGTTTCGGCAGAATTTGTTCACTTTGTTGGCCGATTGCAGTTAATTTCAGACCCAATGTGTGCCGTTGCCGGCCTCCAAAAGTGTGTAAAATTCTAAGAAAAAATTTCCAGTAAATTTCTAAGAAAAAATTGTGTCCTATTCTTTTTTGTTGGACTTGCTGTAATTTTTACTAAACATTGACAAGCAATATTGGAAAATGTCAGTAAGTATTCTGAGTTTCTAAAATTTCAATAGTTTAAAAATTGAAAATTATGGATTGAAAAAAGGAACGTAGCGGTGCTTCGAAGCGGAAACAACGGCAGGAAAGAGAAGAGAGTAAAAAAATAATTGTGCAAGCTAGACGAAACGTCTTTCAGCTACAGTTTCTTTCGTGGCAGAAATATTTGTCAAAAGTGACAAGTGTGTGTGTAGTCACCGCTGTATCAGTTAATAAAGCGACTCAAGAAGATCAGGATCCAATAACTCTCACCAATACTGCTGCTTCAAATGACTACGTCGACGATTCCGCGCAACTTACAGTAGAGGAATCATCCATCCCTAGATTTTTCAAAGTTCTTGAAATTACAAAAGACTTGGGAAAGTTCATAAACAAGAAATTGAACGACAACGAAAAACGGCTGAATCTTGACATGGGACCATTGAAACCTCCAGGACCTTTTCCGAAAGAACTACACCAAGACAACAGGACCTTTTCAGAAGCGTATTATTTTTCTACGTCCAAATACGTACCAGTTAATCATTTTTGGATATGCTACTTAAAGTTATTGAATGCTGTCTACTACCAAACCTGTAGGTTGTTTGTTTCGCAAATAAATGTCTGATGCACAGGTATTCGGGACTTGAGGCATTTATCAGATAGAGTTAAGCAACATAGTTCCCCGAAAGAACACATGGAGGTATGTGCTGTATACATTCAGCCAAACGCGCCGAGTACATACATTGTGCCAGTCATAACTTAAATTGGTAATAAACGTTGCCGTTCGAGGTTGTGTCGAAATTCAGATATTCTTTGCAATAATGCAAGACTTGTTTAACTTTTTTGGAAACAGCATTAACGACCTCTTATCGGAATTCAGCGGCGAATCAGAAATTACCTTGAAGAAATTCAATCCGGCAAGATGGTTCAGCAGGGTTAATACAATAACTGCAGTCAAACTTCGTTTTTTTTTTTCAATATAATCAAAGCATTGTCCGAAATAACGCTGAAGAGTTTCAGTAAAGACGAATGTATTGAAGCAGAAATTATAAAATCAAAAATGCTCAATTCTTAGTTTGTATTTCTTTATGAATTCATGCACAGTGTTTAAACAAGATCAATTATGGTTCCTAAATCTTGCAAAAATGTGATAACGTTTTGGACGAGGAGAGTAAGGCTTTGGACGAATCAACTGAGAAATTAAAAAAGTATAGAAATGACTTCGATTCATTTAAACGCAATGCCACCGAAACCGCGGAAAAAATACTATATCGGTCCTACCATTCCAGAAAAGCGGCGAAGAAAAACTAAAAAGCATTTCGATGAATTGGCTTCTGATCACCGGTTTCAAAACCAGGAAGAGGTCTTTAAAATTACCATTTTCAACAATGTACTCGACATAATAATCAATCAATTAGATGCGCGTTTTAATGGTATGACTGCAGTTTTTAATTCCAAAAAATTTGCTCAGCATGAATAAAACGACTTTACTCACTACATGTGATCCGTTTCATATGAAATATTCCGATATAATAGCACCCAATTTTTCATTTCAATTTCTTAATGTGTATCATATGGTCCTTCCTGAATTGACGGAGACGTAGTCCATTCGCCAATTTTGTAAAGAAATTATGATGAAATTTGGCGTGCTTGAGTATGACCTTACGCAATGCTACTATTTTACACAATTCCTGTTATTTCTGCGGCAGCAGAAACATCTTTCAGAAAACTGAAGATTATAAAAAAATATTTAAGAAACAGTATGGGGCAAGATCGCCTAAGACATTTATTATTAATTGCGATAGAAAACAAGGCGGCATCAAACTTGGATTTGAGTGAAGTTATAGACGAATTTTTGTGAATTTTACTAAGAGTTTTGTTAACAATCTTTCTTTTTCCATCTATTGATCTCATCTGTACAATAAATATTTTATATTGTCATCTGCATCGTTGTTTATTTTTTTCCATTTTCTTTTATTAAATACATTATAAAGACGGTGTATAGATTTATCCTACTAGGGGTAACTGCACTGTTCTTTTTTTCTCCCTATCTACAAGTTTGAGAGTTAATATAAGTTTAACCTACGTCGAAAGAGGGGTGGGGCCCGATTTTTTCTCTATGCATCAGAGCCCTTGTCCACCTAGCTACGCCACTGTGCAATACACGTTCAACTACGAATCTCAATTTATCCAAAAATAAAACAAACAAAAAATGGTCTCCCTAACAGATAACAGTACATATTCTAATTGGAAGTCCCGTTTACCTTAACTATCAGTGGATAAACCTGGTTAACAATTGAAAGTAAAATAGTCAGCAGGGTACATTAAAATCACAAAAAAAAAAAAAAAACAACAAAACGTAATTCCAACAAATAATAATTTATTATAATTTTTTACCCCCATCCACCTTAAACAAAAACCGCCACAAGTTAAAATTAATTTAATTGTCATTTCTCCCCGTCATCGTTCATTTTTCATCAAGTTTCCATTCAAGAAGGTGATTAACTTTTGACGTTGTGCCAGACGGTATTTTCCGTACTTAAAATTACCTGTCATATTCAGTTGCTCATCTGCTTCGGTCTGATTAGGTTTGTCCTTCACATTCATAACTCGACAGGTAAATTTTCAGAGTGAAAACTCCTCCACGTTATTAAGATTTGACATCAGAAGAATTTTTTATTTTGCCGTTCACATTACATATATGTACATACATTTCCGCAATGGGTTGGTTTTTCATCATATATACTTATTCGGAAAAGTGATTGCATCAGGGAAAGAAATTTCGAGTTTTTCCTGTGGCATCATTTCCCGAGACGGATAACTGCCAACTTTATAAAGAAATGGTGAAAAAACGACGTCATCTAGATGGAACTCAAAGCAGCCTCACAGTTTATTTATATTTCTATAATTTATTAAGCAATTTTCAAGAAGTCACGTCTCAACAACTTCTTTGAAGACTTTCTCTCTGATGGATGGCATTGATGCATTCATTTGGAAACAATTTATATTTTCAGTTCAGGTTCAATCTATAAAAACAAAAATGAAATGTACTTGATGCCTTCGAGTACCATTTGTCAATAATATTGATTGAAAAGCATTCCATTATATACTTATCTTGAAACCAGAAAATACTAAACTGTATCAATTACTTAAAATAAGAAATGGCAGGAATGAATATGAGTCGCCTAAGTTTCCATATGGGTATTTGTATATTTATTTTTTATTATTATCATAGGGGAGTATTCCTACCTGCTCACTATGCGACGATTAGGTGGTCGACTGGCCTCAGGATCTAATTTCAACGATTCAGACCTGGGGCAGAATCAGGCCAGCATTTCACAATGGAATGCTCTACGGTACACGCAATTCGCGTCGATTCAACCAGGTTTAATTCTGAATTAATAGATTCAGTGTTCAGTAATGCTCGAGGTTTTGAAGCTGACACGCATACACTGACAGTTCTCGGAGATATCATTGATATCTCTGGAAAATGTCGAATAAACACTAACACTGCACACACACGACCTGGCTGCTTCTGCGCGGAGGAGTTTTCGCCAACTTGGGACCATTGCGTACTCAGTTGTGAGATGCTTTCGTTCTGAACAGCCCACCTCACACACCTATCAGCACACTTACAACACGTGTGTTCCGTGACGTGCTTATGTCAATAAGACCCCCGGAGTATACAGGATACAACAGATGGAGAACATATCTCGGGGTGAATATGGGCGTGTTGTGACGGATAACTTGCAGAGTAGTCTACAGTAATCCTTCTGTTACAAAGATGCTGATGTAGCATTAAAATTGCTGCATCACAGTCTTGTGCATCCTAATCAGTTGTCATATATTGACCGGCGAGTGCAGAGCATCTGCAGAGTTTGTGCTGGTGAAGACACCCTGTTTCACAAGTTCTTTACTTGCCCAGCTTTGCAAAATCTAATGGAACTCGTGCGCGATATGTCTCAGTTGATCCACCCGAATTTCGGTATTAGGACATCGTTTCTATGGGGACCAAAGGTTGGTGGTCGGGTGAACTCTTTGATTAGTTTTGTGTTGACTCTGTCCAAATCTACAATTCACTTGTACTACATGAGCGTCGAAGGTGGGAATCAGAACACTGACCCACAATACCACGCACAAGCACTTAAGCGCCACTTCGTTGACAGATTGAAGAGACGTTTACGTCTTGAATATCTGCCAACGAACGCAGATACAGGGCGCGTTTAGGCGGGGACAAACCGGTCAAAATTTCTGGTTTTTCCTCCGCGTAAATACAAACCATACCGAAGTGGTTGGTAATTTTACATGGCTGTGACCAAAGGCTTCCAATTATTCCAAACTGGTTTGGTCTCCGCCTAAACGTACCCACATTCAACTGCACATCGCAATCACTATCGTCGGTGAAGGACGGAGCTCTTGTCTTTCGCTGGTAATAGCTGGCCACAGCATTTGCAACACTTGTCCATGGGGCTTCTCCCCGCTTAGTAATCGTTGCAAGTGCTTTGGGAAGGAAAGGCATTCTGTTAGAAGTTTTGAACTCGAAGGAAGATGAGGGCAGTTTGTATAGATCTACTCTATTATGGTAACAGGGGCGGTCAAGAAATTTATTCGTTAACAAATTCTAAATTTCTCATTCGGTCGTTTAACAAAAATTTTTCTTAACTATTTTAATGTTTTGATATTTTTCATTGGGGACTCATCTTAGAACTACCACTTATCTGTAGATATAGGCACACTTTCTAATTTAGCATAACTTTGTCTTTGGCCTTAAAACTTTATTTCAAAATTACTTTTGTTTTTATTCTTTTGTGTTTTTGTGTACCATGTCTAGCTTTTAGTCTTCATACCTTTTATCAAGTTCCTTGTTTGTATTGTTTGAGCCTTTGCCTTCGTTAGAATTAAGTTAGAGTCTTCTTTCTGTTTTCAGAGCGATTTTTCTTTGTTTTTAATTGTAGGAAACGTTTTATTATAGAGCCCTATAAACATAAAAAAAATATCATATCATAATTTATTCCTCGCTGGATGATATACGCAAGATTTACAATCTTTTGTAGTATAATTAAAAAGTGGCGCTAATGTTATAAAACAATAATAGAGAAAAAAGAATATAAACTAAAAATATTAATAATTAGTAGTGAAAAAAATTAGAGCAAAAAGAAAAAAAACACAAAACATATATGAAACATAATATGAATAATTGAACAATAGTAAAAGTAATCACAAATAAGCTTATACCATTTTTCCAAAATAAAGCTTAGTACCCACTTAACTTAAGCTTTTTGAATGCATTAACAGTGCCCACAGCTTGAATATTAAGAGGAAGACAATTCCATAAGCGAACTACTTGGACAAGGTAAAAAGCTTCCATTATTAATTTATAGAAGCGCGGCAGAATTAGATTTTTATTGCGCCGAGATGATGTGAATTGGAACATTTCTCTGAGATACTCTGGCTTATTCGACTGGAGTAAGTCATACAAAAATATCAATTTTCTTTTATTTAAATACGACATCAGTGAACAACCGACCAAATAATGGCGAAAGGGTGAGATATGTATTGTCGAAGCTTCTTAATCCATATAAGAACCGAATGGAGTAATTGACAGCAACCGCCAACTTACGTGCACATGAGCTATCCAATGGAGGAAAAATCAAACTGCAGAAAATGTTTTGAGGCAATATCAATGTTTTAATTAGAACGTGCGCTACTTGATAGAATTTTGGATGAAAGCCTCACGTTCTCACAATACTACATATCACAGTGAAGGATGATCTCAAGATTGGACACATTACTCATATCATTTATAGTAACCGGAGGTGTAACAAATTCATTGCAGGTTGGATTGTGGAATGTTATACACTGTTATTTCCCTGGATCCAATAACAAAGGATTATGTTTTTATCAATTATGAATCCTGCCCAGGTCAGCGTTTATATGTGCGATGCAGTGCTCGAGAAGACCGATTAATGTGCTTCGATAAATCTGTACGTCATCGGCATAAAGATGGATTTGGACATCGTGAACCACATCTGGAAGATCATTTATGAAAAAGCTAAATAGTAGTAAGCCTAGTATTGAACCCTGAGGAACACCAGGCGTGAAGAAAGCTTAAGCACTAGACTGTATACCATTGACTTTAACTCTCTTGCTGCGGTCCGACAAAAACCTGTCAACCATGGACTACAGGTGAAAACTATCGACAAACCTCCCGTTGAATATATTTTGTTTTGACAGAAACGTATTTTTCATATGGGTAGGAAACCAACGAAGTAAGGGTCTCCACTTGATAATCGACCGATAGTGATACACTCTTCAATTAAGGAGTCAACTTGTATTCTATTATAGTAGCGGAATATATTAACAGGAGCATATGGTGAATCTTGATTGCCGATGAGGAGTGTATTTTTTATTTTTTTATTTACACATACTCCTCAATGAAAACTAATAAGATGCAGCTCTATATGTATCAACAATCTAGGTGGAAATATTTTCATTCAAAATCCACAGTTGATATATTCAATTATTTATAACTAGCTACTGCTGACTATTTTGAATTTTTGACATACCACCGTTGAGGTAGCCACTGATAATTAATTATTGTGCTAAATTTTGAGGAATGTAACTTCCGTAATCTGGTTATTAGCGACCTACCCACATAAAAAGTCTTCTATTGGGAAGCATTATACGATGTTTTGGAGCTAAACTGATTTAACAAAAATGACTTTTGCTTTTCGAACAAGGACACGACAATATTTGGATAACGGAATGTGAATCAGAGGTGGTCTGGAAAATAGTGCTTCTATATTTTAATAGAAACCCAACAGAAAAACATGGCTATGGTGTTGTAATAATGTTTACAAAACTAGACAGATTCATCCTAATTACCTGATCACCGTTTTCGGAAACAATTAAAAGGGCTTCTTCCTACCAGATTGAAAAATTAAGAGTAGTACAATACTAAGCCTTAACTTAAGAAAGTAGAATATAATGCTAAGACAAGTTTCAAGTATTGGTTTTGACTCATCAACAGGTCCCAAATAGCGAAATTGAGTGACTTGAAAAACAAATGAAAAAAATGAAAAAATTGGAGAAAAATAGAAAAAAAATTTATTAAAAAAATTTAAAAAACCAGATTCATTCGAAACGAATCGAACTTGTATACGCCCGCAGTGGGCTGGAAAAAGAAAAAAGGAAGAAGAAGAAGCGTTTCGTGTTAGCAGAAAACCTTACACTCATCGGTACGGCTTAGTTTTCTGCCTGCCGTTGACGCCTGAAACAGATCAAATTGATATCATCATATATAAACTCAGAATAAATTCTGGGTGTGAATTATATGAGGCAAAAACTCCTATATTACACCAAGGAGGAAGAAATAAAAATAGAGATTACTCTTCAAGATTTTTTACCGGGTAAACTTATATTTGTTGAAGAAGGAATTTATTTGGATTCTCCGGTAGATAGAAAAAGCTAAAGCGTATACAGGTTCAATTCGTTTCGAATGAATCTGGTTTTTTAAATTTTTGTAAATTTATTTAATAACATTTGTTTTTTTCTATTTTTCTCAATTTTTTTGATTTATTTCATTTTTTCATTTCTTATCTTTGTTCTATTTTTTCATTCGTTTTTCAAGTCACTCAAATTCGCTATTTGGAGCCTGTTAATGAGTCAAAACCAAGACTTGAAACTTGTCACCAAAAATATAATGAATCAAGTCGATAAGATTCTTTCAAAACTTTTATTGTTGTTGTTGTTATTAATGGTCTTGTTTTTAACTTTAACCAAAAAACTTAAATTATACCAACTTCAATATAAATTCAGTTCGCATGCTTAGTATTAATATCAGATTATATGCATTCAGTAGAACTTTTTCTAACTCTAAGACTTGTTTTTTTCAATAATGCTCACAGTTCACTCGATTCGGAAATCGGAATGTGACACTTGACTTCACACTGCGGGGTATGTAAAAAGAAGCTTCCCTATATAAAATTACAGCGGTTGTAGAAAGATTTTTTACGATTTCAAAGATTTTTTGTGTATTGCATTTTGTGGTGCGTTCAAAACTACAACACTTCTAGGCCAAAGAGTGTGTGGCGAGCTATAGTAAAATAATATACGCGAAAAATTAAATTATGCTAAAAACTATGCCGGCATAATTATGTAAAAATGTTATGCTTTCAAGGTGTAAATTATGCCAGTTTAGTATTACTTATGCTAAAATGGCAACGCGCTGGTGACATATAGTAATTGCAACTGAGCTGAGAATTTTTGTTTGAGGAATCGTAGTCATTTGGTTCAGATAATTTTTTTTTAATAATTTTGTTATGAAGGGTATAAAATTTTTATTATGGTTCGGAAGATATCACAACACAATTTTTCTGTATGAATAGTAGTTTAGGGCACAGAAGCTATTCAAATCAATCTTTTGTCCGTTTTACATAAGAACACTGCAAATATTTTAGAATGTTAGGACTCCGTTGGGGCTCTCATGTGGTAGTGACGGAGTCTGTTTCATGGATTGTGAAGTATTCTCTAGGGTTTTTAATGAAGCGAAATATTACGTATGTATTTACTTTAGCTCTTACATAGCTAATACAGTCCTATAGGCGGGACTAACCAATTTAAAGAAAAGAAAACTCATGAAAACTTTTACAAAATGAAATTATTTTTAAAAAATTGATAAATAATACTGCAATGTTTGCAGTTGGAGCAATGTGTATAGGGCGTTTCGTATCAGCAAAAACCAACACTCTTTAGTCCATAATTTAGTGAAACTAATAATTTGAAAATTATTACTATTATATTAATAGTTTTATGAAATAGACCCCAGATTATCTATGTAGAACTTAATGGCAAAATTGGTTAGTTCAGGCCATGTTAAGATAAAACTGCAATAGTTTTACTTTCGGCTCGACGTATTGTTACTTTTGTAAGAGGATTTGTTTTTTCAGAAACATTTCCAGGTACAAGAAGTAGGGTGGGCAGTGTCATAGCCCAGTATAAAGGAGACCTTTCTCCTTCCTTCTTCTTAAATTACAAGCCTGAATTCCTTTTGTTTGGCGATGTGATGTGTTGGCGTTTGTAATAAAAATTTAAAATAACGCATGAGCGAAACTCTTCCAGTTACCTATTTAAACGCGCAACTGTGTACCCCGAATAATTCATCCCTTAAACAAGGAGCAATTAAATCGAGGCATAGGCGAACCACAACTCTGATCCAATATAATCGCAGACACAATTAAACATTGTCGGAACACCACAAACAATGATTTCGTCTGTTAGCGGAATACCACACTAACGAACACAGTACAAGGAGAAAACCATCCATGCACCCTCATAAATATTAGAGCAAAAGTATGCTGTCCATCAGTAAGATATCAGCCCACCTATGAATTATCATTTAATAATAATTAATTCAGAAAACTTAATATGGGCATTTAGTCACTCACAGGTACACAACCGAATCAATCCAATGAAGTTAGTAACACTACACATGCATAAACCCAAGAAAAATAACACTCAACTCACGCTAGTGCTAATATTTCTGCTTAAAACACCACACAAACTGGAATCAATCTTTCACTACCAGATGAACTGTTAGGTTGATCCTCAGCGTAAAGGATTCAGTTTATGATACTACTTACAATTCCGGGTAAAAAGTAACTTAAAAGAAAGACTGAATCCTATTTTGTATGTGTGTGTGTGCGTGTTTTTTTTTTTTTTTATATTTCTCCGTTTAATAAAAAAATAACTAATCCTACACTTTGCCAGCTTTGCCAGTTATAGACAATTTTTTTTTGTATGGGAAATTTATTGAAAATTTTTTGGAAACATTTTCCCTTCAAAAGTTATTCCTGCTGAATAAATCATTTCAAAAGAACTGAATTTTTCAAGTCAATAGCCCTGTTCAGGCTCGGATCCATCCATATATATGTAGCTGTTCTGAACGTCTGGAACAAAATAATACCACACAAAGAATCTTGTTTAAAGAATATAAAAATTATTATACTTATCTGAACAGTTGTAGTTGTCTATTTTAACGCATTAGAAGCATTTCACATGTTCCAAATCTTCTTCAAGCTGCATGTAGGTGTATTGTTCTTGAACTCGGTCATCAGCAGGTTTCCGAAGCGTTCAATAATGACACATCTCTGGAAAATCAAACAATTCGCGTTAAACATTAATATTGATAAATAATATCCGGTCTAGCGAACAATAAAATTTTGATTGTTGATTCTAAAAGATACAATGATAGATTAGTTATTTAATGTATAGAAAATGTAAACAAATTTCCTCTTACCACATGACAAAACAATTCAACACAAGAACTATAGTCAATCAGCACAAATAAATAACGTACAAAACATGCAAGAACACTTAAGAACATTTGAACATACCAGACGAACTCTTCGGTCAAAAATAATAATAATAATAATCTGCACACTTACCACACGCTATTTAATTTGCAAATTTGTGACAGCTGACACCTCCGATCCGATCATCGAAACATCTTCGAGAATCAAGGATGGAATTGGAAAAGGGTCAAGAGCTACCAACCCTGAAGGAGGTTGATAGAAACTCTTGGTAATAATACATATGAAAAAGAGAGAACATATAAAAGGGTAAACAAATATGTTATTACATTGCAGTTATCATAAGATGACCAATCGTATTTAAAGAAAATTAATTTACCGATAAATTTGATAAAGGTTCTAGAACTTTAAAAACTTCCCCTACAATACAGAAAATATGTTCTAGAATGTGAAAAACAAAAGAGATTAGTTTCGGAGTTGGATCGGGGCGGACGTTATAAAACAATAATCGAAATATTTCAATTTATTAGAAATCGTTTTACCTCCTTCAAGTTTAGAATTTTTTGTGCAGATTGTTTGTTGGAACAAAGGTATTCTTAAGTGAAAGATATTCATCATTCTGTCGTTTTGTTGAAATGATTTTGAACTCCTTTTACCTTTTCCTATTTGTAAAATATGAACTTTGAACTCTGTAATTATTCGTAATTAAAATCATTAAACCAATTTGTGAAATAGAAATAATAATAAAGTTAAGAATTTCTAAAGTGGTGGTTTTTATTGGATCATTAACCTTTACTATCAAAGAACGAGTTTGGTGTAGTGGAAAGTAGTGATCAAGAATCACGGATTCGAGACCAAGTTCGAGCGAAATGTATTTTTTGTTGTTGCGATAAACTTTAAGGAGCCAACAGTTTGAATACAAACCTAAGACATAGCTTTCTTTCTTTATGAGATCGAAGTATCCGACATTATTCAAGCCCAGTTAATAACTATCAATTAGAAGTTTTTAAAGTTTGCGCTGTGACTTGCAAATCATACTTAGGAGTTGCATACAAGAGGGGAAAGATAAGGAATCCTGTATTGCAATACAAAGGGACTTTGCATTCATTTTATTTTATTTTTTATATGAAATATTTTTGCAAAAAACTTAATTAGTTCTATTCTAGTCTCTCTCTCTCTTTATTTGCAATGTAATTATTTTACGTTTTAATTGTTTTTAGTTTTTATGTACCTAAATATTTCCTTAAATTTGTACGCTACCTAAAAGATCATTATAATTTTATTATAAGTATAAAGGATGCGAATATTATGATGCGTGCTAAAGTTTCTTGCAATATAACATTCATTTACAAAACTGCAGCTCCATTAAATCACTTAAGAAATATTCTTTCTTCTCAAATAGTATTAAATCGATTTTCATTCTTTACAGATTATACTTATAGTTAAGATCATTTTACTTGAATTATCAACGAAATAATCCTGTTTTAATCAGTTTTTATACACACATGTGTTAGTTAGTATAGGTATAGTTGTTCTATACACTTTCATGTTACACAACACACATTCAACTCACTCTACCTCAGCTAAAACGTATTTCGCTGTAAATTGAAAATGTTGATAGAAAACTATAAGAGAAACCTTCCTTCATTAATGTAATTGCACTCAAGTATAAGTCCAGCATCTTACAGGAATTTCATCTGAGCACATAAAACTTTTAACGTTCTGTCTTGCGGTCAAGAAGTTTTGAAGGGTTTTGCTGTCTTAACGTATACATAACACCCTAAAGGGGTCTTAGCTCTTAAAACTATCTTTGAAGATTTTGTGGGTGAATAAGTTTGGCAAAGATGCTCGGAATTTACATTTCCTTGGATGTGGTTATTTGAAAGGTTAGTAGCCATTAAAGAATGTGACCAATTCTATTTGGACTTGACTAAAATCCGACTTCTCCTTGGAATTGTACCAACTCTCGTTCGGATATATATAATCCTAAAGTCTGTTTCTGTTGTGGACTGAGATTTTGATATGTTGTGTTGGTAGAAGTTTTCCATATATGTATATATTTGCTGGAGGGAATTCCATTGATTCATTTCTTAGAGAATGGTGAAGTCATTTAAGTGCATTTCATGTGAAACTTATATGTATAAATAACTAGAGAGAGAGAAAGTATTATAAGAAAAACTGTTCTACCACACATACATATGTAAGTATATGTATAGGTGGGGTGATATATCCATAATAATAATTTTATTTAAAAATTTCCTATAACAACACAAATGTGACACATAAAGTACTTTTGAGACGGCATGTCTCTTTAATATTACTAAAAACATCACATTCCGACGTCATCTATTAAGTGATTAGCTTTCGCTTTGTCTCCTCAAAGCTTTGTTTGCACAAACAGCGTTCGCTCATTTTGATGTTCGTTCATATGTTTTCAGACATGACAACGTGAATAGCATCCTGGCTGATGACACACAATGATGATTTATATTTGCTCTTATGTCGCTGAATTTCCTTGCTTATAAATTAGGTACCCTTTTTTACCCACACCCAAACCCATCCTTCGAGTGCGCGGTGAAATCATATTGCTTCAGCCACACAGTAAGAGCTCATCTATAGTTGCTCTATTTGTATTTCTAGTAGTTGGTAGCAGTGAGTATAGTTAATTATTTTCACTTTGATGTAACTTTCGATTATTATTGCGGTAATAAAACAGTAAATATGGGGAATATTAAAGTGATTTTAAAGAGATATGTACTGTACATATGTATGTAGTATATATATATGTGGGTTGGTGGAATAATTAATGAAGCTATGCTTTTGATCTGATTAACTCTAGAGATACTAAGCTATTTTTGATGTATTGAATTATGAAGGGTAGCAATTTTTTTTTTTAAATTCTTGTATCAATCAAAGGAAAAATAATTGAATTCTTATATGCATACCTAGATATTGTTTTAATTAATTGATGTCGAACAAATTTTAAATTGGTACTAAGTAAATATAAAATGATACTCTATCGCACATATAGAATCTCTCTCGGCTAGAATAAATGGTAACACAGCTTAAAAATAAAAGTTTTCGAAGGAAGAGATTTAAGTTTTTAATCACTGAGACTAAGTCAAAATAAAGTTTATTTGTATGATGAATGAAACTAAAATGAAAAGTCTCTGTTTTCTGCAAATTAATTTCATATTGTTAATAATAAGTGAACACCGGTGAGTAATTTGAGACTTTTGTGATTTTACTTTTATCTTGAAAAAGTCATTTTTGCATTTATAAAAAACTATAGTTTGAATTCAAACTATATCCATGGTATACACAGGCGCGTATACAGGGGGTGGGTCACGGTGGGTCATGACCCCTCCCCTCCAAAGCGCCACCTCACCTACACTGTGAATAAAATTGGGAAGCACACTATGGCTCTGGACTGTAGAGCGAGATGTAAAAGTTTAACAGGATGATTTTCGTATTGTACGGGCACAATGTGTACCTGACGCCAGCGTTTATTGCTTGTGCTGGAGCCTACGTTTCCCAATTTTTAACTTTAGCGTTGCTGCGTCAACAGAGCCAATCACTGGCGACGGCTGGGCATTTGTTTGTCTTCTTATGAGTAGTGTAATAGTGCTTAAAAGGATCATCTACATGTTAGTTTACACATATGGCGTGCCGTTCCATAAAAACTGCTACGTACGCCGGACTTCATTTATTTATATAATATAAGTTTTTGATCCCGTAAGCAATGACAAATGTAGTCTCACATAAAATAGACATTTTTCGATCACGAAAAGGTGCAACAATTTTGCGTATATTGAAAATTCCTTAGTGGTATAATTTTAAATTTTTTCAGAATAATTTATGACTAAAAAGAAAAAAATAATAAATATAACAAATAACTTTTTAAAAAACTATATGGAATTTTTCATTTAATTAAATATTAAAATCATATTACATTTGTGTATAAATTTTAAAATTTTCATGATACACAAAAAAAGCAAAGTCAGAGCAAAGTAATTTAATTAAGTATTATGATAAACATTAGGAGTTCAAAAGTTCATTGTTATTCACTGTAGTGTTAAAACTTAAACTGTCCAGGGATTAGATTCCGTAACTGTGAAAACTTTGCCAGTGCACGCGAATTAAAAAACTCACCATGAGGGAAAGTGTACACTTAAGTGCTGAATGAAAATTTTTCTGTGCTGAATGTTGTTTGAGTGAGAAAATAGTCTTTTTGAAGAAGTTAAGTTCAGTTATTAGAAATGAGTTACATGAATTCACTAGTATTAAAACGACTACGGCTTAGAAAAAGGTAAAATAAATAATATAACAAATAATTTTGAAAATACCGAATGACAAAAACTCACAGGTACCTCTACAAAATTCACGGCCAAAATGGCGGGAAGAAAATATCAGTTAAAGTGTACAAAATTTTGACAGAAAAACGAATTTTCATTTTTGTGGAATCGAAAAAAGGTGGTGTACACACAATTTTGTGTGCACGTGTAAACTCATAGTTCCTTAAAAATCTTGCTTTCTTCGTATACCCTGAAAATTTTTAAAAATTTATGTACATTTGTAATATAATTTTATTGTTTAATTAAATGCAAAACAAAGGAAAACTCTAGGAAATTTTTATGATGTATTCATTAAGTGAAGGGAGAAATTATTTTCTTTTTTTTTAATGCGAACTTAGAAGATTTAAAAAGATTTTTTTTTTATTTTCTATTTAATTTGATTAGAGTATAAATTATGATTTATTCTAGCTCTAGGGAGGGCGATCGCACCGATCGCCCCCGCTGTATCCGCCCTTGGCTAAGCTACATGGTATAGCTAACAATGCATGAAGCTGTAGCTGATTTTAGGCAAATTTCTAATTTTGTAGATGAAGTTGCAATAACACCAATATGATAATGAAGTAAAAGTCATGTTTCAAATCAAAAACCAAAAACATTCTGTGGTTACGATTAGTCAATACCGATAAAAAGCACGTATAGTGGAAAAAATAATTAATTTTATGCAAGGAAGCAAGATATAAAAACACTAAAAACTTTGAAAGCTCTCGAAGAAAATAGAGCTGAAATAGAGCTTCGCATAGCTTGTAGTGTGTAGTTTTCGATGTAGATTGGACCTCTTAGTCATTCGCTCGTAGCTCTTCGTCTTTAAAACGTGTACGAATATTTTAGAAATATCTTTTGTTTTTATATAGTCTCGAAAGATCATCTCATACCTATCACAGGAATGATAAATAATTTTGGAATACATACATATTTATTTGAGTATTTGATTGTTTAGAAAAAGGTATGTAATGCTTATAATGCCTAGCAACCCAGTTATTATGATGCTTTCATATTGTGTTGCGTCGATTACTCGTATAAATGAAAAAGTACACAAGTTCAAATTTTAAAAGTTTTATGGGTCCGGGTCAGAATCAGAAGTAATTTTCGCATTATATTATTTCGATAGAGCGCTATGATTTAAGATATTTTTGTAAAAATTCAAATTTTATTTTTTTTATAATTCTTATGTCCATAAGAGTTTTAGGCTCAAAATTTAACAATTTTTTATCTACATTTTTCATTATTCCAATGCAATGTATATATATTTATTCAGGTGACTTGGCAAGCATACATTTTATATAATTTTAAAAACGACTTCTTCCGACCTCCCCTCGAACATTTTAGTTGTGACATTTTAATTCCAGTATTTTGCAAAGTTACAATTTATGATGAATTCGTCAATGTGTTTCCCTATTTTTTTGAACGTTGTGCAATTTTCTTCGTTCGGAGTGCTAGCCACTTCTAAATGTTAAATTTTATGCATTTGAAATTTACGGGTGATAGCGAGTGTCTTCGAACGTTTGATCTGTTGATTTAAGCCAAAGTTGCGTTCCCCCTCACTAGAATTCTGGATCCGCCCCTGGCTACGGCTGAACATGTTACCGGAGCATTATAAAGAGTTTTCCAATAAGAGGTGTTATTTTAATTAGCCCGCTATTTCGGTAGATGTCACTTACTTTTGGAGCTGTTATTTTTTGACATTTGACAAGTAGAAACTATGCCATTAATTAAAATGGAACGATACACGATTCAAGAACGCATTGAAATTATTAAAATTCACTATAAAAATGGTGAAAATGTGGCAGAGACGGTTCGTAAAACTCGAACATTTTTGGGTCGTCGTGAAGCACCTTGTCGGACAGCAATACAGAAATGGGTAGAAAAATTCGAGCTGTCGGGACAAGTTAGTGATGTGAAGAATAAAACCCGTGCACGTCGTTCAAGAACAGCCGAGAATATTGCTGCTGTAGCCGAAAGTGTTGAAGAAAACCCAGGTTTGCCCATTCCTCGTCGTTCTTTGGAATTAGGCATTCCACAAACGTCATTACACCGTATTTTGCATAAAGATTTGGGTCTTAAGGCTTATAAAGTTCAGTTAACACAAGAACTCAAGCCGGCCGATCATCAACAACAGTCTTTGCTGATTGGGTCCTTGAAATGCATGAAAATGATCCCGAATTCCATCGAAAACTCATCTTGAGTGATGAGGCCCATTTCCACCTCGATGGCTTCGTCAACAAACAAAATTGTCGCATCTGGAGCTCGGAAAACCCAAGAGTTATTGTTGAAAAGCCTCTCTATCCTCAACGTGAGACTGTTTAGTGCGGTTTATGGTCCCGCGGGGTCATTGGACCTAACTTTTTTGAAAATGAGGCTGGAGCAACAGTTACGGTGAATGGATTGCGCTATCGACAGATGATTAATGATTTTTTATGGCCGGAATTGGATGGTATTGATCTGGACAACGTTTACTTTCAACAAGAAGGTGCTACGTGTAATACAAGCAACGAAACCATTGATCTTTTACGGAAAAAGTTTCCGGACCGTGTTATCTCTCGAAGAGGTGATCACAATTGACCACCGAGATCTTGTGACTTAACACCTTGCGACTTCTTCCTTTGGGGCCACGTGAAAGAGAAGGTCTACGCCAACAGCCCAGCGTCAATTCAAGACCTCAAAGATGGAATTCGTGAGGCTATCGAGGACATAGGGCAGCCACTTTGCGATTTGGTTATTGAAAACTTCAAGAAATTAAAAACATAATTAATATGAAGCTTTAAATATTGTCGACTTTTAGAAATAGATGTCGCTAGATAGGATTGGAAAGGAAAACAAACTTTGTAAGCCGCTATGTGAATGTCAAAGTTTTTTTATTCTGGCTGTGTGTGCAATTGAGTAGAAGAAAAATTCTCATGTGCCTTAGAATTAAAATCTATTAAAATAACAAAAAGTAAAAAAAAAAAAATGGCAACTAAGTTTCCCGGTAAAGAGGTTGTTTTATTGGTGAAAGTAAAATTTTACAGAAAACGTACAAGGGGCGTTTTCATTATAACTGGAACTACAAGTTCAAAAATGGCCCAAATCGGGCCACCGCTTTTTGGTGTTGCCATACAAAAATTTAGGTTTTCACTGTATATTTTGGAAACTGCCTTAGAACGCGTCTATGTGGATAGCTCAAATTTTGTACACGACGTTTTTTAAATAAAATATAACTTTAAGTTAAGTTAAAAAAATGGGACAAATCGGGCAACTCCTTCGTTTTTAACTATATGTATATTTTGGTACTGCATGAGAACGCGTCGACGTGCAGAATTAAAATTTGGTACTTGGTGTTTTCATAGCAATAGTAAATAAAATTATAAAAAATGGTCTGAACCGGGGAACATCTCCTTGATGTTGACATACAAAACATTGGTTTTTCACTATATATTTGGAAACTGTCCAAGAACGCATCGACGTGGAGAGCTCAAATTTTGTACACGGCGTTTTCATTATAAGTGAAAATACAAGTTCAAAAATGGACCAAATCGGGCCACCGATTTTTGGTGTTGCCATACAAAAATATCGGTTTTCAGTATATATTTGGACACTTAGTTAGCGTATATCTGACTATGAAATTCAATGTGGTACGAAAATTCGAAAATTTATTTAGTGGAAACTAGTCTGTGTTTTGCAATAGTAATTACATAAACTACCGACTTTACTAAGCTACTTTAAGCTACCTACTACTACTCTACGTATAAGACTATGTTGGTTTCGTATTGTGCATGTGTGTGTGTGTGTGTGTGTGTGTGTGTGTTTACAGTTTTGCCATGGGTTTATATTGTTGTGTCCGACTAATGGATGCATAGTGCCCGGGATGTGTGTGCGTTTATCTGTTCTACCTAATGTGCCCTTCCGGTGATCTTAATATTCAGGTAGTAGGTAAAGCCTGTTTGTTTAGATCCTGAAATAGAAAGAACTTAGCGGAATCAGAAGCTCAGGGTATTTTCATCAAATAAACACATAACAAGTTCAATATAAATTATTTGAAAAAAAAAAGATTTTTCTAGTTGCTTTAATTTGTCGTCCTTTTTTATTAAACAGTCCTGAAATTGCTCGGTAGTTCCAAGTATATTTCTGCCAGCCAGCGTTGCCAACTGAGTCTATCAGAAAAACTGAGGAAAAAGCTGAGAAGTTGCGAAAAAAACTGAGAAATGAAAAATCATATCTAAATGTCTTTTATTCATGAAAACGAAAACATAAATATAATCCAGTATATAAATTAAATAACAAAAAATAACAAGTTAACTTATAGATACATTGTCTTTACAAAAAAAAAATAATAATAATAAAAGCCTTATTTCTTTCGTTTAAAATCATACATATTTTGATTTAATAGTTGGTACATATTTTTAGTTCCTTTCGCGGTAAAGCAATTCATGTTTCTTAGTTTTAAGTAATCTTTCGAATATAGAATTCCACATAGGGTATCTGTGCCGAGTTTATTTCTTACTTTTGTTTTATTGATGTTAATTGCTGAGAATACCCTTTCTACATTAGCAGAAGAATGAGGAAGACATAACATTTCAAATAAGAATTTAGAAAGTTTAGGGAAAATTAAATAACCGTCATGTCTCTTAGAAAGTGATAACTTTTTGAAGAATTCCTCATCCGTAAGATTTTTAAAAGGACTAAAATCAAAAACTCGCAGCTCTCTCCATTCATCATCTAACTTTTGTAGATCTGGTACTAAGTTATAAGTATAAGTATATAATCATTGTGATATAACGTGTGTGCAAAGTTATGCTCCAACCCTTCAAGCAAGGCGAAACAAAAACGTAACGAAAATGTTAACATGCTTGCATAGAAGTGTACGTAAAAGAAACGTTTTGGTGTTGTGAATGCGTAACAGAAACGAATCATCAGGCCAAAGAGAAGTGAAACTGAAAAGCGTAGACTGTCAATGTAGTGGTAATTGACATTATATTTCGCAAACTGTACTCTAAAGTGTTACGTTTTCGGAATGAAAATTACGTTTAGTTTACGAAACGTTTTGCATGTGGCTTTTAAAGAAAACAACAGATTTTTCTATTTTAATTTATTTGATAAAAATAGCATCACAAACCTTAATAAGAATAGAACAAAAAAAGTTTATTAAGGAACCTTAGCTTACACTACGTTACAATGTTATTAGGTATATCGAGTAGGGTATAGATAATTGGAATTATCGATAGACTACAAAATTGCTTAGTAAACTGACAAAAGTTCAATAATAATAATATAAGCATACCTATTCAAATTTGTTGACACTCCAAAGTTTTAATAAAATAAAAATTAACGCGGCGTTTTGTTATTCACAAACAAATTAACATGCACAACACAGCTGTCTGCTGTCAGGTTCTATGACACAGGTAAATAAATCCAGAAGTACGTTTTCAGTACGTTTTCGTTTCACTTTAGGTGTACACTCTCAAATGCTTAGGAGAGGTACGTTTTCATTACGTTTTTGTTACGCTGTGAATATAGTGTTCATGTACTATAGGGCCGTGGGTGTATTAGTAAAACGCGTTTCGTAAAGTTTACGTTTTCGTTTCACTTTAGGTGTATACTCTCAAATGTTTAGAGGGAATTTTGTTTTGCTCAACTTTTTGAGCGGCGGAATTGGAATTAAAAAAATCAGATTAACAAAACATTTGTTTCGTGTAATTTTTTTCTAGTCATTCATTTCCTTATTTCTACTTTAAATACGGCATAAACGCAGTTCCACTGGCTGGTTGTCATAAATAATTCCATAATATTCCTTCCATCTCCGGCAACATCACAGTGTGAGTATGCCGTGTGGTGAGAATATGAGACGATCCGCGCGCACACGGTTAAGGAACAGGGATGTATTAAGGGTGTTCAATAATTGATTCATTCATTTACAATTTTAGTAAAAATTTTAAAGAACAACATAAGAAAAAGTGAAAAACAGAAAATTTAATCTGAAAACTGAGCATTTCAGGCTAAAAACTAAAAAAACTGAGAATTTCACAGTAAAAACTGTAAAACTGAGTTTCAGATAAAAAAACTGAGTTTTTCAGCAAAAACTGAACAGTTGGCAACGGTGCTGCCAGCTATCATCAAAATTGACTCCGAAATAACTTGTACCTGCGTTTCAGAATTTTATAATAATATACCTTAATAGGCTCTTCTTTTTTTAAAAAACATTTATATAAAGCAAAATCACTGCAACTACATGGAGCAAACTAATATATTACAAAATTGATTTTGAATTGCTCTACGTGGCAGTGTTCTTAGCCAGCAATCAAATTTTAAATACAACAATATTTAAAAAAATATTTTAAAGTATTTAGTGTATTTCATGCTCCATGTATAAACAAATTTATTTCGGTTAAACCAATACTAACATGACATGATTTATCTCGATACATATATATCTTACAAAAAAGCTGATTAAAGCATTTAATTAAATTTCGGTAAAAATCTCAAATTCCGTACTTAACTCAAAATATGAACTTTGGCGGATGGGGCCAACCAATATTAATGCGACGATATTTGTATGTGTGTTTGAATAATATATTCTTTTCTTAGTTTTGAGGAAATACTTTCTTAGTGAAATAGAAATTCAAGAATAGACATTTGAAGGTTTGAACGAATGGAATTAATCTGACATCTAAAATTTTGTATAGTTTGAAAATTCCATAGTCAAACAAAAAATATGCTCGCATAATACTCCGTTGTGTTACAAGTGATACAGTTATAATTTTAATACAACTCCCACCCATTTACCTTCTTAAGCATGGTAAAGTAATCCATATCGCCTGATCTTCATCAGATATTAAGACTTCATAAATAAAATTCGAAAAATCACATCTTGCAAAGATGTAATACAATAAATTGACAAATATGGCGAAAAGCTTTCAAAAAGCATTTGCTATTTATGCGTACAAAAAGTATTTCGTTGCCTATACACCAGCTGCTTTATATGGTACATCACAAGAGGTTGACAACACGTTGAAGGGAGCCAAAATCGGAATCATCGTCATCTGGTGAAAAAAAAAAAAAACAAAAAAAAAAAGATGTTCCGCGAAGAACTACTTATGCGACAATATATGCAAATCTTCGAAAATGAAAAATGTTTCCAAAAAGACATTTAGATTTTGTCACAGTCACAGGCTTCCGTACAACTAGTAAATATACGAAAAACCGTCAAGAAAATGATGGGAGAAAACACTTAGAGGATTCTCTTTAGAAAATGGGGAAAATCACCCGAGTAAGAAGTGCATTAAGGAAAGATTTTCTAAGTAGATTGAAATTTTACTGTGACGAAGCTATATACGTATGTATCTACGTACATAGATACACCTGTTCAAGCCTCCTATCTATTACCTCTTATGTATGTTTGTTAAAATATTGTTCAGGTGGTTAATTTACACACATGACCACATGAAAATTCTGTCAATGACATGAAAAAGGTTCGTAAATCTTGCTGTCATTTAAAAAGGAAATGTATTTGCAATATACATCTCTTGTACTCAAAGCAATTAAAATGGAACCGCTGTCATACCTTTAGGTCGATATCAACCGCACACTAACAACAAAACTCTGTTCGGCTAGGTAAGAAGTTGCTGTCAAAGTTTTAGCAAGTTCTTAATTGTTTGAGGGAAGCCACAACACATAAATTTATCTAGACAAATCAGGAATACAAATTAGTTTCCCAGCCGTATTCGCTTCGAAAAGGACAATCGAAATGTTTAAAGCAGATACCCTAAGGGATGAACGCCACCCGAACACTTTCACCTAACTCTCGTTCTTGATATAAAGTTAATACGAAGGTAACGAGCTCTTGACTGCGAATGATTTTCTAAATTGAAACATTGAAATGCAATTCCATGACATTGGGATTTGATTTCAAATCTAACTAAAATTACGGAAATTTTTTTTTTTTTTCTAACTTAAGAGAAAGGAAGGAAGATTTATGGTTAGTGCAAACTAGGTAGATTTTGATATTTTGTCCATTAAAAGCTTAAAATATTCGTAGTCAATCCAAAATCAGATTATTATTTTTTTATTATTAAAATCACAATATCCTAGAAGCATTGGGAGTACCATTTAATGCATTTCATGGGTTTTGTCAGGAAAGGAATGAGGAAAGAGCCTTTTGGAGCTGACGCAACTCAGAATTACTCAATTTATTTTAAATTAAATTATAAGTATGTTTTAGAAATATTAAATAGGTCGTGGGATCATTTACAATGAAGATTTATCTGCAGGTAATCCATATTATACTGACTCATAAACGGGCCCTGACAGGGTGGTCTTAGTACTCCCTGAAGTATGTCCTTGGTATCTTCCTTAGAGGTGTCCAGAAAATTTTAGTATTTCAAATTCATATTTATTTATTCCTGGTGACAGTACATACAAGATTTATAAGCTTTTTTTAAGTACAATAGCGTATATTGGTTCTAGAGATAATTAAAGGAAAAAGAACTAAACTGTAAAAAGAAATAATCTAAATTAATTTAGTAAGCTTTATATAATCGTGCTGTTTGAATAGCTACAGCTAAACTATTCCACAGCCGGATGATTTGAACAAGGTACGAATTCTCCATGACCTGCTTATGAAATCGTGGCATCACTAAATTTTGTTGTAAACAAGAATAACTCTCTAATATACTCCGGCTTATTTGACTTTAGTTTGATATGAAACAAGATAAGAGACTTACGTGTTATAAAATGTTTCAACGATCATCCTAGTAAATGCATTCCAAAAGAGGATACATTGTCAAACCTATACGTAATCTAAAAATGAATCGAATACAGTCATTAAATGCAATCACTAATTTACGTCCATACACACTATCCAGCTTGGCAAAAACAATGCTACGCAAAATGAAATGAGGCAAAATTAACAACTTCACTAGGATTAAACGAATACTAAGGACTGTTTCAGAAAATACTGCACCACAATAAAACATCAATTTGGAGACCATTTAAAATTGTTTTTATATGGTTTTATTTTCTTTATTTCATTAGAATAGTACAATAATAGAACAATTATTAAAATTATGTATTTATACGTTTTCTGGAATATAACCTCATTTTCCTCTTAACACCTTTCATTAATTTTTGCAAAGTTTCTGGCAACACTTTTCTACTGGCAGAAATCCCTAGATTCTTGAAATATGGTATAATGAGGTTGCACATTTGCCTTGTTTACGCAATATATTCTTTACCAGAGCCCGGTATCTTTCTATAGGCCTGAGTTCTGGCATATTGGGTGGATTGTCACTTTTCGGGACAACGTTAACGCAATTTTTTGCATGCCATTTCAAGGTTGTAGAAGCATAGTGTGCTGTTACAATATCTGGCTAGAATAGTGGTGATGCAGTATGATGTTTAATTAAGGGCAGCAACCTTTTTTGCAAACACTCCTTCATATAAATTTCAGAATTTATTGTGCCTTTATAAAAAAAAGGTCTGCTTCGTTGGCCACACTGGCATATTGCTTGCCAAACCATAGCTTTTTTTCCAAATTTTTCATGTGGAATGACTTTTTCTAAATCTGGAACATTCAATTTGTTCGATAGTATTATAGAATTAAGGACCTGGCAAAGTTTTAAAATCATATTTAAAGTAGAATTCATCATCCATAATCAAGCAATCATCTGGACTGGCTAGCAAACGTTTATATAAGTTCTTTGCTCTTTTAATATTGATGTTTTTTGTTGCGACACAGTCTTTTTTGTACATTGTTGTTTTTTCTATGTCTTCACATTATTCCTGTTCTTAATTCCTTGTACAGTTGCTGCGCTTGTTTTCACTTTTATGGCAATATCTCGCACTGACATACACTTGTTTCTGCCTATGCATTGTAGTACTTTCCTTTGTAAATTTTTATCAGTTGTTCCTTTTGGTCTTCCTCTTCCTGATTTCTCTTCAACACTTTGACACCCAAGGTATCTTTTAACTGTCCTACTCACAGTCCACCACGACACTTTAAGTTCTTTTGCTATAACAGAATGAGATTTATCCTGATTTTCTAAAAACTTTTCCAAAATTTCTTGACGCACTAACAGCTTGTTTGAACTCATTTTGCTGACTAATTTCACAAATGGAAGCAAAGTTCACAGATATTGAAACTAGAGAGAGGGCAAATCTATTTCCCAAAAGTAACGGTTAAATACAAGTAACCGCATGGCGCACAGCCACCACAACAAGTGGTGCAGTATTTTCTGAAACAGTCCTTATAAGGTAAGACATTAGCAGAGAGCCAAAGTAGAATGCATTTTCCTCAATTGCACATTGACATTATCAGAACACTTCATACTTCTGTAAATTCCCTAAATTGATGACCTTACTAAACATAGGTAAGAGGGAACCATTCAACACTACTGGCGGAACATCAAGCAAATCAAATGAATTGTTGTAGAATCTTATACACTGCGACTCACTAGGATTTAATTGTAACTTATTATACTTAGACCATGCGTGGATTATGTCTAAATCAGAGTTAATATGTGCTATGCAATTATCAATAAGCCCAATAGAACGGATCAAGTACAATTGTACATCATCAGCGTAGAGGAGAATGCTGAAATCGCGAACCATTAATGGCAAGCCATTAATGAATAGGCTGAACAAAAATGGGCCAATGATAGAGCCTTGAGGTACTCCTCGCACCAGCAGTAGCGAAGTGGATATTATATCATTGAACTTGACTTGTTGAATGCAATTGATAAAATACTACCGATCATCGATACTGCTGTATTACTAAATTTAAAAGAGGTTCAAAGCTTCTACCAGAGAATGCTATGATCAACGGTATTAAAGGATTTTCAAAAATCCAAAAGCGCCAAGTTAGTAAATTTTTGCTGATCCATAGGACTTCTTATGTCAGTGGATATCTTTAAGATAGCAGTTTCACAACTGTGGTGCGTTGTAAATCTGGATTGCCAATAGGTCAACAAATTAGTTTTGTCTATGTGTTCAAAAATTTTGTCGGTACATTAGTTTTTCAACCACTTCAGAGAAAAAGCATGTTAACTGGTCGAAAATCAGGTAGAGATTTTGGAGAAGATTTCTTTGGAATTGGAAGAATATTAGGAACTTTCCATAAATGTATAGATGACTGGAAGCAGTATTTTGATAAAGCGCGATGACAGGTCATTATTGTCAGTAGCATCAGATTTTATAGAATTAAGAGCCGAAATAAATTGGATCCATATTAACGCACCGGAAAGAAAATAGGTCACTAGAACCATGCGAGATACTAGTTGCTGGATTGGATAATAAACTAGCCTGATGTGGAGCAGACGTTTCATCTGGAGAGTTACTGATCAAGGTAAAAACGACATATTATTATGGCCATACATAATATTATGAAAATATACAGTTGATGCTATAAATCCTATGAAACCAACAGACGTTAAACCTATAAATACAAAAGAAATTGCTAATAAATATTACACATATATGTAAGTAGCAATGCATTATGTGTACCACAATCAATCGAACAATATTATGTGCACGAATGGAACCGTTCTGAAAATCCAGTTAAAAGCGTATTACCCAAATACATGGTTCATAATTATGGTGTAGCACGTATGGATGAGAAGGTTCATCAATTTTTAATAAATCCAGCTGTAAGCCAGAAAATCGTACATTACACCTATAAACCTAAAAATGGTCTTAAAAAAGCTGCAAAAGATCATTTTGTACCCTGGAATAGAAATACAAATGCAGTAGAAACAACTTTTACTCGTCCAAAATCAATGATGTTACAATTTTTTTCCGACTCAAGTAATATACCTACAACTGGTGATGTTGGTTTAGGAAAAGATAAGGAATGTTATATATTAATTAATCAATGCATAGAAGAATATGTAAGAAAAATAGAAAATTATGGCGCTTTCATTCAGCACGTGGAGCAACAAGCTTTGAAGCATAACCACAATTATATATCGGATTAGTTGCTACACCACAATTAAATCCAGCAACAGCACAAGTTTCTTATCTCAATAGTTCATGTTATTGGAAAATAGAATGTCAGTGTCGAGTCCAATTTGATGTTAATTCAGCATTCTCTAAAAACAATGCAATTAGCTGGCCATTAGAAGTGACCTTCATCGAAAATGCAACGCAGTCATATACAGATGGCCAGACCTTGTTTGGAAACACAGATACTAAAAGTGGAAATGTGACTGCAACAATGTTAGATGAAAATGAGGATAGTGATAATGAATTTCAAATATTGCAATAAAGTACAACTAAGTTGAGATTGTAATATAATTTATAAAAAGAAATTTGTTTTCAAATAAATGTTTATTCAATAATTTTATATTTTTTTAACAAATGATAAAAAGCTAATGGATTAGGTTTTTTATTTAATTGTTTTAGATAACTGCAACTTCTCCATTGATATGAAAACATTCTTTTCCTAAAGGCTTCATCTTTTGGAAATATGTCGTTATTTGATAGTATTATAACTGGTGTTCTTGTTATTATTGCATCATTTTGGTATTTGACCTTAGCATTTACATAAAATTGTTTATTTAAACCTTCACAAATTAAACCAATTAGTACATATTCTGATGTTGCGGTTCCACTTAATGTTGTACCCGTATCAAATGCAGTTCTTGTTCTTAACGGTGTAACTGTACAAGATACTTCTGTAATTGATGCTCCAAAAAGAAGTCCTGCAAATTCTGCATGTCTTAAACAAAATGGTAAAAAATCAACTGGTATTAATGCCAACGGTGTAGTAATATTTTCCACATAATCTGGACTGCCTAATTGAATGTTTTCAGTACTATATCTATATGAAATTAATATTCTACTCTTTTTAAATGTAACCGTTGTCGCAGATGATGGTTCACTGGGTCTAATCCAGGTTATATTTGGTAAAGTTGATGACGCTCCTCCAGTTCCACGTAATCCGCTCGCATCGGATCTCGCTCCCGTATTAGGCCCACGGCCCGACCCACTCTGTATATTTTCTGTCGTATCCATTGGTGTATGTGCGGATGCTTCTGCAGAACCCCTACGAGCAGCTTCAGAAATATTACCAGTATCAATATTACTAAGAATATCTTCAAGAGCTTTAGCTTTACCAGGAGTAAGCGGAGGAGAGACTTCACCTGTATCTGTACCTCTGCTAAGGTCTTCAGGTCTGAGTTGTTTGGCGGATGTTCCATTGTCGTCGGCTGATCCGGTATCGGCGGGTCGCTTGCTTGGTCCAGGTTGAGGTTGATTAATATTATCGTCTGCAATTACTTCGTCACGATTTATTATAATGGTATTACTTGCTTGCCACTCTGTTAATAATTATTTATAATATTGTCCGTCCTTTCTGTATGCTGCATAAATTTTGCTTTGCAACGTCTGATTTCTTAAAATCGTTATAATTAATATATCTCGCTCTATTTTGTTGAAAAATTTGAGATAGATGCTTTTATCGTAATCCAAATAAATGCTGAGAAAAATTTAGTTTTTGTTTGCTCATATTAGAATAGTGTACACCGAACACACTTTCAACACCATATTTAACACTAAGATCGAAAATTCCAGACAAGTCACTAATTCGTCCGTTTTGTTAGAAGTCATAAACAAAACTAGCAATAGCTTTCCTATTTGCCTCCTGTATATCAATATTCGAATTGTGTATTCCAAAATCATATGTACATAGGCTATAAGATCTGTAGAATTTATGACTTCTTCTTCACTATAAACATCATTTACTGGACCTAGATAATTATATCCAGGATACGTATAACCTTTCTTAGCCATATTTTATAACTAAATAATTTTTTATTAATATGGTTTCTGATATTAAAAAATTAAAAAAAAAAAAATAATAAACGACAACGACTTTGAAATTTGCACACGGTAATTTTATAACACATTGACGACGACATCGCAGCTTTACCGTAGCGATCGGTCGTAGCCCATGATCATGCATACATGGTTAAAGCTGCGATGTCGTCGTCATCGTCGTCGCCAATGTGTTATAAAATTTATCATGATCCAGATTGGAAACTGTAGTAGCTCTTGTCCTTACCATATACTCCGATTTGCCATAGATTCCTCCACAACTTTTTTGCATCAAGGCTAATATTAATTTTGGAATTATAATATTGACGTTTTTTAACCAGTCTCATCGCTGTGGTGGTTCTATTTCGATCAGTTTTGTACAAGGACCTGGCTTCGTAGGTTTTGAGCGGTATATAACGTTGATATAGATACTCACGCTCTATAATAAGGTTGCGGAGTCTTGTAGTAAACCATGGGCAATAATTTGCATCAATAAATTTTACCCGAACAGGTACATATTTATTATACAGATAGAAGATCAACATCGTACAGATGTCGACTTGGTTATCAACTAATATGCAATCAAATATCCACTGCCACGGCAAAACCGTGCACTCATCAAATAAGGAATCAGTTTCTATATTTTTATAATCCCAGAAAGAATACTTAGTTGGAGTGTGATTCATGCCTAGCATAAAGTCATAGCTGAGAAAAATAATATCATGGTCGAGTGTACTAGGAGGTCTGATTTGATCGTGTGCAATAATCTTTTCATTATCTATCACTAAAATCAGATCAAGAATAGAAGGATTATATGTGTTGAAGTAGGTGGGATAGAAATTAACAAAATCAAGGGAAGGGACTGCAGTAAGTGTGAGCATTGATTTTCTAAGGTGTCTTGCCTGAGAAAATTGACATTAATATCACCACCAATAATGACGTTTGCGTAGCGTTGTGTTATGTATGACATTTTATTTTCAAATTCACGGGCATTATCATAGTTAAAGCAATTCGGGGAACAATATACGTAGCAAAAAGCGCACTTTTCATTACCGGTACCAGTCTCAACGCATTAAAATTCAATTGCTTGATCAACTTAGCAAGAGTAGTGAATGGATGATCCACCCAACTCAAATGTTCTATTTTTTAAATGTTTAGAGATACGCTCTGCAAATATGGAGTTTATAGCCTAATCAGGTTCTCGGTTCGTCCGATAATCCTTCCTATCCGTTGTGACATTGAGTGGCCCTCGGATAACAGTTACTGGGGGGGGGGGGGGGGGGGTCCGGTGTTCGTTCTGTGCTTTCCTGGTCCTATTCGGATCATAGGGAATGAAAGGGCCGACTTTGTAGCTAGGGCTGGCTCTGATTCTCAGTTACTCGGACCGTTACCCGCCGTAGGCGTTGCCGCATCGAGTATCGGGTCTCTCATCAAAGCGAATGTTCATAGGAAGCGACAGCAGAGATGGGCGAATCTGAGTACAAAACTATTTCTTGATAATCCCAATATGAATATCTCCGACCTTCATCTAACAAGTACGGGAGTTGTTGACAGCCCTGAATTGAATGTCCGTCCTGACTAGAGCGAAAGCCGGAGACACCCAATAATTTTTGTGTGCGTGTTCGACCTTCACCCGGACATACTGGATACTCTAGAGTCCGCCCTTCTATCTGTAGACAGGAAGGTTTTGGTGGATGGGCTTCTAACAGGACAACACAATGGGCTGCCATGGCCTCCATACTTGGGATGGGGTCTCCTGTCCTCTGCCTACAAAAATAAATAATCTGAATTCAATCGGCAATTATTAGAAAATATATACTTACTTATCTAGAGTTATTGCAGCTGACAATTTTTCATTAGAAAGCAGGAATGAGTTTTTCGACAACGGTATAATAGACGAGTCTATACGCAATTTTCAACTTAATGCACAGATGATTTAATAGCTATTAAAAATTCTCATTTTCGAAACCAAAACATCTCCTTAGGATAATTAAGTCGAAAAAAAAACAAAAGTATTTGTTTTTTTTCTTTACATTTACAACCGGTAAAGCCACACCATCATCGGGAGCGATGAGAGACGAACCCTCATTAAAATAATTTTGGTTTCGCCACATCAAACACGCGTGCAGTGAGCTATAACTAATGCTAATTAAAACCAGTCGGTTGGTCGATTCTTTTTCCTTAAAACAGGATGAAGGAAATCTTAGAAAAATCTTTGATGTGGTAATTGCATTATTTTTTCTTGTTTTCTCATTCCTCTGTAGTGAAATTAGGAGTACAAGAAGCGCTGTCCTTTTTCTTTGGAACTTTCAAAGTTTACGAACCTCAACAACGTTGAAGAATATTGACCACTGTGATGGGGCAACTCCATTCAAGTACTCTAATTCATATAATTTTTCTGTAAATTTAACTACCGTTTTTATTGACTAATTAAAAAACTTCTATCGGCTTTAAAATGAAAGGGGGGATGCTCGTAAAAATTCTAATAATAAAATTTTCAATAAGTCAAGGAAGTCTCCATGTCATAAATTCGAGTTGAGTCCTGGTTTGAAATTTTGCCTTGTTTTTATGCTTTTCCTGCCTTCAAAAGTGCCAACGGCATATCGGAAATTGAAATATACACAGACGTCGCCTATTCGAATATTATAAAATGATTTCTGTACCGTGTCCCTTCTTGTCCTTTCTTTACAAAATTCATGATGTCTATAGGAATGGTTGACTGACTGGCTCTGGCTGGTTAGCTACTATAATGTGTACGGAAATGTTTCGGACATTTTCGAAATTTTCGAAATTGGTTAACTAAACTTTCATGATGGGGGAGAAGTGATAATATTGCTAAAAGTCCATATATGTATAAGAATTATTGTGTAAATTTATAGGTTTGGACTTGGTGTCGGATTTGACTTTCTTGCTGGTACGACAAAGTTAGGTAGTTAGCATAAAATTTAAGAATTGCAAAGACTTGGTCGAACATAGTGTTTACCTGAATTCATACTTTTGTGGACAGAACTCATTCTAAAAAAAAAAGAACACTAGTCCTATGAGTTCACAATGCTAGTACCATCTTGTCGCATGTTATGCAGAGCAGAATATTGTTGTGAGCATAGTTTGGCTCGTTATTCAAGACACAATATTTCAGATATAATTCATAAAATGTTTTTATTTCACTGTACTTTTACAAACTCGCAAGCAAATAATTCTCAGTTCTACTTTATTTATGACTACTCCAAATTATCGTAATCCAATTAGTATACTTTCGCCTATTTATACAATTTCATTTGTTTTCACTTCACTATTTAAGACAAAACCCTCATATGACTATAAGCACCAGCCTTGAGAAATTGACTATAAGGCACAAAGTGACCCTATGCTGGGTAGCTCCGTAGTGGTAGCTTATGTGAAGGTCCCAATCGGAGCTTTGAAAGGGGAAATAATCAGGGGCGCCTATCAAAAGGTAAGCCTCCGGTGGGCTAGCGGGGATACCTACCGTATTGCGAGACAATTGTGGCCTGTATATTATAGAAAAAGGACAAGGGAATTGCTTAACAATAGCAGAGAAAATACCAGGAGGCTAGTAGGGGTATTACGGGTTACTCGGACATGCTAGAAGACTGGATATAGCGGCAAACGATTTTTGCAGGAGTTGTAAGGACTTGGATGAAATGGACGAATAAAATAAGTAGGCTATTGGGTAGCTATTTCTTTTCATGTGTGGGGGAGTTGCAAAGTAAAGAGCTCAGATATGTCTTGAGTTTTCTGAGAGAAGCAGGATGGATCTAGGTAACATATCTTAGATATATCCTGAGTTTCCCAAGAAAAGCAGGACGGATCTGGGGATTGAAAGATTCCACTCCACAAACGTCGATTCTCCTCACGTAAAGTTGTTTAGTGAATGACTAAGTCCCCGTAAAGTAGTAAAGCCGTAAACTTGAATAGCGGCCTTAAGATCCATTGAACCATAGATGGCACAAGAACTAGATATCGCATGCAGTACCAAAATATACAAAATTTATATGGCTGGGTGGTCCATTCCAGAATGGACCACAATATTTGAAATGATGCATGCGTCGAGTGATTCATATTTTTTCGTATCTGAAGTGTTGAGGATAATAATAATAATAACAAGCTCTTTATTTACAACACACATGAGTACAAACTCGTTTTCTAGTGTTTACTCTTAATAATAATAACAATAAGAGGAGAACAAATTATGTAAGAAGAGAAGAAAAAAAAAAATGTAAACCTTTAAAATTAAAATTTAAAATTAAATTCACATTGATCCTAGAATTTAATTTTCTTCAAGAAAGAATTTTTTGGGGTATCTCCGGTATATAGCAAAAGCTGAAAAATGTTCTAATTTGTTATTTCATCACACAATCCATTAATTTTTGGTGACAAGTTTCAAGTCTTGGTTTGACTCATCAACAGGTCCCAAATAGCGAAATTGGGTGATTAGAAAAACAAATGAAAAAATGAAAAAAGAAGAAAGAAATGAAGAGTTTAAGAAAAATAGAAAAAAACAATTTTTTTATTTATTAAAAAAATTTAAAAAATTTTAAATAAACAGATTCATTCGAAGCGAATCGAACCTGTATACGCCACGCAGTGGGGTGAAAAATGAAGAAGAAAAAGGAAGAAGAAGAAGCGTTTCGTGTCAGCAGAAAACCTTCCACTCATCGGTGCAGCTTGGTTTTCTGCCTGCTGCAGACGCTTGAAAATAGATCAAACCGATCTCTTCTCATATAAACTCAGAATAAATTCTGGGTGTGAATTATATGAGGAAAAAACACTCCTATACAAGCCCAGGAGGAAAATAAATAAAAAGAGATTACACTTTTGGACTTTTTACGGGGTTAAACTTAATTTTCTTCAAGACAGAATTTTTTGGGGTATCTCCGGTATATAGCAAAAGCTGAAAAATGTTCTAATTTGTTATTTCATCACACAATCCATTAATTTTTGGTGACAAGTTTCAAGTCTTGGTTTGACTCATCAACAGGTCCCAAATAGCGAAATTGGGTGATTAGAAAAACAAATGAAAAAATGAAAAAAGAAGAAACGCTTCTTCTTCTTCCTTTTTCTTCTTCATTTTTCACCCCACTGCGTGGCGTATACAGGTTCGATTCGCTTCGAATGAATCTGTTTCTTTAAAATTTTTTAAATTTTTTTAATAAATAAAAAAATTGTTTTTTTCTATTTTTCTTAAACTCTTCATTTCTTTCTTCTTTTTTCATTTTTTCATTTGTTTTTCTAATCACCCAATTTCGCTATTTGGGACCTGTTGATGAGTCAAACCAAGACTTGAAACTTGTCACCAAAAATTAATGGATTGTGTGATGAAATAACAAATTAGAACATTTTTCAGCTTTTGCTATATACCGGAGATACCCCAAAAAATTCTTTCTTGAAGAAAATTAAGTTTAACCCGGTAAAAAGTCCAAAAGAGTAATCCCTAGAATTTAAGGAAATTAAAAAGATAGAAAAGAAAAATATATATACTTATATGAAATAAGAAAAGTGAAGATGAATATATCAAATTAAAAAATTGCAAAATTACAATGAGCTATAAATTCGAAAAATACTCAAAAACTGATTGTTTGAACCTGCAGAGAGCACCATGATGTTTAATTTAAATCGGTAAAGAATTCCAAAGTTGGATGCCATAGATGAAGAAAAACTTAGAACTAAAACCAGTTAAATGGCGTGGAACTGCAAGTTCATTCGAGCGCGAAGATTGAGGAAATTTAATTTTAGCAATTAGATAGTCAGGTAAAAAGTTATGAATTATTTTGAAAATGTACAGGCCTATGCGATATTTAAGGTAATTTTCCAAGGTGCAATTCAAAATACTTTTTGCCAAAGGCGTCACAGATACTATGCGATATCTATTTATAATACCACGACCGCAAGAATTATAAACAACATTCAGTTTTAATCTGCTTCTATAGTCGAATGGGCAATAGACCACATCTGCATAAGCAATCAGAGGGACTATTAGACTAATAATGAGCTTTTTACGCAAGGTAGGTGGTGTATATCTTGCCTGCTGCCAGAGTAAACGTAAGCCACCGTATATCTTAGCTGTAAGTCCATTAACATGCTGACTCCATTTTAGTTCCTTATTGAAAATAATAGCAAGATTATTAACTGTATCTTGGAAGGGAATAGGGTACCCATTGAGATAGGCATACAAGATATATCAATGGAATTCTTATAAATTACAATTGATTTAGACTTGCAAGGATTGAGAACAACTGATTATTTTTGCTCCAAGCGGCCAAACAAGAAATATCTTCTTATGGCAACACAATCTTGGAGCCTATTTAACTGAGATGACAGAAATAATTGAACATCATCAGCATAAAGCTGAATTTAAGCTCTAGTTACACTTAGCTCAATATCATTAATGTACATACAGAATAGTATTGGCCACAGAATAGATCCCTGAGGGACACCAGAAAGAAGCCTTACTAGAAAACCAGAGTAAAAGGAGAGTTTCTGAATCAGTATCCAGCAATTTACGGAATCAAACGCCTTAGAAAAATCCAAAAGTACAAGCACTGTGGCCTCACGTTTCTCAATATTAATACGAATTTCGAATACGAGGAGCTATGCTGTGCACAAATCAGCTTTTGGCAAGCATAACATCGCTTACGAGCGAGACGGCGTTTCATACAGAAGAAACAGGTTCCTAACTGTTTTATTTGTCCTTGGGCATCCCTCTTCAGAGCTTGGCCGGGAGCTAATGCCTCCGCCCCAGAATGCACTCTTAACCACTTTGAGTGCTAAAATTTCCTGTCCAGATGCTCTTATTATTAGCCCTAACGATGACATTTGGTATTACCAGGGCAGTAGATAGCTCCTAACATACTTACGGCGAGCATCTGTCCTTTTTTTGGAACACCATTCAAGTTAGCCGTTGTTATAATATAACTTGCCAAAGCTGCGATATCTAGCATGTTGTACAAAAATGTTTGTGCTCAGCGAAGAGTCCTGCTTTTTGAGGAATATTCAGTCAACATTTTGTCCAAATTGTCAATCCTCCTTTATATTTATTATAGTCCATTACTATGTCGAGCTTATGAAGCAGTACATTGTGATTGTAGGTTTGAGTTGGAGGTGAAGGATCTTTATTCCAAATCGTTCCATCTCTTGCTTTAAAAACATAAAGCTTCCTCATCCTCTTCTTCGTCCTCACTTTCGCTGTCACTCTCAATTATCTCCACTTGAAAAGCTTTCCACTTCCGAATCACCATCATCGACGACTTGCACAGCTTGCTGCTCTCCGCTTGTGCCAAGTGCACTTGGGCCTGCTTCATCCACATCTAAAATCAATCGATGCATAGCCGCAGCAATATTACGACGAATTCGTGAAGAATCGAAAACAAATTCCGGATCGTCTGCCGAATTGTACGCACCTTCATCAAACTCATCATCCTCTTCCTCGCTGCTAAGGGAATCTATTAAGTTCCTGCTATACTCGTGCTATTTTTCATTGATAATCTATAATAGAATACGAAATGAAGATAAAAGTGCGGAAGAAGAAAACAAATGTATAAAAAAAACACCTAATTAACACTACATACCTTGCGAATTACCGCGGGGCAAAAATCCACCTTTTCTAATTTTTGCTAGACTGCTCATTTTGCTTTACAATAAATGTTTAAACTCTTTTCAGTACGACTTCACAAAATACAATGAGCGTTTAACTTGCACCATAATGCATCAGATACACGACACTACATGATTTTAACTGTAAATGAGTCACAAAAGTCCCTACTCCCATACAAAATATATGACAAACTCATACATCACGGGTGATGTAGGTGTTGATTCGGTAAGTGCAATAATATGTGACTATTTTTCGTACATATCCAAAATAGTTAGTAATCTTAAATTTGGCAACGATGTTTAAAACATAATTTTTAAGGATGTCGGAGACATCCAGGCCGATAAATGAAAAACTGTTAACTGGAGAAGGTACCAAACATGTGAAAACTCACCGGTGATGTAAGTGTTGACACAAGGGTTAAGCCCGGCATCGACAAATTACATATTAGCAGAAGCTTATGAGATTGATTTGTAATGACTAAGTCCACAAATGACGCTCCATTCTGATGAAATCTAGTTGGAGCTATATTTATGACTTCGAGTTCTAGGCTCTCAAAGAAACCAAGCAACCCTTTACTCTGGCTACTATCGAATAATAAATTTATATTCAAGTCGCCAACAATAATAATTGAGGAGAATAAACAGGCACACTCAGCAAGTACAACTAAGACAGGCTGTGCACCAATATTAACCTTAATAAATAAATACTCACATATAGGAGAGTTGCTAGTAGATATCAATCAAATATTTACAAAACTGATATTATAAAAGCAGTTTCTTTCGGAACGCTCTCAAACATGTTATGGTCCATTCACTACCCATTTCACAATCTGTATACTCTGCTCTAGTATGACATTCGACCTTGTGCCATCTATGATGGAACCCACGTGACAAACTATAATTTGCAAACTTACTATCGAGAATAATGGCTGATTTACATTACTCGAACATTGCTAGAAAACAGAGTAAGTAGTTTCCCCTTATCTGAAAATACTTTAGAACGATAAGGACAAAACATAATCCAGCAAAATTTTACTGAGTTAAATGTCAAATTCCCCTACGAAGGGGAAGTTTTTACTGCCATAATTAGCCATAAAAAGTTCTAGCCAGAAGTATATTTTATGGCAGTAAATTTTGCTATTATGGTTTACTGCCATACATATAACTACAAGCGTGTACGAATATAATTGTTTACACGCACACAAAATAAAAATATTTGAAGCAAGTCACAGCACATCAGCTGGAATGTGTCAAAATTTTAATGAGAATATTTTGTTTTCTCTAACCGTCCAATGCTGTATATTTGGGGGGGGGGGGGGGGGGGTTAATTTGTAAAATTAATTATTATTAATTATTCACTAAATTCAGATGGAAGTAAAATTACTACAAGTGCTATCAAAATCAGCCCAAAGTAAAATTAACCGAAAACGAAAGCGATGTCAATCTACAATTGACAATGAAACAGGTATTTCAAGCTTAGAAAGGTAAGGTGAACTGCATTCAAAATTGTCGATTCTAATTTTCAGTGTGGCACCTCATAACCCATTTTCATAGTTTTTAGCGATTCCAGGCTTAATTATTACATTGTAATTATGTATGTTATTAGTATTTGAATTAAAAATTTTCTTATATGAATGTGAAATTACAGGCTTTCGGAAAGAATTGATTGAAAAGGGTCTGGTCGATGTTATAAATACAGCAATGACGGGAAGGAATACATAACACCGCAAGGGGTACGAGTCAATCTGGTTGAGTTGTGGGAGATTTTAAATTTTGATTTGAGAATTGTGTATGTGTTAAGTTGTAAAATGACGTTCTTTCGTAAACTTTCTAGATCAATGTAATTGCTGAAAAGATTTCATCTGAAAACCATTTAAAGAATTCAGGGCGGATTTAGATTATACATGGCTATCAGGGCACAAATAAAAGAAGAAGCCAATTATATGTTCTCCTCTTCAGAGACTACCGAAGCTGAGATCGCGCTTAAAAGTACCCTGTATTGTTTTTTTTTTCAAGAAATCTCAAGATAAACCAACCATACTTTCAACGCAAGTTTGCAACGAGAGCACTATGACTCCTTTCAAGCTATCGATATGTGTTCAATGCTTTGGTGATCTAAGTTATTTTTATTTATATGAGTGCAAACATACCTACCATACCATGATCTGATGCAATGCCAGTGGTTAAGCACACGACCTGTTATTATAAAGACACCCCCCCCCCCACCGCCACCTTACTGACATAACACAAACCCCTTTACCAGAATCATCTCCTCATTTTGAGACCCCACATGCAACTCGAACTTAACTGAAGAAATCTTTGTTTTTGTTTTATTACAAAACTGTAGTAAGCTTCAAGGATTTAGAGATTTATTGAAATATTTAAAAACTTTGGATATATATTGGCTGGATATTGTACTGCAATTTGTATTTTCTTCCTTTTTTTCACTGTCGACGGTGACACCAGTGTTTAACCCAAGTTTCTGTATCTCTTCCACCAGTAATTGATCAACTGGATATAAGTTTACAGTTTTTTTCATCATGTCATCTATTGCATCGCAGGATCCAAGTAAGAGCTCCTCATCCTACAAATATTATATTTAAGGCCCCACAAAATATAAATATTTCTTATAATACAATTTCTATATCTCCTGTTCCGACACTATCAGCGATAACATTATATATATCAGATGCCTCTTCCAATTCATTTAAATGTTTTGAAAAGGCCTCCTTTAATATTTCAGTAGATCTAATGCACTGCCGCCTAAACCTATTGCATTGAAGCAGTTTTTCCAAGCACATATACTGTGGTAAATTATCTTGAGGAGAAATCTAAAGGAAACATTTTAAAACATTGAAAATTTTAAAAATATTTTTAAATAAATTACACCAACCCCTGTACAATATTTCACCATTTCTGTCTATTTCTCTTCCGTAGCTGTCACCAGAAATAAAATTATCTTCAACTGTATCATCTTTTGGAAAACAAAGAAACATTGACTAACCCAAATTTTTCTAAGCAAAATCTGCAATTATTCTCGTCATTAGACATTCGCATATTACTTTTCCGCTTAGGCATCCTGAATTTTCTTGATCTTAACTGTTTTTGACGTCTGATTAATTTTTGCAATTGACAATTTGATAAAATGTCACAAGTGACACTTCGCTATAAAAGAGTGGGAAATTTTGTTTTGACAGTCGATCACCTCTTCCTTTTTTTTCTAATAGTGCAAAGCAATAAGACACTCTCACTCACATTGTCAGTAAAATCGCATGTTCGAGTAATGTAAATCAGCCATTATGACATGCTTTTTGCGTTCATATTAAGAAAACGTTTGTAAATTGGTACTGTAAATCTTTCCCTTCACATAGCCCCACAAAAAGAATTCCAGTGGCGTAGAATCATACGGATGCGACGCGGTCAGTTTATGTTGCTTTTTATGAGAAACGGTCGATAAATAATTTCGTGGGCACAAAATGAAGTGTATGATGCGTAATCAAGTTTATTCCTGGAGTTATTCACGATACCTCCGCACTTGAGACCATGAAAAGTTGTCTTCTATTGTTATCCTGGAAGATGTAAGGCTCAATTATGACACCGGCGAAAAATGTGCATCAAATAGTATAACAAGTTCTGGACTTGATGGTTTCACAATAGTATTTCTTGGATTTTTTAGCCCCAAAATGTGGGTTTGTTTTTATACATACCGCAAATACTCATTCAGCAATCTTAAGAAAAAAAGCCTCCGGCTCTAACCAAATATAAATTTTTAAGAGATTTTGCTGACATCCCAAATGTGGGGGTAGTATTTTAAGGCATTCAAAGCTTCATGGGGTCAGGTATATTGACGTATGTCGCAAGTTTTTTTTAGACTGAATTTTGGCGACCGTCCCACAAATTACCCCCTAAAAATCTTCCATCTGACCATTAAAAGCTCTGGTCACTAGTGCTTAAAGCCCACATGTTTTCACTCATCCTGCATAAGCCTTAAATATTTTCGAAATACAGAAAATTAAAGAAATGTTAAATTACCTATCTACGAACTTTCTTAATCGATTTCAGTTTTTGAAGAATTATATTTGTGTAATAAGTAAACCACAAATACCGTCATTTTCTGAATTGCTACCAGTAGGTACCTACCAAAATCTATAGACAAAACTCTCAATTATTGAATTGGCTTCGGCATTGAATGAAAACTCCACTTTTCTGAGTACCTACTTAGTAGGTTGCTAAATTAATTACAGACATTGATTAGCTTCCTTCGTAGATTAATAGTCGCTACAAAAATTTGCACTTAGAGCTGATTCCATTAAGTGATTAATTAGCTGAACACAGAGAGCGAAGGACCTTGTTTGAAATGTAAATCAAATTATTGTGGATTGCCAGAGAAGCTATTTGTCCCCGTCTAATTAATAAATTTTAGAAAAGAGGGCATAATGAACAGCTTCTAAGGACAAGTTTTTTTTTCTTGTTCTTTTCTAATTTTATTTTTCAATACCTACCAATCCAGGGTAAATCTTTACCCTGTCCTTTAGTAAAACATAGACATCATTTCTTACACTGTGTTAACATAGGCTGAATGTATCCATCTGCTCCCTAACATGAATCTATAGTCTTGAAATTTTATACATATGTTTATACATAGCCACTCCTTGCGAATCACCCCCAAATGAGTTGGTTCCTAATTTACGCAAAATTCCGTCATTCAGTTAAATCTCACGTGGGAATTGCACTTCTCCTTTGCCTTTTGGTCGGTTCTTTAAGGCAAGGCAAGGCAAGGCAAGTCATGTATATCACGCTGTCGTTGGAATATTTTCTTTTTTTTTTTTTTATAAAAAAAATTTTTAAAAATTCACTTGACAAATTGATATTTGCATTTAAATTGAAAATTACAGTCGTCTTGTGGTCACAGTGGTAAAATTTACTTCCAACATCGGCCGCGTTCTTGTCGCGCGTCGTGCTGCCATTTGAATTTTTATGAGATGAGCATTTTTCATTTTTCTCTTTCAGTAGTTGTGTTTCGAATGTCCCCAAGTGACAATATCCATCCATCCATCGAAGGAGGAAGGATAATTTTGACTTCTCTGATGATGCCCTACAATGATTTCCAAGGGATATGGAGGGATGTAACAATCTAACGAAACGACAACGAAAAAGTTGCTGGCTGCTAATTTAGTTGATTGCCGCGCAATTATCCAAATGAACAGGCTGACAAATGGCTCATGCTATAATCTCCCTCTCATTTGATTCGGTGTTTGGATTAATACGAGACGAAGACAAAGACCACATGTCGCTCTTAACTATGTATACATAATATGTCAGCCTGTATCCTGCTTTCCTTAGGGTGATTCGCTGTGATTTCTTTTACTGATAAGTTTTCCAATTATCAATGAATGTTAGCAGATTTATTTTTTCACATGACACAATAGATTTTAAGGGTAAGAAAATATTTAAGATTAGTGTGAGTCACCGGATGGTGGTATTACGTGTAGGGTAAATTTACGAAATTATTTCGTTTCACACGTTTTATGCAAATAGGTATGAATTTACTGGAAAAAAAGTGCCCTGTTGCAAGAAGAAAGATTTTTCTATATACAAGGTGTTCCAAAAAGTTTTGTTAATCGGAAGCCCGGAGGTAGAGCGTCCCTCATGGAACCCAAGTCATCCCAATGTACCTATGTTCGACAATTTTTTGTAGTTTTCGAGTTATAATTTTTTTTTGTTCGTTATTTTTCACCAAACTACTAATTTGAACATATTTTTGGTCATAGTGACTTGAATAATTGAGATAAATTGCTGATTTGTCAATTTAGGTTAAGTTAGGTCCATCCAATGCAAAAAAGAAAAAATCTTCTACGTATTGTAGCTTGTAATGAGCTGATGTAAACAGTGAAACCTGTTTTCCAATCGGACATAACCCTATGTTGCGAAAAATTTAGTTCCCCAGTTCGAATAGATTGAAGACCTAGTATGTTTGGAACCAAATTTTAAGTAGTATGCCATAAAAATATCTCAATAAAATTTACACAATAAATAGCCAATGAAATCAGGAAGTTGTTAAAACAGGTTTGGCTTCTTTTTTTTTCAATCGTTCTCAAAGATTTTGGTACATTTTATTATTTTGAGCTTTATGTAATTTAAAAATTTCTTTTAGCTCAATGGTACGAGCTTCGGAATCAAATCTTTTTGCATTGGATTGACTAAATTGAAAAAAATAAAGGAAAAAAAATCAGCAATTTATCTCACTTATTCAAGTCACTATGACCAAAAATATGTTGAAATCATAACTCGAAAATAAATCGTAGAACATACATGGAGATGATTTGGCTTCCCTGAGGGACGCTCTACATCCAGGCTTCCGATTGACACTATTTTTTATGGCACCCTGTATGTTAGGCTAAGTTGTCGAGTTCGCCCAACTGCCTTAATAAATAAGCAATCCTAGGGCTTCGCAAATGAAAGTTTGAATTTTCCGAAATAAGGCATGATTTCGTCAATAGCTCATCAAAACTGTCTTCAGATTGCCTAATCGTAAAATACTCATACGCAGATGCAATTAGACATCTTGGCGTTTTCCACATACAATTTTTGTGCCATACCGTGTAAACTAAAGGTCTAGGTACAGACAAGTTCTTGATAGTTTCAATACAAAGTGTAATAGCACACTTAATTAAAACATTTATGTGCAGTCTCAGACTTATGATAATTAAGAACGTTTCTAAGGTATGAGTTATGTCTACCATCAAGATAGGTTATGAATTTTGTCTTTCATAACTCGGTATATAAACATAAACATATCATTTATTTGAGTCGTACACAAGATTAGACATCTGTTTGTTTTTTTTACAATGAGTAGTAGGTACAGCACCAAATACATAAATCTAGGAGAAAAAAAATTATAAGCTAAGCTATGCGAATTTAGAAGAAAACAGAAAAAAAGAAAGATCAAACTATCAAGATTACAGAAACTTTGTAAGTGCGCTAAGAAATGTCAAATAGAATTTACGTTCAATTGCTACTAAGAAAATTAGTAGAAAAGTAGAGCAAAATATATTGGAAGAATTATCAACAACTATATTCTTTGTAAACTAATGAGACTTTTGAATGCGATCAAGGAGTTGGCAGTTTGGATGATCATAGGAAGATTATTCCACATACGCAAGATCTGGACAAGATAAAATCTTTTCATAATCGTCTTATAAAAACGTGAAGTTCCTATTGCGTTCAGATGTTGCGAAATTGAAGAGTTCTCTGAGATATTCTGGTTTGCCTGACTTTAAAAGATTAAAGAAGAATATCAATGATCTACGCCGAAGGCAAGAAGTCAGAGGACAACCAAGCAATCTTGTCCGAAAAGAGGAAATATGATCAAATCTGTAAAGACCAAATACAAATCGAATGCAATCATTAAAGGTAACCTCCACTTTGCGAGCACAAAAGTAATCAAGCTTAGGGTAAATCGTACTACAATTTGTACAGTATGGCATAAGTATTGTTTTTACAAGCTTCTGACGAGCAGTTATTGTTAAGATACCCGCATATAGTCAAAGTCTCCGAAAGCCGAAGTAGAATTTTCTAATCAATATGTTACCATTGTCACAGCATTTCATATCTTGACTTAAAGTAACGCAAAGATTTGTAATTTTACTTTGCATAACTAAGTTGATACCATCCAAAACGAACAGAGGAATACTATTTCTATCAAAAGTGTTGTTGTAAAAGCAATACACTGCGACTTTCATGGATTCAGTATCAGTGGCGGATCCAGGGGGGGGGGGGTCTTGGGGGTCATGACCCCCCCCCCTAAATTTGAGAAAAAATATTTAATTAATTGAGTTATTTGAAAAAATAATTTTTTTTTTATTTTATACTTTTCTTATTTATATAATTCAACTTAAAAAAAAACTTTATTCCGAAACTTAAAAAAATAACAATTTATTTCAATGAATGCTATTGTATGCATGTGATGTATGTGTATAGGTTTTTCTCGGAATTTGGGTTTCGGACATCAGAGAAACACTTCCCAAGCCACGAAACAGACTCCCTCGCTACCACATCAGAGCCCTAACTTAACTTAGTCCTAAATCCTGATGTATTTCGGGGCTTAGCTTAGTCGAAGGCAATCACTCTACGCCGTTTCAGGAAGCTATGATTAAGACAACTCGCACACTTTTATTTTATTTATATATATTTTTGTTTACTTTTGCTTTGTTCACAAACTTTTTCTTTCACAAACTTCCTCTTATGGTTATTTTTTTTATTTTATTTTTTCTTATCGCAACTTCTATTTTCTTTACCTGTTTACAATTAGTGTTCAGCCTACCGCGGCGGACGATGGTTGAAATGAAATTTGATATTTTCATAAATATCAAACCATCGTCTTGCTATTGTGCATACATTGTTGCACCCAGAATGTATTCCGCTCGCGACAATTTGCTGAAAGGAGGCTTTTTGGTGAAGACTTGATCGTTTAAATCTTCACCGAGTAAATTTTCTGCGCCCGATATGTATGTAGGTATATATGTACATACATATCGTATTTTTATTTTCGACAAATCTTACTGAAGGTAAGATTTGTCGTGGGGCTTTTTTCTATTGAAATTTAAAACTTTTATTTGTCCCAAGTCGTTCTATGGGAAATACTTTTTGTTTTTAAGTGAGGAATTTGAATCAATTGCTGATGGCAATTTCACACACTCTAACACTCCTAACATTCTAAAATATTTGCAGCGTTCTTATGTAAAACCACTGACATTTAAAATATGGACTGACTACGTCCATAGAAATACACTGCAGAAAGTGGGCTCATTTCTATATAGCGTTCTCTTTCGATCTAAGCACCAACTACTTATTCGCACGTCACATAGAAATGTGACCTAACTCAAAATTTGTCGTTTTTGAGTTAATTACACCATGAAAGTGGCATATTTCTATCTGATTGATTTTGCCGCTAGATAGAGATAGTATCACTTTTCTGTTACTTAAGAACAGAGATATTCTTCATAGAACAGTGTGTCAGTGTCACTTTTTGACTTGTGACGATCTTTATAACAAACGTAAATATGTTTTCGACATTTTTACAGTATTAATTTAAATTGTGTCACTTTTCCACAAAACAGCAATTATTTATTAGAAATTATATTATGAGTTATGACATTTTTCCAGAAAGTTCAAAGTACGGAACAACAACAAAGAAAAGCGACACAACTTAAGAGGATGCGGGATTAACAGCTAACCTCGCCAACTGCGGTAACAAAATCTTAAAATTTCTTTTATATAAATCTTCAAAAATATATTTACTAACAAATTTAAGAGTTCAGACTATTTTTAGCAAACAATTACTGCGTTAAGCTAGAATTAATTCTATGTACAGCTTTTCGTTTTTTCGCTCTCCTGAAAAGTTGCATTTTTTGAGTTGGTCACTTTCCTATGTAACGTGCGAACTGAGAAAGGGCTGTAAACAGTAAATAAATAAGTGGGTTTGTCGAAATAAATGTTTTTAAATTAATTATTTGGGTTAATAGAAATTCGAGAGGTTTCACTTTTCAACTTTTCGCCAATGGATTTTTCAATGTTGGCACCGACGTATGAACTATTTTTGACACAAAAAATTGTACCCGCATGAAATAGAATTATCGAGCAGTCCATATTATATATACGAGTGTGGAAAAGTGACAAAAGTTGGGCTTGAATGACTCCTGCAGTTTGCACCCTATTCTATTAAAAAAAATTAGTTTGTGTAAAAAAAAAGTATACTAAAAAAGACACATCATCCGCACCGCTTAATGCGGATTTCCTAGTTCCAAGTACTGCAGCAAGTACTGCGGTGGCCATGCGAACCGGCGTTGGATGTTTTTTTTTTTGCTCGATGATTTAATTTGTAAAATGACCAATATGGCCCTACTCAAATAGATTTGTACATCATCAGCATACATATGCACTTTGACGTCACGAACTACTTCAGGTAGATCATTGATGAATAGGCTAAATAGTAATGGGCCCATGACTAGAGGCTTGTGGTACGCCGAATAATAAAGTGAGTGAGTCTGAGATATTATTATTATTAACACGTTGGTAATGACGTGAGAAAAAATATTTAATGAGAGTAAGAATTGAAGTACTGAATTTAAAACATCAAACAATTTATGCAGAAGGATGTAATGAAAAATAGGATCAAATGCCTTAGTGAAATCTAGCGGTACTATGGTACTAAATTTGTTTTGATCCAGGGCCAATCTAATGTCAGTGGATACCCTTAACACCGCTGTCTCACAACTGTGAAAGTGTCTAAACCCTTATTGGCAACGCATAAGCAGCTCATTATTCTCAAATGCTCAAATGCTTATAGAGCGAAGGTCGGCAAGGGACTCGGGACATCTTTTTTTTTGTATTGGGGATATACTATGGCAGATTTCTAATCTGAAGGAAACGTTGAAGTCGTTAAGCATGAATTGATCACATGAAAAATGTATTTACCACAAAATGGAAGCAATAACCTGATAAATCGTGTAGACAAACCATCGGGTCCAATGGCATCAGATTTGATCGAGTTAATGGAATGGGCATATGTCGAATATATTTTTGACAGTTGAATCTTCCATCTGGGAGGACTCGACCACCCAGGTCCAAATTTCTTTAGTGTTCAATTTGAGGTAGCCCCCAATGACATATAATATGATTTTTCTATCATCGATAATAGATAAATAGTTAATTTTATGGATTGGAACTATAAGAAATCCCTTTTTTTATTTGTTATCATTTCCTTATAACATAATTGTAACATCAGACCGTTACAAGTGCTTTCCAAAGTAGTCCGGTCATCTAGAGTTAAATAATCTTTATGGTTTCTTGTGATTTTTAAAAGTAGTCTCCCTGAAATGGCAGTTGATGAGTATATTGTTAAAGTAATCTGATAATTCCTAAAAGATACCTCCATAATATATGAGATGAGCTATGTTTTAATTTCGGGTGGAATCGTTGGAATATTATGTTATCGAGTAGACTGAGGAGCTCCTAGAACCCCTTTAATTGGCTTCATTTCATAATTTTCCTTGCAAATAATAACAACAAAATCCCTCTTGCGATTTGAACGCCATCTAATATAAAAGTTATTGTTAGACTTCGTTTCTTTTATTTCGGAGCTTTGTGTATGTTTCGCAGATGGCTGTTAAGTCTTCGATAAAATTCTGTTTGTACTTAAGGCAGTCGAAATACTCGTAGGCTTACATGCCATCATGTTGATTTTTTTTTTTTTTTAGAAATTCAGCTACATTCCGCCTACGTTTTTTTTTAGTCAGTCCACTCCATTTCAATTTTAATTTCAAAAGCTGCTGATTGGTCTCAGCGATTCCTTGAGGTGAGCTGGTGAAAAAATCATTCTATATACCACTACCCCCTCCTAGTCTATTAGGAGTCCCCCATTAGGAGTTATATCTATTAAAGATTTACCCAATATTCCTGAACCATGGTGGGAATAAATGAATATAGCTTTTCACTTAACTTCTGGATTTAGGAATCATTTAATACCTTGTAAAAGTACCTTTCAAATCGGGTATTGCTTATTATTTTTCATTCAGGCATCTGTTAATTTTGCACAATTTTAAAAATGAAGAGATTTTTCTATAAAAACATCATAAATTTCATTATTTATCTCATTGTCTGGTCAATAAGGCGTAAAAAATGCCTTTGCTCTAAAAACAAGTGGAGTAGAAACGGTTTTGATACATGTTATTTAATTCCGAGCACCGACGATAAATCCAAGTTTTCGGCCGGGGGGGGGGGGGTCATGGTCCGCCATCTAAGATTAAAGATACAAAAAATGGTTTTTTCAAAATAATTCCTACGAAAAAATATAAATTTGAAGAAGACTAAACTCCCTACATTTTAACATTTTTTTTATAAGTCTGATATGTAACAAGTTACCGCAGCGCAATCTTGAAAATTTTTCCAAGATGGAATGCACAAAGTCAAGAAATCATGCTATTTTACATTGCTGTCAGAAGGCATAGAACAGGCAGATAACAAAATCAATGTTGTGGAGGGGGTATCCTATACATATAGTTGAATGGCATCGTAATGATTTTTCTGTCAATTTGTGAGAAATACGATCAATATGTACGAAATCACTACGATCGAAGAAGCAGATATCTGCCGAAGGTTTTTTTTCAATGATACAATTACAATTTCTCAAGAACGGTTTTTGCCAAATGAAAAAATTAAAGCCCATCTGATTTCGATGTTGACCAAAAAATTTGAACAGGCTGCTTTTACTGTTTAGCAAGCCGAAAAATATTCTAATGTCTTGATTGTCAACACAGCGATTTCTTTCTGTTCATCATTCGACTTTGTTTTTATCGTTGACGAAGACGTGGATCTTTTCGCTCAGCTGACAGCATTAGGATCATCCAAAAACAATATTTACCTTCACAAATCAGGGAGAGGCAGAAAGAGTGTATTCCGCGAATAGTTTGAAAGTGAAGAAGAAGCCAAAAATATCCTCTTTTTTCGTGCGGTTAGTGGAAATACAAAATGTTGTTGGCTTGCCCGAAAAAAATACAAAAGACTCAGTGCCTTCATTGGCATCATCAACGATCAAAGTGCCCAAACCAGAAGACATAGCATTCTTTGGAGCATGCTTTCTCTCTGCTTTGAATGAAGGCAACATGGAAGACGAAACCCTGGCAAGAAGTCCCCTATCAACATATTAAGCTTAGCTTCTTTACCACCAACTAAGCACACTGAACAGGACCATGTGTATAGGATCAACCACCAAGCCAAAAATGGTGTGGAATCAAAAAAAAAAATCCACGCGGCTGGGGCTGGAAACCTGGCATCAGTAGGCTCATTCCAGTACCAATGTCAGAGAAATCTGCCCTAGATACCTTACTTTAAATATTATTTCATGCAATTTCAAAACGGGATGTGGTGCAGAATGTGGCTGCACAAAAGGTGGTTTAAATGATCTGTTATTTGCGGAGGCTGCAATCGTGAATCCTGGAAGATTGCATCAGAAGTCATCATCGAGAAAGACGACGAAAATGAGGCAATGACATGGATGGAAGCCCAGATTTTCGAAAATGGGTAAGAGGATCGCTAACGAAGACAATTATGAACGCATAAACATCAGCCAACCAAAGACCACCAAAACGAAAGAAATGATAAAAACATACTCGGGAACATAAATTAGAGAATATCAGCCGTATTCTGTTACAAAAACAAAAATATCTGTGAATTAGGCCTACTGATAATACGACATTTAAAAAAACACGCGCCGTTTACTCTACCTCGTGGTGGTGTGGAAATGAGTTGACTTTGAATATACATAATTACGTAACGAGAATAGCTACGAATGATTTGTTAAAATAAAAAAAAACGAGGAATTGGACGATTTTTTGGAAGAATTTTGAATGTTCAATTTTTTAACGGGCGCGGAACTAAGTAACATACAGGGTTTGTCCAGAAAACAAGTTGAATGATTTTTTCTTCCAATCCGGAAGGCTACCGTGTTGCGATTGGAGGTCGAAAAGTTAGAGAGGGGGTCTTGGGAATGCTTGTAGTGTGTATCGGTGTTTGAGTAACGCCTCGGGAGTTCAAAATGCCACGATTCACTGAACAGCAACTTACCATTAAATTTTGTGTTAAGCTAAGGAAATCAAGCTCCTAGACCGTCACATTGCACAACAGCCAATTTTAATTAAAAGTCCTTGAAAAGCTCTGAAACTGGGTGCTTCGTGTCAGCAAGGAGATCAGTGGAAATTGGCGACTCCATCACGTCTCATACTGCCTTCATTGTTACCGAAATCTTGGCCATGCACGGTGTGGCATCGCTGCCCCAGCCACCATGTAATCCCGATCTGGCAACAGCGGACTTCTTTTTGTTTCTTCGAATAAAGAGAAACTTATAGCGTCATCGTTATGGGACGGTAGATGCCGTGAAAGCCGCCGCAATGAGGTGTCGGATGAAGGTTCCCCTCAACGTATTCGAGGAAGCCTACGAGAGCTAGCAGAATCGCTGGAAAAAGTGTATTAACGCCTATTTTGCAGAATACTAAGCTATTTTGAAGAATACTAAGCATTTGAACTTTTATTTTCAATAAATTGTTTATTACGGATTTATTCAACTTATTTTCCGGACATACCCTGTATATATCAAAATCGTTTCTACTCCACCTTTTGTAGGGCGAAAACCCCTATTGATTGGACTATCAATAATTTTCATCTATCTGATATTATTGCCCATTATTAAAGCCACAAATCTTCTCTTTCATCGCATGCAAATACACGGAAGTTAAATTGGCTAATCTAAACCATATTACTAGGTACCTAACCTATCACAGGAAGGTATGTTGGGTTCCTTACTAACTCGACCTGCAATTGTTTGTGCTGTACTAATGTAGTATTTAAGGAACATTTTAAGAATGGGCCTCCTAAGCAGTCATTATGTTAAAACGCGTTTGATGATTACCTTCAAAATTGCTGGGAGGATTAACTGAAGCCCAAATGTGTAGATTAGTTAGTAAGTAATTATTTACGACTCCATCTCTATTACTTTCGCCATAATGTTTTTGTTGGCTCTTGCTGAAGTGTTCATTAGAACAACTGAAGGCGTATAATTGAATCGTCTTTTTGTAAAGCTTCAGTTCAGTTTTGTCAGCTCACCTAAAAATATCGCATGGTATAAAGAAAGGCACCTTGATCTGAAACATTCTGTATAGTGGTAGTCAAGAGTCCTTTAAGATTTTTTTAGAGGTCCAGAACTTGTTCTAAGTCTTGTATATGAGGACGAAAGAAAGTTATATTAATTGTGGAATTCAAAGAAATTTGTACAAGTCCAAGTCATCTATCGAGATTTAAGTCCAGCGCCTCTTGTTTGACAGTTTTACTTGCCATGCAGGTAAAAATCGAAAATTTCAGGTTTTAAATATGTCGTCAGAATCTCGAAACATGTATTAATTACAAGTCTCATGTACGACACTGATGAAATATGTTTTTTTTCTTTTTTTCGAAAATTCTAGCTTGTGTCGAACCAGGTGGCTAATAGCATATAATTAAATCCACATTTCTGGTGCCAGGGTGTACACGATGTTGTAAAATTTATTAATAGCAACTGAATATAGGTTATCGTTGTACTCATGCTGGGAAATTAACTTTGTCACTACTATTCAAAACATTGTATACAAGAAAAAAAGAAATGTAAAAAAAAAAATCAACCTTCCTTAGAAGCTGTGTACCATCGCACTGCTACCAGTGTATGCCTATAGCTTTAAAACGCAAATGGCACTGAAAGTCGATTCAAACTAATTAGCAAGCTAAATTTCGTCGTCTTGCCTCCGCTGTGCATTAATATCAATAAAAGAATCTCAGCTTTGGCACGCTACCAAAATTAGTAAATGAGGGCCAGTTTGCGCCGGGTACCGATTGGAACGGCAGAAAAATGTGCTATAACTCTTAATTCGCATTAGCTGGTCCCCTCGGTCGGTTGTGTAGGTGGAGAGAGTTGTCAGGGGACCTACAAGAACAAGAACAGCGAGTTCTATAATATTGTGAAAATAATCCAACCAGAGGGGGTGGACGACTTGTTTACGAAGGGTTGCATGTCGTCACGTTATTGGTGTCTGCAGTAATACTCCTACAGGACAAAGTTATTGGTAGTAATAAGCAGGAGATTTCCGTTTACGTTCTTTCAGAGATTGTTTCTGTTTCCTGCCCCCGAATCACAAAAAAAAAAAAAATCGATCAACATCGAACGAGTTACGAGTGATTTAAAGACACGTTAAAGACATTTTTATGATAAAAGTTCCAGGGGAGAACGACTTGTTTGCAATATCGCGACTAAAACCATCAAAAGAGTTTTGATTGAACTATTTCCGAACACATAAAGTATGCCGATTGCCAGGAAATGAATTTCCCTCGACCTTGATGTCATAAGAAAACCAATCACCCTAGGTCAGTTCACTTTAGTCTCTGTTGTAAAATGTTTTTTTTTTATATGTGTCTCGTCCCCTAGATTTGAAATGCTTAAGTCTGTCTTTTATTTCTAATGATTATGTTCATTGAAAAAAAATTTCTATATTGCAATTGAGGATAAATTGAGGATGGAAAGGTTTTTTTTTTTTTTTGTGAAGTTAATTAGGATTTCGGAAAATTCAAATATGCTGCTAGATGTCATTTTATCCTCCCATAATAGTCACTTCTATTCATGATCTGCAAAATATTATGCCAATGTTATTCTGATAAACATACATCTAATTTTGATTATCTCTTTATACACTAATTTTACAAAAATATTGGAATTTCTTAAAACTGCATCAGTTCTTGATATGATGAAAAAAAAAACTTTTTTCATCTGTGGTCCCTTAAATACAGCAATCTAAAATTTCTCTTATTTATTTGTTTAAATTATTTATTTATTTATATGTTCAGTTAACGTTTTTATTATACTTTTAATGTGTATTTTTTTGTGAAATATGTTTCAATAAGCCTGATCTGAATAATAGGCTTGTTGAGATACCTGGAAATGAAGTTCTTCGCTCATGCCGCACTGGTGGCGGTGTGGCTATATACTTCAAGAGAGGATATCATTGGAAACCTGTCCTGAGTAGTGAAAGCTCTATTACTGATGCCGATTATATATTCTGTCAGTGTTAAGTCCCAGTGTGGGCTTAGCATAAAAAGGGGCAGGTGCCGGTTTTTAAAAAATGACAAGACAGGATCTTCAATTTGACAAATAATTTCGCTTGTTTATTAATCACAAATATAACTCTTAACAGCTAGGCAATTCAGTACTTAAATTCTAATTCAAATCACAATTCACTTAATCTACTTTAATTCAATTCAACTTACAATAATTAAAATTAACGAGCCTCCACTGGCGAATTTCTTAATCCTTAATCTGTAATAAAAAAAGATCAATTATTATTCATCAACTCAAACAAAAAAGGGGGTTGGAATTTCGGGTGACAGAGTGAGCGTCATTCAGCTGCTCATAAAAAATCTGGGATCAAGTCTCCCAATATAGGATGCTGAAATAAAATATTAGAAATTTTGATTATTTTGTTAGTATAAAAGGGATTCAGAAATACTTCCCTTGGTTTTGTTAATCAAGACTTAATTTGGTTTCAGAGCCACCGATCTGTCTTGTCGCTTGGTCAAGTCGCAAGTGATTTTCTATTTCCAGTCGCTCGCCTTTTATAGGCAGAAACACAATAGAAATTGTGTCTGCCAGTGGTGTTGCCATGACGCTCGCGTCGTTTGCTAGATTTTTACATATTTAGACACCCAGTGACGTCTTAATCGGAATATTTTGCTATGTACTGAACGCTGCCATATTGAATCTGTCAAACGATTTGGTGGCAGCTGCTTGTTTATAGGTAAGTGTTTACTTTTAAAATGTTTCTTACTAAATTGTTATTAATAATTTGTTTTTTCTTTTTGATTTTTAGCTGACGGCCTAGATGAACTCGCGCAGTGCCATAGGATTGGATTCCCCTTTTTCAAAGTTAAGTTTGAGTTTTTAGTTAAAGTCTCAGATCATGAAATGATTTGAGATTTTTATAATTGTTTATGTTGTGACTGATGCTTGTTTTTATTTTTAGATTATTTTACTGATAGCATCGAGGGATCTTTGAGTATATTGTCTTCGTGGGAAACATCGCGGGATTTGTTGTTATTAAAAAGTGTGTGAGTTTTCAATATTTTAGTTTTAGTTTAAATAATTGTTCCGCGGCGGAACAGTCAGCTTGGTTCAGGTTTTGATAAATGTCTGATTGGCTGCGTATATAGACCACCTCACATCAATCTTGATAATCTTAAAAATGATCTTTCCCACATCGTTCCACAGTTTTGTGATGTCATTATCTGTGGCGACTTTAACATCAATTTTCTTGATGGTTCCAGCTCAAACTCATTTGATAACTTTATATTATCTGTAGGTCTTTACAGACCCAGTAGCGAACCAACACGGGTTACCAATTCAAGTTCTTCCCTCCTTGATATTTTTCTAATCGCTGATCAATCCAAAATCAACTTCATGAATCAGGCTTCTTTGCCGGGTATATCAGACCATGACCTAATTTTTCTCATATATAATATTCATTTACAGGAACCTTCTGTTTAGAGTTTCCTTTCCTTCTGTAATTATAATGCGATTAATTTAAATGAGCTTCATCACGAGGCTACTTTCTTCCCTTGGGATACCGTTAATTGTCTTGATGATGTTAACGATCAAGTTGAATTGGTTATTAATGCCATCAATTATCTCCACGATAAGCATGTGCCTCTTGTCACTAAACGTGTTAGGCGAAGGGACTGTCCTTGGTTTTCCGAAAATATTAAACGCTTGATTAAGTTGCGCAATAGGGCATATTCTGTATGGAAACGATACCAACTTACAGTTTTTTGGAACCAATTTCGGTCCTTACGCAATCAGGTTACCAATGCCGTCCGTCGAGAGAAAAAAATATATTTTTCATTCATTCTAAACGTCAATCTTCCTTCTAAACAACTTTGGAAGAATTTAAAATCTCTAGGCATTCGTTCCTCTAGTAATTTTTGTTGTACTGAAGATCCTGATGAGCTTAATAAACAGTTTCTATCTCATGCGAGGTTGTATAATGGTGATGCAATTGATATCTCCTTGATGACTCCCCATGCTTCCAATACTTATAGTTTCTATCGCGTTACCGAAGTTGACATATTTACTGCAGCTTCCAGTATTAAGTCAAATGCGGCAAATATCGAAGGCATTAATCCACGATTTATCCGTATTCTGCTTCCTCATCTTCTTGCACCTCTCGCTCATATTTGCAATACATGCATTATGAGATGCCAGTTAGTTTCCCATTTACTGGAAACTTTCAAAGGTCATACCAATCCCTAAAAGCTGTCCTCACACTGACTATCGTCCGATTAGTATTATTCCCTTTCTTTCCAAAATATTTGAAAAAGTTATTTTTCTTCAAATATCTGAATACGTTGCTTCCCACAACTTGTTACATGATTGTCAGTCTAGCTTTCGACTCAACCATAGTTGTACCTCTGCTTTACTGAAGGTAACTAATTATATTCGAATTGCTCTTGATGAGGATAAGTTCGTGGGGTTAATTTTTCTCGATATTTCCAAGGCCTTTGATACTGTTGATCACTTACTGCTTTGCAAGAAACTGGTAGATAATTTTCAATTCCCGTTGCAGGCTACGAAATTTGTTTATTCTTACCTTTCTAATCGTGCATAAATGGTGCTTTCAGCTGATAGGTATTCATCCCCACTTTCTGTTGTATCTGGGATTCCCCAGGGGTCAATCCTAGGTCCATTATTATTTTCTATGTTCATAAATGATATTTTTACCTGTGCTAAGCATTGTCATATGCATCGGTTTAATTGAGGATGGCGTTAGCTGCCTGAATGAAGACCTCGAGAGAATCCACCAATGGACTATCCTAAATAATCTTCTCATTAGTCCAGCGAAACCGAAAGCTTTGGTTATTTACAGGACTTCTATTGACACGTCGTACTTTACTCCGACCATTCTTAATAATAGCATAATTCCATATGTTGAATCGGTTCGCAATCTTGGGGTAATTTTTAATAAGACCTAGAAGTGGAACGACCACATTAAGTTTATCATGCGTAGAATTTACGGTGGCCTTCGTTCGCTTTGGGCCCCAAGCTTCTTTACACCTACTGAGACGAGATTGCATTTAGTGCACACACTACTGGTTCCCTTAATAACTTATGGGTGTGAAATCTATGGCAGGCGCGATTCTGTTTGCTAGAGGATGCTTTTAACTACATTTAATTCTATGATTAGGTACATATACAACCTTCGTAGATTTGATCACGTCTCACCGCATGCTTCTGCAGTTTTTGGTTGTACTCTTGAAACTTACTTGCAGTTTCGATTGATTACTTATGTCGCTAAAATCATTAAACTCTCGCAGCCCAAATATTTGTTTAACTTACTTACTTTCGCTCGGTCCACCCGGACAATAACTCTTATTTTGCCTAATGCTAGTTACGTTCTTAGTAGACGCCTGTTCTTCATCCAAGCTATCAAATTATGGAATTCTTTGCCAGCTTCGTTGCGAAGATCGCTTATGTCAAGCACGTTGGCCACCTTCAATCACAATGCTTTAATTCACTACTACTCTTAGAGTAATTCTTTATTATAATTTAGTTTTAAATTTTCCTTCTACGTAAATTAATTGTTTTCCTTCATCTTTCTTAGCTTTGTAGTTTTGTAAGTCTAGATATAAGTTTGAGTTACTATGTAGTATAAAAATCTTTTTTATTTTAGTTATTGTATTCTTTAACTTGTGCAACCCAAAACAATTTTATATTCTCATTTGTACTATGCCAATTGCTGAATAAATTGAAATTGAAATTGTATATCTTAAAAAAAAAATCGTCATATCAAGTACAAAGCTAACTCCTGAAGAAGGGTAGTAATTAAGACCCGAAACGTTGAGGAAATAATAAAAAAACATTAAACAAAGATCGGAGTTTTTCTTAAGAAATATCCCAAAACCTTACATCATAGACCAGATCAAAAAACATAACCAGCTGAAGACCTCCAATCAGCTATAAACCATCACTACTAAACGTAATTGAACTTTGTTACAATTAAATGTTTTGTTAGATTCATATTTACAATTCTTTGTGAAGTTGAATGCAAGTGGATCTTTGTTTTTATATCTGCGAAAAAAGGAAGAAATACTCATTAAATAAGTAGAGTGCGTCTCATGAGTTCATTTTCTAAGCGTAGTTTTATATAGAATAGTATTGTTCTCTAGAAATTATTAAAATATTCATTACAAAAACACGGACTCACTTATCGTTTTTCACGATATCCTTTTGACGTCCTCTTCGTAGTTTTTTCCTAACTCAACAGGTTATCTGCTTAACCTTTGTGCTCTCATCATTATCCTCCATGTCAAAAAAGAATTAAATTGTGTTTTTTTAGTATTGCCAACTGCCACCTGGGGCAAAGTATAAATAAGAATAAGTAGAGACAAAGGCGAACAAAATAGGAAATTTTTCGTGTTTTTTTAGAATGAAACAAGTAATTTCATATACTTTCGTCTTTTGCATTAATGGGGGACAAGAACTTGGCTATACACTATTGTAGTGCAACTGAGACAACGAGTTAAAAACAAAAATCGGGAGAGCGTAGGATTACCCGAACGACAAAATCTTATTAAATCCCTCAAAATCCTATCAAACTATTCATAATAATGTAGATCAGGTCACACTACCTCCTATTTTTAAGATAAAGATAAATTTCGCTTTGGCCCAGATGCCGAAAGTTCCTCTCAAATAAAATTCTAATTTTTCCCGAAAATATCAGAGAATCCAGCATGAGTTCTTCCACTTAATCTCTTCATACTAAAACGGATGTAAACAGGAAAACGTGCTGTTCAAATATAATGGGATTACACCAACAAACATTAGAATTCCTGCGAAAAACATTGGGACAATTGTCTTAATATTTCAGAAAACCCGGCTTTCATAAAAGCGCGGGAACATTTTATGAGCGTAAAATCGCAAAACTCCGCCAATTCTCTCTTATTTACGAAAATAATTCATTTGCCATTCCGTTTCGTTGCATGTAATCTTCGCTTTTACATTTTTTGTCTTATTCGTAAAATGTTCAAAGAGGGTTTGATTTTTTTTTATTTTATTTTTTTATATTTTTTCTTATTTTTCTCGCCGTGTATATTTAAATGGAAAACAATCGGAACACTCTTCTGTGTCCCTTCTTTTAGTTATTTATTCTTTGCCTGGAGTGCGTTCATACATGAACGCAGCATGCGCAAATTGCTGCACTTTTAACTAGAAGTCTCATCATTAATCATCAATCATTAATTTGCTATGCGTTAGTTACTTATAGAGGTTAATTGTGTACACGTGTTTAAACAAGTACACTTTTTCATATAAACAATAACTATATCACAAAATTACAGCAGGTAATGAAAATTTATTATTATATTATCACCTCAAATCGCATGTAAACAACAGCATAAATATCCGATAAGAAATTTCACAATTTTAAAATGGCCAATTGAAGTAGTATTATTATACTGCTCGTGCTGGATTTCAAAACTTGGCATTTTTGACATTTTCCTCCTGCCAGGTATCTCTCATCCTAGAACTGTGATGCATGCTAGCAACATGTGGGTCCTACCATTGACCTGTGCAATAATAAAGAGTCGATCAACTTATCGAATTGTTCTTTTGTATCAATTTCAAAATTAACAATTGCTAACCAGGGATATGTTGGGGTATTGAACTAAACATTAATATTAGAATCCATATACTGTGGAAAATATGCTGTTTTGAATTAAGCTGTCCCTGCTTAATGGTAGATTTTATCATTTACTGCATAAATCGTGTAAAAAAAAACAAAATTCCTAAAAGTGGATATGTTGCGGTTTTGATCCTAACATCTTCTTGTTTTTTTAGTTCTTTGAATTATGAATTTGCGCGAATGTTTTAAATTTTTTGATTTTTTTTTCCCGAATATTTTTGTGACTGTGTTAAACTGAAAATTAGTATAATATAAATGGAATTTTTCCTCATTCTTTCAGTCGTGTTAAACCGAAACCGTGTAAATCGAAGGTTATACATATTTTTGTAATGAAACAGGTTTGATCTATAAAGCGATCAAAAAATTACCTTTATGATATTCCTTAAGTAAGGATTATAATTATTTGAAAATGGAAAATTCTCTAGAAAGGTATTTAAAATTTATTATTTAAAATAAAAACTCAGAACATACAAATTTTTAAATTTCATAATTTCATAAATTTTTCATTTCAAACTAATCAGCCCGTTAGGCAACTGCCACACCAGGCCACTGATATGCTGAGTATCAACAGCACTAATATCTTAATGAGGCACACTACATTGTAAGATCTGCTGAGCTGATAATCAGTAAGTGATTTGCATGTTGCTGATTTTTACTGACATCAGTTTATATTTTATATCCAAACTAATTAAGACTGGTTAGTATATAAAATATTAAAAATGAGTGAAAGAAATTTTGTTTCAAAATTAGTGTAAAGTATTGAAAAACGAAGGTGCCTGTGAGAATTAACGTGTGGAGACTACTGCAAAAGGAATAAAAAAAGCTTGGAGAGAAATTTCATGGTAAATTAGAAAAGATGGTATGTTTTCTTGTGGAATTTTTTATTAAATTACACTCCATACTGACGAGAATTAGGTTTCTGCTAATACGAAACGCTTCTTCTAATCAATTTTTGAAGCTCAAATTTGCAATTGATAATTGTCATTAATATCCTTTCTTTCCTCCATACACGGAATATAACTCACCTTCCCGGAGTCGTTGGGCTTCCTAGGTTTTATCACTTATCATTAACGATAGCTCAATTTTATTATTGATCATGATTGATAGTTAGATATTGTTCTCTTTTCGTTTATCATGAATGATAGTTAGTTTTTCTCCAGATGTAAATGCCGTTAAAAAAGTCCCGACTATATTAATAAGTGTATATTAATATAGATATAACCCACCACACACACAATATTTGCATTTATTTTGCTTTTTTTCTTCCATTTTTTAATAATAAAAGCCGTAAAAGCTCTTCCTCATCGGTGAATTCTATTTTAAGTGCTTGCGATTTTGACATACGAGTAAAAATCAAATCACCTTAAGTTGATGTAGCATAACCTACTGATGTGATGTCTTCTCAATATATCAGCTGCTGATTATTTTAAAACTTCACCATCACCACATCAATAGTCTGGTGTGGAACTTGTCTAATGTGTTTTATAGAAAAGATTTCAAAAATCAATTTTGTGTATTAGATATTTTACGAAATAGTTATTCGCTACAAAATAACACAACTTTTTCGTAGACATTTATCCAACAGTTATATGGTGATTCATAGTATATATAAAGCGAAAATCTTAAACCCATCCTTCGTGTCAAATATTGTAGTTCGGGGACAGGAGGTATTAGTATAAGATATCATTTCACATACTCCATTCTGCTTACTTCCGGAATGTAACACCCTGTATAAATTGAATTTCGCTATATAGATACTATCACATTTATTAAATACATAAAAATGTATAATAAATAATATCTGTCCAGAGCTTCTAGAATATCTTCAAAAAAAAAAAAAGCAAAAAACATGGAGTGCAATGCAATAAATGTACTCGACTAACTTTGCCAAATTGCGCTATTCATTGAGAGAAATTGATCGAAACTACCATTTACAATTATCGTTTTTTTCAGCTACATGCATTATGTATGTATGTAGTACTTATAGTCTACAGACAGTAAAATTTTTAATGCCCTTAATTTTCTAGAAGCTTAGTTTCTTTAAATGTTAGCAGCATGTTCCTTTGAATTATACTGCAATAAATAATCCACAAAAAAAAAGCTCCATCATTCTCAAACTACTCCCCACCATTATAATTTCTTACTGTGACTGATCCAATATAAGCAAATAAAAACCACTACCTTTCAATTTAGCCGTAGGTAGATAAGTGACAATTTTAAACTGAAATTGATTTCAAAATATTGCTTGCTGCCTCTTCAAGATTCCATGTAATATTAAAAAAAAAAAATAATAATAATAATACTGAAACGAAAATGTTAACGTGCACATTAGACCCCTAACCTGTCACAAACTCTAACGACATGCACGTTTCGTACACAAAAAGGTGTGAAAATAAATAATCCACAAAGTAACACATTTCCACAAAAGCCAACAAATCACTGCTGTCATTTGGGGCTGAAAGGTATTCCTCCCCAGACATATGTTTAAAGCGTTGAAGTACTGCTACTGATCATTTATTTCCGTCTCTTTAAGGATTACCGAAAATCTAGGGGTTCAACAAAAAGCTTGAGCAGATATTACGTGAAAAGCCTATAGAAAATTCGTTGAGCTTTAATTATAATGCTGCTCACTTAGCTGCCAGTTCCTTACTGAATAGCATTACAGTTCCAGCCATCATTTATGTATTTGTTTCAACTGGAAAAGCTTCAAAGAGATGCGCATGGTTCGATTCCCGAATCAACTCAACATAGCTAAAGTTTTCATTGCTTCAGACTGTGGTTTTATCAGAGACCGCCCACTCTCCTTGAAAATGGGATGCACTTTTCCATTTGGGACGATAACATTTAGTATAACCCGATAGCAGTGCCCCCTCTGTACAACGAACTTTACGCCAATTTGAGACGGAATGATGAGGCTTGTCCTTAAAGTTTTCGGAGTGGCTCTGTAATTGTGCAGACAGCACTAGTTTTTTCTATATAATTTTTTCTTTTTTTTCTTTTTCTTTTTTTATATATCTACATATAGAAATTTATACATAGTTTAGTCTGCTAACCGAATTAGGAAATTTAGAATGATACAAGCACTTGAACTTAATTGAATTCGTAGCCTGCATTTCAGCTGCAGGCTGCACACTGCATTTTAAGCGATTTTTTTTTTATAGTTTTTATGAGAATGATAACAAAAGGTTAAGTATATGACGGTGGAAAATTTGAAAGGGAGAGATTGATTGAAACCCAATTTCCGCTCTACTTCGATTTGGAACTGAATGAATAATTGTACCCAATTACTCAATTGTACTAGTACCAAATATTTTCAAATTTTTATCAATATTCTATAGAAATAGTGATTCGTAAATATACGCAAAGGAATTGAGGGAGTTATGAAGATTTCCGACGGAAAAGCTAGTTGTTCGAAGTATAAGTGGAACGTTGCGGGTTCGTGTACCACTTGCAATGGATGAGCTTTTCTTCTCGTATTTAAAGTTCTCAACTCTATTGGTAGTTTATGTCTATATGGTTCATCTTCATCATTCGAAATTTAGATTCTAGTAAATTTTTTAATTAATTTTTTTTTTTTGTATTTTGGGGGAAAGCTATAAATTAGACTTTTGAAAACATTTATGTCATTTCTGGTTTTTCCTACAAGTACATAAAATCTACAGATTGTTTCTTTTTTTCGTTATTTCTTCGCCTACGGAATGATGTCCACATATGTAGTGAATTGTGTTCTTTATCTGTGTCAAAAATACTTTAAGCTCATATTAAATACTAGGATTAGAATTGAATCTCCTCCGATTAATTTATTTATTGGGGATTATCATTTAACCAATGATCCTGCAGTGATCTTGCATACAGGCCTTGAATAATCCGGTACTCAGTTGAAGATCATGTTGCAATGATTTCCTAGTTTTCGTTTATAGTTTAGCAAGTCCTAATATTATAGTTTTAATCCATTAAATAGTAGGCGATGATCATGTGGTATCATATTTTGTATACCTACATGCTATTATCCAAAATTAGAAGAAACAATTTTTCATCTGCTTGAGGCCTTCTCTTCTCTTCCTTAATAATCAAAATTAATTTTTGCTTTTTAGCAGGTTCGTGGCTAACGTTTGGTTGTGTTTCATTATAGAAGAAAGTGCCGATTGTAAAGGGTTTTTCAATAACAGGTGTTATTTTAATTAGCCCGTTATTTCGGTAGATGTCACTTTTGGAGCTGTCAGTTTTTGACATTTGACAAGTAGAAACTACGCCATTAATAAAAATGGAACGATACACGATTCAACAACGCATTGAAATTATTAAAATTCACTATAAAAATGGTGAAAATGTGGCAGAGACGGTTCGTAAAACTCGAACATTTTTGGGTCGTCGTGAAGCACCTTGTCGGACCGCAATACAGAAATTGGTAGAAGAATTCGACCTGTCGGGACAAGCTAGTGATGTGAAGAATAAAACCCGTGCACGTCGTTCAAGAACAGCCGAGAATATTGCTGCTGTAGCCGAAAGTGTTGAAGAAAACCCAGGTTTGTCCATTCCTCGTCGTTCTTTGGAGTTAGGCATTCCACAAACGTCCTTACACTGTATTTTGCATAAAGATAACTCAAGCCGGCCGATCATCAACAACATCGAGTTTTTGCTGATTGGGTCCTTAAAATGCATGACAATGATCCGGAATTCCATCAAAAACTCATCTTGAGCGATGAGGCCTATTTCCACCTCGATGGCCTCGTCAATAAGCAAAATTGTCGCATCTGGGGCTCGGAAAACCCAAGAGTTATTGTTGAAAAGCCTTTCTATCCTCAACGTGTGACTGTTTGGTGCGGTTTATGGTCCCGCGCGGTCATTGGACCTTACTTTTTCGAAAATGAGGCTGGAGCAACAGTTACGGTGAATGGATTGCGCTATCGACAGATGATTAATGATTTTTTATTGCCGGAATTGGATGGTATTGATCTGGACAGCGTTTACTTTCAACAAGACGGCGCTACGTGCCATACAAGCAACGAAACCATTGATCTTTTACGGGAAAAATTTCCGAACCGTGTTATCTCTCGAAGAAGTGATCACAATTGGCCACCGAGATCTTGTGACTTGACTTAACACCTTGCGACTTCTTCCTTTGGGGCCACGTGAAAGAGAAGGTCTACGCCAACAGCCCAGCGTCGATTCAAGACCTCAAAGATGGAATTCGTGAGGCTATCGAGGACATAGGGCAGCCACTTTGCGATTTGGTTATGGAAAATTTCATGAAAAAGATATGGTCCTGTAGGCGTGGTCGTGGTGGTCATTTGGCTGATGTTATTTTTCCATTATTAACGGCATACCTTCCTCTTTATAATGAAATAAAGATCCGATCATTTATCTCAAAAAATGGCATTTTTCCTTGAATATCGAAATAACACCTCTTATTGGAAAACCCTTTATATACTAGTCCCAAAGGACAAAGGAAATGTTACTGTGGCAATGTATAAGAGTGATTATTTTAGCAAACTGCAGACAATGTTAGCAGATAACACCACCTATAGAACCCTGAGTACTGACCCAGCTTCACGTATACAGAACAAAAATAATGAAATCGCTAAATACCTTTTTCAGAAACGCCTCATTTCTGAAAAAGAAAAGATCCGTATCAACACATATAAAGCGGTAGCACTCAAGATGTATGGCCTGCTCAGAATACACAAGGAAAGTCTTTCAATCAGGTCAATTGTATCAATGTTAAATTCAGGAGCGTATGAGCTCTCTAAACTTATGGCTAACATTCTACGCCAATTAACGATCAACTCGAGATATAAAGTAAAAAACTCTTTTGAATTCAAGGAGAAAGTTAATAACCTACACCTAGATTCCATCGAAAATATGGTGTCACTAGATGTGATATCTCTTTTCGCTAATATTCCCACCCGTTTTTGTTTGTGCATCTAGAAGAGAAATGAGAGAAGATCTCTGATAACACAAACATTCATAAAAACAAGTTCATGGAGATCTTACAATTTTGCACCATAGAATGGAACTATTTCCAATTCGATGGAAAATTATACAGGCAGATCTTCGGAATGCCAATGGATAACCCACTCTCCCCTATCATGGCGGACATTGTTATGGAAGTGTTATTAAATACCACCATAACCAAACTTCCGTATCAACCCAAAATTCTGGTCAAGTATGTTGACGATCTCTTCACTATAGTGCCACAGGAACATATTCCGGCTACATTAAATATATTCAACAGTTTTCACAGGAAACTGCAATTCACTGTACAAATTGAATCGGATGGTAGGATTCCTTACCTTAAAGCATTAGCAATACGCAAAAACGATACTATCATCACAGATTGGTATCAGAAACCTACTTCACCAGGTAGATTACTTAATTATAACTCCTACCATCCGAGATACCAGAAGATCAATACGGCTAAGAATCTCGTTGATAGATTAAGTGACATTTGCTTTCACAAAAAAAAATAGGAAGAAAATTTACAAAATTTTGCTGCAAAATAGTTTTCCCACACGTAAGATTAAATATTTAGTTACCAGCTATAAACCCAACCTCCCAAATAATAATGACATTTATGCGCTAACTGACAAAACACAACAGGAAAGATCCAAGATATATCCTGGTGTCAGATATATTCCAGGTGTGTCTGAAAAACTAAAAAAGGTAGTCAGTGCAAAAAATTACCGGATTTGTCCTGCCTTCAAGGCTGACAAAACCATTAGGCGCTGTTTCATCCGGGTGAAGGATAGGACAGATATAGAACATTCTACAGATCTGGTTTATAATATTTCATGCATGGGTCCAGTTTTAGGTAATTCAAACTGTGATTGAAGTTATGTGGGTACCACAAGCCAATTTCTTAAAAATCGGCTGGCAGGTCACAAGTTTGATATAAAAAATAAACAGACTAACAAGACTACGATGTCCAGCTACTGTGTGGAGGCAAACCATTTCCCAGATTTTAATAATACAACAATTCTATGTAGGAAGAAAATATTAATAAGAGGATGTGCCTGGAGGCTTTGCATATATATACCACAGCTAATACAATGAACCGTAAAACAGACATTGACAACATAAATTCGGTGTACTGCTCACATCTAAACTAACCCATGATCAAGGTCATTCGGTTCATAAAATAACGACACATCGCGCAATGTGGATGCCGTTTTCATCTTCATGTTCCGTAAGTAGTAAAAACATTGTTAATTTTGGCAAAAGCTTACTATCGTTACTTTGTAGATAAGATCACCTGAAGACGCGGAGTGTTCACCTGCGAAACGTTGCGGCATATCTTGAAATTTAAAATTTTTTTTAGACACAAAAGTTTGTTGTCCAAAAGAAAGACCGATATCCCGAGCATCCATCCTTTGAACTAGTCCCACCTTCATCTCCTTGAAATAATCCAGACCTCTTTGTAAAAGGTTAGGAGTGTTTGGATTGAACTGTACACCATATCAGTTGGACTCCAACATGAATTACCAAAGATCGCAATTCTATGCCTAGTTATCGCGTAAATCAACTAAAATTGTCAGATCATCAACCAAATAAAGTTTGCATATACGATCAGTCAGTGATCTTGTTAGTATTGACAAAATGCTACTATTTTTGATAGTGTTGTGTTTCCTCTTTGTTGAAGTATTCACCATGGCACGTTTGGCATGGGTTAACCCTGCAATATATAAAAATATGTGTTTTAAACATAGGTTTGAGTGCCTATCGACTTCTTAACTGTATACATAATATGGAACCCATAGATCAGTTCTGATCAACAAAAAATATGTACAGCCGAGATTTGACAATAAGCTCATCTCCTGTTTCGTTACCAACAAATTCTTGACGACCCGGACAATAGATCAACATGAACCAATTAGGCATATCCAGTTAGTCAAATATTCGTTGATACTCTCACATAAGCTCTAAATATTCTACAAAACATAAAATCATGAAAGGGCTTTATTTCTGTCTGACAGTCGGAAAAGAAATTGTTTGTCTTTTATTTTTGAAAGTAACCCGAACTTAGAGCTACCTCTCATAGCTCAAGCTCTGATTCCTGTCATTGTTTGGACATATTCCAAACTAGTGCTCAACTGTAGATAGTCCGAAAAATTCAAATCTCCCGATCCTCCAGTAGTATACGAGGTAGTTGGTATAATATTAATCTACCAGACGGGATATAATGATCTGATGCTATTATAAGTTCAGCAATATCGTCGAGTACCTCTCTCATTTTATAGAATGACTTTTGCTACGATTCTTTCCTAGAAGAAATGTCGTTTTCAACCTATATGCCAGCATTTGCTACAACACCCACTAACTCTAGATGCAGAAATATAAGATTCATGAGGATGTCCGACGTTGTTGGAGCCATGCACATGTTACCAATAATAGTTAAGGCAAGCAATTCTTTGTATGCGCTGCCTAATTTTATGTTAAATTTATAAAGCTTTTCCCATCTCCTAATCTAACTACCCATGTGCTATCTTAAGTCACTTCGCACGCTTGGTCCAAAATTAACTTTAGACTTTCGATATGTCTAACTTAGAGATATATAAGTCATTATCATTTCCAAGACTTTCTGAACATGTAAGAAAACTTCACTACCAAAGCGCTAGTTGTAATTGCGATCATTAAATAATGTCATCAATGTGGCCTTGCAAAAATAAGAGTACCCGTGTCGAGATAAACTAAGAGTTCCTTCACTACAAGGCATCAAATATAGTGGAATCAAGCACATTACTTAGGACAACTTCTGGTCATAGTGCCTCGAAGCGAACTTCCCAGAAACTTCGCAAAAGGTTTTCGTGATCTCAGTTTCGATTATATATAAATTAGAGATTATCTCACTTAGATATTTTTTTCTGTGAGCACGTGTGATGCTATCAAAGGATCAAAATATCTGTCTTTAATAATATACATAAGTAAAGGATAATCTGGCAATTAAAAACCTTCTTTGGACATATGCTTCAAGTACGATTCTATCTAAATATGCATCTAAATCCATCGATCCATAGAAAATCATTACTTCTGTTATTATTGTCTCCGAGAAATTCTGCCGAACAACTCTAATCTAACCCAGTGAAAAACACTTCCTTCAACTTTACATCATTTTTATATTACGAGATGCAATCTTCCAATATTTATTTTTAAAGTGGCTTAGATATTCAGTGCCTATATCGCTCTACTTCTATTTTCCAACGTGGAATACTTCATACATGTACTGTTGTTTACATGCTCGTTTGAAAGTAAAAACTTGTAAAGCTCTTATTGAAAAGTCGTCCGTATACTGTAAAATTGAAAGAGCAACAGTTGATGTTACTTTCCTTGGTTTAACTTGAAAAAACTTTCGAAGCGTCAAATACCTAAGTTGTTACAGTTCATTCTCGGTTTAAAATTCTTTTGCAATTTGTAACAATATATTTTCAGGATGCATAAGAATCATAAATATTAGTAAAACTAATAAAAACTAGCATGCCAACATATGCATATACCAACCTAAGAAAAAATATACCTGAGGTCTAAATTGTAACAACTCGGTAGGGAAACAAGCCAGGCAGCAAGAACTATACATGTGCTGTTACGTACTCCTCCGGTACGTACGAACTAGCTCAGGAGAAGGGTGAGGGTTTCAATTACAACGTTGTTCAAACTGGATACACACACATACAAAACACGAAGAGGGCGCCACGTGGTCTTTCACTCAAGAAAGGGTAGACCACGAAACCTATAGAGCTTAATTAGAGGATGAAAGAAAATACCCGCAGTTAAATATCACTGGTAGCATTCTAATGCCCAAGAACAACCTAAAGCGGCTAATCCGCAGTCTCAAGATACTTGGTTAATACAACTTTACTTAATTATCTACGACACTGAACTAGTGTTATATCTTCTATTTATTCAACGTACTAGGCCAGTGTGATCTTACTTACTACTATCGTATGTCTTACTTTTACTAGACTATTCCGAAGCCCCACACTAATGTGAAGTTTCTTTACAAATCAGAAATACCTTTGGATAGGTGATAACACAATAAGCGTGGCCTATTTGTTCCCAAATAGTATTAAATATTCTCGCGGTCACCATCTAGCCGAAGGCCTCGTATCGAAGCAGTGCCCCATTCTATGATTCTATGATTTCAGTTCACGACACTGTAAATTATATCGTATATCTCTATATGTAAACTCGTACCATTCGGGCGGATATTGCCCGTAACCGAGTAAAATAATGCACAGATTCTATATTTTAAGTTTTCAGGTCAACGACTATATAAATTATATATCACGTAGACACCTACGTGTAGGTAATTGTAATTCGGGGCGAATATTGCCCGCAATCAGATAAAGTAATGCACGTAAAAAAAGAAAATTAATTTGTGATTTTGAGTATATTTAGCTTGTAGAACCCGGAACCTTCATCCCAGGGGAATATCTCGTTTATCTTTAACATCTTTCTAAATTAGTCCTGCACCAGACTCCTTCACTTTACTCCTTCTCCTCGCCACGATCTTTTTTTTTATTTTCTTTCTCTAATTTGGGTTCTTTTCCACGATCTGCTTTCCACTGGGTTTTTACTGTGGTTATGTTTTAATCTTTCTGTACACGTTGAGTTTTTTATTATCCCGGCTTTTGATTTTTCTGGATGTTAAGTCTTGGACTCGCTGTTTCTCTGCCTAAACTTTTCGCCCCCGCCAAAGAACCGCCAAAAAAAGGCTTCCTTTATCGGCCTTTCGTACTTGTCCGAAAAATGTTCGCTCAGCTGATGCGTGCTTTCCGTTAGTGACACTTTTATCAATTTGGCGCAACTGTTTATTAAGTTAACTCGGGGTGCACACTACCCGCCGTTATATTGATAAATTACCACTTACTTTGTCATACGGTCGTATTGCAAGTTCTTTGTACACATTTCGTTAATTAGGTTTAATTGTTTATATTTTACACTGTTATGTTTAACTTATTATCTTAATTTCTGAAGTTTGTGTAGTCTGTAGTGTTAATTACAAGTGAGCGTTATTGATTATTTATTGAGGTTTTCAGTCGTGTCTGTGTGCATTATTAGTTATTTAGTTTCTAATTCGTAATTGTTATTAATTATTCGCTTTATCGATTACTTTTGTAATTATGTAGTTATTACTATTTAACCCAAGTTTTCTCCTATTTGTGTTTTTTTTTTTATGAGTTTCCTTGCCCTGAGGCTTTACAATGAAAGAGTCTGATGGGCACCTTCCACTACCTGTGGGTTATTTCTTTTATCTTCTGAACTGTTCACCAAGGGAACGAGGTTCACGTGATCTGTTTCGTGTCTAGTGGGCAATAGAAGCGGCTAGGTGGTTCTGCGATTACACTTCGATTTACTTATCTACTTTGTAATTATTAATTCGGCTTCTAATAAAATTTAAGTAAATTTAACTTAGCTACTACTTAATTATCATTTTACGGTTAATATTCTAAAGTCAGATTTTCCTTTTCTTTTTATATTTTAACTAAGTACTTGGAGAAGTTACAAAAGTTCTATGTACTGCGTTATTCATTAAAGATATACATAATTGATACGTAAACGCTACCTGACCTGAGGAAATACCAGGATTACCAAATGAATTAGATGAAGACAATATGTCAGCGATTCCGGTGGTTACTTGTTGGCGGGGAAAGCCCTTACTGTTGAGTGACTTCAGCCGTCAGTTATAGTGGCCCTTAACCTTGTACACATGTCATTATAGAATTGTATTCCCTTTGTGTAGGTTGCCTTTGGCGTTTGTCGAGTCCAAAACCATTTGGGAGTGATTTGAGGCATTTTATGAAGTTTCGGCTCCTACTTAGCAGTTGTAGGTGTCGCCACAGCGTTCCCATCTTTACTAATCTGATTTCCTTTGCGTAAACATCTTGTCCTGAAATTAGATCAGAACAGCATCAACACTTTTATTGGATAATCCAACCTCATAAATAAAACTAAGCCCAACAGCTTTCGAGAACGTAACAGTGCAGTGTACTGTGTGTAAATTATACACATAATTATATACCTCAAAGCTGAAAAAATTTTAATGTGCTTCAAATATATGAAAACCAACATTTATTATAAACTTACGATAAAATTGAGAAAAGCAGGAAATTTTAATTACGCAAAGATAATTTAAAAACAAGTAAAATGCTGGAATTGGTCTAAGACCAATTGTTATGATACCTTAGATCAGCGGTCGCGAAACTGTGATCCGCGGACCAATAGTGGTCCGTATCAAAATTTCGCTGGTCCGTAGAAAAATGTGGAATATACTTACTCATCACGCTAAGTTATGTTTTAAGATGCATTGAAACATAATTCAATTCATAACAATACGTGAAAAGTTATAAAAAGTTTCGTGGCACTGGGCCATTGGATGAGCGGTCTCCCAATAAGTCGTCCTGCTATAGCTGCATTATTCTAGCTACATGTTTTGTCTCGTCTCGTTTCGCACTCTTCTGATGTATAACTCTCCTGTATGTCACATATGCATATCAGTTGAAGCATTTAAAGGTGGGCTCACGGGAACATGAAATTGACTGGAGAAATTGTATTGGGATATGCACAAACAGTGCCGCAAATATGACTGAACATCTTTCGGAAATTGTTTGCAAAGGTGAAGAATGTTGGTGACCCACACACTTTATCTACACACTGCATTATACATCGAGAACAACTTGCAGCGAAAAAAATATCTCCAGAACTACACGAAGTATTATCAAATATCATTGAAATTATAAAGTAAATTCGACACAAAGAACTCAATTCTCGAATATTTGAGGCACTTTGTGATGAAATGGTTTCCAAGTATACTCACACATGTTCTTCGTTATGCTGAGGTGAGATGGCTGTCGAGGAGCAAAATACTGATCCGACTATTTGCCTTGCATACCTGGCACATATTTTTTCCCTGTTAAATGAACTAAACATATCCTTGCAAGGACAACTTCAGGACGTGTTCACACCACGAAGTAAAATGGATTCGTTTCAAAAGAAAATATTACTGTAGCAAACGCGCGGTTAGTTGAAGACGATCTGCAAATAGTTTTCTAATTTTGATGAATATATGAAGAGGAATGTTGTTAACCAGCAAGTGGTAACCCTAGTTAAAAAGCATATCGAATCACTTACAGAATATTTTGCTTATTATTACCCAAAGAATGAAGACTCCAGACATGGTAATATGTGGATTATAGATCCGTTTGCAGCGAAAATTCACAATAATAATTTAAGCATGCATCTAAAAGAAAGCCTCATCGACCTATCGTCCGACAAAACTCTCTAATTTAAATTTCATTCATCCTTCCTTATCAAGGTCTCAGTTTTAGCTTTCCATAAAAAGTGAATACCCTTTTCTTAGAGAACAGGCGATGGAAATTCTGATTCAATTCTGCACAACTTATTTATGTGAAAAGGCCTTTTCATCTGTCACAGCCATCAAAACATGGTACCGATCTCGGCTTGAAATAAATGCAGTTCTCCATCTTGCTGTAACAACATTGAATCCAAATATCCATAATCATACTTCAAGTAAGCAGGAACAATCATCACACTAGGAATGTATCTTTTAATTGCTTTGTTTTTACAGTTTTTGTTTATTGTGTTTATTTTATTATGGTACATTTTATGGTACATTTTATGAGTTTCTTTTTAGATCACGATTTTTTTTTATATAAATATATTTAACACTTAATAAATCCTATTAGTGATTCGCGGGATTTAAATTATGAATTTACTGGTCCGTGAAGTCAAAAAGTTTGGCGATCGCTGCCCTAGATGTCTGTCCATATGTCATTTCGTATGCCCACCCATCTCTGCAAGTTTGATTTTTGAAGTGATTTTTCGCATATATTTCTAGAAAGGTTAATCGGACAGAAAACAGGATTATAACCAATTTTTTATGATTTCATATTCCGAAGAACTTCAGTACACTAAAACCGTATAGGACTTATCCTTTTCACATTATACGTAAAATCCCAAGTTTTTATATGGCAACACCAAAATAAGGTTGCCCGACGTAGTCCATTTTTGAAATTATATTTACTATTTTTATAAAAACACTATGTGCAAAATTTCAGCACTGGACGTGGACATGTTCTCAGGTGGTATCCAAATATGTTCTGAAAAACGAAATTTTTTTATGGCAACCCTACAAAGGAGTTATCCGATTTGTCCCATTTTCGAACTTTATTTTACTTTTTTTTTAAAAGACCATATGATAAATTTTAGCTCTCTAGGTACACGCGCTCTCGAGTTATCGTGAGGACAGATGGATGTCTGATGGATGGACAGACAGATGGATGGACGGACGGACAGACGGACATGCAAAAATTAAAACGACTTTTAATGTAATACATGCGTGTCTAATCGATTTTGCTCTACAATCATTATTTCTACTTGTTACAAACGGAATGACGAATTTAGCATACTCTTTCGATTTTATGTAGAGTATAACAATTTTATACGAAACGGCAACACTTAATAAGAATATTTTATAAAAATTAAATACTTTATTTAGTTGACAAATAAAATAAAGATTTTTATTGTGGGTATCGACTGTATTAAAGATTTTATTTTGAATAGCGACTAAAGTAAAGGCTCTTATTGTGGGTATCGACTGCAATGAAGATTCTTTTTTCTGGTATTGACTGTAATAGGAAATAAAGTTTCTTACTATAGGCATCGAATGCAGTAAGAATTACTAACCTCACTTTATTCCTGGTATCGATTGGAATAAAGAATATCCCAATCCGAAACCTCAATAAAATAGAAAGAGCGAAACAACTGCCAAACATTTAGCTGGTGAGAACAAAGTCAATTGTAACAACGTTAATTTTATAATTTGAATTTATTTCATCCTTGCTTTTTGATCACTTATGGAATTGTGGTTTAATGTTTCTATTTATTATTAAATTTATACCTTTATACATTCTATATTTAGTAAGTCATCTTATTTGTTTTAAAGTGTAGACCCGGTGAACAAGAGAATAAAACCACGAAATTAGTGTCTTTAAACCAGCATTATAAATTCCACAAGATTTTCTCATTAATTGCGTGCTCAATCTGACTATAGGCAGAGCACTTTACATATAAAATTAGCATTACCCTTCTACTTTGATTGTCGTGAAGAAATGCACGTATGGATAGTATAACAAAAGATGTAAACAAAATTGATAAACTAATATTTCTTTTCTTTTTTTTTTTTCAAGAACACCAGAAGTTATAAATTAACTTCAACCAAAGTATGTAAATAATATTAGTCGGATTTAAAGAAAAAATTATGTTTATAAAATCCTATCATTTGGGTCTAGCGTCGCTAACCCTATTTACGAGTAGCCTATCCCAGATTTCATAAATACGTAAAGATTACCAGATCTCATGCCGCCAGTGGAGAATAAAAATTCTGGAGAAAAATTCTCATTAAAATTTCAAAGCAAATATATGCTTACCTACAGCCAGAAAAAAATTGTTGAAGGTCAAGCAAACTTTTTTGTACCCATCCCGGCGAATTATTCTTACCGTTCTATAATAACTGAAAACTCCTTAGAACAAAATATTATACAATAAATTTTATATTTTCTACATATGTTCCTTGCTGCAACTAAACACAATTCAAACCTGAATTAAATTATAATTAAAATATTTTATTAAATTTATAACTAATTAATGCCCAACAGTACTCCTGGTTGCTTACTGAATCTTAGTTCAATTTGTAAGAATACAAGTCTCTACAGTAATAATCAATGTTTGCTTTATTAAAAATTAGAAAAAAAAGTTTAAGATCAGGATTACAATTTTTTAGTTTTGTACTCTTTTTAATTTTCATTTAAAATTTATATAAAATATTTCTATAATCCCAGAATATAGGAACTAGGAACTTCTGAGAATATACGGCCACTTGTATAGATACAACTTGTTGAAAAGTAACACGATATCCTATCGAAAACATAACTGCACATAGTAAACCTTTTACAGGTCTATACAAAACGTATTTTAGATTTTATTTACTTGAAAATTCATCAAAATTATTAAGAAACCCGAAATACCATCAGGTCCTTTTCTGAGCGCATAATTTTTTATTACAGCGTAAAGATTTTATAATGCCTGAAACGCCATAAATTTCCCAAAGTTAATCTGCCGTTGGCGAAGACACGCATTCCCCCATAATAAAGAGTAATGATGGCACAATGGAGAGTACAGTGGCTCCGAGATGAATCAAGTATTTATAAAAAGCCATAAAATTTGAAATGGGGTGTTAGACCAAAGAGAACACCGAACATTACTTCATTCATTCATTCATCGTTCATTGTGTGTTAGTTGTTGGTTGGTCGGCTAAAAGTCTTTAGAAAGGCATTCTGCGGTTTTTGCATAAAAGATTTCCACCAAAAATTTACGACTTTCACCTCTTTATATATCCCCACTTAATACATAAAGCTGATGGAAGATGAGCAATGGTATGAGTTACATGGAGATATTCATCTATTCCTAAAGATGCTGGGAAATTTTCATTTTTATCAACCCGTTAAAATTCACTGAACATTTTTCTTTAGAGAATATTTTTCTCTTTTTACATTTTTCATATATACACCTACATACATACATAAGTCTTGTATGCAAACCTGATGTAAAAATTTACTCACTTTGGAAGAGGTCCAAGTAAGGAAAGTTATCACTGCATCTACGAGTTTTCCTATGAACATATCTAAGGATATTTGGCACGAGTTCTGGAGAAAGTCGTCTGAGCTGAGTCCAGTTTACGACTCAGTAATAGTAATAATGATATTGGGTTTTCCCAATCCCTCCAGCAATAGCAGTGTAATTATTTACTGGAGATTGCTTTTATCCCCAGACGTTTTATGGCTGATTTGTATTTTACGAGGCAAATTTATGTCCTGATAATTTTCTGGACCTACCTAATTACGTTATCAGTGAATCAATTTTCTTTGATTACTTAGAGACTTTTCGATTATTTTTTGTTTCCAAATGGGGAGTATTATATTTAATTTGTGTATTTGTGTACGTGTGTGTGTTTGTACATAAAGGACTTCTTTTAAATATTATATGAATTTTGTGGTTAAGTTTTTTTTTTTTTTTACCCAGCAATCATCAAAATAATAATTTGAAATATTCAAATATCAATCCTAACCTCAATCTTAATCCTCAATTCCCTACCCCTTCTTCCTTTCCTGCCAAGGCTGTACTACGGCATCATAGGGTATCTATCCCCTGAGCATTGGCAAGATCATGAAAAAAACTCTTAAATGTAAGCTTTTACCTATATATACATATTTTTTATACGTTGAAAGACGTTGAAAACAGCTTTTGTTTTTATAGTTTTTGTAACTTAACTACCGTTACGACGGATACTATCTGCAAAGAAAAAGAGGACCTCTTCCAGACACTTTTAACACACTTTATTTAATTTATTTATTCCGCAAACTTAATATTGATCAAATTAATATTTTGAATGCTGCATTTTTGTAATACGTGCGTATGACACAAGTAAGTTCCTCAAATCGCGATACAAGTGCTCATATGAACGCTCATACATTTTTTTGAGCTTAAGACAAATGCCCATACATTTTGTATATCTTGATTTTGCATTTGATTTGACTTGACCCTATATATTATACAAATCATGATGAGCTCATCAATGAGCTCCTCATGAGTAATCATATGAACGTACTGATGAAATTTATTCCCGTTTGAATCAAAACCGAGAAAAAATCATTTATTTACTAATTCACAGATGTGTGCATGAAATATTGCATCTCTTTCACTTATTTAGAAATGTATACTTTGCTTCTCCTTTGTCCATTTTGCAATATTAGATGACCACTTCGATGAGTACATAATCGGTGTCGCGATGAGCTTATTAATGAGTATGTCAACGAGAGTCATTAATAAGCTCATTAATGAGCATGTCAATGAGTGCCATATTGAACTTATTAATGAGCATGTCAATGAGTGTCACGATTAGCTTATTAATGAGAATATCAATGAGTGGCATGATGAGTTTATAAATGAGAATCTGACCTTAAGATTGATTTCGTATATTTTCCGAATTTAAACTGAGGTTGCAAATCAAAATCTGGGATGCTGCCCTGGTAGCCCAATCATCATGATCGCACTGATGAGCTCATGATGATTGGTTGGATGAATGTAATGCTGGATTTTGTTCTAACATCGGGACTAAACTCATTTATATACTTCGCATTCATAAGATTACCCTTGTAGGTAAATCAAATCCCTCATCGCTGAGCATAGCCTTGATTACACTGGTGAGTTAATCAAATACCTCATCGGTGAGCATAATCATGATTATCAGGGGTGATTAAGTTTTTTTAATTCACAGTGAGTAAAACAAGAAATGGTATGTCATAAAACGAGTTCACAGTTTTATCAATGTCACGTTGACTTAGAACACCGGTCCAGTTACAATCCGATAGCCACTCATTCATTTTATTAAAATCAGCTATTTTAAAGTTATAACAATGCTCGTGCTTACTACAAGCATTAGAAGATGAAGTTAGAGGATCAAAAACAAAACTATATGTAGTGCTGGATGATGACATGTTTCAGGAACTATAGAAGTTAAACAACGCTTGACACGAGTTCCATTCGGATCGGAACAAGAGATTTTCCAGAGGCATTAAAAACGCCGCTAGACTGCATTAGGCCTGAAGAAATAATGTTGTCAATAAAAGATATGACAATTTGAGGAGTCGCTGAGAATGAAGGTAGCCATCCTTTATCGTCCAGAGAGTGCTCCCAATTAACACTAGACAAGTTAAAGTCACCAGAAACCAATAATTCATCAGCAGGCAGTAAAACTTCAGTAAGCTTAGCAATTCATGAAGCCAGCAAGTCAAATATTTCAGCTGATGAGCAGGGATGGATATAAACTGTAGCAATATATACGTTTTTGTGTAAAAACCTGAGAGCCACATAATAGTATAAACTTCAGATCGTCGGACTCAACAAAGTCGGTTAACATGCATGGAAGGTCGAAACGAACGGCGCAAAGCACTCCACCTCCAACAGGATCCTCCAGAGATAGACGATGGCGGTCACGGTGAAACTTCAAAAAAATCGGGACCAAAATGCACTTCATCTGCAATTTATCCACAAAGCCAAGTCTCGGTCAATTGGATTAAAAGGGCAGGGTAAGGTATTAAAAATTTTTTTATTGCTTTTTTTTTTTTTATATTTTTAACTGAATGCATAATATCTCAAGAATATTGTGTCAAAGTTGCAAGTCGATTGGAGCAAAATTGACGAAATTGTGAGTATTTTTATACCTGGCGGATTTTTATACCTACCCGACCCGAGCGCGCTATTGTAACCTGGCAGATGGTTCGCACTCTACACAATACCCTATCTTACCCTCCAGTTTTATTTCTAGAAATTTCAACACAAGTGCAAACGTGCTTATACCTGTACTGTATATTTTGTCAGCGAAGAGTATAAAATTGAGTCTAGCAGTGAATGTTCTATCGAGAAGACGTACACGCGCGTTTTTATACCAGGTTTTTTAGTGTTCGAAACTTTAAAGCGATTTCCCCACAACTCACGTTTTCAAAGTCGGTGCCCCTCATAACTGCAAAACTACTGCACCGATCCTTTTGAAATTTTGAACACTATTTCTGTACATAATTTACGAGGTAACGCTGGAGAGTTTTTTTCAAATTTGTTAATAATTTTTATTTTACAACAACAAATTAGACGATTTTTTCGCAAAAAATCGCGTTTTTCCCTTCAAAGTGTTCCAAAAAAGTTAAAAATTGAAATTTCGAAAAACCCTCCCAGCGTTACCTGGAGAAAACTATTATCTAACGAAAGAACTTTGATTTTTTGAATTCATATGATCCAGCACCAAGTTATGAGGGGCACCGCAATTCTACTTTTTTTCGAGACACGTCCGAACAATTGCTGCCATTGCCGTATTTTTAAATATTTCTTCGTGAAAATTTTATACAATATTCTTCGAATGTCATACTTTAATGTTCCATTAATTTTAATAATGATATTTTTACTATGTCGTCACAAAAAATTCACAAAAACATGCCTTTTTTTGTACGAATTAACCTTACCCTGCCCTTAAATATTCCCATTTCGTTGTGTCTCGTATTTCACGTTTAAATTTCTTTACCATAAAAACAAATAACGCCGACGTAAATGATTTTTCCGCAATGAAGCTAAAATACTTGAACTCATACGATTTATGCGATCTTCCCTTAAATAAATTCTTGCTGAGAATAGCATTTCTATGCACTTCTCGAAAGATTTGATTGGTCGATAAGATTCTAATAATGGATTTTTTCAATAAGTCGATAAAGGGGGAACTCAGATAAATTTACCTGGTGTCACTAGGAAAGCGTCAGAGTTTTCATAATTTTTGTAAAAGAAAGTGATCTGAAGAGTCCCCTTACCCGAATTAAGGGCTTGAGATCTCCATAGAAGAAAACAAGAAAGTAGTTTCCTTTCTAATTAGGAAAGTGTTGAAAATTGTGAATCAGTGTAAATTTTTTTGCAAATAAAAAGTTGTTAAAACTGGTTCTGGGACACTCCCCAGTGTTTGGGTAATTAATAAACCCAGAGCATTGTTTATTGTGTCCCAAAAATGTTCAATTGAGTCTGCGACTCTATTGTGTGACTTACACTAGTCAGGGGAGTAGTTTACCTACTCCTCGTTTAATTTGCTCCTTAGTTAAGAGATGAATTAGCCAAGGGTGCACAGCTGCATTTATTTTATGCAGGTAACAGGAAGAGTTTTTCTCATGCATTGTTTTAAATTTTATTACATTTAGTAAATTTAATAATTTCACAGGAAAGAATTATTTATTGAATCGACGACAGTTACAAATGTGTCCTCGATGCCAGGTTATGACATCATCCATTTTCTTCTTCTACATAAAAATATTTAAAAAAAAAAACTCCTCTTACATATTAAATTTTTAACTCTCCATAACACTCATTTTTTAATCAGTTTTTGATTCAATGCGAGGATTCTCTGTTATACTATACAAATAGCAAGTAATATTCAAAAGTCTCCAATCATAATATGCGCAAGATATTCTCGACGACTAGTCTGCCTTCAGTTCTACTAAAATACTTTAAATTTTCCATAAAATGCTAATAGACGGACGCAGTTATAATTTTATTCCCGATATTAAAACAGCTTGATAGAAAATTTGAATCCATTAAATTTTACCCTCCTCGCATTTTCTTCAATTCAAGTGTCAGATACGCGAAGCTTACAACAGCACAACTCTTATTTTATCCAGCCACTTTCGCCCTTCAAAATACACGAACAGAGTAGTGCTCTTGTTAAAAAATAACTCCGAACTGATTGTCTTCGCATGGAACGAATATAATTCTTAATCAAGTCGTCTTATTCTCTGGCTATATAGCAGTACACAAAATCCAAAGACAATTTTAGGTTATGCAAATTAGCCAGCTAAGACGGAATTAAGACCATATGGCACCCCCATAATTTTTCGTACAATATCTACATTCTCTTACTCGAAGGCAAAGAAAAAAAAAGAAAATATTATTTTCTTGTTCTTGATTATGTATGCAAAGCGAAAGCCAAATTTTATATTCAAAGTGTAATTTCGGTGTGGTGGAAAATTCTTATTTAGCTCGCCTTGTATTGCTTTTGCAGAAATTGCAGTTTTTGAATAGGTTTCTGCGCACAGTCTGGCTTTTGGGGGTAATTTTCTGAATGCTGCTGTATATAAATTTGTAGTAATTGAGAGATAGTAATAAATATGTCTTCGTAAAGTAACATCCATGTTTCAATCATCGAAAAGGTGCATATTATCACTGAACATTATTTAATAAGATCTTGAGATTCCCAAGAGAAAATTTTGGTTATTATCTTATGATGGATATAGAACTAGTGATACATACCCATTTTTTTGTAGGACACTGCTTGATTTAAGCAAAGAATGCATTAACTTAACACGTGTTATCTTTGTCCTACAGTTATTAATGACAAAAGTGTTACCGTGGAATGGAAAACTTGTAAGCGTAGGACTGGGAAAACGTACCACTAAATTTGTAGGACTATGTGGCCATTTCATTGTACAAATATTTACTAAGCTGCATACAAAAAATCAGCTGGTTATTAATAATTTGTATGACGTTGTTATTTGGACATATTCGGAGTAGAGGACTGGCCAGTCAAACCATCCATTTTGTAGGACAAATGTTTTTCCGAGTTTATTATCCAATTATCTCAATATTCAAATTAAAAACTTACTGTTATTCAGACAATTTCAACACCCCACCGAATCGACATGTTTTATACCTGCGCACTACAGTAGCTACCTCTATCGAGAATTTTCACAGAGGAAAAACTTGCCGTCTCGTCGAACCGAACTTACTCACGAAGATTCAGGCTGTTATTACTCACTAAAAAAAACAGGCGGTGGCTGCTGAACTATTTTCTATATATGCAAATACTAGACCGGATTGAATGTAATAAAATGCTGACTTCGTCTCAATCAGGTTTCCCAGTCATTTCGCAGTTGTTAAACTGAAATATTAAATTTTTCAACCGATATAAGGATAGCCATGAATGATTAATAATTTCACTATACTTCTTCTACTTAACTTATCTAAGTCATTTGATAGTTTCTGTCATGAACTTAAACTTACATCTGAATACAGGATTCAGTGCAGTTGCTATTTCCTTGATAAAAAAGCTGTTCGCTGATCGCTATTAGCAAGTTATGGTGGGTAAAAATGTTTCGACCTTAAGGTCTGTGAGATCTAGTCTCACAGAGAGGGGGCCGATGGAAATAGATAACTCAGCCTTTAAAATGCCAAATATAAAATTGTTTATTTAATGTAATGCTTAAACTAATATCACAGTAATTCAGAATTCAAAAGGAAAAGGACTTAAAACTACTAATATTAAATTAATTAAATAAAACGAATAATACAAAAAAAAAAAAAAAATATATATAAAATTCAGGTACAATTGTTGATTCAATATTTGAATAAAGACGGTCAGAATGACTTCACTATGTCCGTCACTTTCGCTCCTTTATTTATGAAAAAAAAAGAAAAAGAATAACAAAATAAAAACTTCTGTGAAATTGCTGATGCGTGTAGGCAAAGGATGTTTTGCAGCAGAATGAACTTACTGCTGTGTGTTGGCCAAAGGATAGCAAAATGCAAGTGCTGCAGCGTGTAAGACAAAAGGTAGTACATTGAAAATGCTGCAGCATTTATATCAAAAAGTTGTAGAATGAATAGCTGCTGCGTGTAAGCAGAGGGGTAGCAGAGGAATTTTTAACGTAATAAATATTTAGATTAATCTCTGAAATAGAATGAACCTCTGCAATAAGGGTGTGAAATGCTCAGAGTAATCTTGGAACCATAATTAACTTCTGTAAGTAAGTAGGGAACACAATTCGTATTCAGATTAATAATAATAATAATAGTTTTCTATTTTTTAAATGATAAATCTCATTCGGGAAGGGTTTGGATGTCGGTGGACTAAAGGTGGAAGTTCCCTGGCACTAGATATGTGCTTTTTTGCTGATTTATTTTAAAGTTTTAATTCTTTGTTTTACCCTTTTGTCTTTTTAAGAACTACATTGTTGAATGGGGAAGCTCATCTAGAGATCAGGGTCGTAAGCACATCGTGGGAAAATATTATGTATTGACTGAACAGTCCATCCCATGTGGTGTACCTCAGGGTTCTATACTTGGTCCTCTACTACTTAGCTTGTTTATTAATAACCTTGCTGATATTTTTTAAGATGCAAAAATTCACCTGTATGCTTAAGACGTGAAGTTTTACTTAAGTAGGCCCATTGGCTTAATTTTATTTATTTTTTATTCTCAAGATAACTGTTCTAGAAATTTTAGTCAGTCCATAACTGTTACCAGAGACGTTTAGTCTGATCGGTACTTTTATATTTTACAGTATATTATAATAGTTAAAGAAGACTTTTATTTATTTAAGTCTCATTATGGATCTATCTCAGATCTTTTATTATTCAGATCTCTGCAACAATAAATGATCTGTGATAGATATATAGATTTAAATAAATAAATGTCTTCTATAACTATTATAACTTACTGTAAAATATGAAGAGACCTTTATTAATAACAGTCCGTTCTAACTCTCGGTACTAAGCTAAAATTATAAAAGTCTACTAAACCTCTTGTTATAAGACTAAAAAAAAAATGAAAGTCCTTTTTGGACTCTTATCAAAAGATTTAAATAAATAAAAGCCTTCCATAACAGTTATGAATATCCAAAAAAAAAACAATACATTCAAAAAATAACTGTTATCCTATAATCTGAAATTTTCAAAGTCTTTTATAACAGTTACATAGAACTAAAACCAAAAGATAAATTTTAACTATTATTTCAAGATTTTTTCAAAAATTTCCATAACAGTTACGGTCCCTATTTTGCAGCTAATTTCATACTACGCAATTACTTAGTGCCCTTCTCGGCTATTCTAAAGCAACAAAAAAGTCGATTTAATAAGTGCTGTTTTATATAATATTATTAAAATAAATAAATAAATAAATAAATAATTAAAAAATAGTAAAAAATTAAAATTATAATGTTACAGTTGTTACAGGCGTCTACCTACCAATGTACCCATGTTGTTTGTTTTACTCATTTTAATTACTGAAATATTAACCAATCCACTTTTCACATAAATTGTTGGGAATATTACAAATCATAACAAGCTTTATCATTGCCACCATCATCAATTATGAAATTTTGAATTTTGACGTAACGTGAAGAAAACTCGAACCTCGGTACGTATCTCAAAATGCTTCCATCTATTATATTTTTCATTTAATTAGTATTTTTATACTCTTAATTTTTTGTTTTCTTCTTTTCCTCCTCTGCAGAAACATTGTGTTTTTAATTTTGGTGAGCTCTTTAGCCCTTATGTCAATACCCGGGTACCCATCAAGTACCCTTTAGCTCTTACTTGCATGAATATCTTATGTAAATATTTAACGAAAAATCATCAAATCCATTCAGATTCTCGATATATGAGTCAATTGATAGCGATTTATATACGCTCTGATGTTTAAATATACAGAAAAAAAATTAATAAACTTAACAGCTAAAGTCGAATAACCACTTGATCAATACCCGGAGTATCCGGGTACCCATATCTAAGAACATAATACGCCTACAGAATCGCATAGTAATAAATAATTTAACTAATCTTTATGGTTATATACAAATAAATATCGACATTTAACTTTTAATGACGTTTATTATAAATTATATCTGCAAATATATTCAAATTTGGAGTTTATTCTTAAAAACATGAGTCACATTTTGTTATTTCTTTTGAATGTTCAGCACAAACAGGTTTAGTGCAAATTTCACACCATTTTCGTGTCATCCTCCTGTTTTTGTTTACACCCTGTTGAGTAGGCTCAGTTCATATTGTAGCTCTGTTTGCTTTCCATAGATGATTTCGAGCGCAATCTTAATGTCGAAATTCCTTATGACTTCAATATTTTGAGATTAATTTTCAATCGCTGGCATACAAAATCCTTCACTTAATTGTCAAAAAAATCAATAAGCGCTCGTCTGTATATTTTTTTTTTAACATTTTTTACTTTCATAATTAATTATGTAACTCGTACTCGTGACATCCAAAATATTTGTAAGAGAAGCGAGAGGCCATCGGTTTCTCTGCCTGTGGATTGTGTAACTTACTAGCATCTGATCCATTGCATAGACTGCAATCTTCATTTCATTATAATAGCGGTAAATGTCTGGTTTTTCTTTCTGTCTTCGCAAATTATTTTATCTGAGTGCATGGTAGTAGTAGTCATTTTTCATTTATTTTTTTACATAAAAGCATGTAGTCACTTTCTTATGAAATCCAAATAAAGTGGTTATGAATTTTTCGCGTCGCATATCGAACATACTTTTATTCCATACTTTGCTGGTTTTGATGGTATATACTGAGTGAAACTCGTTGACCTTCTGTATAGATAAAGTTGTTCATCGACTGTCAAATACACCGTTGGTTTGTAATGCTCTGATAAGTTGGCATTAGGCATGGCCAATAGTTGGAAGAATATCGATACACCGATATTTCCAATGTTTTTTCAAAATATCGATACACCAATATATTGCTCTTAAAATATCGATATCCTTAGTATTTTCGATATTTGATATTATGTTATGGAACTATGAAGAGTGATTCGCTCGGGACGTAAAGTCCCGACTGTCAGCATGAGCTGACAGATCACTCGACGGGCAGCGTTGACTACAGGGCGGCACGCTAGTTCGCCTCAGCTATTGGCGGAGAGTGTGGGGAGGTTCCACAAAAAAACCTGCCGCTGCCGTCAGCCATAATCAAAAAAATTTCGTGCCTATCAACACAAAAGCCGGCACCCACTCGGTCCTGAAGGGACCCTTACGTCACTTACCTGTACCTTGTGGAAGGCGCAGATGTTTTGCCTTCTTTGCCGGCCCCATCCTCCCATCTGACTCTGAGGGGCATAATTCTTCAGAGTCCCTAGTTGACCTGGAAAGAGAGAGAGAGAGACTAGGCGAGCATAGACGACCTTCATCCTACGCGAGGGGGCTCCGGGACAGTGAAGGAAGAATCAAAACTTTAAAAATTTCATATTTACGTTATAATTCTGATGAAAATAAAAATTTCTTCAAAAGATACTTTTCTTTGGTGTAATTAGGAATGACACATCTACGTAACAAAAGCGTTTTAAATTAATTATCATTATTATTATATTATTTTACACTTAATCTCTAAATAATTTCCTTTGAAAACTTTATTTTGCAATAATTTAGTGACTGAGGATTGTTATTTCTCTCATACTTTTCTCATCTTCCAGTTCAAAACTATACACTTAAATCTAACTAGAAAGATTGCTTTCGATCTAAGTTTCCGTTCGGTACTTTCGGTAATATGTAGTATTCAACAATTTAACTATAGCTGGCTATATATAAAGCATTAAATCAAAAAAATTCAAAAGGTCAAGATTCCAATATGCATGTGTAGGTAAGTATATCATGAAATTAGACATATATATGCAAGTATAGATTTCAATTGAAACTATGTAAATATATGAAAAAAAAAACAAATATTAATGACGAAAAAGTTCTACAGTGCAAGTCGCTACAAAAGTCGGAGTATATACATGCATCAAAGGAAAAGTGCAATATATCAATAATACTCACAGTTAAAATTCCACGACCTAATGAAGCGCTTCAGCATCCGCCATCTAGTTAAAAATTAAATTAGTATTTAATGCTTCGACTTGCTGTCTGTAGGCTCTATCATACTAATTCGATGAGTTGAAATAACATTGCCCAGCGGCACTTGTATCTACACTTATATCTTGAACGAAATTAAATAAGAAAGTGCGGAACGTAATTATAATAAAAATTAAAATTTAAAACAATTTACAAATTCATTTTATAGTTGACGACTGTGCAAAGCATCGCAACCTTCTAGTAAACTCACAGTAAGTTCTGGTAGTAGTCCGACTGTATCGTCAGTACCACCGGTCAGAAGAGCTAATTCCAATTCATGATTGAATATCTAGGCGACCAATAAAAGCAGAAACCATTTATATATGCGTTTTTCAATCCTTTGAAAACTTCACTGAAGTTCAAATTGTAGTTTTGTAAAGCCGTCCGTTTTTAGGGTTCTAACATGTGAATTGTATTGTCGGATCCGTTTACTTGGCGAAGAAATACAGTTGCTTTTACGTATTTATGGTGAAAACTTTCCGTTCTAAACGAGTCTACGCTTGATTTATATTATAAAGCTGGACATATGTGGATACCACCGAATACTTTTAGTACCGATCACGAACTGTTGAAATGTATCTTGGTGTGACCAGTCCGAGAAATATTGATTTCAAAGCCCATGGTCGCCTGCATCAAAACTTCCTTGCTCAACAGCGAATTTTGTTAAATTGCGTATATCTCAAAATTGGACGGAAGACAGAAACGCCAGAATTAAAACAATCCGGCCAACTTATCTCTGGAGCAGCAAAAAGTTTTTCCCTTTCAAAGAGCTCAGCAAAATTTTCTTTCTCTTTGTCCAGCACCCTTTGGAAATTCTTAGATTATTTTATTTATTGGATTTGACACTACCAAGATTTATCGAAATGTTGAGGATTTTTTATGATCCGTTTTCTGATTTCATTCGTGCACGTAGACGGCCTACACGCTTCAGTAATTCTTGTAGCATATTGCTATATGCAATACGCTACGACCATAACAATTATATCTATAAAACTATTAATAATACTATGTTTCCATGAGCCAGAATTGAGTTAAGATTTAGTTAGCGTTAAGTTTTGCTGGCTGAGTTAACGCGATGCTGTTTCCATAAACAACTTGAATTGAGTTAACATATAATATATTTCATATAAAGATTCTGGATTTGTATTGAAGAAGCCACTCATCCGCACTACTCTAACTAATACTTACACAAAACCCAACATAACCCGACTGGTTTCGTGGAGTTAATATGGATTGAATGAAACTCAACTCTATTTTCGTTTCCATAAGCGCTAATTCGGATCCAATTCGGCTTGAACTCTGCATGGAAACATAGTAAATGTGCAAATAATATAGTAAAAACCAAAATTTTTGTAAGACAACCCTACGAAAGATTTATTCCCATTTTCGAACTTAAACCGGCATTTTTTATCATTTATCTAAAAAAAAACAAATTATTTGCTTTATATGAATAAAAAAAAGTGTTATGATACTTTTGAAACATATGTACGAGTTTGTAATATACATACATATCTAGCTATTGAGGACAATCTGTGTAGGTAATAGGTGTACAGGGTAGCTGTTTTTTCAGTGAAATAGTAAACATTAAACAGCGGCAGCACATTCAGTATAATCCGATTACCGGTATTCAAATCCTCTTTTCAAACTTTTTTGGGAGAACGAATGATCCACTTTCTAGTTATTTCCTTTATAATGGCTTTAATTTCTTTGTATATTTGTAGACCTGATAGATTTTCTTTTTAATTATTCATCTCATCAGCAGAACAGAAAACAGAAGAAATGAAAGAATCAATGAAATGAAATTTTACCTTTTATAATAAAGCTAAATAAAAAACGGAATTTTCTGACTTCTGAGCATGAATATGAAGCAAAAGAAAACTATTTCAGAATGAAATTAGAAATATTTTCTCTATGCAATACATCTATTGAAATATCGATACACCGATATTTAAAGTACATAAATATCGATACGAATTACCCCCGTATTGTAAGGGAATAAATATCGATATATCGAATATCGAATCGGTATCGGCCATCCCTAGTTGGCATTCAACATTGTCCATATGTCGCGTATAGGCGCAGCCTTATTTTCTTTTATACGATCTCCACGAATATTCGCATCGTCAAATCGAATACATAAACCTTAATATACCCCAAAATCGATTGATGCCCATCGCATCTCTATATAATTGATAATAAATTTACTTCCACACGTCTGATGAATAGTCAGTGCTGGAATTATTAGCATCTGACGTTATGAGAACTCCCACAAAATGCATAGAATTTTTAAAGTGTCAAATTTTTTATATCAATTGCTTTTTCGCAGGATTTTTGTTATGGTCTTAGCGTATTGCATATAGCAATATGCTACACGAAGTACTGAAGCGAGCGTGTAAGCCGGCTGTGCCAAGCGGAAAAACTGAACGCACCCCGACAGAGAGAAATGCGTTTGCTCAAGCTCAAAATGACATGCTGGTTGTGAAATAGAAGAACAAGACAACCGATCTGTCTTGCTTTGAGAAAGGTGACGTTCATGGAAGGAGGTAACAAGGAAATTGTGTATCCTCGAAAAATCTGCAAATTTTCTCTGACATCGTGCCCTAAAGACTGGGAAGCAAAGTGCGAAACAGAAATTAAGTTTAAAAGAAGGTCCAGAAAAGAAAGAATCTACATCTGATTAAATACTCCTTAGTTTCTAATAAACCGACAATCGGTTGTAATTGGTTAAATTACTCAAATTTGGAAAAATTATTGGGAAAAAGAAGTGTTTGCGCAGAAGGATTTTTTTTTGTTAAAATAATCTTTACAATAGGCAGAATATACAATTTCTGTAATAGAATTTGTGATTTTTAAGAAGAAAGAAAACTGGGAAAATGAAAAGTCTTCTGCTAGAAAAGGAAAGGAAGAATTAAAATTTTTTTAAAAAAAAAAGTTTCAGAAAATTTGAAGAGGAGAGGAAAATGCAGGAAGAAAGTGGTAATCTACAAAGTTATCGGGATTGAGAAGAAAAACTTGACAATCTAGATTAATACAAAGAGCGTTTAAGAAAGAATATCAAAACTTTATATTAAGGAAAATTATTCGGAAATGAATTAACATTGAAAAATTAAGTACGAGAAATAAGGATAGCAGACAACCTTTTTTTTTATTTTCATTTTGTTGTGTTAAGGAGTTAGCTAGACAAAAGTATAGTCAATCAGAAGGAGGAAAGATTATTTATAAAAATATTAAATTTTGTCAGCTTGGAAATCGTAGCAGTAGCAACTCCAAAAGGCCTCCTCGAGACGGTGAAAGAAAGAAGAGAAAAACATATTGGTGAGTACTGAACAAGATCTTTTCCTTTTCCACCACGTTCTTAGTACTAGCGTTTGGGAACTGCATCCTTAAGAATTTTTACATACTTTAGCAAAGACGAATTAAGCATAGAATCATAGGGAAATGTTTTTTTTTTCGGCATAAGCAACTCAAACCCAGTAGTTTTAGCTTTTAAGGTATTTACTAACAAGACGAATAAAACAAGACGACATGAATAAATAATTAGTTTTCATAGTTTCTAAAAATGTTTATAATAAATTGAAAAGTTATTTGTAATGGCAATTTATTCAAAAAATTATATAAACGAAGAAAATAGTAATCAGTATGCATTTGCAATGATTTCAATTTCTCAAGTTGTTGCTAGAGAAAGTGATGATATTCTCTGTTGAATCAATATTAAGTTAAATTTTTTTATTTTTTTCATATACCGATATAACTTCTTGCTTGCAGTCAGCTCTCATACGGTTTGAACTCTGAAATTAAACGTAATTTAATAAATGTGAAAAATACTCTAATTTGCATTGTAACAACCAAACTAACAAAATGGAAGTTCATTTTAAAGGGCCACAGAAAATCTAACTTTACTTATTACATTTATCATAATAATATATAAGGAACTTAGAGTGTCTGCTTTTATAAATTTCTTAACAATTTAGCCATAATGCCCGCATGCTCGCATACATAATAAAACGCAAGAATTAAGTAATTCCAGTTATAATTATTACTATTAATTTGGAGAATATGAAAGAAGGGGTTTCACGGACGATTCAAAGTTTTTCTGAATTTCATTCTAAAGCAATGAAAACAAATCCCAACTGATCTTGTAGTAATTTTTAATTTTTCGCCATATTTCTATCATAATTTTAAAAGTAAATTTTGTTGTTGATAGTTTATTCCTCATGTTAAGTCATGTTCACAATAGGGCAAGTAAAATGAAAGAGAATCATTATAACGAAGATATGAATTGTTGAAAGCTTTTAATTTCTCCTTCACCTCTCACTTGAAGGTCGTGTTGGTCTGCTCTCATCTCTTTAGAGGTCAACTAGGGACTCTGAAAAAAATCTTGCCCTCAGAGTCAGATGGGAGGATGGGGCAGGCAAGGAAGGCAGACCATCTGCGCTTTCAATTATAAAAAAATTATAAAAAAATTATATAGGTAAGTGACGCAAGGGTCCCTTCACGACCGAATGTGTGCCGGCTTTTGTTGGATAAGCACGACGATTTTTTTTTGATTACGGCTGACGGCAGCGGCAGGTTTTCGTGGAACCTCCCCACACTCTCCGCCAATGAGCCGAGGCGAGCTAGCGTGCCGCCCTGCAGTCAACGCTGTCCGTCGAGTGATCTGTCAGCTCATGCTGGCAGTCGGGACTTTACGTCCAAAGCCAATCACTCACTATAGTTCCAAAACATATTTTCATTGTATATTTTATATACCGTATTTGCCTTTTTCTTGGTATGACGAATAATTATATCGACCAATCCAGCAGTGATGGTAAAGTCTCTGTACTTCTATGTGGTCCAGATCTTGGCCAAAGTATATTTTAAATAGAAGTTTGAAATGTTGAATTGCTGGAGTTTTAGACCAAACAATTTTATCTTTGGCTGCAAACATTGTCGTCGACAGCAATGATTCATTACTAACTGCAGCGGTTTCAGTCGGTTCGTCATTATCTTCATCTAACTCAGCTTCAGTTTCATGGTCTTCTTCTAAACATACAAATGATATTATATTTTCAACTATTTTTGAATATTAATATCATAATAATGGATAAAAAATAATATTATTTACCAATATAATTTCCGATAATTCTGAACTTTTGCTTCTTGGTATATAATCCTCATCGTCACTATCTGAGGCATGATCTGAGGCAGCAAAATTTTTTCCCAATAGGTCTCTCAAATATCGTTCTCTCCCTTCAGTCGTCAATCTGTTCAATTATTTATTTTATAATTAATAATTAAGTGTCAACAATTACATAAAATAGTCTAAGCATTACATAACTGCCCACATTTATATAAAATTTTAACACACCTTGAAAATTCAACTGATAATAAATTTTCCATTATTTTTCAATTATTTTTACGTTATAACAAAGAAATCACTTTGGAAATTTCAAACATTAAACACAAAAAAAAAAAAAAGCGTTCAGAAAATATTCAAGCGTTCACTTAACCCTTGTGTCAACACTAGTTCTTACCTCCTCAAATCCTACACCTACATCACCGGTGATATCCATAGTTTGTATGGAAAAGTTTCTGAATTGTAGGTAAATAGATGAAAAGGAGGTCTGTTGGTAACATATGACAGATCTAAATATCTTTATTGAATTTATTGTTTATTTTATGACGTTAAAAAGAAATTAAAAAAGGAACAAATATCACACGGAAGACATTTATAGTTCGAAGAATTGGGAAATGGTATGAGAAAAATCAAAATGATATTGGAGGTGGATTTCTGTACATAAGGAATTAATGACTCAAATGTATTTTTCTATTATTATATTTATTTTAGGAATTATAAATTATTGTATTATTGTGACACTCATTTGGGACAACTGCCGGTCCAGATGCTCTTATTATTAGCCCTATTGATGAGATTTGGTATTACCAGGGCAGTAGCTTTAGCTCCTGAAGTGGCTTACGGCGAGCATCTGTCCTCTTTATTGCAACACCGTTTAAGTTGGCCGTTTATATACCTAACTTACCAAATCTGCAATATAATTCATGTTGAAGAGAATTGATTGTAGCCAGCGAAGAGTCCTCCTTTTTGAAGACATTTTGTGCATGTTGTCAACTCCTAATATTTACTTGTTATTGATTAGCATAACGGACATGCGTTTTTCCTATATAAATTTGTCCTGTAATTGGATACGATATTTTCTTTAGCATCAAAGTTCCATAATACATTTATACCACACTTAGCCGGTTTATTTGGCATATATTGCGTGAAACGTTTACGTCCACGAATTGGAAAAAGCTATTCATCAACCGTCAAATTGGTATCTGATCGATGCCTCTTTCTGAGATTATCGTTGAGCATCAGCCATATATCCAAAATTGGAGCCACCTTATTTTCTCTCAGTCTATTCAATTGAGCGGCGTCGTTGTAAAAACTGTAGAATTGATTTATAGCCCAATACTGATGAATACATATGATCCGGGACAATTTCTTTATTTGAGCAATGGACTGCCGCTATGAGCAAAATACCCAAATAGGTATTAAATTCTTTTTCCATCAGTGACTTCCATAATCGCAGAGGATCGACAGGAAAATCAATATTCAATTAAGGACACCTCCTTTCAGGCCCGTCTATTAGTTTACCGTATAATAATACTGCACGTCTACTGCGAAAATATGCTTTGAAATGTTTCGACGATTCCGAGCGTTTTCGTGTTAGGAGCGGTGGGTTGGGTCCTTGCAGTTGGCGTAGTACATTGGGAGCGTAAGTTTGAGTTGGAGATGAAGAAGCTTTATTCCGAATCGTTCCATCTCTAATTTTAAATATAACTTCTTCAAGATCAAAAGATGAAGCCTCGTCACCGTCTTCTTCTGCCTCACTTTCGCTGTCGGTCTCCATTATTTCCTTTTGAAAAGCTTCAGTTTCATGCATCCGAATCACCATAATCGATGGCTTACACAGGTTGCAGATCTCCGGTTGTGCCAGATGCACTTGGGCCAGCTTCATCGATATCCACAATCAATCGATGCGTAGCCGCAACAATATTATTACGGCGAAGTCGTAGAGAATGTACAATAAATGTGGGGTAGTCCGCCGAATTTTACCCACCGTCATCAAGGTCATCTTCCTCTTCCTCGCTCCCAAAGGAATAATAAACGCCCGCTATACACATGCTGTTTTTTGCTTGATAATCTGTAACAGAATTCGAAATGAAGATAAATGTCCACAAGATAAAAACAAATTTGTAAAAATAACACTAGATACCTCGGGTATGGACGGGTGGTCAAAAATCCACCTTACGGAATTTTCACTAGACTGCTCATTTTGCTTTACTATAATTTCTTAAGCTTGTTACGGTCCAATTTTCTACTTACCTCATCAGCAATTTGAATATGTACGTGTCCGTTACAAGTGATTGTCTTTATATGAGTTTAAGAAGTTATGAACTTTTGACTCCGAATTTGTTGTAAATTTCAGGTACCGGAAGGGAGGCCGGCAACATTTATCTCTTGGCGTTAGATCCCAATCCCCCGCACCTTCATACACACAGCTACACCACATGGACGATTTACCAGATACCAACATACACATTAGTCAATCATACACCACATAAATGTAAAATTTGAAATAAGGTTCATGTAACACGAGGATTAAAATATCCCGAGATTGCAACCACACTCGTAAAGTTTCGAAGATCTTGGTCGAAAAATAGTGGGTACAATTTTTCGATGGCTGTACGTCCGGCAGGTGAAGCGATCACTTTTTCGGTGTGATCATCAAAGAGTAGAGTCAAAATAAAGAGGAAAGCAAAAATTAAACGTGAAGTAAAACTAAAATAAAATAAAATAAAATTGTAAAACAAAATAAGGAAAAAGAAAAAAAAAAGGAAAAGGAAGTGGGAAAAAAAAACAAGGGAACTATAGTGGAAAAAGAGCTTCGGCAGTGCGGGATTGGCTAGATATTGGAGGATGGTACAAATCTGTCGGCCGCATGCTTCCAGAGACTATCGTGAAAGTTAAGTAACTACCGATTTTATAATTTCCTAAAATATTAAATTCAGAAAATTTGAAATATTTATGATCTTTGTATATGTAATACATATGTGCAATCTTTTCTTTTAATTATATATTGAGTAAGTGCTCAGGTGCATTTGTTTTTAGCTTATTATTTTTTTTTTCATCCTTCGTCTTTCTCTTTAGTACCAAGTTTCGTGGTAGCTTGTATTTCTTTAATTAAAAAAAAAAAAACCACGTGGCGCCCAACAAAATTAGTGAGTTAACAGGAAAATACCCACGGCCCGTCTTCACTGGGCTACCAGAAAGTTGCGCGTTTGAGGGTAGCGTAACAAGCTCTTTTCACTACGACTTCACAAAATAAAAGCGTTTAACTGGCACCATAGTGCATCAGATACATGTTAGAGCATGATTTTACCAAAATATATGACACACACATACATCACGTGTGAGGCAGGTGTTGATCCGTTAGGTGCAATAATATTCGACTATTTTTCATACATATGCAAAATAGGTAATTACCTTAAATTTAGGAACGATGCGTAAAACATAATTTTTGAAGATGTCAAGGACACCAAGGCCGATAAAAAATGTTATCTGGAGAGGCTACCAAACATGTGAAAACTCACCGGTGATGTAGGTGTTAACGCTAAAGTCATGACTTGTTTGAAATTGACCATAATAACAGGCAGTTGCAACTGCGACTTTTTAGTGTTTCCCTTCCCCCTTCACATGTATAATTCTATAGAACAGCTTTTCCGTAGGTAGTGGAACTTCCTATCCCACTGTGACGTTGACATAAAATAATTTGAATGAAAAATTCCCCAGCAATTAATTTGTTTTATTGAAAAAATATTTCATTTGGCTGTTTCTACACACGACGGCAGAACCGGTTCCGGTCCGATAATATTACCTATATTGATTGCTATATAGTATTTCCGTGCCGGTAGAGTTGCCGTCATGTATGCAATCGGCTGATTTGTTTCTACATACTTTATACTCACGTCGGTACGGCAACTGCAATGTCATCCTGTCTGAAAAAAGCCTGAGGGTACCGACGTCCCCGACCATTGAATAACATAATAACGACTGGATATTGACATTAGACTTAGAGCCTATTTTTAAAACTCAATTCACGATTAATTTTTCATACATACAATTTGGTTTGCTCAGACAATTCATATATTTCGAATACCAACCTTGACCTCATCACCTTAGATCTAGAATTAAAAAAAAATCGTAACAAAAATTTAATTTTGTTTAGCATCATCGTACACACACACACAAACGCACAAATTGATTCTTCCTCTAAAGTATGGAAATTACGATCTTTTTCTTAGTGTAGATAAACTTTAACAAGACTAAGATTTTTTATCAGAAACAAAAAAAAAATCATTATAAGCTGGAACGGAATTGGTTTTTATTGAAAACGCTAAAACAACAAAAATTCCAAGTCAAACAATTATCAGCCCTTAAAATATTCGAAATTCTTCATGCAGTTCAAAACTTTTACATTGCTAGCAATCAATGGCAGTGGTGAAGTACTAATTTCTCAGGCGTAAGCATGAAATGAATTTAATTATTCAAAAAATGCCGGCCAATCTGAGTTTTCAATTTTCAGTTGAATGGATCGAAAAACCCAACAAATGAAATGCCATTCATAAGGGAAGAAAAATCATCCCTCAGGCAAATACAGAATGCTCTTTATAAGGGTGAGCTGACCAGTTCCAGTTTTCTTTTCTTTTCTATTTTCTGTTATTCTTATTACTATGAAACAGCCAAATCTAATCAGGAAACAAATTTAGAGCGAAATTTTCTAAGAAAACATAATTAAAATTCCTTACAGGATTTTTTTCCATGGCACAAATTGTCATTAAAAGGATTTTTTTTTCTTTTGTTATAACATCTGTATATCCATCATAGGGAAGGGACTTATTGTGCTCGACAATATTGTTTCAATTATGAACGAAACGACTATGAAATAGAAAAATATTTCTTACCAAAAAAAACCTCGCAAACTTCATGACGACGGTGTTAATTTTCATGCTAATGTAAATGCTCCAATCAGTGTCCGTCGCAGTTTCTAAAATCCATTAAAGTCTACATTTTGAATAAAATACTAAGGATACATAGGTCTGCCTCTAAAAATAGCCAACCATGAGACTTGGAAACTCAAAAATTTATGCACATAATGTGATGTTCCACACAAAGGCATTAAGTCTAAAAAGGACATGCAATATTTACATTCCCTCCGGCTTGTGCATCTCAAAGGACCAATAAATCCAGTGATTAAAGCAGAGACTTCATCTTCTCCGGGACAAAGATAAATTTTTACTCCAACACCAAGAGCAGCACCATCCTACCCTACCCCAAATTGTGGTGATCCCATAGTATACTATAGTATAGTAGTATACTATCTATCTATCTACCCTCCTTAAAGCATGAGAAAGCTGAGCGATAATTTCACACGACCCTCTTGTGGTGGTTTCATGTAGAAAGATTGCATTTTGGTAGACGAGGCTATGTCGAGTTGTTAGCTGCTATTCTATATATCTATGCATGAATGTACATTGGGTACATGCTTTTAACTATAGTAGAGATATGTTAAGAAGCATCTACCTTCCATTTAGATTCACATGGATGGCAGACGCTGCGCTAGCTTTTAGGATATAAAGTTAAGCTTTCTCCGGATGATGCTTTCCAAGTGAACGCTAATGTTGTCACGTTTTCTGCACTTCATTCTGATTTTAATTAAGGACTGGGCCAGGCGGTTAGATCAGGTGCGGGCAGTTAACTTTGTTAAAGATTGCAGAAGCATTTTTATTTTACTATTTAGCAGAAATGTGTTTTTGCATAAGAACAGAGTTAAAATCTCCGACACTAAGAAGAAATTTGTATTTCTATTTTTCTTATCTTGTCGTCCTAAAGTCATCCATTATCTCATCAACGACTTTTGAAACTCAACTTTATTCACAGCAAGTTAAAATATTCTTATATGCAGAGCTTATTTGTGAACCTTATTCTTGGATGTTCGAGAAATGATTTTTCTAAGTAAGCCGTTTTAATATAATTAAACTACCATTGGTTATCTCAGTTCAATCCGAAATAGTGGGAGCTCATTTGTGATTTAGATTCTCCTACAATTATTTCGTCAAACAAGCAATGGATTTATTGTAAGATAGTCTATTATGCCCACCGTCGTTCCACAAGGTTACCTCTATTAATCTCTATGTATAACGACCCGTGTATGGTCATAAATGCTTCCAATAATTCACTTCGCCATAAATATCTGTATGAAGTCCATCCATAATCATATAATGCAGCCACCTTATACCGGACTTTGCAAGAACACCCGATTAACACTGTGAATAGGCGATTAGAAAACTCCTCCGGGCCTGTCATTTAAGGCGACTTAAAATATTACCTGGTTGGATCCATCAAGATCTCTCATTTGTCTGCAGGATTATTCAAACAATGTGATGACAGATGACCCCAATGAACTGCCAATAGCAGTAGCAAATATTTCTCCCAGAGACTGATGAAAGGATATTTAATCTGACCTCCCCTCCTAGTATCTTTCTACATACATTTATACCTTTAGTTTATGATTTAATTGTATCAGCATACTACATGCGATATTCAATAAGCCAAGACCGGTCATTACTCGAAAATTCTTAAACCACAATTATTCCAAAAAAATACGTTGGAAAATTCTAAAGATCTCTAACGCCCAACATACTCTATATTCATCAATAGCCTTGCACCTTATAGCCTTCAGCATTCTCAAGCTCTTTTTATTGATCTTCTTTCCTCCTTGCAATTCAATGGAATATCAGAGGGTTCAATTTTGGATCCTTAATTATTTTTGATAGTTTTTAATGACTTTTTTAATTTTATTTAGGATAACAAAGTGCATATCTTTGCTGAAAATGTCCAAATTTTTCTTCTGAGCTTTCCTGATTTTACTTTAATATAATTTTGTTGTTGTAGCTCTTAACTAGTCAATTCAAAATTCAGCCATTCTTTCTTAAGAGTCAACAAGTTGAATAATTTATAATATCAGACTCAAGACCTCTAATTTTCCTATTATGTTTTATTCTATTTGTTAAGTCTGTTCATATCCTAGGTTTTGTATTTAGTACCATCCTATCCTATGCAGACCCTACTCTCTGTTTTTAGTAGAATTTATAGTAATCCAGGTTTTCCACCCACTTTGCTCTTGTGGATACTCGAATTTTTTCTGTCCGTAGTTCATTTCCTATGATTATTATTTATGGAAAATCTAAGTCAAATGTCAGTTTGGTATATCACTGCGACTCCCATTATAATCGGATGCTACGGGGCGCTGTATTGGGTTACAAAGAATATTAAGGTGAATTTCAAATTACAAATGAGGTTAGCTCTAATCCATATATGAAGATTTCTTTTTGTTGTATGACTCACTCCAAAAGGAGAAAGACATCGATTACGGTAGACACAGCGCATCAACCGTAAAGGAAACGGTGACATTGAAACGGAAGTTCAACAAAACCAAAAGGACAATGATAAACAAGAGGACAAGAGCGGACGTCCACAGAAGACCAAATCAGATTTTGGGATCATCGAGGGAAACAACTCCAATCTAGAGAAAAAAAGGCTCATACTTGGCTTGACTGGACTTTTTGTTGTAGTTTTCCCTTTATGTATGATGAACGACATTTTGTGTGACGTCGGCTAAATATCTTCTTTATGTTTTTTAATATCTTTGCAGTTGTCTTATTTCATATTTCTTAACTTTTTTAATTGTTTTTCACTTATCATAATATTATTAATCTTTTCCATTTTTGAAATTGCTCATTGTAGAGGGCTTTCTAGCTACCGAGAACCATCTATCTCTAAATTCTTATGTAATTATCATTATAATCTTTGTTAAGAAACATCTGGTATAGAATATTCTTCGGTAATATAAGCCCAGAAGGAGCTATCTATTAGAAACGAAGAAAGATTTCTAATATCCATTTTACAAGTTGAGATTGAGTTTGCATAAAGTTTGAGGATGTTCGATGAGAAATGAACGACAATATTATAACGTAGATCTTCATATTATAATGTGGTTAATAGTAATTAGAGACACTTGTATATAGCTACAGAGAATTTATCTTGCTTAAATTTCCGAAAACCAATAAATTTAACACTGAACTTATAACTAAAGATCACTATAGCTATGTTTGTCATCCTACAACCCATATGGAGCTAGCTTCTTTCTTCCACGAAGGCTTCTTATAGTTTCAACAATTTCACATTCTTCTTACTTCTTTCTTGCTATCTATGTCTTACTGTTAAAAAGCTTGCTGATGGCTATCTAATGTAAGGATGAACATGATCAGCAACATTGGCACCAAGCTGAAGACCCCTCTATCTGCTTAGAATATGAGCGAGCCATGCAGTCATAAGCTGCAACCACTTGACGTATCTAAAGCTAAAAAACAATCCAGGAAAGAGTATGACAATTTATGACATACCCAAAATTATGGCAGAAGCATTACCGTTATCTACAAGAAAGGGAAGGAAAACGAAACACTACCGCAAAGTTTTCCATTGTCCTTCCCTCCCGTCTAGAGTGACTCAAGTATTTGCTACTTTAGCTAACGTTGAGCCTTCTACTTAGCAATTTTCGCCTAAAGCCATCTGACCTTATCCTAAGGTGGGTCTAAGGGGCGGACTTAGGACGGAAAAAGAAAAAGAACGCCTTCTGTTTTGAAGGATATGGCTAAAAGGAGTGCCCTCTCAGCAGAACAAAATAAAACGTTAAAAAAGAAAAAAAGTAGATAAAAAAATATATAAAGGAGATAAAAAAATAATTAAGAGAAAAATAGTTCCGACGAAGAAGAATACCTCTGAGATATTTGCTGCGAGGCTTGTTCTAATAGTTTGCCAGGAGAAAACTGGGTTCAATGTCAAAATTTCAAAAATTGGGTTCATGCCAATTGTGCACCTCACGTTGGACGGACTTATGTCTGCTTACATTGTGACAGTGATAATGATGTCTGATTTGTTATTAATTAATGCTAATCAGAAAAATACCAAAAAACTGGAAATGTCGAAATATTGAATTTTATTTTATAATAGAAGTATATTATTGATTTTAAATAAATATGTAAATATGTAATGCATTCTTTGTTGTATTGTTTCGCGATACGTATATGATAATAATTTAATTATGACCAATGCTCAACATGCCCACAGCCTTGCTCAATTGTCCCCATAGGAGAGGTAAGTTGAGCAGATCTGACTTTCTTGACATATTTTTCATTTTTTTTTTTTCATTTATTCATTTATTTATTTGGTTATAATTATTTTGTACAAATAAGAAATTTCTTTATTTATGTACATATCTATGAAGTTGAGAAAACAGTAATTTTTAATATTTATGGTAGAAAGAATGTATTGGAAAGCTTAGTAATTATAGATAATAAAGATAAAATGAACGCCGAACAGTGAATTGTATATGAAGACGGAAACAATATTCTATTCAAATTCCAAATGAGTAAACTTAGCTAAAATAAGATAGAAAAAAAATAAACTAATCTAAAATAGTATTAGTCAGTGGCCTGTGTAATGTGATTTCAGCAATACCCTGAACACCCCCAACGATCCCGCACGCCTTATGGTAGTAGGAAGTGAATTCCACAGGATGATGGCATGAACAAAACATAAACGCTTGGATTGCAAACAAGAATATCTAGCCACTAGAAGATTATTCGTGCGCGCAGACCGTAGGAAAACAAGTTTTTCTCTCAAGAAGAAAGGCTTGCCATTCAAAATCAAATTGAATAAAAATATATTCAAGCGAATTTTCATATACGAGGAAAATGAACACCCAAGGAACTGATCGGCGAACTGGGATACATGATCAAACCGGCGAAGTTTATATACATACCGTACTATAGAATTAAAACAGACATTAAGTTTATTGCTCGAGACAGAGTCAAGGTTGCCACATATTATATCTCCCTGCGTGATAATTGGTAGTAACAGTGATTTAGCTAGAGTGAACCGAGTGCTAAGTGGTGTATACGATGCGCTGCACCAAAGTTTGCGAAGACTTCCATATACCCTTGAGACTATACTGTTGATATGATCATTCCATGTTAAGTTTTTATTTACAATAATACCCAAAGTTGCCATGGTATAGGCGTCGAACCAATATGTAATGAAGAAAATGTGCTAGTATTAATAGACTTTCTGAATAGTACTATCGCCTGAGACTTGTCAGGATTTACTTTTAAATTATTTTTCAGTGCCCAATTATAAATAGCACTCAAGTCCTGATTCATCTGTCGGATGCAGTACTCAGTTAACCCACGAGGGCAACTCAGATATATTTGAACATCATCTGCATATATTAAAATGTTGACATATTTAAGTATATCAGGGAGATCGTTTATATAAAGTGTGAACAAGAGCGGTCCCAATATAGAGCCTTGAGGAACTCCCGAACGTAGGTCAAGGAAATCAGACCACTTGGATTTAAATATTACCCTCTGTTTACGGTTTTCCAAAAAGCTTTCAATAAGATTCAAAGCAGTCGAATCAAAATTATAAAAAATCTTCAACTTACAAAGTAGACGCTTGCGATTAACAGTGTCAAAAGCCTTAGAGAAATCCAGCAGAGTAAGTGTAGTAGGTCTATCTTTATCAATATCCAGACGCACATCATCAGTTAATTTGAGTAGAGCCGTGGTGCAACTATGATTAGACCTGAATACATTTTGCCAAGGGGACAAGAGCTCATTGACGTCGATGAATTCAATGATACTTGTAGAAATAACTTTTTCCAGAGATTTACTGAGACAACATAAGATGCTTATGGGTCGATAGTCAGAGCAATAGGCGGGACTTTTCCTCTTAGCAATTGGTACCACAAGGGCTTTCTTCCACAAAGAAGGAAATTTAGAGGTCATTAAGCAAGTGTTAAAAATATGTGTTATGAACGGAAGAATACATGGAAGCAGAAGTTTAATAAATTTTAAAGGAATATTGTCAGGTCCAACCGCATCGGATTTAATAGATTTTATGGCAGCAAGGACTTCAACTTCAGTCACATTACGAAATGAGGGGCAATTCCGCACTCCTAATCTTGGCTCGATATCAGAAACTGAAATAGAAGAAGTGTCGAAATCTAAGAAACTCTGGTTAAGAATATTAGGATCAATATCCGGATCAGAAACAATTTTCTTATTCACTCCAATTCCTTGCAAGTTTTTCCATATGTGATATTTTTTCCTTAGTTATATCTTGTACAGTAAAAATACCTCAATATATTGATTTAAGATTAAATAGGCTTCATGCTGGTGTATATAATATGTTTATCGAACATATCAATTTCGAGATATGTTAGTTTTTGAAAAAAAATTGCTCAACTAGCCTCTCCTTACCCTACCGCTAAGTCGTATACTGCTCTAAGTTATAAAATTCCAAGCTTTCCTATTAAATCTGAAACAATAGCTTTGTAAAATCATAGTTTTTATTCTTCCATACTATTCTCGTTTTTGCATTTTCTAAAATATCACTTCTTTTGTTAACGTATCAAATTATTCTAATTCAAGTACTCACTATCTTCTCTGGATCTTATCATCACCAGTTTATATAACACACTCACTAATACCTATGCAACTCTTCAAAACAATACTATAAAATCCATTTATATAAATCTCCAAAAATCTCGAAAACACTTTAAGTACACACAATATACTTTATAATTACAGCCACTAAAATGCCCCATATTACTACATATAACTGACCATGAGATTATGTAACATTCGTAACCTGTCTTAAAACTGTCAACATCATTTCTTAATTAAATGAAAAGGTAAAAAAAAAAAAAAAAAACAAAAACGTCCTGCTTCTATCCCATCAATGTTTAACAAACTCAAGCAAGCCAACCAGGAATATCTTTATCTATACCAGTTTGCTAGCTAGGGTGGACAAAAGGCCGTTTATAAATATTTACGGATTTATCCCAAGCAAATATGACCCCAGAGCAGGATTTATTTGCATTAGCCTTAATTAATGTCCCTAAATGGCACATGGCCATAATGACAATGGGCTTCAAGTAAAATTTACAACCACACTTTCCTACTTTCTGCACACAAATGGAATTTTGTATCTTGCAAATTTAAATCCAAATTTTCCACACATACAATATTCTGGAGCTGTTGAAATCGCAATATTATATGTGCGTGCGTGCGACATCTTTCAACTATAAACCTGAAATTTAATCGCCAAATTTATAATTACTTTTGTTGATGCATTTAAGTACTTGGCACTCTACCAAGATTCTTTAATTATTTACAATTACCTGGACCTACATACATGATATTCCTCAATTTCAAAGTGAACAATTTCTACTTCCAACATACTTTAGATACTTAGTGAGTGACCCTTAACCTTTTTACCATAAACTGATATTTACCTATCCATTAACCGAGAGGTAATTAAGGGTTCTGGTCAACTCTAATGAATGCACATTTATACTATAATAAGACAATGAAGCCATCATGCGTGTGTATCTGCGTATGTGTGTATGTGTGGGAGTATCACGTGCCCACACATTGTAAACTTTCACCTGAGATCTTTTATTCAATTGCTAGCGGCTGTGTAATTGGGTTAATAAGCTCAAATTACGGCCTTTGTGGGTAATGCATTTTAATCACTTTATAAATTGAAATTAAAGGTTAATGTAAGATAATCAAGAAAGGGTTAAATATAAGACCTGAACTGGCCCTCATGCTGTGTGAGCGCATATTTACTAAGAAATTATTTGCTTCGGACTTAAAGTTGTTATGTTCAGTAGGTTTGATATGCATGTGCTGAGGAAAAGTATAAGACTACGGGTGTGATATTAATTTGCCAGCTTTGAACGTTTATATTAAATTAAAAAATATTGATAATGTAGAAAATATCGGAGACTTTGACTTGGCGAGGTTACGAAAGTTCATGTCACCTTGTACAAATTCCATATATAACCCTCTGCATAGAGTAGAGCTTTTGCCTCTTCCTCAATCCAGTATCTAAATCTCCCGATTGACATCTCATCCACAATCTTCAGTAAAAACAACTATGCAATTGCAACATAGGATACTTTGGCTGCTGCATGTATATTTACACCCCCACCACTATGTGGATGGCAGGGTACAACTACTCCATGTGACAAATAAATAGCGTCCTTAGTGTCGAAACTTCATACATGAACATATATGGATGGACCTCTTTTTCACCGGACGATATCGGCCAATCGGCCAGTCAACATTGGAGGTGAAAATCTGCAGTTTAGTGTGAGCTGAGATATAACTAGAATCTCGCAATTTAGTTTAAACTGAAATTTCACTGGTGTAATTTCATATCTAAGATACATGAGTAAAAGAAATTCCTGGAATTGTTAATAATAAAATTGAAGTCTCCTTCTGTACTACAAAATTCGGTAATAATGCTACCAAGGAAAATTGTATTTTGGTATTGCTTTGAATTCAGTTCCACATGAAATATATATTTTAAATTTTCCCCCTACGCTGGTGAAGGAAATGCATATTCAAGCAAAAATAATCTGGGCATCATCATTTTATTATTAAGGGATCCTGACAAAGACGGGAAGAGAGGGTCAAGACAAATCATATTAAGGTAACCAGTACTCAGTACTGAGTGGTAATGAGACTGTGTTCGCAAAACTGTTCTTGTCGCCAGGTACTTTTGTATACCGCGAAATTGTATATTGAAAAATTTATAGAGAAAAAAATATTATAAAATTTATTAAAAACAAATATTTTGGTACCTAAACCAAAATTATTTAACAAAATAGAAGGAAAATAGAGAAAAAAAAAACAAAGGTCTCAATCAAAAATTAAATATTTAGAAAATGGCATACAGAACTGATTAGGTATTATCCGATTGCGAGGTCACTTTAAAATTTCCTTATAATGGTTCCATAGCCCGGCGCCGATGACGCTGGGTCATATTGACGCGAGGCAATTTAATACGGTGATTTTTTTGTTCACGCTGAGAATAAAATTTGAACGTTTGTGTAGCTGGATATACAACCTCCCTGTATTCGTACAGCCAGTGTTCTCAGTGTAATGCCACGCAGCGAGATACCCGTGCGTCAAGTCAAAATGGGTAAATATGACCCAACATCAAAAGGTTAAAAAATAAAAAATAAAAGTTATGGTTTCAAAGTTGTTATTGAGGAAGCAAACAAAAGTTTGATTTATATAGAATTCATTAGTATTACTTTTGTTTTACCACATATGGGAAGAATTACTTATCAAAATTAAGCAAACTCTTTAAATTTTGAAAACTTAAAAAAAACCTCTATGCTCCATTTACTCCGAGTCGCTATTTGTAGAATTTGACCCCCAAATTGGCCACAGCGAGAGCTATGATGTGGGTGCAATTTTTGTCGATCTGACAAAGGCCGTTGACACTGTTCATCATAGTTTCATGCTCGGTTTTCTGGACATGCTAGGAATTCGAAGTGTGGTTAATGATTTCTTGGGTAGTTATTTAACGGCGTGTGAAGTTGGTACAAGGCTCAATTGTACTATTAGTGGCTTTCTCATGTCAACATGTGGCATTCCCCAGGGCTCAGTCTTGAGCCCACTCCTGTATTTGCTATACATAAATATCCGACAATACACGGATTTATCCAGCGAGTACCATATTTATGCGGATGCCACTAAAATTTTGTGCAAAGCCTCAAATGCGGCTGACTTAGAACGCGTGATGAACAATGACTTGGAAGTTTTTGGGAAATGGATTGAAGTGAACAAGTTAATAACAAACGAGTAGAAGACTAAGTATATGACTTTTAGGCAGAAGAACAAAGCACATATTAATATCACCATCAAAATTGGCACGGAATATTTAATGAGTACTTCAGAAATAAATTACCTGGGATTATTAATTGACGATAAGCTATGCTGGTCACAGCATATAGGGAACATGGCAAGAAACCTAATTCCTACAGGGACATGTAGCGAACTTGATTTACAATGCGCACTTTTTGTCGCGCATTCGTTATAGCATTATAAGCTGGTTGCAATGCCCTCTGGGCTCAAAGATGATATAAAAATTGGAATGATTAGGGCATTAAAAACTGTATACCAATTGTCGTGGGACACTAGTTTCCTATTTGTTCATCAGTTCATTGAGCAGTTTACCTTGATGCAAGTTATACAAATTGAATAGGCGAAGTTTATTTATAGCATATTGAACCGGTTAATAACGTCAAATCCAGTGGTCGCATAGCACCAGAATATACATGAACACTTTACGAGGAATAGAAATAATATAATACAAGTCAGGCCAAAAACAGAAAGAAGACGACAGAGAACATTAACCACTGCTGCACAAATCTTTAATGCAATGCCGCACCAACACTGTCACTCTTCATAAAAAAATAAAAAAAAAATAAAGAAATGTTTGTTGGGAGTTTTGCTATGAAAATTTATAGCGAAATAAGTCAATCTGAAAATGACTTAGTTTGCTGCTAAGTCTACAGCTCGAGAATTGAGTGGAAAAAACTCTTTATGTAAAGGAAAAATCTTTAAAAAAAGAAATTTCATTGCAAAAAGAGGGCGTTTCATATAAGCAGGAACCGTATAATCGTCAGTACGGTTTGGTTCCTGCCTGCCGTATACGCCACAACAAACAGCCACTCAATTTCACTCAATTCTCAAGCTGCGGACTTAGTAGCAAACTGAGTCAATTTCAAATTGACTTATTTCGCTAGGAATTTTCATAGCGAAATTCCCTAGAAATGTTAGTCCCTTATAGGGCTAAATCTTGCTAGGCATTCAAGTAAATACGTAGTAGCTTGAAATTTATTTTTGGCTGTTTGCTTTGGCGTATACGGCAGGCAGGAACCTAGCCGTACTGACGATTATACGATTCCTGCTTATATGAAACGTCCTCTTTTTGCAATGAAATTTCTTTTTTCAAGGATTTTTCGTTTGCATAAAGAGTTTTTTCCACTCAAATATCTGTTGACCTAGCTTCGCGTTTCCTGCAATTTGCCACATATATATTGGGTTAGCTTTGCGTGCTGTCTCTTTATTTTCTCTCTGATTCCTTCTTGTGGCTCTCACTGGATTTCTGGAGTCTCTATTTGTACTGGACTTTTGGTTTTGCTGGCATGGTCATTGTATTTTAGAATCTGTGTAATGCAACTATGGCTAGTTTTTGAGATTGTATTCATTGCAGTTTAGCTTTTAGTTTTCACTCTCTTTTTCTCCTTATATTCTCTAGGTACTGCTTTTTATTTCCATTATGGCAAAATGCAATTTTGTTTTCAATTTTTATTTAAACGTTTAGTTTAAGTTTCGGTATTATAACGGTAGCGTTTTGTGCTATATGGATAATTTTAGCTTTTGATTGATTAAACATTAGGTCTGTTTTCTTCCTGACCATTGTAACTAAAACTGTGAATGAATAGTAAGACTGAACCTGAATATGAATTGTTTTTAAATTACTATTGTCTTAGTATTTAGCTGAATTTGAAATTTTATTGTGTTTGAATTATTTAGATTAGGAATTTCATTCTTCTTCAACTTATATTTTGCTTATTTTTATCTTATTTTTAACACAAATTTCCCCAACTCTTACACCAGCTTTACTGACTGAGTGGGGTGTACTGCTATTGGACTAAAAAATATATTGTATTGTATGTAAATAGTTTTCATCCTGCAGTGATAATAATGATAATAAATTCAATAAATAAATAAATAAATTGGACAGGGATAGGGATCTGATGGTAAGCGCGGATTAGGTCGATCTTAGAAAAAACATTGCATCCTCTGATACTAACGGAAAAGTTCTGCATGTGCTGTATAGGATAGCGATCCGGAACAGTTACCGCGTTGAGCTTGCGGTATTCGCTGCAAGGACGCCAATCGTTTGGGTCCTTCTTTGCTACCATTTGTAATACCAAAGATGTGGAAGAAGACGAGGGTTGGCATATACATACATGACAACTGGAATTCAGGTCATCTATTAGTACAGCGTGGAATTAATGATTTCGGGATTACCGATATGCCAGCTCCCTTATCGATTAAAAAATTCAATCCGATATTGCGACATTTAATAAAGAGGAGGCTTGATATTGTAGACTGAATGTTACCCGCTGAGACATTCAGCCTTCCTCGTTTGTCGAGGGCTTGGTTGAATTATTTCCGGTTGCGAATGAACACGGCATGCTGCACTTCTTTGCTAGTGTTCCGCATATGTGATTGTACCAACAAATCTTATTGGTGGTTGAGTTTCTACTATTTCGAGATTGTCGGTTAAACGATTATTTTAATTCATTTAATTCCGCGCGGGTTTGCGTTAAGATTTTCTCTATTGATATACACCGTAAACACCGTTCATTTCCGTTAAAAGTTTTGTTTCGAAGCGCGCTTATATTAGGGATTTGAGTCACTTCCCAGATTTTGTCTGCAAGTTCAAGTTTCTTACTGAAGTCTTGTTCGGACGCTACAGCAAATGGAATGGTTAACGATGTTGGTAACTTACGTTCCCATAAGGATTGGATTAAGTTTTCACCAATACTGGAGATGGGACCGGCCACATTTTGCATATGGCGATATAAGTCCGACGGCTTTCTATCACCTAAGTCTTCCGTAGAAAGCAAATGTTCTAGCCGTTTCTGTTCCGAAATTGAGTATCTTTTCATGAGCGTTTCCTTTAAATTAATGTATTTATTTTGTTCCGGGGGGTTGTTTAAAACGTTTATTACTGAATTCATTTCTCCTACTTTGAGGTGCAGAACATTCTGGGATGTCAGTTCATAGTGAGTGTGCGTGTGAGTTCAAGGGGTATCCGTCGAAGTTATTATTTGTGACTAGTTATTTATTATTTGGTAAAGGATTGCGCACGCTACAGAAATCACTTCCAATTTTTCCTAATCGGGACAAGTTTTCCAATTGGTACAAATATTAATACTATTTTTTTATGTTAGATATTGTTTTGAAGTGGTATCCTCTCATTATTAGTTATTCTATGTAAGCCGAAGAAAAATCAATAATGGGATGGGATAAAAGAATTTATAAATTAAAAAAAATAAACAACCGCTTCGTCCGGTATGAAGACGGCTCCTTCCGTTTTCCGGGCGACTGCTCTTACCACTGAGCTAAATTAAATTATAAATACGTGACAGAGAAAAACCCCCGCTTCAAAAACTGGACGAGGCAGTTTTTCTCTTCTCTTGTATTTATAATTTAATTTAAAATCGTTAAAATAAAAGTTATGAAAAATTCTACTTTCCATCGTTGACCGATTCTAAAAATTGTGTATTCGAGTCCCGCATATGGGACAAAATAAAAATAATTAAATATTTTTTTTAAAAAATTAAATGGAAAAAATATCCCAACAAATTCGAAAATAATTTAAAATATGTTAATCTTTTATAGTGCTGCCATATAAAAAATTTGGACTGAATCAAATTTTTGGTTAGCTGAATAATTTACGGAGCTTAAATTTCGTGAACGTCGCGCTGTAAGTATAAAAATTCAAAAATCACTAAAATCTAGTAACTCTTTCTTAGGGTTACCATAAAAAAATCCAACTCTATAATATATTTGAATGACTTAGAATGCGTTAAACAGAAACCTTATATTTTGGGTATGACAATTACATTAAACTTTCAGGTGTAATTTTAAAAATACGAAATAAATTGGGTAACCGCAATATAGGGTTGCCATATACAAATTCAGATTTTCCATGTAAGATGTTGTCAGTCTCATGATTTTATTCTCCTACAGAGATCTTGGAAATATAACATACTGTTGGGGTTTGATTATAGATAGTGGTATGTGCCATCATTGAAGGGTGATAGAGCTCCAATTTTAAAAAAAAAATCTCTTAACCTGCACCTGCATGCATCACTCTACCATAATTCATGAGAAACGCCCTATAGATTTAAAAAGTGTACGTTAAAAATTTTAATTCAAATTATGGACAGCTACTTTTATAAGTAGTACTTCACTCCTTAATAGAACTAAACTAAAAAAAGAGATTTTAGTAGAATGTTAAAAATCTCTTTAACTTTAAAGAAAATCGAAGAACAATAAATTTGCATCAGCATCAAGAATTTCTATTTTTTGTCATTTAACTTAAAATGGAAATGATGTTTCCCCTCAATGTCCTTCAACACAATTTTTTTTTTTTCTTCTTTAAATAGTAAACTCATCCCTCTGACTGTTGTTCATCCTTATCCCCTAGGGATTAGCACTGAATCTTGTTAATGACTCTGGTCCTTTTTTTTTTGTTTTGTTGCCTTGGGTTAATTTGGTTTTTGGCCGACCGTCATCATCCTCGCCATCGTCGTCGTCATCGACATAAAGGAAGAGCATCTTTGATTTTAGCATCATTTCTTAAAGTAAGCATATCCTTGAAGACTCAAAAATTGGAGTATGCTTTTAGCGCTGGTTAGGGAGCAGTTGTTTAACTCAAGAGTGATCTCCTGGGAATGTGACAACATCGATAGAATTTTTTGTTCTTTGCTGCAGGGTAGTATTATATTAGGATATTTAACAGATAATTCCAGGACATTTTTATAGGGAAAATATTCAAAAGGTGGTGCATTCGCTTGGGATAAGATGATATTTGACGAAAAAAAAACTAAGAAAAAGTTTTAAATCATTTAGGTTTTAGATATTATAAATTTGTCGTGTTGATTACGTTCACAGAATAAATTTGTTGTTCTTTTAAACGTTTATAAGTCCTAAACAATTCTAACAATTTTATGAAATAGTTATATTAAAAATTTGTAGAAATTAATTTGCAATATGCCGTAAACGTATTTCAGGAATTTATATTCTCTTGACACCTGGAAATATATAGTATGACGGTCTTTTGGGTTTTTAAACGCAGATTATATCTATGTAAGTCAATAAGCAATATTTTTCAATGTATAGGGAAGATCACATATCAAGTACCAGGTAACGTTGTACTGATATTGTAATAGGGGCGTTATTAATGGAAATAACCTACGCAGTGACACCGCGACAAATTAATTTTTATAATTATACTAGTCGTTATATTTCATCTTGATATAGGTAGCTATTCTGCTACTGATTTTGTTCGTTGACCAGATTTTTGTATTTTTTTTAATGCAGGTGACGAGAGAACCCAACCATGGAGGCCAAAACGGCCAATTGTGCTATTCTTCTAGAAACCCCATTGCCAAAACCTTCAAGTCCTCTTAATGAAGCGCTTCAGGTCTTGGTGAGGAAGATATTTCAGTTCATCTACAGATAGGAGGGCAGAACCTAGAGTATCCAGTCTACTCCGGCTGAAGGACGGACAAGCACATAGAAAATGTTCGGTTATCTCAGGTTCGCCTTCCAGGCAGGCCAGATACTCAGGGCTGTTAAGAACTTCATGCTTGTTAGATGAGCGTGATGCGAGCTGTGGCTGATGACGATACCAACTACAGCTCTACATTGTTTCCTTCTGAGCCCCATGAGAAAATCAGAGATATTCCTGTTGGGCCCTTCAAGAAACTGTTTTGTCCACCTTCAAGTACTCAGGTTTTCCTATATCTGCTGCTAAGAATTTAGTTCACCATTCCGCAGTTATCTTATAAATAAATGTTTGGTCGATTTTCACATTGAAACTACTTTGCACACCTCAGATATTCGCCTGGTGCGACTCTGAAATCGCTCTAGCATGGATAGCAAAAAATCCAAATAATTGGCACACCTTTGTGGCAAACAGAGTAAGCCAAATACAGAGCATGTTTAATACAAGTATATGGAGATACATATCTTCCCAAGAAAATCCTGCGGACGTTGCATCAAGGGGTACCACCCCAAACAAATTGGCTACGCACAACCTCTGGTGGAAGGGTCCACTATGGCTAAGACAACGACCTCAGGCATGGCCTTCAAACAAACTGAAACCGTTGACATATGAAGAAGCAAAAAAGGAAGTAACGGTTTTGCAAGCAACGATTTCTTCCCAAGATGTTCTCACCTGCTCAACATACACCCGACAAGTAAGAATAATAGCCTATTGTCTGAGATTCATCAACAACTGTAGATCATTACCTACACAAAGGAAATTTGACTATCTAACATCCCAAGAGTTAGAGGAAGCAAAGAAGTGCATAACAAAAATTACACAACTCGAACAATTTTATGAAGAAATAACCACCCTAAGAAAGCGTCGACAGCTGAAGAAAACCAGCAAGCTGCTTTCGCTACACCCATTACTGGACAATGAAGCCATTTTGCGGGTTGGAGGAAGACTGGGAAACTCTGATCTTTCAATTGATACGAAGCATCAAATATTACTACCTCAAAAACACCACGTCACCAACCTTATCATTGATTATGCTCACCATCAAACCTTACATGGAGGCACGCAACTTACCCTGAACTACATACGGATGAAATTTTGGATAATTGATGGTAAACGAGTTGTACAAGGAAGAATTCACAAGTGTGTAACTTGCATAAGACATCGTCAACAAAGCATACAACCTGTAATGGGTAATCTACCAGCAGTGCGAATAACCCCATCTCCACCATTTTCACACAGTGGGATTGATTATGCTGGCCCATTTATCACTAAAATGTCTAAAGGGAGAGGTACCAAAACCATAAAGGGTTACATAGCTCTTTTCATTTGTATGGCAACAAAGGCAGTACACTTGGAACTGGTAAGTGATCTCACCACAGATGGCTTCCTGGCAGCTTACAGGAGATTCGTTGCCCGCCGGGGAAACTGTAAACAGATATTTAGTGATAACGGCACCAACTTTGTCGGAGCTCGGAACAAAATGGAGAAGGACTTGGAGCTTATCATACGCAATTCCACCAAACAAGCAGCAGAAACTTTGGCCAATGACGGAACCGAATGGAAGTTTATTCCGACTGCCAGCCCACATTTTGGAGGTCTTTGGGAAGCTGGTGTAAAATCGGTTAAAGGACACCTAAAGCGTATTTTGGGAGAAACGCTCCTAACTTATGAAGAGTTCACCACAGTCCTATACCAGGTCGAAGCTTGCTTGAACTCAAGGCCAATAGGACAACAGTCTAGCGACCCCAGAGACCTAGAGCCATTGACCCCAGGCCACTTCCTGATAGGACGCCCTCTCATAGCACCACCTGAACCGGATATTCAATGTAAACACTTACATCAAAGATGGAAATTGGTTACAAGGTTATATCAGGATATATGGAAAAGGTGGTCACAAGAATACTTGACCCTCTTGCAACAGCGGACAAAATGGAAAACAGAACACAAGGGTCCATCCATAGGAGAACTAGTCCTAGTAAAAGAAGACAATTTACCACCACAAAAATGGTCATTGGGTCGAATTCTAGAACTACACCCTGGAGAGGATGGAACAGTTCGAGTAGTATCAGTGAAATACAGAAATGACATCAGAAAACGCCCAGTTAACAAAATCTGTCAATTACCTATAAACGAACTCAGGGATGAGGATTCCTCTCATGTTGCCACAAATATGACGACCATGAATTCAAAGAAAAAAAGGGCTACAAGAAAACGACTTACAATAGTTCAGTCAGAACCAGAGCTATGGTCTAGACCTGATCATTTTCACCAAATTGGTCCAGCTAAGGAACATAATCCAACCTTAACTCCACCGAAAAGGAGGAGGAGAGTAGCACCGTGCACATGGGCAACAAAATTCCTACATTCTGCCTTGTTATTATTTTATTGGTTAGCGGTGGTCTTCGCTCAAGACTACGAAATACTTCAACCGAAAACAGGACTGTATATTGAAGACCTAGGGAATGTTCAAATTAACCGAGGCAATCTCCGGCTTCAAGTAACATTACCACTAGAGGGATAATAAGAGATCAAAAACATATTGACACTACCTGGGCCCAAATAAAGAGTATGTGCGAGCAAACCAAAAAACTAGCTCCTATTACACACTGCCTGGAGCTTTTTCAACATTTATCCACTAGAAGGCAAACTCTTTTGAAAACAACCAATGAAATCCTACAAAGAGCACAATCAAAGAACAGAGGGAAAAGAGGTCTTCTTGGTAATTTACTAAACAGTATTTTTGGGGTGAATGATGAAGTCTATAATGACATCGAAATCTTACAGCGCAATCAGGAAACCTTCCTGCACTCTACAAATCAACAAATGCTCTTATTGAATGTAAGAATCAATCAATCAAACTACGTAGTTCTTGAAAAACTGAAGAGGTTTGACACCAGGCTATCAGAAGTAATCTCCTCAGTCAATGAAATGAACACATGGATCTTAAAGGCAGACCATAACAGGCTCAGCCTAGAAGTGATCACCACCTACATAAGTGCTGAAGACTATTACGACGAGATCCAGGAGAAATACGATCATTGGATCAATGCCTTACATAATCAAGGTCACTTGTTGAACTTCATTACCCTTCACGACATAAATTCGGCAATACGGAATATATCCCAAGACATTGGATCAAACTTTATAATATTAGCCACTCCCCAGGATCGTTTGGAAATAAAGACTGCCAACAACGCCATAATATTGTACGGCTACCTAAGCATTATCGAGAGGGCTTTATACGACTTAATACACGTGACACCTACTCCTCACATCATAGATAACAATGCATTTGCCTTAGCTGACATTGATACAACTACATTCGCTGTCAACTTTGATCAACAGACATATTTCACCTTGGAGGAACAAGAACTAAAGGCTTGTTCAAGCACACAAAACAACGTTTATCTCTGCACTCCAACAATAGTGCACAACATTGAAGAAAGTCCCTCCTGTGTGCTAGATGAAATTTACGATCGTCATCCAAAGACAGTGTGCGACCTCCGTCCTATAACTTTAAACGGAACTTTATGGAAGGCTCTAATCATGAAGAACACCTGGCTGTACATGACTAACAAGGCTAGGGTTGCTGCAATAATCTGTAAGGGCTCAAGGCGAGAGTTATTGTTAAACCTTACCGGCATCATCCATATCAATAACGACTGCTACATAAAAACCAAGGAAGTGACACTCAAACCAACTCTGGACAAAACCAGGAACATCATCACCAGCCACATGAAGGAATTTCTTCCCAAATCAATCAACCTGGATTTTGCCAAACCACCTTCAATACTTCAAAGCGGAACTCTAATACAACCCTACGAACAGATACTCAGCTATAGTGTGAACCCAGAAGTATCATCAGACATCCTCAAGAAGACTATAGTTTTGCACTCAACTGGCGCAACATGTACGATGATTCTGATAATCCTGGCGATACTCTGTTATAAGTACTCAACGTGTATCAAGAGAACTGTTCTGCGATCTTGTCTCAAATCTCAAGGAAGTACCAATGACCTTGCGAAACAACCATCCCCAAACAGTTCAATTCAGCAACGTTTTGACAGAGTCTTAGCATCTGGCGGCCCCCAACATGTTCAGAACTGAACATCTTTTTCATTTCATAGTGAAATGATTTCGTCATACAAAAAATAAATTGTCACAACAAAATAATTTTGTTAACATAAAAAACATCTACGCAACCAAAGCACCAAATCGGCACATATTTTCCAGCAGGCAACAAATGCAAGCTTTGCATTTTGTAGAAGTTATTAACCTCGGGTCAATAATAATGTACAAATTTGCCGCGTTAGCATTAAATTAGTATGTAGCATGAGTAAATTTCCAATATTTGTAAATATATGTTATGTTAGCAATAATTTAGTATTTAAGTCATATGATAAATTGAATAAAGACAGTTTTGATCTAAAACGCAGAGTGTTTTAATTCTTTAGACTCAAATTAAGTTTGAGTTTATTACAGTCGCACTACACTTAGAATACCCTAAACATTTCAACCAGGATATAAAAAGCCTATCAGATTAAGACAGAAAAACTTATCGTAACCTTGAAATTTGCCGCAAGCTTTGTGAATCATTATACCAGTAACATGTAAATGCATTTATAATGCATTTATAATGCTTTTAAAAAGGATTATTGGATTTTAATTTGATTTGCCATAACGCTTTATTACGATAAATATAAATAAGGCCGGTAATAAGGTCCTCCTTTTGACAATTTTTTAAATACTTGTATCCTGGATTACAGTTAAAATATTTACGGAAACAAAAGTTCTAGACGACGGCCCCGGACGACGTTACTTCAACACACACTACCAGTTACTTATCAGTTTCGGACTGCAGGCCTGGATATGCAGGTAGCCTGTAAGTGTATGGTGTAAATCAGGCGGCAGGCTTTTGGCCTGCAGTCCACGGCCTGCTGGCGGACTGTGAGTAAATGAGGCTTTGAGGAGAGAACTAAAGGAGACGACATCCCATAGTAAAGTATATGTATGGCAGCGTAGCCAAAAATTTTCACCATCTTGATTTTGGCAGGGTGTTTGACTGTCACTTTTTTGTAAACAAAGACCCGCGAAGTGTGTTTGGCGCAGAGACGTAGTTACAAACGAGATAATTTACTTTATATAATAAATGGTTAATGACTATTGGACTAAGTGATAGTAATATAAAAAGGAGTTATATATGCTCGAAGATTTAGATACAACAAGCCATGTTGAGGAAAATGCTTTAAAAATACTTTTGTGGTAAATTCGGTAAATTCCACTCACATGCATATATAAGTAAATTCGCAAATAATTTAGATATATCATCAGTGAGAGCATACTTGCTGAAATCAAAACTGGTGCCACATGAAATAGGAGATCAGTCAGTCCATTTATATGTATACATATATGTCAGTGGGTGGTGCTGAAGATTGTGCGGAGTTTCTAGAAATGTGTTTGAATTTTCGCGCCATTAATTTGTTGTGATATTTAAGGCATCAACAATTTTTAACGCCGCCTCTGGTACCTCGACAAAACAACAAGAAGAAGAACGATAGTTGCTATTGACCTCCTAGTGAGAAACACCCTGTATAATGCACAAAACGAAATAAAACAGATGAATTAAAAGCTGAATTCAGAGAGATATACTGTGAATTCTCAAAAGAAGATAAACAGATCAGTCAGCCAATAAAAAATAAACTTCAGGTAACATACGAACAAGTAGAACACACATCAAGAACAAAACAAAAGAAATCATAACAGAAGAAGAAGACAACGACCAGTCAGACACAAATATTAATTTAAGGAGTAAAAATCCCAAAAACTCTGAAAATGCAGCAAAATGGCTTGTTTGATATGTCAAAAACGATTAAGATTGTAACTGAGTTTGATGTAGATCCGAAGAATATCACAAACTTCACAAGCCAGCGTAAATAAATTAACAGAAATTTAAAAAAAAAAACTATTCTTCATTTTTCTATCTTTCCATACTTTATCCTTTTTTATTAAATTTTTATATTCCTTATTATGAGCACGGATTTGCCCGCACAAAATTCCATCAACTTTTCTTTAAATGATATGACAGCAACTACTTGATACCGCCTATAATATCAAATATCAACAGATACCATCATCGACGAAAACATCAAACCGATGCCAATGCCGCCATTGTGTCAAGATTCAATACCATCCACGCGGTTTGATTTTGACAGGCATCGGTTCCGTGCTCATGCTGATATCCAATTCCATAATTGTGTTTCGGCCTTTAGACATTCTGTAATACATTTGAATAGGCCAGTGTCTTTGGAAGCTTCAAACATGTTATGGCAGTTTGATATCATAGTTTTTACCATGGATGAATTTCTGCACAGCCTTTTTCATGTAAATTTCTTAGTTAATACTAATTTGTATTCTTAGTTTTTAATAAAACTGAGAGCTTTTAATTCGATTACTGATTTGGCAGAATACGATGAAATATGCGATGATAGTCAATTAGCAACGATTAAAAATCAAACAATCGGTGATGAGTACATTGTAAAAAATTTGCACAAATTGTTGCCACAAAGCCTAGGTATTTTTCGATAAGATCAGGAAATATTCCCTAAAATGTAGGAAATTTCCCTAAAATGTAGGGTTTTTCCCCCAAAAGTTTAGGGAGTATTACTTACATTTTAGGGAATAGTCCTAATATTTTTTACAGTGTATACAGACCAGTCGCTGACTGGATAATCAACTGACTCGGCAGTTTGCGGTAGATTCAATGTTCCATATTAAATATATCTCAATTTATTTATGATCTTCCCCTCGTTCTTGTAAAATCACAGCTTTACATATTTGATAATGAAGGTGCAGCTGTATTTAAGCAAGCCTATTGATTTATTGAGGATTGTAATGCATCGGGTCACCTTCAATTCATCTAATCTGGCTAATCTGGCAGATGGCGTAATTTGTAATTTGTTAAAGTCTTGCATTCCATTAAATTATAATGGAGGTAGTTGGTTCTTTGTCTAAAATTTGAACGTTTGAAATAACTTATCACAGGTAGTTAAAAAAATAGACTCTTACATATTCTTCAGCTCTTTTTGTTTCTAAAATTTTTTAAAGATATTTTATTTTTGTTTCTTTAAATACACCCCCTCCCTTCCGCGCGCGTAATTACTCAATATAAAGTACTGAAAATAATGTCTCTCGTTAATCACAAAAAGGGTTAAGACATATTATTTCCTGCACTATTCCCAGACCACCTCAAAAATGTAAAATCACATACTAATATCGATTCTCCAAAACAACTGTCACATACCTATTCCCTTAGAAAATTTACAGCTTTTACAACGTCGAAAGACCGAATCCTTTTACTACTCTGCTCTCTATTTCATTCAATTCAGTTGTATAAATAAGAGGATTAGGCTACATTGTCTTGTCTATAGTTGTGAGGCTACTTATGCCACCATTTGGCGGAGAAATTGTTATCGCAACCGCCAAAGTAACATCCAGCTTGCTCTGGTTCTAGGATTACGGCAAAAGGGTTGATTTCGGTTTTCGTTATTAAGCTTATTCCTGTCGTCTGGCAAAGTGAAACTAGGAAATATGTTTCGGTTCTTAATACACATTTATATAGCATTTGATATCGATTCAGGACAAACCTCACCCAAGTGCCGTATTTTATGCTTTACCATTTCGGGCGGCATATCATGAGGCTATACCAACTACATACCTCTACATATAATATATAGAGAGCGAGAGAGAGAGTAATGCTTATTGCTCTGTTCGTTAAGTTGCTAAAGCCACAAGATTACGAGATTCTTGTTTTGATGACTTCGGGGGAATACTGCTGTCAAAACCATTTTGGTATTTCATATTTTAACAGTATCATTCTGATTGAGAATAATATAGTCCAGCATGGTATTTATACGAATGGTGTGTAGTTTGTTAGCTGTCTATTGAGAAATAACGAACTAATTTCAAGATCACTTGAGAAAAGTTCGTCAAAATAACTTTTCATATGAAATGAACTACAGTTAGTTGCCTTTGGCTCGAAAATAATTCTCATTTCAGGATATCGCAACAATTGCCAGAATTAAGTGAGTGCACATTGTTTCCGACATAAGTCAAGTACCCTTGTCAATCTTAAGAAGGGTAAGAACATAATGTCCCTTGAAGGACTTTCAAGAATGCCTTATTCTGTAGACTTTTGGATATAATGTTGCTATAATGGGGTACGGTTGGCTATTAAGGAAGAAAATTTCAGAGAATCCTTGCTTTTCGTATTTTGAATTATTATTTTTCTTTCTGGTACATTTCTGGTTGAATTTGGTGTTGTTTAATAGAAGTCAAAGCAAAATGTGCCTATATTAATCCAAAAAATTTACCAAATGTATTGAAGATATTAAGAAATCATTTTTATATTCATTTGCATATTTGCAGTGTCCAGAATTAATATGACTCCAATTTATCAGATATTTTACATTATGATTTTGTAATTATTATTATATTGTTTTTTTTTTTTTTTTTTTTTTTTTTTTTATTAACTAAGTAGTACCCTGCCATTGCCATAATATCTTCTTGAAATGTTTATACTTAGCAACACTTACTTCTCAGAGAATATTTTTAAGATATCTTTAAATATGCTTTCGGTTGGGTTAATCACTATTTTGTCTTAACTTATTGAAATTGCTCTCCCAATGATTTAACAGTAAATTATTAAAATAAATACCTGTCTGATACCAGTTGCTTTCACGAAATGCTGTATATAAGCAACGATAATAATTTTCTGCAAAAAATGATGTCGTCACTTCGTATCGTGTATTTTTTTAAGAATTAGGGAAGCTATAATTTTATTGATCACAATTAAGTTTAATACATTGATAGTCGACATGGGCGCCGGCAGTATGGTGCACCACCTTTGTGTTATAAAAATGTTCATCTATTTATTTAGTGACGTATGAAACATAAAAACAATACAGTTTTTTATAATATTATATTTATTATTAGATGGGTGGGGGTGGGGTTGGGGGTGGTGGCTGGGTTTATAGAAATGCATAATATCTAAGCTATTATCTGACTCGATCGCGCGATTCCGTACTCTAGGATTTCGCTCTGTGTCTGTATACGTGTGTGTGTGTGTGTGTGTATATAAGCGCGCGTGAACACATTCATATGTGTGGGAAAGTATAGCTCCCAGCGGGAAATGGAATCATACCATCACCCAAACCGGATGCCTTCCTTGGAAGTTGTGATGCATGCCTCTATATTGGACACTTTATAGCAAATTTTTTGTGGGCATGTCCTAGGGAGGAAGCAGTTCAAGCTTTTTCATGTACTTCCCATAGCTTCCTTGGAAGGACTGGGTATGCATGCCTCCTCAGTGGACTCTCTGAGAGCGAAAACAAATCGGCGTGCACTTGGTTTCACAAACAAATCACGAATGAACTTGAAAACAAACGTTTAACCTTTAACCAAGCTTCTTCCGGGATCGATCTGGAACGGATCAAAAATTGTTCGACTTTTTTTACTTTTTGCACTAAAGTTTTACTGCTTTAGCAAAACAAGAATGAGCTTGAAAAGTGCATTGCACCTTCCACCAAGCTTGTTCTTAATGTGGAATGGATCGACAATTTTTCGACTTTTTCATATATTTGCACTATAAAATTTAACTGCTTCCACAAGCCTCCACGTGAAAGGCCTGACCAGATTTCCCGCTGAGTCTCTATGTCGCAGCGTTTTCAAGCAGTGCCAAATATATAGTAAAATATGAAATCTGCACGATTGGTCCCATTTTCGAACTGTATTTGCAATTTTTATGGAAAAGGCGCGGCGGCGTGTACAAAGTATGAGCTCTCCACCTCGACGCCTTTTCAAGCAGCTACCAATTGTATAGTGAAAAACGAAATTTAGTCCATTTTTGAAATTTTATTTACCATTGCTATGAAAACTCCTTGTACCAAATTTCACTTCTCTACGTGTACTCGTGTCACACAGTATTCAAATATATACTGAAATACCAAATGTTCCCACTAAAAACATTGCTTTTTAACATATGCATGTCCATAGAGGCAAGCGCTTCAATGCTGCTCTTCAGAAGCGTTCTAGGAGCGCTATAAATGATGGCCGAAGAAGTTTTTTGAATGTGTCTTTTCGAAAGCTTTAATGAGCTTTTTGGATAATCAGTGCAGTGCTTCTTGCTTAATCTCATAAGAAGTCTTCAAGAGTGCTTCCTGAGAGTTTATAATCACATTTGAATCTAGAAATCTACAAATTTTGACAGCACAGAAAGTACGATATTTTGTTTTTGGTTTTTTTAAATTCATTTATTATTGAAATCCAATAAAAGTTGAAAATTAATACGTGAAAATACATTTCTTATGTTGATTTTTTCAGTTTGTATATTGTTTTGTAAAATTTATTCTTTTTCGCACGGAATTCTGAAAACAAAGAGAAAAATTTCATTACCGAATTATAACTAAACACTCAATTTACCTATAGCTTGTGGATCTCTTTTTTAATAAAAACTCACTTTTATTCCTAACGAAAATAATTTCACTCCGCACTGAACTTCATACTCAAAATGAGAAATTCGTTACCTCGCACAATAGCGGAAAAATCCACATTTTAAATACGTGGAAAATTATATGAGATCACCCTTTGTTGCACTTCAATCTGCTGAAGCTCATCAAATAATCTTCTATAGCGTTTCCAAGGGATGGCTGTAGAAGCACTTGAGTAACTTTGCTTATTTTTCTGAATGGATAGTGAATATGCTTCTAAAGCGCTGCCAAATGATGGCTAGAGAAGCGCTTAAATTGTGCTCCTTTCAGAAGCGCTGGTTTTTCGTCACAATGGGTTTGTATGGCAACCTTACGAAGAAGTTGCCTGATTTAGTCCATTTTTGAACTTGTATTTGAAATTTTTATGAAAACGCCGTGTACAAAATTTCAGCCTTCTACATCAACGCGTTCTCAGGCAGTTTTTTAGATATCGACAACAGAGCCATCTGTCGTGTCTAAAAATATCCTATCTTTCAATCTGGAACCAACCATGTTCACATATACACAAAATTTCATTGAAATCGGTTGAGCGGCTTCGGAGATTAGCGTGTGCGCACACATTGACATGGATATAGATAATTGTAACCTACATGACTTTTCGGTGAACTTAGACACTGCTTCTCTTACAAAATCTTCATTATCAACAGTTCTTTTTTTATGGAGGCTCTCATAATTATATAAGTCCGACAATCGCTGTTAGCACATAATTGATCCTGTCCAAATATTCATTCAGTCTTCTCAATGTGGTAAATGACCATTTTACCGTACATTTTGTTATAGAAAGTATGAGGTCAATTTTAATAGCTTGCAACTGCTGGATCGGCTCTTTCCAAGAAATTAATTTATCTAAATTTTGTTGGGCCCAAGTTTCATACTATCTTGTGGCTTCAACAATAAAGTTCTCCAGCAAAGGTGATCCATAGAAGTCCTCTATTTTTGAAACAATTTCTATGTTGCTTTGTTAACAATTTCATTTCGCAGGGCAAAGGGTATACATATTATGATTTTCAGAAAAACGTTCATTCAATGATATAAGAATAGAATCTAATTAAAAAAACGAGAATATTGATCTTTTATAATAGTCTTCCACAGAATATGCTCCTTGATTTGACTTGTTTGTCATTTGCATCACTAAGCGGGGCAATATCAAATCAATGTTCAATAAGTCGCAACAAAAGTTGAAATTCGCTAAAAATTAGGGCAAATTCTTCTTCTTACTTTTGTCTATAGCGATTTAAAATGTTTACTAAATTTCCAATTTCCACATTTATAGATTCCAAGTTAAGTTGAATTCCGTGCAACTGATTAGTGACGGGTTCTAGTATATATGAGTATAAAGCAATTATGTGCCGAGCTACAACTAAATTACTACTAGCTGTTGTAACGTAAAGATGGTGCACTTTTTGCCTTGTTTGGGAATTCAGACTTGTAAACAATTTAAAGACCTAGAGAAATATCTTAAATGGAAATCTTTATAATTTTCTTAAAAACAAATTTTTAATTAATAAGCTTCATCAATAAAATCCCAAAAGGTTTTGCCATAGAATGGAAGATAAAGTTTAATCAGAGTTTTTTTTTTTATAATTCCAGACCAGACCAAAAAATAAGAAAATTTATTTGCAAATAAACTCTCTAACTTAAGAAACACAACATAAAAATTATTTGCGAGGATGAAATTTATCTAACCTTGTTAGAAAATCAATAAAATAACTTAATTTAATGGAAAAATTACAAAATTTCGCTCAGGTTAAATTGGTAAAACGACAACCCCAAAACTGAAATTTCCTATACCTTGGTAGAAATTTTGTTCTATTTTGCAACGGATTGAAAAAAGTATGAAATAGAGTTTTTATGAAATGCATACAAATATTGAAAAGAGCTTTCACGAGTATGCATTTTTTTTTCGTTTCTATGTACATATTTCCAATATTATTATTTAGGAAGCAGAAAATAACTAAAATTTCCAAAAATCAATTACCGTATTTCATATATAATTTCTATTTACAAAAAAAAAATTTTTTTTTCGTCTCTAGTATCTAATTTCTTTGCAAAAATGGCTTAGTAAATTATTGTTTATTTCAATTAGTGGTATATTAAATTTGTAAGTATGGTTTAATTTATTTTAAATGAAAACATTTTTAAATCCGTAGATAAACAAATCCTACGAAATCTCGGTAGTTCTAATAATGTAATTTATTATTTGCATTAAAAATTAAAAAGAAGTTAAGCATACAATTAATATGTTTTAACTTCGTTTCAACTATTTTATTATCAATTGATCTATTTGCATAATTAATTTTTGGCAAAAAGTTCCAGAAAACACAATGTACAATAGTTTCTTGTGAAATAGTTTTTTTTTTAAATTATCTATTGTGTGTTTCTGCTAATACTTAATAATATATGTGCTTAATTGTTTGCAGTCAAAATGTTTTTTAGTACAAAAATGTCAATGATTAGAGTTCCACAATAAGGAGATATGCGAAGATCTGAAAATAAATGCTGCGTGCAGTTATATTAGACTTGTAAGAGGCATGGTTTTGAAAATGATGATCGACCATTCTTATTCCCAAAACAAACAAACAAAAAATTAAACTGTGAAAAATTGTTGGCAACATTTGGAGAAATACATAATTATTTTCACATGAACCATCTTACACAAAATCCTGGCAGCGCCCATGATAGTCGACCTATCGATATGTAAATATCTGCGAAACCATCTTACTAAAAATCACACCAAACATTTGAAAATACTTCGATTATCACGCGCTTTGTATACCTGTATTCTGTTTGACTGAGTTGATCAGTGCAATCTTCTTGATAAGATATCATACCCCACATCTCATCTTAAGTTAATTGAAAATGTTCTTGCAAATATATATATTTGTTAAAATACAAATAGATTAGTTAGATGTTACTTACCGGGTAGATAGCATAACCCGCGAGATTAGTTAGGTCAAAGTAAAATAAAATATGTTAAGACTACATAGCTAAAAGAGAGCATCGACTTTAATATGAGTACTCCCGATTTCAGGAAACCTACGAGCTCCAACAGTATTGCAGATCTCTACGACAATATCAACAGACAATAACGTCAGAAATTATCTGGAACCCATTTCAAAAACACTTGTTGATTACTTCACCAATAAATGTGGATAGCTTTAGTAGATTCTCTTTTAATCTTCTGCAAAAAAAATATACCTTAATGCACAAAGACAATGAAACAAATGAATCATTGGAACATGTAAGAAATATCTTGTCACACCGTATTATATCTCAGCCATTCCTCATGAAACCGATCAAAACTGCCTATTTTCGACCCGAACATCTCCGTTTTGGATGAAACTTTCACAGTTTTCATTGTTTTAACATATATCTTTTTGGGTTTGGACTACTTTCAATTTGCGGATCAGAAGGGAATACATTTCCCTAAATTTATCCCTTGAAGGTTAAAGTAATGAGAAATGGAAAAAGTGCTAGAGGTTCCCCGTAGAAAACAAAAACAATTCCCTCCAGTGCGTTACTTTGGGTATACGGTGATTTAAAAACTTATATATCCAAAACCATGCCGAGCACCATCCCAATTTTCTGTACATAGATAAATATTACTCCTGAAGTCCTAACTGAAAAAAAAAAAAAGTAAACACACAAGAAAAGTGCTAAAGGTCCCCAGTAGAAAAAAAAAACATCCATTCCCCTAAGTCCAGTGCTACCATACAACTTACTTTGGGTAACCAGTGACTTTGAAAACCCATACAGAATAGAAAATAAAAATAAAAGTGGAAAAAAAAGTGCTAGAGGTCCACACTTGTGAATAATACTATTTAAAAAACATACTGTTATTAATATTCGTTCGGTGCTGCTATATATTCTTTTATAGAAAATGTAAAGCACTCAGCTTTGTTTGGGAATTTGAATGAGAAAAATCAGTTGTCCACTACTCCAGAAATAATTTTTGAATATCATCGTAAAATCACGAAATTTCTAGCCTCATAGTGGGAGGGGACAAAAAATTTGGCTGAGCTATTTTTGTATTCCCTACAAATTGTGAAAGTTTCATCCAAATCGGAGATTGTCGGGTTCCAAGATCATCGGTTCCTTATGGAAAGGCTGCCTCATAATCATATGAGGGATCTTGTGATCAGGATCCTGGCAATAGTAACAATGCTAGAATAGATTTTGTGAACAGCAAAATGGTGAGATCTGTATTACTAAGAGAATAAGATCTGCTGAATTTCGCCACACTAAAATAATGCCTTGTACCAAACAAGACGAGCAGTAATTTCAAGGAGATCTATTGGTGCTCGCTTGATCAGTTTACAATAACCACTACCAAGCCTTATGGCTTGACCAAGCAGGTCAAAAAAATATACTGAATATCCAATGCATGGTAAAACCACGACATCAAAACGATATCGTTTGCTAAAGAATGCATATAAATACACGAAATATATAAGTAGTGGTAAGGTGCCAAATTAAACAGCTGTTGACCTGTCAATTATTATAAATATAATTGCTTTCTCGATTTTATTGAACCCTTCGTGTGCGAATCCGACTCGCACTTGACCGGTTTTTTTTATTCTTATTATTTTTTTATAAAGAGTTAGTCCTACAATTTAGTAGCTGTTACACTTTGAAAGGTTATAAGAAGAAAATACTATGAGTCCATATCAAAAATACAATAAAAAAAAAACATAATAAAAAATTGGAAAATCAGTTCAATAAGTAACTACATTAATCTTAAATGATACAATATGGGTATATGAAAAAAACAAGAGAAAATATAGAAAAATAAATAGCAGAAGCAATCCCATGTGCTCTCATAAATAACAGAGCTAATACCCCAGTAAAAGAAGCATCCAACCTCGGAATGGAAGCGAACAAGCTGTAAATTGGTATAAACCTTTGTTTGCGTCTCATATAATCTCGTGTCTGCGTCACCAGGTATTCAAGGTCAAAGGTTGCGAAAATCGGTTTTTTCAATTATCTAGTTTTTGTGGAAAATACATTATTCAAGGTCATTATGAAACTTGTAGATAATAACATTACCTACAATTTTCATGTGAATAATTTTTTTGTATCTACAACCGTTTTCGAAGTACAGCATGAAGAGAACAAACGCGCATCCATATACAGGCGTATACAGTATATAACGCTGTGAACGCGGGGCCAAGAATTTTATTTTATATTTATTTATTATTGAGACCAAATATAAAATAGCGTCTTTAAACTTATTCTTGTTCATCGTCGTCTTCGTCATGAGGTTGCCCAAGGTCAATGTCGACATCTTTATTATCGTCCTCGATACCCGTTACAGTTGAATCACCAAGCTCGAGGACTTCGTGCACGCTGTCTCCTTCGGAATCATTTGGTATTCATGAGGCATTATGGCTGGCTTGGCCGTTACACTGGCCTCAAACTGTGGACCACCGTAACTCTACGTTATTTATAGCAGCACCGGAACAATTGTTGAATACGATTTTTTGTAATTGCAATAAAAGCTGTGGCGTAAATTGTGGATGTAGAAGGGTAGGGTTACTATGTTCCACAGTTTGTGGCCAGTGTAATGGCTAAGCATGCTCTTTCCGTTCTGTACCCCGAAAACGGTTGTAGCTACAAAAAAATGCTTGGCATGGAAATTGTAGGTAATTTTATAATCTACAAGTTTCATAATGACCTTGAGTGACGTATTTTCCATAGAAAACTAAATAATTGAAAACAAAATGATTTTCGCGACTTTAAATATCTGGTGATGCAGACACGAGTTTATATAAGACTTTTTTCCCAGTTCTTAGAATGCCTAAACAAAGGTTTATGCCAATTTATAGCTTGTTAGCTTCCATTCCGAGGTTGAAGAAGATCAAATATGTTTAAATTTTTAAAATCACGGTACGTGAAGCAATTTGTTAGATTCATAGGCTGAGGTTCGAACTCATATGTTATGAAAAACATATCATGATCAAGGAAGCTAGGTGCTGCTATTTGATTATGAAGTGACGGATTGGAAGTATTAATAATATTGTAGAAGTATGTGAAAGTGTCTGCGCGAGAGCTAGGTCTCAAGGTCTCAACATTAAAATCACCGTCTATAATTATATTATTGTAGCGATGGGAAACATCTGAAAAGATATTTTCAAAGTCAAATGCATTTTCAGTGCAAAGTTTTCGGGTTGACAGTAAACAGCAGACAGGACAGACCCGCTAATATCATTACTAAGCTCTATACAGGTGAATTCTAAATCGTGGGCTCGAGAGAATTGAATTATCTTAGCTTTGAGGAAATCGTAAATAGCCACCCCATCCCTAATACGACCTTTCATATCATTGCGCATTAAGGTGTAATCTGGTATCGAAACTAATATAGATTGTATACAGTCATTTAGTCAAGTATCACTGATAAGAATGGCATGGACATTCCAATCAGTGAAAATTAAGCAAAACTCATCAATTTTATTCCGTATATTGCAAGAGTTCAGAAGGCATATATTTAACCCCTTACGGCGTCCACATAAAATGTTCATTAAAGCCCTCACACTCACTTGTCCGTTGCAACCCGCTATTAAAAATTTAATTGAGAAATTTTGGGGGACAACTTCATTTCAAGGTAAGAGAAGCCTTTAGAATCATTATCCTAAAAAGTCGACTACAACATTGCCACCATATGTATCAGCGTCACAGAAAAGTAGATTCGGCACCACGCTCAATAATTAAACATCAATCGCAGAACTCTTCAATGAATTTTGCATATTTATGACATAAAATCCAGCTGACTGAAAAAGTACATCCAACCGTTTCCAAATCATTTCCTCTTCCTCTTCAACGACTACATCAAAAAGAAAAAATTCTCCGATCTGGGTGCGGTAAATTCAGAAGCCATTCAAAGACCTTCTGATGAATCTTCAAAAAGTGACTCTTTGAAGTGCAATATTGTCAGGAGGAATAATCGGACCGTACTGTTTTGAAATTAAATCAAGAAGCTTCCGTGACTTTTAATAGCGATAGCTACCGTGGCTTGTTTACAAACTTTTATTTATGGGAGTTTAATAGAATTAATTTGAATTACATACGATTTCAACAGGAGCTCCCAGGTCATGTCATCTGTCGTTTTATTAACCATAACTAATCGCCGATAAGTTAGTTGCGATTTAATCTCTTTGAAGTTATTTCTCTGATTCAATCCATTTTTTTCTTCGAAATATCTTCAAAAAATTCGTCAAAAGGGTACATAACTGCGAGCAGAGCTACGGTGGCCTCTTAGCTGACATATGTGCGTTACTCCGATTCGTCATTATTGTTGATACATAAGTACTTGAATTGGAATTACTTGTTGGATCGAAACTTCTTCATGAATGAAAAAGGAAATTAAGCAGCAAGGCAAATGGTAGGCCTTATGCCTTCTGAATCACTTTTCATGTACTTGACGAGGCAGAAGCCGAACTCATATCTTCCTTCTGCGAACATGCTAACCGCGCGAGAAAAATACGAATACCTGACTTAGCTAAGGTGTACTGTCAACTTTACCTGGAATGCATTAGTAATGAGTACATGAACATACCTTACGTTGACCTGGTTTAGGAAGGCAGGCATAATGTATTGATGAATCATATTTTTGAGCATGCTATGTACCTTTCAGGGAATACTTGGATAAAGCAGAGGTAATGAACAGATATCTACATTCGTGTTGTTATCGAAAAGAGATAGAAATTTGTGTGGTTATATTTGCACAGGCTAGTTCGAGGAAGTGCGTGCAGGTCGAAATGAATCATATAGTTTCATTGTTTTTCTAAGAACAATGAAGGAAGGAAAGTGCATGCAGATAGAAAATATTCTGATTTATACTTTATTTTCATTTATGTCCGAGATTCGAATAATTGAAGACGTGGTAATTTTCTACATCTTTCTGAGAAACCAGAAAAGGAAAAAAAAAACAGAAAACTTTCTCCGCCTACCTCCAAATGAAAACAGGAAGAGTACTTCCCTCAATCTTCCTGAGAGTATAAAATGAATGGATCTTTCCAACCTTCCGGAAAACTCATGCTTGATAGTTCCGATCACTATTCTGAAATGGCAGAATGAATGCTTCCACTGAATTTAAAAGGGTTACTCTTTTCATCTTTCAAAGTATTTAAAAGTAATGCTTCTTTTCACCTTCGAAAAAATTAATAGGAAATGCTTCCTTTTACCTTCCAAAGAATTAATAAGGAATGCTACCTTTCACGTGAACGGCCATGCAGAGGTAAGGTGTGCAAGTAAGCCACCTTGTATACCTTCCCGTCTTAGGACATCAACGCATTAAAAGAAATGAACTGGGTATCAGAGCGTACAGCTCCCATACCTTTCATAGAATATTTTGGGAATGCATCCGGAATGCATCCATTTCCTACTAGGATGTTAAAAATATATAAAATGGCATATAGAAAGTCATGCCTTTAAACCTTTCAAGGAATGATGCATGGTTGTATGTTCCCATTTTCAACTATGGGTTGTTAGAGTACAAAATTACTTACAAATCAGAGTATCAAGATTCGAATTATCTCACAGAAATTCTATTAAAATCTACCATATCAATCCATTTAAATTCGTATGAATTCAGGAAAACAATATCATTTACCTTAAATAAAAAAAATACTCTCATTTATTACTCAATAAATAAAAAAAAAAAGAAACTTTAAATGACCGCACATAAATCCATTCTACATTGACCGTGTCAACAAATTATCACATATTACTCTCCCGCTTTAAAAGAAAGCCAGCAAAAAAAAAACTCATCTCCATATCCAGAGCCTCGTTAAATGCCACTTTATGATTCTGTTTTCGTTTTACCCCCAAAAAATGTGTGTGACACTGGAACATAAGCATAAACATAAAAATTCATAACCCCAAAATGACTTCCCATTTGAATAAATTTACCGCAACCGGGGAGCTTTTAACGGGCTTCTCGCCATGATGGCAAATTCATAGCGCGATTTGAATCACTTTCGTCGCAACATTGTCGAGAATTTGATTGATTAATGGGGAACTGATGGGTTCTAGCAATCTTTTATGAATTATATTTTGTAAATAGGATTAGTGTTCCAGAAATAAACTAAAATTAAAGCGCCTCCCCCTCCCCCTCATATTTAGATTAAGGAAACTTTAAGAGGACTCTCTTAAATCGCAGTCCATCTTACAGGTATGTACCTTTTTCTAAGGGTGTCAATACCTTTCTGTAGTGTAAATCTCTTTTTCAATAGAACGACATCAATAGGTAGACTACATACAAAAACACACCCAGGCAGTGTTGAAGCGGCTTCGTCAGCTTTGTTTCAAAATACGTCTTTCACTGAGTTAGTCGAGCCGAGTCGAACCAAGGTTTTTACCACAAGTACAGGATACTATGGGTACTCTCTGTTGTATATTTTCAAATATCCTTTTCTATGTACGTACGTACGTACGTACGTACATCCCTGCGCATATAGTGAACAAAATCAATACAAAACACTCTGTTCGGTCCTTAACGTTCACTTTATCTTTTGCGTCTTCCCCCATTATCTGGAAACAAACCCTTACATGAAATTTTAATTTATATAAAATTAATCTACTCGTCTGGAACCGCACCGTAGATACGAGAAATAATGGCTTCTCTCCGACAGCGACCGGGGGATCATTGGGAGTTTATTAAGTAAGACGAAATGCAAAAAGCACTTTTTGCCTTGGAAATTATTTTCAGAAGATAGCGCCATAACTAAGAAGATTCTTCCAGCTAAGAATCATTGCAGCTTTTTGTGAAATATTGATTGAAATTTGTTAAACAATTTGACGGATATTGACGGATTTGAGAAGTGTCTACAATATTAAGATTATAAAAAATAAATAGTGGTCTTAGGGAAAATTAAAATTAAGAATTTAATCCCAATACGTAGTCATATTCGATGTTCTATTAATTAAATTTTTTATCTAATATCTTTTACATCTGGATGAATGCCCAAAGCAGGATTATGTTAAACATGAATGCATTCACCATTAATACCGTTCTCAACTAGTCAGGTACAATAAACATAAGTAGAAAATGAAAATGATTTAAAAGCCTTTGATTTATGGTTCGGACTTTCTAAAATCTATTGTGAAATTTCAATTATATGCCGTCCAGATCTGGATGGTTTTCTATAAATTTGCAGTCGAGTGATTTCCTTATTTACGTCTTACTTAACTATGAGGGCACACATGATAAAAGTAAGTTAAATTGTCAGTTGAAACGTTAACTGCTAAAAGTGGTATACCGCAGGGAACAGTTCTGAGTCATATTCTTTTACTCGTATATGTTGATGATTTATGTAGGTTGCAAAACTATTGAATAGATGGGCATAAAGTAGCTTTCCTAGATGACGCGATGATACTATGTACCTAAGAACATGAATTTAGAAGATTTTTTTTGAACATCCAATAGAGATTTTAAAGTGGTGGCTAATCGAATTGCAGTGCAGTGCTTTGAATAAGACTAATTATATCGACGGAGAACAGGTTGAACATAATAATCAACATAAATTACATACATGAAATGCAAATAGAATAATTAGGGGTTTCTATTAATGATAAATTGAAGGGAATAAGCATGTAGCTAACATTTGTACCAGATTAGGAAAATTGCATATAAAATCTTAATTACTAGAAAGTGTTGTTCAGCGACGAAGAGAACTGAAAAGAAAGAAAGAAAAAGAATTAATAAAAATCGATCTAATTTGCAATACTTAACTTAATAAGTAGCCAGGGAAGTCGACTGGCACACATTTTCCCATCCTCCCACGAAGAGCGTATATTCATACATATGTACCTACGGCAATATCTGAAAATAAAAGAAATAATGAATTAATTAATGAATTATATTTTACATCACTTAGAATAAGACACACAAATGAATACACAAAAAAAAAAAAACAAAAAACCAATTTTCCCATGCTAATTGAAGTACATATAAAAACAATAACAAAACTATGGGAAATTTGAATTTTGTTATAATTGGTTTAATTTCAATTTCTCTCAACTGAAATTTAAACCAATTATAGAAAAGATGTCACAGAACACATTTACTGTGAAAAAACACTTTCCCGCGAACAATTTAAGGGAAAAACTAACAAATTTTCACCTTTTGACAGTTGTCCAAAGGGAAAATGAATTGCTCAAATAACAAATTTTAAAAACATTTCGCAGTGTATTTACGACATAAATACAACATTTGCACATCACTAAATGAATTTCTTACGAAAAATCAACTTCCCGCGATGGTTTTCCGTGAAGAAAATACAAAAAAAAAATCTTACCTGAAAACAGGTTAAGATCGCAAATTTTCACATAAATGGATTTTCTTACAAATTAATCACACACAAACACTACACAATAAACAGAACACAATGTTCACAACTTACCTTTGGTGTAGAAGCACAACACAGCGGAAAAACGCACGGAAAAACTCGCGATCGCGAAACCGTCAAACGCCACTTATAAACATCGCGAAAACTGTCAACTTTATATATTGCCAACATATGGCACATCAATTCGGACTATTTTTTAACGAGGAATACGATGGCGGCGTTAAAAAGGTACAAAAATATCTTCGTTAAAAGATATTTGATATTTTAAGATTTCTCATATAAGCAATGAGAAGAAAAGAGATAGCAAGTGGAAGAGAGATAGACAAAATTTGCATTCCATATTAAAATTCTCTCATTATGGATGACAGGAAGTGCATTACGCCATGTTATGGCACAATTTCTATTTTTAATTTTCACGCAAAGAATTTAATAAATGATGGGAGTTTTTAAATGGAAAAATGTAGAGGTTAATATTCCGCATCGAATGGCATTAATTTCAACTGATGAGAAATTAAACATCTTGAGTAATCTTCATTATGGTTGCGGGTTCCACACACCAAAATGGCGATTCAGACTCTATATAAGGCCGAGCATTTATATGAATCGCTCTCTTATGATATTCGAGTTCAACAAGTGAAGATCGTAGCAATAGCAAGTGATATTTTTAAAAGTGTAAAAAATTGTGCAAATTGGCTTACAAACTACTGATGGTAAGAGTAGGCTCACATGCAATTTTGGTGGAGGAATTGTGAATAATTTATATTTTATCTGTATTTAACATGCAAAGGTTGTGATACTTCTATCCTGTACAGAACAAATTCAAGATAGTTGTTCCTACACTGCTCATTTTTGAGTTAAGCTGGAATACACATGCGAATTGTTCTTTGTTTGCATAGCTCATAATTGTATCAATATTTCAGTGTTGAAGAAGTGTAGAATATCATTAGTAGTTTAGATCTATACATACGAAATTTCATGAATAATAATATTTAAATGCTTAACTATTTACAGTAGAGTGATTAAGTATCTTCGAATAGAATTGAAATTAAATTGAATGTGAATCTATTTGCATTGTTCTGACTTTAACATACCGCTACACTAACATTCCCACCAAGAACAGTAATTGGTATATAACGGCTATATCAAACTACTCCGTTACATACGTGCAGCAAGATATAGCATCAACAATATCAAGGAAATATACATCAGCTTATTATGCAAGCATATGTTGTAATATTTAAGTCATTACACACAAGGTTTAATTCAATCAAGAATTTATATTTACATTAGAGTATTGTGATTCAATTTTGCATCACATTCAGTACGTAAACACATTAATAGTCATCCAAGGACTATACCCTTTGCGTAAACCATCACTTTGGTGATTCTATCCAGGAATCAAACTTATATACAAATAAGTCAACATTTTTTTTGGTAGTTCTATCCAGGAACTGTCACTTTACGAAACAAGTGTTCTAAAATTTGAATTAATGAAAACTATTTACTTTGCCATAGTGCATAAAGGGTTCAATGTAAGGTTACGTATACCAGTAGGAGTAAAATTTGTTGAAGAAGACAAATAGTAGGATTGTAAATGAGCGGACTAATTTGTCATATCAACTCATCGCTCAACTCAGGACTTGAGTTCGCTCAATTATTAAGTCCGCTCAACATTTAAGCGGTGGCTTATCGCTCGAAACTTGAGCGGACTCACTGGTTGAGCGGATTCAATCTTGAGCGGACTCACCACTTGAGTGGTCTTCAGTGGACTCAAGTCTTGAGCGGTCTCACTGCTTGAGTGGAGTAATCATTTGATTTGAGCAAACTCAAATAATGATTTAAATAATATAAAAAGTATCTGAGAATATAATGAATGACTTTTTTGTGAGCTTTTCTTATTTGATTGAAATAATTTCAGTTTCAGTTTCAATTTTAAATAAATCAGATTCTCCTTATGTTATTTGAAATATGATTTGAGTCCGCTGATCTTCTGTTTCAAGTGGCATCAGTTTCAATTTCAGAAGGTATGCTGTCACTGTCAATGCTACCAACTGTCATAAACTGGCGCTATATTTAAAATATTTGGGAATTTGCTTATATGCATGTCAGTGTGATTTACCGAACTTACCACAAAACCATTTGGGACTATTTGTATTGTTCAGCCTACATAGTATCGAGTTCGAGTAAAATGTGACATTCCCATAGAAATTTTAGCGTTGGTAAAATCGCAAGCAAAAATTTTACTGATGATTTTACTAGTGCAGTACAGAGTTCCCCGGTAAAAGCTGAAGGTTCCCTCTTTATAAAATAGATGACACTATAAATTCTTCACACATTTTACTAGGCATTTTAATGCAGTACGCATTAAATTCCTGGTAAAATTTTGACATTCTTATTTCTATGAAAATTTGCATATGGTTTTTGTTTTATTGAAGAAGAGTTTCGTTTGTGTTATAAAAATATGAAAATTAATTATTTTGTTTTCTCCAAATTAACTTACGTCAAAATTTCACTTGTGATTTTAATGTGAATTATTTGGAGACCGCCTTAAATTTTACTTTTCCCGAACTCGATACTAGGATTTAAATTTTAATTATGAGCCGAACGAAGTGTTTTTTACAAGGCTGTTTTTGTAGAAAATTTTTGATTAGCAAGTTGCCAGTTCTGTAAATACTGCTGAGCCTCAAACATTTTCTCGTTCCCAATCGTTATAGTTCAGTGGGAAAGGCACAGATATATGAAAGTGGTGCCATTTTCTTTCATGTATTTTTGATTCAACGAGCAGTCCATTTATATATGTATGTACATGTCAGTGCTGCACTTGAACAAAGTTTGTACAAATTGAGATAATGCATTTTTACTTCATACAGACGATGTACTTACATGTGGAATGCTTCAAAAGGGAATTTGTTTTTTATCAGTTATGACTTTTTCCGAAAATAGCTTTCTTTACTTATTATTCCTGGCCGATAATAGTTTTGAAGGTAGAAAAGCAAGCGCAAGAGCTTGATGCTCTTTTTCGGTAAAAATATACATCTAGCTCGTCTTTTTAATTTTTCTAGGCAAAAATAGCAGGTTTCAAAGTTATCTTTTTCCGGCAAATATGAGAAGTCATTGGCTTTTTGTTTAATGAAATGGTTAGTAACTGGTTAAAAGGACTCTTTTAAATTTCTTGCCGAATTAAGGAGAGTCTTAAGAAGCTCTTTGAAAGATAATTTTTTACTTAATATAACTGCTGCTAAAACAAAATGGGTTGGATACCGACGTATAATATTAAAAGTTATTTGATTTTTTCATTATCATCTAACTTAAGAACGTGATCATCTAGAGTGCTGATATTTCGCACACGGGCCGTTTTTAAAAAATAAAATAAGTTTAAGCCTGAATATGGGACCATTCGGGCAACTCATTCGTAGGATTACCATACAAAAATTTCGTTTTCACTATACATTTTGGCACAGGCTGAGAATGTGTCGGCGTAGAGAGTTGAAATTTGGTACATGGATAGTTCTTAGTTGGTACATGGATTGTTCTTAGTTCTTAGTGTTACCATATCAAAATTTATGCTATTTACGTATACTGTGAAAACGATCAATTTTAGACGTTTGATCTTATGAAATTGGTTATAATCATTTTTACTATGAGACGAACAATTCTAGAAATAGATGTGAAAAAACACTTTTGTTATCAAACTTGCATCTTCGAAACCTGTTACTGTCAACGCAAAAAAACAATAAACCTTAGTTGTTATACCCTAGATCAAATCATATGCTATACTAAGTTTGTCATTCCATTTGTAACACATAGAAATAATGATGGTAATAGTGGTCCGTCTGTAAGTCCGTCCGTCTATCCGTGCGCACAATAAAAACGCGTGTACGTACAGTGCAGATATTTTGCACCCAAACTTTAAAAAAACAGTAAATTTAAGTTCAAAAATTTGACAAATCGGGTAACTCCTTCATAGGATTCCCATACAAAAAATTCGTTTTTCACTATAAATTTGGAAACCACCTGAGAACACGTCCACGTCCTGTGCTGAAATTTTGCACATAGTGTTTTTATAAAAATAGTAAATATAATTTCAAAAATGGACTACGACGGGCAACCCCTTTTTGGTGTTGCCATATAAAAATTTGGGATTTTACGTATACTGTGAAAACGATAAGTCGAGAACGCGTCGACGTTCAGAGCTAACATTTTGTATACAAAATTTTCCTGGAAATAGTAAATAATAAAATAAGTAAAAAACGAGTTTCCAAACAAAACTGAGGCCAAGCCGCATGAAAAAGTAAAAAATAAACTTTCCTTCACACACAGAGGTGGACTCAGATTTTTTGATTAGGACATTTCTCTTGAATATTCTTTCTCTTCATGAATCTAATCACTTATTACCTCTGATTGATCATACTGAAATATATCGGTGATTGTCAGCGATTAAAATCTGAGTCCACCTCTGTGTGTGAAGAAAAGTATATTTTCTACTTTTTCATGCGGCTTGACCTCAGTTTTGTTTGAAAACTTGTTTTTTACTTATTTTATTTTCTGCCTTTTTCACGTTAACTAAATTGTTATTACGTGTTGCATGGATATATTTTAAAACAATTTTATGACGGCTGAAAAGACACTGATTTACCAGTTTTTCAAAAAAATTATTCGAGTATCAAATCGTTGAAGTACTGCAACGGTTTTCTGAAATTCAAATTATGTTTTAAACAGCGACTTTTAGCTGTATTCCAACTTGATCCCATATAACATGAATTTTCCCGATTTTCCATGTTTCCACAGACTTTTCCTATTACTATGATTTTTTTTTAAACATTTACATGAATTTTCCTCGATTTTTCATCCAAGTTTTCATGATTGTTGAAGAGAAAGTATTGATGCCAGTAGGGCGGAAAAAATAATTCCGCATAGCTTATATAACTTTTTTGTCGGAAAATTTTCCGAAAAGTCGGAAAATTCCGGAAATTTTCGGAAAATTTTCCAGAAAAATTGGAAAATTCTGCATTTTTCCTGAAACAGATTTATCACTAATCATATCGATGAAAATTTTTCCGATGATTTTCCCGCTTTTCCGGGTTTTTCATGGTTTTTATGCAACTCATTTCGCTCTACAACTTTGTCTTAGGTTGCAAAATGCTCAAACACTTCCTTGGTCGGAAAAACTCCGGAAAAGCGTTTTACATGAATTTTCCTCGATTTTTTCTGCAAGTTTTCACCATTGTCGGAGAGAAATTAATGATGCCAGTTGATAGGGAACTTGATCCTGCATAATTTAGAAAACTTTTTTACCGAAAAATTTTCCGGAAAAGTCGGAAAATTCCGGAAATTTTTTTCGGAAAAATCGGAAAACTCTGCAATTTTCCTAAAACGGATTTATCACTAATAAAATTTATACCAAATTTTCAAATGATTTTTCCCGATTTTCCGGGTTTTACATTGAAATTTCCGGTTCAAATTTTGATAGATTCAATTTCCACGCGACATGAACCTGTGTGCCAAATTTCAGCTCGCTGTGATGACGAAAAGTGGGTCTACGAGAGTGTCGAAAATAGTAAAAAAGAAATATACAGACAGACAAATTCGTGTACGAGTTAAAGGGACGGGCTGGCCTGAAAAATAGGCTAAATCTGTCAAGTCCTTCTTGATGTTATGTTGTCATTTAAAAATTTGAGTTTTGTACGTATACTGTGAAAACTATCAGCTCTAATTGTTATTATTGCTAGTTGTTTAGAATATGGAATCATACAAAGTTGGTTATAATCATTTTTACTTCTGAGATGAACCGTTCTAGAAATATACGCAAAAAAACCACCTCAAAATCCAACTTGCGGTTTTAACAATTCCAGCTTTTTTACTTGTTATTATAAATTTTTGTATTTTCTACTTAAGTACCTACTAATTATATTTAAGATTATTATCATTACTTGTTTAATTTTAAATTAGATTTAGCACATTTTTTCATAAAAAAAGTTAAGTTTTCCAAAACTTTACAGTAATCGAAATGGTTCCCAGGAGATATATTTTTGTATATTCCACTACCTCAGATTTTTTTGTTAAAAAATTTCAAAATACCAGTTATTTTCGGTCCTTGCAAAATGGAAGCACTTCTAGCTAGTTCAGCATATGTTCTTCTGACAAGTGCCTATTTATTGTTAAATAAGAAAAAAGAGGAGATGGTGCATGATATCCATTAACAAAAGCAGAGAAAGGTAATATGTTTTGTAACGGTTTTTAAATTTTCTAACTAATTGTTTATATAAACATATAACTTTTTCAAAAGATTATATCTTTTCCGAATGTTTTGTTGTGATTTCAAAATGCTACTACCCTTAAAATATTATTTCGCCATCTATCTAATTTCTAAATGGAATAAGTTAAGAAAAAAATAAAAATTCGAGGACACGATTCTTAAAAGCAGTACTCCTTTTCGACATATTTTTTTTTATCTATATATAAAATATTAAAATTAATTATATCTCTCAAACAACTCATGTTGGAAACAATTGAATATTGCATTGGCATCGGAAATACATTTATGCTGAAAGTTTCAGAGCTCTAGTTGGTCCGGAAGTTTGTGAAAAGGCATGTAAAAATACCGTTATTTTTTGGTACGATGTGCCTTCGATGTGTTGTAAGCTCGCTTTTTAAGGGAACTTGAGCCCACTAGCGCACAGGAGTTTGTATAACCATTTAGACAATTTGATCTGTGCGATAATATGCCGCACATTTTACAAGTCAACACGAATTAGGTGCATCGTCTGTATTATTCCTCCAAACGATGTGATGTTTCCATACACTTGACATATATTTGTCGTGTGTAGAAGATACATAAATGAAGCGAACACTACAAATAGTTCGCTTCAATCGATAAAACAATTTTTTTTCTCTAGTATTTGGGTGGTCTAGAACAAGATACACAAAAGAACACAGCTGATATCAGACTTGACTAAAATTTCGAATATGTGGCAAGTGTGCTCTTGAGCCATAATTCAAATACGTAAAAAATATTAAACAAATCTCCGCTAATTATATACTTGCTCGCGATGTCACTGTTCACTTATACCCTTGTGTACAGAACTATCTAGTGATTTCGAATATGCTTCCCTGATATAATGTTAGATGGCTCTACTTGTACTATTTTGAACAATTTTGCTCACGTTCAGTCGCTTAAATCTCTGTAACTGAAGTATAGGCAAGTGGTTCAAGGAATAAGCCATAAGACTATAGACAAACTAATAATATACAAAGGGAAGTAAAACAGTCAGTAACGCCTCGCTAGAATATAAAATGAACGATGCCTCGACCTGATTCAGCATGCCAGCAACGCTTCGTTTCAATACAAAATCAACGATGCCTCGACCTGATTTACGGATGGCAGCATTTCTTTTTAAATTTACTGGAAATTTTTTCCTTGAATTATTGGAGGTGGAGGACGGCAACGGGTGCTTGGGCATTTATGCCTTACTTCTGGAAGGTTGAAAATCAATTTATGGATATCTTTCACTGAGAGGTAAATGGGAAAACAGTTTTTCTTATGCATATTCAGCGGAAATGTTCAAATAGCGCCAGAAAGTAGGCAATTATCTTTTGAGAATGAGATTTTTAAGTCATTTAAGTCATTTTCACTGGATATGTTGAAGAAAATGTGCAAAAAACGCAGAAAGTGTTACCTACATTTTTGGGTGCAGAGGTAATTTTAATTTTGAGCTTCTTAAATCCAGTATGAAAAATTGGAGTTGATGACGTGATAAAAAAAGTAGATAAACTAAAAAAACGCGTTAAAATTGCGTAATTTTAACTTTGTGGAGCCATAATATAAAAACGAAGAAGGGGAGGGGAAAAATTTATAGACCATTGGAAAGGTCGAACGATTGCTTAAATCATCATCATATAATAAAATATACCCAAATACATTTATGTATGTCCCGTCATCTTGGTACCCTTAGGATGTCCCCCTGCACCCTACATACAATTTTTGCTGGACTAAATATGCCCCTGCATAACGTCAATTAAGGTAAGACCGCCATTTCATGGTAGAAAAGTTTTGAATACGTCAAAATTTAGGGCTCAATTAGGGCTAATTTAATGCCACTTCCCCGAATTTAATGCTCTTGTATTTTTCAATAAAATCCATGGATAATCCAACTTTATTAAAAGTTAGGACCACCACTACTGAGAATAGGTTAAATAGTATTGTTACAATAGTGTGCACTGCATAATATTTTAGGGCTCAATTAGGGTTAATTTAATGCCACTTCCCCGAATTTAATGCTCTTGTATTTTTCAAAAAAATCCATGGATAATCCAACTTTATTAAAAGTTAGGTCCACCACTACTGAGAATAGGTTAAATAGTATTGTTACAATAGTGCACACTGCAAAATATTTTAGGGCTCAATTAGGGCTAATTTAATGCCACTTCCCCGAATTTAACGCTCTAGTACTTTTTAAAAAAATCCATGGATAATCCAACTTTATTAAAAGTTAGGACCACCACTACTGAGAATAGGTTAAATAGTATTGTTACAATAGTGCACACTGCAAAATATTTTAGGGCTCAATTAGGGCTAATTTAATGCCACTTCCCCGAATTTAATTCTCTAGTACTTTTTAAAAAAATCCATGGATAACCCAACTTTATTAAAAGTTAGGACCACCACTACTGAGAATAGGTTAAATAGTATTGTTACAATAGTGTGCACTGCATAATATTTTAGGGCTCAATTAGGGCTAATTAAATGCCACTTCCCCGAATTTAATGCTCTTGTATTTTTCAAAAAAATCCATGGATAATCCAACTTTATTAAAAGTTAGGACCACCACTACTGAGAATAGGTTAAATAGTATTGTTACAATAGTGCACACTGCAAAATATTTTAGGGCTCAATTAGGGCTAATTTAATGCCACTTCCCCGAATTTAACGCTCTTGTACTTTTTAAAAAAATCCATGGATAATCCAACTTTATTAAAAGTTAGGACCACCACTACTGAGGATAGGTTAAATAGTATTGTTACAACAGTGTGCACTGCATAATATTTTAGGGCTCAATTAGGGCTAATTTAATGCCACTTCCCCGAATTTAATGCTCTAGTACTTTTTAAAAAAATCCATGGATAATCCAACTTTATTAAAAGTTAGGACCACCAACTTTAAAATGGAAAACGTTTTTTAAGACCCCAAAAATCGTAGGTTTTAATGGGTATCTGCAACAAATCAACGGCCAACCATGGTTAGAATTTTAAACTTTTACGATACATGGTAATTTAGAACAAACAAATTTAGTTTGCAGTGACCACTGTGTAAAGCTACGAAAACTTAATAAATTGCAGAGAATTAATGTAATTAGTACCTCTACATAAATAAATTATCTTTTGTAATTTGACAACTAGCGAAAAGTCTTTATCGGGGTTCAAAAACTAATCTTCCTCATAATTTATAATACGCGACTCAGCAGCACAATGGAGTATACTCGTAGAGAAAATAGGAATAATTTAGCGTAGTGAAATTCTATTTGTGTTTAAAGCATTACATGTCAATTTCTAAGCTGGGCACCAATTTAGTATATACATTTCGCTGTTTCACTCAGCAGTAGTTAACTGCTGATTCATAGTTTGTTATTTGGTTTGTTGAAGATTAGGCATAATAAATATTATAGAAAAACGGTCAAATAAATTATATTTTCTCTACGTTTCTGTGCTAACGCCTTACTAACCTTTATCAGTTCGGAAAAGATTGGAGTATTCAACTCCTTTCCAGTATTATTTGTTGATCACAAATTTAATCTGACTGAAAACACAGTAATATTAAAATGTTGGGAGCGTGCAGTCAAAATCGATGGAGCATTTTGTTTTTTAAACTTATGGCCTCGATTGATTTCACACTTTCGGGGAAAAGGCACTACATTAGCCCCAATTGAGCCCTAAAATTTTATACAGTGCGCACTATTGTAATAAGACTACTTCACCTATTATCAGTAGTGCTGGTCATAACTTTTAATAAAGTTGGGTTATCCATGGATTTTTTTAAAAAGTACTAGAGAATTAAATTCGGGGAAGTGGGATTAAATTAGTCCTAATTTAGTCTTAAAATATTATGCAGTGCGCACTATTGTAACAATACTACTTAACCTATTCGTAGTAGTGGTGGTCCTAACTTTTAATAAAACTGTATTATCCATGGATTTTTTTAGAAAGTACTAGAGCATTAAATTCGGGGAAGTGGCATTAAATTAGCCCTAATTGAGCCCTAAAATATTATGCAGTGCACACTATTGTAACAATACTATTTAACCTATCCTCAGTAGTGGTGGTCCTAACTTTTAATAAAGTTGGATTATCCATGGATTTTTTAAAAAGTACTAGAGAATTAAATTCGGGGAAGTGGCATTAAATTAGCCCTAATTCAGCCCTAAAATATTATGCTGTGCACACTATTGTAACAAGACTACTTAACCTATTGTCAGTAGTGGTGGTCCTAACTTTTAATAAAGCTGGATTATCCATGGATTTTTTTAAAAAGTACTGGAGCATTAAATTCGGGGAAGTGGCATTAAATTAGCCCTAATTGAGCCCTAAAATGTTATGCAGTGCGCACTATTGTAACAATACTATTTAACCTATTCTCAGTAGTGGTGGTCCTAACTTTTAATAAAGTTGGATTATCCATGGATTTTTTTAAAAAGTACAAGAGCGTTAAATTCGGGGAAGTGGCATTAAATTAGCCCTAATTGAGCCCTAAAATATTATGCAGTGCGCACTATTGTAACAATACTATTGAACTTATCCTCAGTAGTGGTGGTTCTAACTTTTAATAAAGTTGGATTATCCATGGATTTTTTTGAAAAATACGAGAGCATTAAATTCGGGGAAGTGGCATTAAATTAGCCCTAATTGAGCCCTAAATTTTGACGTATTCAAAACTTTTCTACCATGAAATGGCGGTCCCAACTTAATTGACGTCCCTGCATAGCCTTCAGATTTCACAGCACTTACGGGATACCCTGTATATTGTTATTTTATTTCCGTTTTATAATTTTACTTGCTCTAAGCTCCAGATTAAATTGAGTTTAGTAAAAGAAAATAAACAAGATTTTGAATGTAGAGTTTCGGCATTTTCCAAAAATATGTAGTGAATGGAAATATGGGAGCTCTCGATATCTTCGACTGTATTCTTTCTTTCAAATTTTGTGTAAAATCTGATACAAATTTAATTAATGAAATTAAATATAAAAAGAAATATTACCAATTCTATCTTCCGTTTGAGGGAAGGTTGTCGTTAACCTAAAAAATTTAACAGAAATATATTCTCATCTACACTGAAGGGATCAGTTCTGTTGTGCAAAATTCGAAGGGATCGTCTACGAGTTGAACTATTTATTTGTATAAATTAATAAAGCCATATTTACATGTTAAATATGATTTATCTTTTCGATTTAATTTTCAATAAAAAAATTATCAATAACAAGGCTTTTTTTTGTGTGATTTGTTAAATTTTGTGATGAATGGCGGGAATATGAAAAGTCAGAAAAATTTTCTCTCAAGCACAAGTTTTTACGAATTTCACTATGGCTCGTTAGGATTGTATACATAGTTATACCAAATAAATAGGGTACAAATAAATTAACCAAGCACTAACAAAAGATTTACCTACTTATGATGCAATTGAGATTCACAATATCATCTTTTGGTCATCCGTAAGAAAAATCAAATCCTGACAAGTATCGTTCTGCATTATTTACTGTATACATTAGAACAATTTTCTTATAAAATTCACCTAACTTCAGAATTTTCTTTAAATAATTTACATGTTCTAAGTTACATACACACACACACGCTAAGTACTTCCTTGAATACTGGTCCATAACTCATTTTTGGGCTTTTCCAGTTACTCTCTATTTGAATACGTAAAAAGGTAAACCTTTTTCTTCTTAATTTACACAGCTAGGGTTAGACCCTTCTGTAAGTAAATAACTTTCCTTTAGCAGCTAGGTGTACGTAAAAATTTACATATTTTTCAGTGTCTTATTTGATTGACCCCTTTAGGACCAGATATGCAAATTTTTCCTGTTGGTATTCTAAAAAGAACAAAATTTAAAGCCAATGTAAGCGTAAAAGTACAAATCCAGCAAACACAAAAAAAAAATCCGTCCTTCAACACCTTGTTAAGGAAAGTTAAGGATATTAGAAAAAACAAAAGAGAAAGACAACATTTTTTTTATATTTTTATTTTTAAGGCCCCATTATTTGCATTAAAATTTAAGAAGAATCGTTTTATAGACGAAATAAAAGTTTCATAAAACTGAAAAGGATCTGCTCTGTAAAAGGCACAAGAATCTTCTGCTAATGCTTCTTAGTACTAAAATCCGTGATAATCCTAATTAAGTAACAACACTTGAAATTCGTTTAATTAGAGCTCGCAAAAGAGTTGGTGATCCAGTCAGCCATTCAATTCTTGTCTCAGCTTGTGTACTCACTTTTAATTTCCGGTCGCCGATTTAAGTTTCTTTTACCCTGTTCGGAGCCTAAAAGGCGTCTTCCTTCTTTTTCTTGTTCTTTAAGATGTCTGACTTTGGGGCAGATCTGGTCCCTTTGTTAGTCGGAAGCCAATTTAATTAGGGCAATATCCTTTAACGGCGGTACCTTTGAAAGTAAATATTCGACCAGAAAAGGGGTGATTTGTAAACAACGGTGTACATTTCATTAAGACGTTTAACAGGTTTTAAGTACACATTAATGTAATTCGACAAAAGAAATAAACGCCGGTGTATACACTATTCGTCCTTCAAAAATTTCAAAGGTGTCTGTCTGGGCTGTGATTTAATTTCAGATTAAATTATCAAGAAAATTCTTCTATTTATTAGAGTAGAATTTTTTTTTTTGTGAGTTGGTATATATGTATTGTGTTTTATACATATGTACATTAAAATCAAAGAGAAAAATATAGTATTCACGATAAATACTTAAAAGATATCATCGGGAGTTCCGAGAGCAACCATCAGGATTTTATTTAAGTTAAAAAAATACAACAAACTAAAATCTGCAGAGATAAACTACATGGGGCTATCCTTGCAAGAAGGCTTCATAATGGAATTTACTTAATGTCGATGTTTAAACTTTTGTAGTACAATAGTAAGCTGAATATTTATCTTTTAATTTAAATTAAAAACTCAAAACATTTATCTAGGCTGCATAATAATTGAAAATATCAGTGTATGCTGAAATCATAAGTTTTCGTCCACTATAAGCCAGTTTGCATTTACCAAGGTTCCAATTCGCGTCCATGTTAAAAAAATGTATAAAAATTGCTTTTATATGGGGGTGTTAAATAAATGTCATTTTGAAAGCTACGACTTTATTACGTTTTTGTTATTCCTGATTTGAAAAGCTATTAAAAAATAAAAAGTTGTGATAAAATTCTGTTATGGTAGTATGTTGAGAATAATTACTTCGGACGTGAAGTCCAGACGGCCAGTATGAGCTTACAGATCACTCGGTGGACAGCGTTGACTGCAGGGCGGCACGCTAGCACGCCTCGGCTATTGGCGGAGAGTGTGGGGAGGTTCCACGATGTTATGGTCGCACTTATAAATAGCAGTGAGACATATTGTACCCGAATGACACCTGGGACCGAGCATTGGTCCATGGAACAAAGTGCGCCATGGAGAGGAATGAGGGCTTGGACCAAAGCGAGATGCCGGAAGAGGTGACAGCCGGCCATCTTGAGGACACTTTTTACTTTTGGGACTAAAGAAAGGTAGACAGAAAAAGTCGAAGAATAAAAATTAGTAAAAGAGCGTGGAAAATCGAAGTAGATTTTTTTCTATTTTTTTGTCAAGTGCAACTAGAAGCGATACACGAGAAGAGTGAGGATTCAGAAATTAGCAGAAAGATACTCAAGAAAAACTTAAACATACAGTGAGGAAGAAAAATTAAGATAAGTACATGTGTGAAACCTATTATTTTTAGGGTTAGCTTTAGCGAACCAAGTTGGTCAAGCTCTGGAAAAACCAGGACATCAAGGGAGTAAAACGTGGTTCGGCCACAGTATTCACCAAAATATTCCGGAGCTCACCAAATCGGGCGCACCCATCAGAGAAGCGGCGGTAACTTGAAATAGTGACTTAGTTATTCTCGTGACTACAGTCTGGTACCCAAATGGACCAATATATCGAAAACCATGCAAATTATCTAGAGATGGCATTCTATTATCAAAAAAAGCCATTAGAAATCATATAATCTTGGTCAAGTAACGATATTATATCACTAAGAACTATAAGGAAAATCGTACGAGTACTAACCGCGGGTCTATATTACTTCATCGCGAAACAAAGAAATATATATACATATAAAAAGAACCATACCACTCGCTAACCAAGTGCCTATATTATATTATTGAAGAAAATTTTTATATTGGAACCTATACAATTTAATGAAATTTAATAACCTAGTAACCATATTATATTACCATAAACAATATTAATATCACCTCAATTTAAGGGTCGTAGGACTATCGCACTTGTCCTAACGCGTATCGGGTATCATACAATGCTCTGGTCTACATGACTAGGGTGTATTATCAAATAAAAATATAGACAGTAATCAGCGACAATAGACGCGAAGTTCGGTAAACGGCCTAGGTTTCATAAAACATTCCGGTGCTCATACGCTCGAGGCCTTCCATCCGTGGCAAGGCCGTCAAATAAAGGCATTTTATCATCGAAGTGTGAACATAATGCCTCACGGTCAATAATAAATCTCAGTGACTAAATTTTAACGAACGATAAACATAATCAGTGACAGTGGAAGCGAAGGGTGGCGAACCTGCCCCCGCAGTATACGAATAATACTAAACTCACATCTAGGGACTTCCGATAAAGGAGCGGCAGTAAAATAAAGGTACCCTTCGGTATCCCAGTGCTAAATCATATTAACACAGGATCCTCAAAATCAACGCATTTAGTGAGAAATATTGGAATTTATATTTAAAACATACAAAGCTATTCTCTACTTGTTTTCGTTGTACCGTAGATTTTATATATACATATAGTAGATAAGTTGGTTAAAATATACTATCATGGAATTTATTTTAAAAGCATATGAGATTATTATCTAATCGCCTGGAATATAGGTCGTGTATAGTTCATGGTTAGGTCTGAGAAGCACTGCAGTAGCAAATCAGTAGACTAGCAATCCCGGTATAGGAAAATAGGCACAAATAATCCCTTTGGGACAATTTTGGGGTAGCGAACTCTGAGACGTAATACTGCGTACCCTCTCCCAGAAGCTTCTAGGGGGGATTAGGAAGAAGGGGATACCCTCTCCCACTTACATTATTATTATCATTATTGTTATTATCAATACTGATCTATACCTACATGCAAAGGAAGTACAATTGCATAACAGCAAAAAAAAAGAAAGAAAGAAAAACCCAAAGTTGTTAAAAAGGGAGGACGTCCACGGAGCCGCCTATCGGCATTAACAAGACAGAACCACATGTGATCAATACAGCTTCTGGGATGAAATTAAGCAAAAAAAAAAAAAAGGAAAAACGTTTGTAAATAAATTAAATTTATCGGAAAATAAAAAGATTTGATATGGAATACTAAAGACAGTGCAGTCTCTCTTTTCTCTCTCCCGGAGTTCTCTCCCCTCTATTTACATGTCTAAGGGGTATCGTCAACAAGTGCCCGCGATGCCATGGGCGTTGGGGAAAGGCACCCGAGGATCATTACCATTTGATCCTCCTCATCCTTCCCAAAGTAAGTGATGTACAGTCCTTTTGGACTCAGTGTGTAGGCTAGGTATATAGATAGATATATATATATATATATATATCTTGTCCTTCTTCCTTTGGCACGAAAAGTTTTGTTCATGGCACATGGTAGTGTAGGTTTCTTCAGTTTACCCACCCCATACTCTCTGCTATTAGCCGAGGTGGTAGCGTGCCAACCTACCAACATAGCTACCATGGCGTGAACTGTCAGCTTCGGGCCGACAGACAAGACTGCTATTCTTATGGCTATCACTCGATAAAAGAGCCATAACAACGAAGACCTGCCGCTGCCACCATCCATATACACAAATTTTCATGCCTACAAATCAAAAGGCCGTAGCACACATTCAGTCCTTAAGGGACTTTTACACCACTTACCTACATTTATTGGGAAGGCACAGATGTTTGGCCTTCTTTGCTTGCCCCAACCACCCAATCAACAATGAGGGCAGATAGTTTTCAGGGTCCCTTTGTTGACTTGAAAGTAGAAGAGTAGCGGACCTTTTCGACCTCTAAATCAAGAGGGCTCCAGGAGAGTGAGAGGAAAAATAAAAACTTATAGCGTCATCACGTTTTAAACAAAACTTCATTTCCAAACTGACAATGGTGAAATCTAAAGCAAACTTAGATAACAACGTGAATACTAGAAGCTAAAAGTTGTCATATTATAATTGCAAGACAACATCAGCTTAGTAACCAATAATATATTAAACAAGAACCAAAGAATCTACTCAATCGTCTTGAATAGCACTGCGTTTATAGTTAATAATACTCCGGAATTCTCTTAATATTTATACTGACTTAAATATCAAAATTTTACGGACGTGCTTTTGTTCATAGATAAATTGTACACGTTTATTATAATAAAAGTTGTCCACCTTCTTATTAAAATATTTTTCTTTCATTCAAACAGGCAATTCATACGTATATATATAAAAACAATAAAAAGTCATCAACTTACAGCTATCTTGTTGGGGTCCATCGCAGAGGCGCCTCCGTGAATGTTCCCACTGTCACTGTTAAAGCATTAATTAGATTGCCATGCTTTGCATGCAGCTATACGAACTGAAAACCTTTCGGAACTCTCCAAATAACTTTCATCGTAAATTTTCTAAACTCAAATTTAATAAATCTCTGCAGCAAATGATTCTAATAAGGTATTTTTTTCACCTAATCTAGCACTTGTCCTGCACATGACTTTGAAAAATACTTTAATTAAATAGTTTGAACAATGGTTTTGTGAATTACTTCCGCGAATTATGCTAGCGAATGATTTCAGTGATTTCTTTGGTCAAATTTTCACACTGTACGTCTAGTTAGTCATTTCTGCGATTTATTAATTCTTCTGAAATTCAGAAATCTTCTTATAACTAAACCTAGTCATTATTCAAGTAAATTATCATTTTACCAGAATCTTGTTATAAATAAGGCTAGGCAATATTAAAATAAATTAGTATTTTAAGAAAAATCTTTTAGAAATGAATCTAGTCATTAAATTAAGTAAATTAGTATATAAAAATTTATCTTGTAAATACTCTTAGCCCATATTTAAGCATACTCGTACTTGGCAATATCCTAATGAATAATTCTCGCCAGTACTTTGGCACACTACCCTTTTTGGAAGCTTTTTATATTATCCCCAGGGCCACAATTTAATATTTGTAAGGCATCAAGTAATTCTAGTAAATTCAGGCTGCGAAATTTCGGATATGGCACGCTAACAATCCTTTCATTCAGCCATATCCAAGGAAAAAGGTGGGAAATGTCACAAACCTATCGCCGAATTTCAGTCAGATTGCTGATGGAATTCTTGAAAACAAGTAATCGTCACCTTTCCGCAACACAAAAGCAATTAAATTTCGCTCATTTGGTCCGCTACTATGTCGTCCAAAACTTTTCCTGCCTCAATACTTTTCTCTGTCAATGATTCTGCGATTATTTTCAGATTTTCTTGGTTTATTTCAAACTTTGTTGTCGATTTTTTCACAAAAACCCAAACTTTTCTCTTTTCACTTGACGATGTTCTTCCTTTTTCAGCCCGGAAAAACTCTTCGTCTTCTTTTTCTTTCTCGGGTGCGTTCGGCGCGTATAGATCTCCATCCACACAGAAAACAGTAGGCCGAGTGTACATGGTGTATCCAGTCTTAGTGTAGCATACTGCTACATGCAGTATGCTACGACCATAACATTCTTCAGATTAAAACTAATTCAATTCAAATTGGGTTGCTTTACTTAACAGCATCTTTTAAATTTCATTAATTAAAAGGAACAAATCAAGAAGGAATTATATAACAAAATGGAATTCAGTGTTTTATAAATTAAAATAATAAAGCAAATTTTTGCCTTAAAGCTATATTTAGTTCAACATACTTTTTAACCAAGCTTGAAGCTCTTGGTCTCTCCTCTCCATGTTATTATAATTGAACTAGTTATGTAATGGCCTGGAAGACTCTTACAACAAAATAAAAAGATTGCTAAACAAAACAAAAAGATTGCTAAACAATTATCTCACATGAAATTGTTCTGCAGCCTGTAGAATAAACGACAAGATTACATATGCGCATTGCGAATAAAGTTTACTTCCGAATACTGAGCATAAAAAACCCATGACTAGTCAAGCGAGTGCGAGTCAAGCCTTATCTTAAATTGAAGTTGAAATAGAACTTCATTGCATAACCTTATGTCTAAGCCTATTACAATAAAGCTATCTGGCAAATAACAGCGAGGTCATCTGGTACAAGATCTTATGTTTTTTTAGAGTGTGTTAGGTCTACTAGGTTTAGGTTACCTAAGCGCCAGTTTAAAGTAAAAAATGGTAAGTTACGGTTTGGTATATATAACAAAAAAATGCATAACTTGAGTTTTCACAGCGAAAAAGACACATTGCATATCATATGGAGCACACTACTTGATCTCGGACAGCCATCTAGAATAGGTGCTCGTAAAACATAGTGTTATGGTACGCGGTCTGTAAGCAAGGAAAGTAAAGGAATGCATTAACTATGGAAAATAGGAGAATTTCCCTGAGGTGTAGGAGACGAAATTTAGGGCGACGAATATGACACCGTGAGCCGAGCGATAGAACCTAACAAACAAGATCCAAGACAAACGAATAAAAGGGAATCTTCTGGTTGTAGTATTTAGAAAAGGAACAAAATTAAGTAAATTCTATAGGACTTGTCTTCATATAAGAGTTAATTAGATTTTCTGGTATATATTCGCTTCATTAGAAAACATAACCCTACTTAGAACGACTGTTAGTAAATTGCACAATTCTTTGCCTAACTTTGTTTTTGTAGTCTTAGTTATCACATGCAGTACATTTTTGTAAAATTTGAATTTTGTACGATATGATTTTTGTATCTTCTAAATTGCAAAAACAAATCATTTTTACATGAATCATCTGGCCATATTTTTCTATAGTACCCTGCATTGGTATATTTCTTTTATCTTAGCAATACTTACAGGTCCCGAACAACAAAAATGACTTAAAAAGCAAATGAAAATAGATAAATGGAAAGAAATGAAAAAATTGAGAAAAAATTTTGTTTATAAGTCAAATTAAGCCTTGAAACTTTGCTGCCCTAAACTAAAGTTTGTGTGTTAAAGTTGTAACGAAGTTACAAATTTCAGGCTAAAGGAAATTATTTTTTTGGTCCACCACTGGAAATATCTAATTACAACTTGAACTTAAGGTCAAGTTACCACGTCACTGGGGCATGCGAACAAGCTGCCATAGTCATCGGCTACATGATCAGCACGCCTATGCATGTACTAGCCAAGTACAAGAAAAGCTTTTCAAAAGAGCTTGAAAGCTTTTCTGTACATAGACAACTTGCTCCAGTAAAAGCATCAGCCACACAGCCACTGAGAAGCTCTGGCCCCCGATTATATAAAGCACACCAGTCGGCCACGGAATTCAGTCTGATCAGCGAGCTCATCCAAGAAAGTTTGGACAGACTATTGTTATAACTTTTTCGCATAAAGTCACTTCTGACACCAGGTTTTGTTAACCACTTTTTAATATTTAAATTAAAACTATTCGTAAGTTTACGATTTCAACTTTATTTCAACTTAAATCTCGATAACTCCAAACTTCAAACTTAATTTTCAAAACTTAAACTTCAAATTCAATTTTCAAACCTAAACTTCAAACTTAAACTCAAAAAAAAACAAATGTGCAAACTAAATGCACTTAAACTCAAACTCAATTTTCAATGTCAATTTTCAAACTTAATTTCAATTTTCAAAAAAGCAAATGTGCAAGCAAAATGCACTTGTTAACTTTTTTTTTTTAAAATTGGTGAGTTGAACTTAAAACTCAATTTTCAAAACTTAATTTTCAAACTCCACTTCCAACTTAATTTTCAAACTTAATTTTTAAACTCTACTTTCCAGTGTAATCTTCAAACTCCGATTTCCAGTGCAAAGGTTACCGTTTTTATACCAATATGTATTCATTAGTGGGTTCCCAATTATGAAATTAAAACCCTTATTTGATTGGGCAATTATCTCGTCATGAGATATAAAACTTTATTCAATTGGTCAATAATTAACCAATCCCCAATCAAAACTTTGAATATGTTTTCGCATGATATGTATAACATGATACATTTATTTACCCGTACCATGATTTCATCCAAGGGACCATGTCCCTTGTTTACAATTATCGATGAATAAGCGCGTGAGCAAATAGCTATTCGCATAAACAAATGGATATGCGTGCAAACAAATAACTATGCGCGCGCGTAAACAAATGGCACGGCGAGAATATTTATGTTTATATTTATGATTTATTCAATATTGAATATCCATACTTTAATTGGAAATTCATGTTTATGTTTTGATCTTGAATTTAAGATCTCCAAGTGTTCATGTTTATGCTTTGTTTTTTTAATCTAAGGTTTTGTTTACATTAATGCTTTCAATGTCAAGCGTTTATATTTACGTGAAAACTTTTATGCTTCCAATATTAATTTCAAATATTATTGTAGCGATGGGAAGAATGTTTATTATAAACATTCACGCTAAATTGAAATTTGATATTTATTGTTTATTGCATTTGGATTTTCGCTTAATGGTATCATTATGAATCACTTAACCATTTGAATGATTAGTTATTTGTTTATTAATTCATATGAATTTCAAAAGATTTAGATTTTGATTTTTGATTCTAAAGAAATGTTTATCTAAAGCTGTTTATGGAAATTTTCTATGGAAGTTTTAGATTATTTCACAATGATTTTTAAGTGCGTCTTTGCACTTTGAAATGCGTTTTACGTAAAATATGAAAATTAATAATTAATTTTAAAGATTTTATGTTGTAAAAAATGCGACAATGTATGAAATGTAAAAAGTACATAACACTATTTTACTAAGGTACTAGTGGCGAGCGAAATTCCCGTACTAGCAAACCTGACACGTCGAGTGAAATAACCCCGGTTTCTTTTTTAATTTCCCGCGTCGAGGTTTGCGAGAAATATCCCGCCTCGACATTGCACTTGTACGTCGTGTGAGAAATCCCCGTACGATATTGATCTGTATTCCTGCGTTAACGTCTGAGAGAAATATCCCGCCTCGACATTGCACTGGTACGTCGTTTGAGAAATCCCCGTACCATATTGATCTTATTCCTGCGTTAACGTCTGAGAGAAATATCCCGCCTCGACATTGCACTAGTACGTTGTGTGAGAAATCCCCGTACCATACGTCTCTGTTAGAACTAGTCGAACGAAGCTATTTTTTTTTTCACATTCGATGCGTCGTGTGAAGAACCCCCGTACCCGGCAACCAAGTCTTTTGGAATACTGCCCGTCTCCCTCTCAGGTAAAGTAATATTATACGTAAATTAGTATATTGTACACATCATAGACCTTAAGGAATTAGACCTAGGATAGTATACGATTAACATTGTAAGTGGTAGGCTATTCGTTTAATAAAGAATTTATTATTATATTATAACTGAAGCCATCCCACCGAAACTCCGTTAAAAAAAATATGTATTTAAACTTACTCGGGATAATAAATCATATTCGTCGTAGTTACCATATTCTTCTTTCAGTTTAAGCGCTCGTTCAAAACGTATTCACCAGTGATTATGTCTACCAAAATATTTTTGACATATTTTAGTTGCCTCGCTTTAAATGCCACAACTCTAAGGGAAATATAAGCGGCTCATTTTGAAAGCATCACACAGCTTAAACAAATCCTCGCTAATGACTAGATTCTTAAGAAAATCTATTATCTATCAAAATCAGTATACTTGTGCCATACCTACATAAGGTGATTTAATAAGTTAAATCAAATCTTTTCTTTCATACATATAATACTCTCTTAAGATAAATTCCTTTTAGACTTAAATTACCCTCCTCCATGAAGTGTTTTATTAGCTTTGTACAAAACACGTTCTGAAGTGTTCAGACGACATCTTGCACCAGTTTCAGTTTTGTCATTAGCCAAAACTAAAACAAACAAAGCCGGAAAAGGGATAACGTTTGAAATTTCAAGCTGACATTCTTATCTAAAAGGAAATACCTGAAACATCTTAACACTCTCCAACTACTTTGCATAGGTAAGTGCGAACATGCTGTTCAACACAAAATGTCAAGGACCCTTGTCACATCCCATCTGAACCAGGTGAAAAGACATTTTTGGTCATGTAGTTTAGATGTTAAACAGTTCTTTGTGTATAGCCAGAGTTCATTTGAATGAAGTGGTCCTCAGACGCCTTAATGGTCTTCTAGAAGATGGAGTTGAATTATAGAGTCGCCTCTAACTATATACACAACGTTTCATCAGGGTGTAATATCTTGACGATGTGGGGGCATAATTGAGATAAATTTTGGAGTCTGTATAGTCTATAAGAAATCAATTTTTGGATTTTATTATCTCAAGCTATACAAATGTACATATAAGGATGAATCTTATTGATTTCATGTATATGTATTACTAAACGAGCATCTTGTCATTATAAGGAAAACCTTGTATGGATTGGAATATGAGCTAACGCACTTATCTTTCACGCAACGGAAAATATATCTTCATTAATAATCCTTCACTCATATTAGACGTCATCTTCAGAACTTCCAACTTAATGACGCATGATGTAATAGGAATAGCGTTCCGGGGGGAAAAATCAATCAATATCTCGTTCCCGGGATGGTCAAATTATTTCTAATTCCCGCTGAGAGGTGCTCGAGAGCATAATTGCGTACAGCAGAAGAAAATTCCATTAATCAATCATATAAGAGTTGTTCTCAGTCGCAATCTAATTTCGCAGCACTTCATTACCTTATGATTCGCTCCTTGGTTGGAATAATTGAAATTTAATGACGAACCTTGTTTCTAGTCTCTCGCCTCTTCGATTTCTTCCAATTATTGGATTCTTTGTTTTCTTAACTAATTATACTTTTTGGATGTAGTAATAACTTTTTGGTTTTTTGTTTTTTATCATTGATTTGAGAGTTTTGTGCTTGTTTAGTTCGAAATTAATTGTTTGATTATTATGAAAAATGTCATGTAATCTGTGTGGGATGTATATATGTTGGAAACCACCAGTCGGTTAAGAGATGAAGTTATTTCAGTTAAGAATATCTTCAAAATTTAATTTAATTTAAAAGCTATTTTATTTAATATATTCGTCAGCTGAATACTGATTTGGTCCATACGCCATTTTTTGGGCTAGAAATGCAGTTTTAGGTTTTCGATTATTCTCTTTCCAAATATCTATCCCAAATTCTTCGATTCCTATTTACTGCTGAGATATTGAGTGTTTACTTTGGTCCATCTCCATCTATTTCACCAATTTGAAGTGCAGCGTGGTCCATCTCCAAGCACATTGGCGTTTGGCTCTTAAAACACATATATTATCATTTCTCTATTCTGCAATTCTTATAATGTTACATAATCATACGTATTAGAGGTGGACCTTTAAAACTTGAATACTTATTTTGTGCTATTTGGGTCCATTTCTATTGGATTTCAGTCAAAAAGTGCGTGTAAGAACCGTGTACATGAGCATAGCATTTCTGATGAGAGTTTAATGCCGGATAGAATGTATAAAAGTGAGAGAGAAAGAGAGAAAATAGAGCTTCATTGAGTTTTATATTTTGAGGTTTGATTCACTTGTGAAGAAGCTGTAGACATTGAACGACGTATTAAAAGCAAATTATGAGCTCACCAATACCGACTATGTCAACAGAGCTCTTGAGGTACTTGCCAGTTTTTAATATATTTTTAATTTTGTTCCCCTAAGTACGTACTTTTCAGCATGCAAAATGAAATTGTTTCTTCGTGTGGGAGTGCGTCGCCATTAGATTTTTCGCGTAAATGTTTAACACTAATTTCATTTGGCATTTTTTTATTTTAACCATTTTCCAATTTCATTGTAATTAGCGGACGATATTGATTTGGATCCAACATTTTCTCCGTTTCAAGAACCAACTAAATATCGTAAAAATTTGAGATATGAAAGCAGCGCTGGTTAGTTATCTTTGACAAATAATATGAAATATAACTTAGTACTTCAAAATTGTTGTTATATGTTGCAGATGTGGACGAGACTAGGAGTAATGAACAGATGCGGGAAAGTCATGAATCGAGAAGCTTACCGTCTAATTCCAGCTTTTATGGTATACACGGCAATTTAACTGTTTGTTACTGTTTGACTTAGCTTTATATTTTGTTTCTTCGCTTTTAGACAGTGATATGTCTTCTCCAAGATTAACAAGGAAAAGGCAAAGAAATACTGATCTTTGGAAAAGTAATATAAATAAAAAATTTAGACAGTCTGGACAAGCGTACCGCAATATAAAAAATTTAGAGATCCCTGCCAGGCAAATTAAAACTCCTTGTAAAACTACTTGCTACTTGCTTTGCACGAAAAATTTCTCTGAGAGCGATAGAGAAACTATTTTTAATCACCACTGGAACCTGCCTGATAACGAAAAGACTAAGTTTTATTTTAAATTCGTTAAAAGGCAATTTGTTAAGCGACATCGTCCTTCAAAACCAGAGATTGACAAAAACACTGCCAAAAAGTCACGAAAAGACAGCAAGAAGTATTACACATTTAAATATTACTTACAAGCTAATAATCAAATAATGCAGGTTTGTCGGCTTTACTTTTTGAACACTTTATTTATTAATAAGAAGCATATATATTACGCGTTCGAACATTCAGTAGACAAGTGTTCTGGAGCTCCATTAACATCAAGAAAAGGAAAGCATGTGAAAAATGTTACGCCGATGAAGAAATTTGAGGAAATTCGTGAACACATTAGAAGTTTTCCTACGGTTGACTCACACTACTGTCGTGCAGGAAGTCAAAAGGCGTACCTTGAAACCAATTTAAATTTAACAAAAATGTACCAGCTATATGTGGAAAAGTATAAAGATCCAGCAAGCCTTTCTATCTACAGAAAAGTATTAAACTTTGAGTTCAACATGTCCTTTTATAAGCCTAGGAAGGATATATGTGACAGATGCTACCTCTTTAAAAATACACCGCATCCTACAGAGAAGGATATATTTGAAAATGAAGCCCACGTAAAAGAAAAATTATTTTGTAGAGCGGAAAGAAACCTAGATAGGAACAATATTAATGATGACCATTGCGTTATCTGCTATGACTTGCAACAGGTTTTTTGTCTTCCAAAAGGAAACGCATCTTGCTTTTATTATAAGCGCAAACTAAATGTTTTCAACTTGACGGCCACGGCAATACTCTTCAATGGTTCTAAAATAACTTACTGCGCGGTGTGGACAGAAGCACATAGCGGTCGAAGCGGCAATGATATTAGCAGCGCGCTGATAAAAATATTGCGACAAGTTTTAGAAGATCACGCAGCAATAAGAATAATAACTTTGTGGAGCGATTCTTGTGTTCCACAAAATAGGTATAAAATAAATGCAACTGCTCTTAAGATATTTTTATGCTCTCATCCAGAGATAAAGAAGATTCTTCAGAAGTTTTCGGAACCGGGATATTCCAACATACAGGATGTAGACTGTACACATTCAGCGATAGATCGTGCTTTAAAAAATGTCGAAATTTATAGTCCTTTACACTTGGTAAGATTATTAACAGGTATAAATTCCGGAAAAACAAAACTGAAGATTTTGCAAATGAATCCACGCGATTTCAATGCATATTCGATAGCTGCTGGAAAGTTGGATTATACAAAAGTGCCATTTTCTAAAATAAAGTCCATTACCTATGAACATTTGAATGACGACCAATTTAAACTTCAATATAAAACATCATTTTCGGAGACAGAAAATAAAATTGTATCATTATATAAGAAGGGCAATAATAGATCTTTCGCCACACCAAAAAATATTTTTATGATTAGTGTTCCGGTTTTACCTAGCCACCCTATAACAAAGGAGAAAATAGCGGATGTAAAAAGCTTACTAAAGTACCTTCCAGATGTGGATCGCCAATACTTGTGTGCCTTGCTAAAAATATCTAACTAAATATGCAAAAAATATATTCAGAAGTAAAATTAAGTTTTTGAACAATGTTTATTCTGTGCTTCTTCTTTTTTGCAAATAAAGAATTATTTTCCTGGAAAAAATTTTTCTTTTACTGCTAAAATTTATAGAAATTGAGTATTAATGTATAACTTAGGTATAAGATTTATTCAGGCCATTTTAGTGGATATTCAAATCAATTTTGGTCCATAACCTACATTTACATAACGCTCTCGTTTCGCCTTTTGCACGTGGACCATAACAAGAAAATGTAGACTTTTAGAAACCTGTTAATAAGTTGAATAGTGAATTAACAAATTTCACAAAAATAAGTGACGAATATCGTAAGCATATGAGGAACATTTTATAAAATTTTGAATACAGGTTTAGCGACTAGTTTTTCCTATGGTTCACTTAAAACATAAAAATCGATTTTCTGCCAATATGAGGTTGTGGCGTATGGACCAAATCAGTATCCAGCTGACGATATAGGTTTGCGATTTGCTAACACTATAAAATAAATTATATTGATCAGGTACCATAATTATTTCATGATCAAAACGAATGGAATCATGAGATAATAATAATTATTATTTTAATCAAATATAATAGTCAAATTATGGTATTCATTATTTAAATCATAAATAATTATTAAATGTTAGGTTTTAATTTTTATTATCTAAGTGAATAAATAAAAACTATGTGGTGCCAATAAATATATTGGAAAAATGTACCTTCAAATATTATTATTATTTTTGGGTATTTGATTCATTACGATACGATCATCAATAAAAATTGAGGGAATTTAATTAAAGTTTCGCACACACATTCTAAAGTATGGAAAGGTTGTTTTCTGAATTAAATATAAAACTTAGCGATCTTAGATATAATCTATCGGCTATGAATGTTAGGAAAACAGTTTTTGTTGAATTAAACAGCGAGTAATGCAATAATAACAAATTTAATTAAATTCTCGTAATTTTTATTATCGTCATCAACCATCAACACCTAAAATCAGTGCCATTCCTGATTTGCTGGCTGCTCAGGTGCAAAACAATATTTCCGCCCCTATTAATTAAATTTGTTAATTAGAATTCGCTGATATGCGAATCACACGATGGAGTGATAATTTTCATGTAAAATTTAACCCTTATAGAATTGAATATAGAATATGAAAACGTAATCAAACTAAGTGAAGAAAATTTTTTTTAGTTATTTACGTCACCATGCTATATGAAGAAGAAAATTTTTACTTTACTTTTTTTTTAATAAAACTAAAATTTATAATTCAACAAAAATAGTTTAATATTTCATTTCAATAAACATAAAATTAATTATCAGTTCAAAAAAAAAAAACAAAAAAGTGAACAAAAATGATTTAATATTTAATTTCAATAAACATAAAATAAATTACATATTAGTTTCATAAAAAACAATGTAAGTGTAACTAACAAACAAAAACAGATTTCACAATTTTACTCTTCTTGCTTTTGTTGAAGCGAAATCATCAATTACTTGAGATAAGTATAAATTCTCACAGATATCTTTTTATATCGATAACAAGGCAAGATTGGTTAGCCTTTCTTGCAACATCGACGACCTTAGGTAATTTTTTGTCAATTTTAATTTTGAAAAACTTCTTTCTCCCGATGCTACAGTTACAGGAAGTGTTAAAAAAATTCTTAACGCTATACAAAAATTAAGGGGTACCGGTTAATTCGTGCGATTTTCTAACAGATGGCGTAACTTGTTTTATATTCCAGTGATTCTCCTTTTCCAAATATGTGTTGGAAAGCTCCTGTCATATAGTTTTAGAATCAGTATGTGTCATTTAGCTGAAGCGTAAACAACAATACTTTTTTTTTACTCTGAAAATGTCGAATTTTGTGCCGAATAAAGTGTTTTTGCGGGGAGTACTTCTTCATTACTTCAATATGAAGAAAAAGGCTGCCGAAAGTCATCGTATTTTGGTGGAAGTGTATGATGTGCATGCTCTAGCTGAGCGTACGTGCCAGAAGTGGTTTGCACGGTTTAAAAGTGGCAATTTTGACTTGGAGGACGATGAACGGCCCGGACAGCCAAAAAAGTTTGAAGACCACGAATTGGAGACACTGCTCGACCAAGATCCATCCCAAACGCAAGAAGAACTTGCAAAATCACTTGGCGTCGCTCAACAAACCATTTCCGATCGTCTAAAAGCAATGGGAATGATCCGGAAGGTAGGCCATTGGGTGCCGTATGAACGTCGAACGTCGTATGCCGTCGAACGCCGATTTTTCGCGTGTGAACAACTGCTTCAACGGCACAAAAGAAAAAGTTTTTTGCATCGAATTGTCACTGTCGATGAAAAGTGGGTCCATTACGATAATCCAAAACGTCGGGCAACGTATGGATACCCCGGCCATGCATCATCATCGACGGCCGTTCAGAATATTCATGGCCTGAAGGTTATGCTGTGTATTTGGTGGGACCAGCTGGGTGTGATCTATTATGAGCTGTTGCAACCGAATGAAACGATCACAGGGGCAGTCTACCGACGACAATTGATGCGTTTGAGCCGAGCACTGCGCGAAAAACGGCCGGAATATGAACAAAGGCACAGCAAGGTAATTTTGTAACATGACAATGCTCGGCCACATGTTGCACAGGTCGTCAAAACCTACCTTGAAACGCTCAAATGGGATATCCTACCCCACCCGCCGTATAGTCCAGACTTTGCGCCATCCGATTACTATCTCTTCCGATCAATGCAACATGGCCTGGCTGACCAGCACTTCTCCAATTATGAAGAAGTCAAAAATTGGATCGATTCGTGGATAGCGGAGAACCCGGCCGAATTTTTCAGAAAGGGTATTCGTGAATTGCCAGAAAAATGGGAAAAGGTTATAGCTAGCGATGGACAATACTTTGAATATTAAATTTGTAACCATTTTTTCACAATAAAGCTTCAATTTTCGAAAAAAAACCGCACGAATTAACCGGTACACCATTAGGAAATGATGATATTAAGTCGTTTTGTATCATGTAATTCAAAGTCATTACAGGCTTGCCACAGTAGGAAATATTTCCCTATAACTTAATATTTCGTTAAATAGTTCATATCCATTGAGGTCTTTTTCTATGGCATCCTTAATATTTATTTGTAGAAAAACTTCCAAATCCAAGCAACATTTTTTTAAAGTATCTAAATCTATTGAATGGAAGGAATACAAAAAACCATAGGTATTATTACATTGATCTAACAACGTAAATATTTCCTCTACAGAATTATTCGCTCTATCTATAATGCGAAAATAAAAATTAATTTTAAAGTTTTGTTTAGGATCTTGTAACTCGTCACTTGATTCATATAAAAATTGACGAGGTCTTTTTCTTATGCGGGTCTGTGGAAATTCGTTTTCTACATCAATAACACTTGCAAGGTTTGTAGCTTGACTTATGTATTCATTAAAACTGGCATCGTTTCTTTTCGCATTTAAAAATCTTTTTAAATTACCCAACCCTTTACTACTTTCATTAATGTCAATGTTTGAAGCTCTTTATCTATTGTACAGTTCTTTTGCATTCGCATTTTTAATTCACATCACTTTTTTGAACATTCTATATGTTGTGCACTATTTTCATGTTGAACAAAATACGTTGTTGCATGTCGCCAATCCGAATATCCACCACTGGTCAGCTTAATAATATTTTTGCTGAATAATTTGCAGCAAAAACAAAATACATTATTCAATTTTGAAGAGTAAACTATCCAGTTTCCCGAAACTGTTTCACCATTTTCTAAGTTTCTAAAAAAATATTTTGTAGAAAATCTTCTGTTTGTCTCATCTGGTGGGAAGTGAACATTATCACGAAGTTGCACTGGTCCTTTCTTCACTAAAATTTTTAAAAGTTGTGTGCTTACTGATTCAGGCTATGTTCCAGGATCTGCTTAATAAGAAAACTCTTCTTCTGACTCTGATGTTGATGAGTCATCTGAAGGACTTTCTGGATTTTCTGTAGGGCTTGAAGACGAATCTAGCACATCCAGAAATGTACCAGGCTCTTCAGTATAAACTTCCGTTGTAGATCTTCCTGATGTACTTGCCACAGGTGGTTTTATTGAGGGTTGCAAAAACTGCGTTAACGACCCACTTAGTTTCTCTATTTCTTTTAGTTTTTGCTCTTTCTTTTTTCTATAGTAAGCACCAGATTGCCTTTTTGTTTTTCTTTCTGACATCTAAGAAGGTGTGTTATTTTCTTATTCATAATAAGATTTATAAATAGTAAAGCTTACCTTTATTAATTATTCTTTATTTGTAGCATAAACTTATAAACACTTATAATAATATTTAGTAAGCAACTATTAACAAAAATGTATTAGGTACCCAACTATGACCACTTGTAATTAATTCTAATTCACTATAAATATAATATGTTAATATAATAATAACATATTGAGTGCGTTCACTGCCACTTTGCGTAGCGTACTCGTTGCGTAGTGTAATTCTGTCAAATGATTTAAAACGACTACAATCGACTATCCTCCTGACCGTAGTCGAATGTTGTCGACTATTTGGTACATTCAAAGTGCGGAGTGAAGGATAGTCGTAGTCGTTGACTGTCAAAATTTGGCAGAGTGAACGCAAAATAGTTTTTGTTAGTGACTCGTAGTCGACAAAAAATCACTATTTCGTTGGCAGTGAACGCGCTCATTATCAGTCATAGAAAAATGAAAAAGTCATGGCATACTTACAAATTTTTAATGGTAAAATTTTGTCATGGATTTTAAAAGAAAAAAACATAAGTTAATTGGAAAAAACACATTTAAAGTATTCATGTGTTTTCTATAAGAGCAGCAAAATCAAAACATGTACTTACAATTTTACATACACATACTCTTTTATTGCGTCAATTAGTTATTACTTTGAACAAATCAAAATAAGAGTTAAAAATTCCCTTGAATATCAATTAGAAATTTCTAAAGAAATATCGTACATACACACATTCTTTCAAATTTTTATATGAATACTAAAGTCTGAAGAAGAACAGAATTCACTAATTTTTAATACATTAAAATCATTAAATTTTTATGTACTTGGATCTTCACAGTGTTTCTGGTGAAACAAAATAACGTTTTGTTTACTTCTACTTAATTCGACAAAGTTTTTTTTTCAGTTTAGTACTCAAAATTAAAATTAAAATTTTGTTTAAATTTAATTTTCTTAAATAATAGTTGGTAGGCGGCCGCCCTTCTACTTCACCGCCCACGTGCAAGGGCACCTTTTGCACCCCCACCAGGAACGGGCCTGCCTAAAATAACAGAAATTTTTATTTATTCACTGCAACAAATAATAATTATTATTATTATTGTAGCAAATGATTTTTATTTTTGAAAACAAAAAGTCAAAATCCGTCAACTATAAAAAATATAAATTAAAATAATAATCATTTTTTATTTAAATATTAAAAAACCAAATGAATCATTTTAGAATGGTTTTAATTTTAAAAATTAGATTTTTTTTAACTATCTCTCATAATAAAATTGCATGAAAATATAACTATTACTGCTATCTCAAAATCTTGGACAGAACAAATGCCAAAAAACAAGTAAGAAAAAGTAGCTTTCGGTTTTTGTTGGACAGACAAAAGCATACGAAAACAGTAAAAGTAGCTGTAATGTTGAACACAGGCCTGATAAAAGATAATCTGAGTTCCCTATCCATTCATACAGAAAATAATTGTGGTCAGAGATAATCTGAAAATATTTATCGTCTGTTGATGTACACACTGCAAAACTTTTATTATGCCACATTTATTCAGCATTTCACTACGTTCCTTCCTGCACATAGCAACACTCTTTAAATAAATTCATAGAACTTTATTCGGTTCATACAAGATTAACTTTCTTCTTTTTTTTTTTTTTTTTCAGAACGAATAATTTTTCACTACATCGAAATCATGTAATTTCGCTATTTCAGCATGATTTCCACAAAATCACCCTCGAAATCACGTAATTTCCAGTATAAAAAACTTAATGAAATCATCAGGGGGGTAACGCCACTGTAAATATTTGAAAAATCGATTTTGTTTAAAAAATAGTTTAAATCCTCTAGAATAAGAAAAAAAAGGTCCGTGCGAGAAAATCTTTTTTCCTTTGAAAATGGAGGTAGCCACCAAACGCGTCAAACTTACTCCGAAACAACTACCTGAAGCCTAAAACACAATTGGAGCTTTTCAGCCAGCTTTATCGCCAGCTTTCTTCTAAAGCTGACTGAAAAAGCTGAATTGAACACAACTGACCTTTTTGACATTTGCAACTTTAACTTGTTTATCGGAAAACTTTTATTTTTTACCTTCATTTTTTTTATTTTTTCCAATAAAAACTATTCTCAAAACTTTAAACGCGTTTTTCTCGAAACACGGTTTTTCAAAATGGCACTCAGCATAATTCGAACAATTTTAATATTTTCGACTTGAAATTTTGACCAGATGTGAACATTAACATTGTCTAGAGAATGCCGTACGGGATTTTCAATAACTTTATTTGTTGATTTTTTATTAATAAAAAACCTGCCGTTTTTATCGTCAAAAATCAAACTTTTTTTTCAAACGCGCGCCAAATCTACAAAAAACAATATTTTTAAAAATTCTTACGGAATTCTCTAGCTATAAGCCTCTAAATTAATGGTTTTTTTTTTTTTTGTTTTGGTCTAGATTCAAATGTGCACCAGTGATGCTGCGTGCCGCGGAGCCCTGCAAGCAAAACATGTCCCCGGAAGATGGCTATGGAGCCGCCATTTTGTTTTTTTTATTTCGCTGTCAAAAAATTTATCAGTAAAGTTCAATGTATGCCCGATAATACCCTTAAAAGGTTTTTTTTCAAACACCTTTAATTTCGCGAGAAAAAAATTCGTGAAAAAACCTTTTTTTTAGCCGTTACAGTGGCGTTACCCCTTAATACATATTTAATCTTGGTGCCATTAAAAAGTGAATTCCCTTTGTTTTTATATAAGTTGATACATAAGTGAGCTTTTAGTTATTAAGTGACATAGTCGATATCATAAGTATCTTAAGTTTCTGTTAGTGAATGTGTAATCTCTGAACTATATTTCCCTTTGAATTTGGAATAGTTAGTAACTGTGACGTATTGTGAAATAAACCACTAACTTTAAGTATTCATTGGCGTTCTTATTTACAGTCCCCATTCTGTTTTCATTGGGCAGAATAGAACTTTATTCGGTTCATAGAAGATTAACTTTCTTCTTATTTTTTTTTTTTTTTCATAACGAATAATTTTTCACTACAACGAAATCATGTAATTTCACTATTTCAGCATGATTTCCACAAAATCACCCCCGAAATCACGTAATTTCCAGTAGAAAAAAATTAATCGAAATCATCTCAATGAAATTACGTCGGAAATTACCCGAAAACGCCCATTTTCAGTTTCCACTTTTTCTCAAACGGTATTATTTGACATTTGTTGTATACATTTGTCAATAAATTTTTAAGGACGATATTTAAAATTAAATTTAAATATTATGTTAATGTTGCTGACATTTATGTGACTGTATATCCTTTTAAATACAACAGTATTGTTTGTGTAGCATCTGTCAAACGAAATTATTCAGCAGTAGTGAAAACCCTTGACAGTGATTTCGGAATCACTTCATCAAAATTTCGTGATTTCGATGTATTGAAAAGGCCCTATAAGACTAATGTTAGCAGACTGCGTGGTCAGTCAGACAGGATTGGTTTTTTTTTCTTGTTAATTTTTGTATTGAATTTTAATTTGTTTCGAGTTGAATTTCTATTGAATTATTTTTATTAGTAGTTTTAATTTCTTTTGATTTTGAATTATTATATTACAGTTAAACGTCTTTGATTTTAAATATTGAAATAAAATTTTATATTTGAATTGTATCAGACTAAGTAATTAATTTACACCGGCTCTCATCCCTCACTTTCGAGACTAGATTTCACAATATCTGTTAGTGATCGTTTAACTTCTGAACGACTTGACCGATTGAGGTCATATTGCCACAATTTATTTGTTTTGTCGAGACGATAGTTCATAGCTATGTTAAAATCCGATAGGTGGCACTGTATTCAAGTTATTTCATATTTATACAATAATGTTAGAATTCCAATTCTTCTCCACATCAAATTCGTCAATTATTCACCATAAAATGGGTACAATATAAGGATTTCATGAGTGAAGATATATTACAGAATTCGAACAACAAATCAAAACGGCAATCTTCCATTCACACCAGAAAGGTATAACGAAGCATTGGTTATGATCAAAGACATTTGCATACTCATTTCGAATGAACCACTCATAAATTTTAGAATACCTTCACCCAATCGATCAGCAATCTACATAGTTGATAAGGATATGCAATGTGAACAACAATTTAATACAAACGAGTTGGCTTCATTTATTACGACAAACCAACAAAATTGTTATCAAACGAATAAAAGGCCATTTATGATACAGTTATATTTGCGACTGCAGCAAAAGAAGGAGGTTTTTCCTTTTCGGACGCGCCATGTGGTACTTGTAAAACGTTTTTAATTTCACTCATCCTTGCCAAAGTTAGATCTCAAGGTAACATAGCTATTATCTGGGATGAATGAACAATAAATATTCACTGGGAAGCCTTAAATCAAGCTCTAAAACATTTAAATGGCAACGAAATTATTTGGTTGCGTTCTAATTTTATTGTCAGGTGATTTCAGACAAACATTTCTGGTTATTCCACATTCAATGTATTCGGATGAAACAAAAGCATGTTTAAAATCATCTATTTTGTAGCGAGATGTCCATACATTGGAACTCACAATAAACATGCGTGGTACACTACGAAATGATTTATCCATTGAAGTATTTTCCAAACAATTGTTGATAAATATAATGGAAAAATTAGATTTATTAAAAATACACAATTAATTAAATTTCCTGAAAATGTATTTTCACATATACGCGACAATAATCGTACCCATGAATGGCTCAGTGAGCGAGCACTTTTGTCTGCTAAAAATGTTGATGTTGACGAAATCAATCTCAAAATTCAAGAAAAATTGCTCGGCGAATTAATTTCATTTGAATCAATTGACACAGTGTGAGTAGATGAAAATGAAAACGTAAATTATCCCATTGAATTCTTGGCAGGACTTTCATCACATAACTTTCGTTTGAAAATAGTTTCACCCATAGTTTTGCTTCAAAACATACATGCGCCCAGAGTTTGTAATAGAAAGAGAATAGTTATTAAAAAAATTATGAGAAATGTCATTGAAGCGACCAATATTAAACGGAGAGTTCAGGGGAGACAATGTTTTACTGTCCCATGATGAACTAACAAAAGATATTGTTTATGATTTTAGTGTTAAGATATATGCAAAATAAATAATATCGCACTAATTAAAATTTATGACATTATAATGTACTTTGAATTTTCGTACTTAAATAAAAATTTTTATAATATGAAATACATGTACCTACTGTAAAAAAAAAATTAGGAATATTCCCTAAATTTAAGACAGGTTTTCCCCTAAAAATAAATGTAGATTTCTCTGATAGAAAGGCAAAATCAGTTCAATTTCCTCAAAGCAATAAGACATTCAATGAATTTAGATATTTGGCACCAGAAAACCTTAGTAGGTAAAAATCCTGAAATTTTAAGAGGAGTCAGTACTCAGCAAAAGTTTTAATTTAGATACCAGCGAACCTGTAGGTAAAAAAATTTACTATACGTAGGTTTGTGTCCTTAAAGTGAGAAAATTCATATAAAATTAGCCTAGACCACAGAGCGCATTAGAGACATCTACCGCAAAAAACAGAAACCCAACATACGACAAAACCATACAATTTAAGACGGAAAGTGATAATTTGCAGTTCACATTTTTGGATTCACATAAATTGAAAATTTTTAACGAGAATTAACTCTCCTAAATTTTTTTTGCCCATAATTGTTAAACATGCTATTTTGCTTTGTATTTAAACAACTTTCAAATAAATATTGCAATTTCTCGTCAGTGAAATGTCGGGAAAAAAAACAATTACTATTAAAGTCAAATAATAATAAAAAGCACCACTAGAAATGAAAAAACTCGACGTTATTTGTTAGATCTAGGGCTTATCTTTCTAAACCAGTCACAATTTAAAGAAATGAGAATACCTACTCACAGAAATTTGATTTAAAAGACTTCAATTTTTACCATTTTTTACAAGTTTCCGACGTTATTTACTAGACTTCTTCATTACCTTTAATTTAAGATATAAATCATTTTTCTGCTACAAATAGTTTGTCAGAAGTTTGCATTGAAAAATGTATGAAACTTGCAAATATTGGTACTGACTCCTCTCAAGCTTTCTCGGATATAAGCAAGAGAACATTCAATAAATTAGTTATTCCTCTACATTTTTAATGGAATATGTGCTAACAAATATATTTTCATTAATACAATTCACACATTGTTTTTGAAAAGAAGTCATAATATTGTTTTACAGTATTTTGTTTGAGCGTGCCCAGCGCACCAGAACTACCCTACTACTTAGTTGTATGCCACAGCTAATCAGCTAATCAGCTCATTCTTATGTTTTTTAAATGTGTTATACTCGTACTATCACCTATTCCTACATTTTAGGGAATATTCCTTACATTTTAAGGAATATTCCCCACATTTTAGGGAATATTTCCCACATTTTAGAAGAAAAAACAGCAAGACAAAATTTGAAAATTCCCTACATTTTACGGAATGCTCCCCACATTTTAGGAGAAAAAACCTACCTGCATTTTAGGGATAAAAACCTAATCTCCGTTTTCCAAGGTGAATCTTTCCCTAATCTTATCGCAAAATACCTAAGCTTTGTGGCACATAACATACTTTTTAATTATCGAAATATTGAATTGAGATTTTCATTTATAATGATTCTCTGTTTTCAATCTACAACTTTTGCAGTTACTTTTAAAATGTCAATTTTGATGGGTCATCTCATCGTTAAATTATGAATTTTATTTTCATAATTTAATGTACTAACTTTAAGTTTGAATTGTAATTATCAATCCTCAATTTTAAACTTCAAGAAGTTTATTTTTCTTCATTCAAATAAGTTGCAATCTTCCATGCTTCTACGCGCTTAATTATTCGTGCGGCCATTTTTCGGTCCTCTCGCTCTATCACCTAATCTCACCAACTTTCTTATACAGACACTTTAACTTATTCTAACTCAATGCGCCACCTAACGGAAAATAGCAGAACAACGTTTACCGGTCCAGCTAGTATTACTATATACATCGTAAAAAATATCTATTGAAAATTCAGCTACTATAATAGGCAACAAATTCCTAGCAATGGTAGCGGAAATTTACATAACTTTATGCGCACTGCATAACCTTGTGTAAAGCAATTTCGCACTATATGTAATTTTACATTGTTTATGCATTTTTCAATTTCCAATCTAAAATGCGATATGTAAATTTACATAATGCTGTGGAACTAAGTTACATAAGTTTAATGTAATTTTACATTATTTATGAATTCTTCAATTCCTTATGTAAAGTACACAATATGTAAATTTACCAATAGTTATGTAATTTATTTCAATTGCAAATGTAATTTTCGTACGGAAATTAATAAATTACATACTTAGACAAGTAAAAAACCTAGAATTGGTCTAAGGCCAAATTTTATGATTATTGCACTAATAAGTATAGATTAACAATCAAGACGTAAAATAAGTAATACGATGCTAAGAAATCATCATTTTGAACATCAAAAAATATTTGTAGGTATGCAGTATTTCCATGATTGAGTTTTTTTTTTAGCGAAATTCAATTATAAAAATACTGCTTACCTAAAAATATTTTTTGATTTTTAAAACTATTTTTAAGGTAATTGTTAGAATCGGAACTAGTAACATTTCTTTACATGTTTTATAATTATTAAATCTATCACCACCTCACTCCACAAAATCAAACTGTACACTGACCGGCGACCGCATTCTGATATAATTTCCCGTATAATGATTCATAGCGACGAATCCTGATAAAAGTATGAGCAGAGTACTGAAGGAAAGAATAGAGATAAATGCAAACGTTATTACTTATGTTTTATTGAAATTTCCTTTTTAAATATGGGGAATTCAATGCAAATTACAGTCTTGTATGGAATTTTACACAAATTTACAGTACGATACAAAATGTTTATGTAATTAAATGTAATATCACATAAATTATCTAAAAAATTACTTACTTTACTTATTTTTGCAATTAAAAGTATGAAGTTTGCAGATTACGTAAAAAGTATTTAATTTCTTAACGATTATGTGTATATACATAGATTTTAAGGGGTAGTGACTATTTTAACTACAGTAAGTAAAGTAAAGTATTTCGCCTCATATAATTGACACTTAAAATTTATTTTAAGTCTATATATGAGGTCAGCTAAGCTTTGGCGTATACGGCAGGCAGGAACCAAGCCGTACTGACGATTATACGGTTCCTGGTTATATGAAACGCCATCTTTAGTAATTTTCCACAAAGTTAGTTCAGGATTTTTTGCGGTGTAGGCTTTATGATAGGTTTTCAACAGACTATTAAAAACTGTATGTCTGGTTGTGGTGAGATCAGGAATTCTCGATATTAAGTTCTTGTGATTTTTTTTACTTCTCTTCGCACACATACAATTTGCCAATACTATCCTTTTTGTAAAATATCCCGATACCATAAATAGTCGTTCGATGTTGTTTGATTGTTTAGATACATTGCAAATATAACTCTTCATCAGTTCTTCGGAAGCATCTTTCGGGTATGTCAGAAGAAAAAATTCATGAATTTTAATTTTTAACGTTTCTAAATTAAATCATGAACACAATAGCAGAAAACAATCGTCTCATCCGGATTTTGAAGTCGAGACCTTCCACTTTCCGGGCGGCTACCGTTACCATTGAACTAACGAGACGTTAGTTGCTGCATATTGTATTTCTTAAATTATCTATCCACAGTTGCTTTCAGCTGGCATTAACCTAACCAGTAATGATAAAAACGCATAAATAAATTGTCAATTATGTATTTGCATTTTTTTTATCCTGGATGCCTCTTATTCGTTATTTTTTCGGTCTTACTCACCGCATTTTACTACACATTTACATACCTGCCTCAATTTCTTCTTCATGATTTCCACAATATCCTTCTAAAATTTTCCACATTGGCTTAATTCAATGATAATTCCACTCTCTAGTTGACGATGACTACAATGACCAGTTTGATGACACAACTATAATTTTAAATATTTGAATAAAACAAAAAAAAAAAAATAAAGATACTCCCCGCCAGGGGGGTGACTGTTCTTCTGTCGTATTTCGGACTAAGCCCCATGGATGACGTATAATATCGGATAACGATCAAAAATTAATTGGTATTGGAAATTATGTATTTCTACAGAAGAACACTGCGCACTGGATTGAAAATCCTGGAAAGCGGGAAAAAAGTCGCATTGACTTAGCTTAGGTATTTCCGGAGTTATGGGCTGTCATTCAGATGCCTTTTCTATTCGTGGTTATATCGATAAGTTGATGGATAGAATTTCCCCTCCAGACCAACTTTTTACTTGATTTTGATGTCAACAATCACCCTATAATATTAAACAAATTGGGGTTGATACCCTCTTCTGAAATTTTCATTTCATTCAGTTTTGATAATTATTTTCTATATAAAAAAAATAGAATCTGGAGATAACCGCTTTTATTTTTGAATATTTGGTGTTTCTTGCCATATATGTACAAAAAATTTTTGAGGAAATTATTATCAAAGGAGACAATTTCCAAATTTTATAAACCGTCAACCTCTGGAAGGGTCTGACAAATGACAGATAGACGTTTTGATTGGATAAGAAGGAGTTTGCCATGAATATTCCTGGGTTTGTTAGTATAGTTTTGGGACTATTTATATCAATTGTACGTGCATGTAAAAGTCGAATTTTTCTTTTATAAAATTTATTTTCACCATTTCTAGAGATTCTCGTCTTTGAATATAGACAACTAGAATAATTTAACATTTTCCTGTAGGTATTGTAACACAATTTTATATTGCAACAAAATTGCCCTGGCCGAGCGGTAGACGGAGCAACTCTTTGTTACAAAATTTACAATTTCCCTTTTCTCTTGTTTGGGCAGCCCTATCGTTCGCTGCAGGGATCGGTACTGTGTACCCCCGCATATAAGATGAAACTTCGATTATCCCATGTTCCTCACAGAGCCATGGCTCCATATACCACAGCGAACTATTTTTGACAGAAAAACTTGTGTAATTCTCGTCAACTCTACGATGAGTAGAGTTTCTATTAGTCCCTAGGTTGCACTCAGAATCACACACGGTTCGCGTCAGCTGATCAGCGGCGTGTCGTTAGTAAGTATGACCAACTGAGGAATGTTGAATTTGTTTACATTCGCACCGGGTTGAAATTGTGGCGGTCCTGCGAATCTAATTAAATCGGTAGCGTTTCTTCACGTAATCTATCTCACCTGGAGGCCAGACACCATAGGGCTAGAGATTGAAGCGACGGGAGACCAGTGGATGCGCAGTGTGTTTACTAGTGCTATGTCCTAACATAAAATAGGCTAGCATTTATTGAAGGACCTGAGCAGATGTTACGTTATGTTGCTTATGCTTTGGTGTTTCGCAATACGAATCCGCGGTACAACTTTTTGGGATGTACTCTGTGTCAGCTGTAGAATTAGTGCAAGCCCTCGATTCGATAATTGTTAAGACCACTCGTTTCGAATCAAGTGAACAGTTGCGGTGACTCGTGCCAATGAATATGAGTTGGTGTCTGGTTGAAATTGTGAGGAAATTGGGCTCGGGAGGCCCTCTTCTTGACAGCCTGTTTAATTAATTCAGATGGCCAGAAGAAGTTTCCCAGGAGCACTTCCTGATTACTATGTTCGTTGGCGATAGCGATAGGTGACTCTTGGCTCTTACTCCTTCAAAGAGACATAGGCGTAAATGCGTCGGCCGTCAGAATTGGAATACTTTTGAAGAAATATTTTATTTATCTTCCTTTGTTTTTATTGCAGGAAGAAACACAAAACCTGGTGGGCACTGAAGTGGACACTCTTTCCCGAAATCAGGGGGGGGGGGTCTAATTAGATCAATCAGTCTTATTAGACTAGGCGCAGTTAAACAGAGTTGAACCGAACCCCGGTTTTACTAGCGTTGTACGATGGTGCGTATTGATGAGTAAAACAAATCGATAGAGAGTTATATGAGGAGCTTTGGTCAGGGCAGCCTTACGTAACAAATTCCAATCTGGAATTTCTATAAAAAGGAAAAAAACGAAGGAAGGTTCCCAGGAATCGTTTCATACACCACGCTGTAACGAAAGTCGAACCGAGATTTCATGCTCACTTTTCTTTCGAATAACCCGTGAATAGACACTTTACGTAGACAATTTTTAAGCGAACATTATTATGGTACCTAGTCGAAAACTTGGTACTGGTTCGCTTGTAGGAAAGTATTAGGAATTGTTGCTTATTGTATGCCGGAAAGAAAATTTAAAGGTATCCAGAAATTAGTGTAACGTGTTTTATGTTTTCACAGAAAAGTACAAAGAAATTGTTTCTGAATCGATTATGAAAAAGAATCGAGAAAGTATTTCTCATGTTATGCCTAAAAGAGAATTAAAATGTTGCCAGGAATCTTTCCTTTTTGTATAGCCGTTATGCTGCGTTCTGTATAGCGTGTTCTTTGTTTTTACAGAAAAACTTCAAGAAGCTGTTTCTTATTCTATGCGCGAAATAAAATTTAGGTAAACACTTATCTTTCGTGTAAGCCGTTATTGGGCTTATCTCCATCAATAGCGGGACTCAAGAAGGACCCGTTGCGTATTCCCGTTTGCGCGGTACAGTCGAAAGTTTTCCGAATTTCTTTCATCTGAAATTCCTCTACTTTTGATGGGGTTTTATGAAATTACAACACGTTCTTTCACTTCTCCGTTATAATTCACGTTTTATTAACAAACTTATTTTTATTACATCTTCTTTTTCTTTTAAACCAAAGAAATACTTCAATATAATAAAATTTCCTTCTTCGATCTGACTGCTTTGATCACTCGTCTTCTACTCTGCTCTAGTGGCCGCGCCAAAAATTCTTGTACGGTCTCTCGTTCTCGGGCTCAGGAAAAAGTGGCCTGCCAGGTTGAATCGTTGGAGGTTCGAGGGGGAGCGTGCCGCCATCTCTTGTGATTTTTGGTGGCCCCCACTCTGACGTGCTACCCTAATTGTCTTCTTGTATTCATCAGAAAATTGGGAGCTCATTTCTTCATCGTGGGGAGCAAATCTATGAGATTTCGCCACAGTATTATATCCGAACTTTATTATTTGCTTTGTTTTAATTAGAAAGTATGTAAAGAGGGGAAAAAATATATACTTAACTTAAATATATTTTTATTACGGCCATCTGTAGGAGCTCAGGAAATTTTAATGGTTGCTGTACGCAAATATTTTAAGGTTGCCAACAAAATTTACAAAGCATAAGGCAGTAATTTTATTTGTATCATGCCATATATGTTTTCAGTAAAGAAAACATTTTTTGATTCACCATCACTTACGATCTATGGAATTTTTCTTAATTTTTATGAATCACTCTATAATTTTTGAATTATGACCAGCTTTAATCGAATCTCAATTTCAATATCAGACTAAAATTGACTAACCCACCCCGTACCCATAATCTAGCGAAAATGCAAATAAACACCTAAAGTTAGCCGGTAGTATTTTGTGTTTGTAAATGGATTCGTCAGGTGTAGATATAAAAAAAATGGTGCAAAATGCTCAGAAAGGGTTGCATTTTATGCAAAAAATGTGATAGGTCATTTTCAACGGAAGGTTTTAGGGCTTATGTAAATTGATATGAAAAACTAGTCTTCATTACGCTCTTCAAAAAAAGGATTTTTGAGTTGAATGAAAGAACTAAACCAAAATTTCGAAATTTTGTATTTGTTGATCTCTAAATTCGAAAAGGAAGGCGTGGATGGACTAAAACATTATCGAATTTTGAAAAGTGCAATGAATCTACTAATCTGCCCAGCAGCTACTACTAAATTATCACAAGAAAGAATTATTACGAAAAAATCGTTAACCACTCACCTCCCAAACCCTTCTTCTGCCATACAATAATCTGTATGATTGTCTCATCGAAACTTTTCCATAGCTAGGCAGTTATCAATTATTCGTAGAAAACCTCGCTTAATCGTTAGTTTTCATATCTCAAAGGGACTGATTATGAAATATGCTGTGCCCTTCGCCTCTCATATAATTAGCGCGCCAACTGAACACACAGACATTGTTTCAGTAGGTCCATAATAAATTTTTTTTTAATTTGTGATTTCAATTGAATTAAATTTTCAAATAAATTCTGATTAATTTTTTTTTTCAATTTCCTATAAATCAAATTTTTTTCTGAAACGAGAATTTAATATAAAAAAAAAAAAATCATTTCCGCACACTATGAAATTCAAAATTCAAAGTTCTCGCCCACATGAAACCATTTTCATTACAAAATTGAGGTGGATAGCAAAATGCTCATCGTTGCAAACTATTTTCGGGGGGATGCGAAATTAGCTTGGGCCTAAAGTGCTTAGTTGCAAGTAATAGAAGAGCATATCCATTAGTTGGTCGAAAGGTAGGGGGTTAAATACGCTATTAAAGGTTTGCAACCAGGAAGGGTCTTTCGCATGCATTACATTGTAGTCGCATACATATGTATGTACCTTCATACATATATGTAAAGAAGAGTATCTAATGTTTCATACATAAGGCAAGGTTAAAAGGATGTGAGCCACATAGTCGACTTAATGAAATTTATGGCGTCTTGGGCACCCACAACTAATTACAAGTTTTAATTGTTTGGGCGGCTTTGAATGCATTTGTTTTGAACAAAAATTATGCTTTGTATGTTTTTTTTTTCCATAGCAAACATTGGTTTTATTTTTCGATCGTTGATGTAAAAACAAGTGTTTTTTTTTTGTAATGCATTTTCTGTGAAATATTATATATTAATCCAGTCAGTAGGGGTTTTTGCCCTACAAAAGGTGGGGTAGTTGTGATCTTTATATATGGTAATCAGTTCCGGGCCCCGATGAAAAATCCAAGTTTAAAGTTACATAAAATTGATTTTTTCAAAATAATTCCTCAACAGTTGATCCTACATCAAAAATGTATAAATATAAATATGAAAAAGACTAAATTTCGTACATTTTTTGTAAAAACACTTTTTTGTAAATCTGATGTGTAACGAGTTACAGAGGCGAAAACGTTAACATTCTTCCAAAAAATCTATACATATAGTACCATTTATACAGGGTGTTTACTCCATGGTAGTCCATAGGACAGGAGGTGATAGCAGTCACTTAGTCAAACAAAAAATTGTATGGCAAGGGGGGAATGGCATCTCAACCATTTCGGAGTTACAGGGTGATGAAGAAAAATTGATAGTCTTTCACAAAATACCCTGTATTTTAAAAAGTACAGAGTCTACGGCCACTTACAGAACTCATTGTATGCAGAACTTCATGACCTCTCGAACGACTGCTCGACCAGCTCCATATTCCTTTCCCCTTAAGAGTTATGGTGGGCTAAAGAGTAGTTTTGTTGAGCTAAGCCACTGGAAGTTCATTAGTATGAAGATTGTTATTGTGGAATATCATATATTGCGATTTCGACGGATTCAACTTTAGCTGAACATTTGTATATATTTTGAGGTCGTCATTTAAGCGAGCAAAGCAATCCTCTATTAGCCCAAACGGCTTATCTAGGTATATCTGAACATATGTACATATGAATTTTTGCATTCTTTATAACTTCCGGTAGGTCATTAATAAAGATACTGAACAAAAGTGGACCAAGTACTGATCCCTGAGGAACTTCGCAATTGAGCAGTAGAAGACCATATAAAGTATTTCCCACTTTAACCTGCTGGCACCTATCAGTTCGGTAATTCCAGATTAGTTCAACTGCAAAAGAACAAAAGTCAACATTTGAAGACAACTCATCCCAAAGCTTATGGTTATACTGTCGAATACCTTAGGAAATTCCAAGTGCACAAGGACGCTAATGTGATCCTTATCAAGTGAACATCGCAAATCATAGGTCACTTTTAGTATAGCTGATTCACAGAGAAGGGAAACCGGACTCTTTGTTGAATTTTTGCATTTCCACTTTTCTTTTCCTATTGAGTAAAAGAGCAGCAAATACCAAAGCAAAGGCAGAATGAAGTATGAAATATATGTATTGTCATGGTCAGTTGGTCAGATTAACCTACTAGATAGGCAAATGAAACCTGATGGTCAGTCCTTAAACTTAAAATTGAAAAACGTTTTTTGAAATTCAACATATTACCATATTACATGTTTCAGCGAATATGTGAAATCCAGGAGACCATAGAAGGTGTTCTCTATGAGCTCATACAAAATTTATATTTATTAGATCAAAAAACGTTACGAGAACTTATGCATAAAAATTTTACAGTAATTTTAGCAAGTTAGAAACGATATAAGTGCTGTCTTTGTATCCAATGGTTTTTTACTTGCACGGGGGCTGAGTGATAACTAAGTAAATTGCAGCATTCAGAATCCTCTGATATTTCATTTCCAATAAGAAGTGACGTGGTAATCCCATTTTTGACTCGTTTTCGTACTGAAATACAGCCCCTTCGGCCGAACCGGTCGTTAAAAATATCAGAGTTCTGCGAACCGATTATTAAATGACAAAAAGAGTAATGCCCACTGTTCATACAACTTTAGGCCACACACCTCCAGTCATGAGATATATCTTAAACGATGCATAATGATACTCTGAATATATTTTATTAATAATGTTTATATCAATTAAGTGGGGGGAAAGCTTTAGGAATTCGGATGTAGCTTGAGCGACTTTTCTACTTTTCGTGATTGTGCGGAACTAGTGCGTGGTGGAAAATGATTTCCTATGAGAAAAATGTTCATAACAGATGACCATGGGAAGAATAAATGCAAAAATATTTGCGAAATGTATTAACTGGGGTATATATGACCCAAGTACATGAAATTATGTTTTCCGGCAGTAAAACCGTCTTGATAAAGTTTTCCGAATCGAGAAAAAGGTACACCACCCGATAGTACTTGGCGAGGCCATTAATTTTATATGCAACATAGGGTGTTGGAATCACCCCAATCGACGTGGGTTCTTACCTTGCATCGTAAAGGTATGTGCAGAGAACAAATTTCTTTTACGAATTGTAGCTGGTAATGAGCTGAGGTGAACAGTGAAACTTCTTTTCCGATCTGACATAACCCTACCCAGTTAGAGCCGATCTAAGGTGGAAAAATCTAGTAGCTTAGTTTGAATAAAAAATATGGAAGTACTACAAAAGTAAGTATTGGGATGACTATAAATAGCCATTTAAGACTCCGAGTGTAGCAGTGTGGGTACTCAAACTTCTTCTAAAGACCTAAGTAATTCGAATCTGTACTAGATTTTCCAAAATGTACAAGACCATTCTTTGACCCCCCCACCCAGGCTTTCCCGGCTTAATTGAAATAAACATTGTTAATAAAATCCGTTTAGAGTATCATAATACTTTTTGTAATACATCTCTCATGTCTGGAGCTGTCGGGCCTATAATGCGCATTCCCCTTTCCAAAGTTAATCTTTCATAATATTATGAAATATTTATTTCTACGAAATATGTAAAAAGGACCGTGAGAATGATTCATAAAATAACATATTATTTTGTGTTTTCGTTAACCATATGAATTACTGAGGCTTGCAAAACAATAGCTTATTGCACTATCTAAGTAAATAATGCCCTATGAAAAAATCAGTAGAACGCACGGTCACACCATATTTCATATTAGAAAACAGATATGTCAAAACTGTCAATTGAGTAGGATGCTTCTCTAATGTGAAACTATTCTCTTGCAACTGATTTTACTTACACATGAGTTAAAAAGATTCCAGTCTAAATCGGAAGCCTTCCAACTAAAGTTTATGGTTTATTAGAAAATATTTTCTTTAAAGTAATCGCATCAAAAAATATGAAGAAGCCATATCTGCTGAATGAGAATGCTAATGAATGTCAACAAAACGTCCAAACACGTCCGGGAAAAAATACCTTAAAATAACTACTTCGGGAATGCCGTCCTAAAAGCCCGCTTGAGCAGTATCACAAAGTCTATATAATGAAAAAGAAATAAAGTAAAGCCGAAAAAGTATTAACACTTCCGGACATTCAACATTACAAATTTATATTAAGACCCACCTTGGATGTATTTCAATAAATGTTTTTGTATTGTATTGTAATTTATTTTATATATTTTTATTTATACGAATATAATAAAATGTTTTGTATATTAGTATTAGACTGCTTCAGTAGAGCACTTGACAAATTAATGCACTACCAAATTAATTCTTTTCTAAATCAAGAATCTTTACTATCTCGCTGACAGTCTGGTTTCAGGCCACGACATTGTGAATCGGCATTACTCAAAGTGGTGTACATTGACGACGGTCTTTAAAAAGTTCGGATAGTCATACCAGTCCTGCTGGATTTCAGCAATGCGACCGATTCGATTAATCATGAATGACACACTACTTCTTAAATTGCAATGGAATTTCAAGTTCTCATCTACAGCTATCTCTCTCATAAAAATTGTCTGACTCTATCACTCTGTCACTCAGTCGCGGTCATCACCACTCACTCTCAACTGCGGTATATCTGAGGGCTCTATTCTCAGCCCTCTACAGGGTGATTCCATCTAGGTGGTCGATACAGCAGAAGGTGATAGCACTCACCCATTTTATTGCTAGATGGGGGGGGGTGTCCACATAAACCATTTGGGAAATACAGGGTGATTAATAATTTCTGCTAGTATTTCTCAAAATTCCCTGTATCTTAAAAAGTACAGGGCGTACGGTCGCAGCCAAGAGCTCGTTATATATAGAGCTCTTCTCCTCTTCGAAATGCTGATGGACTAAAATAAGAGTATCGGATTTGCGTACCATATTTTGTACCTTGACACCTTTTTTGTTTTGAGGAAAAGGTGGTGTATACTCTCCTCTTGGATTTAACCTATTGCACCCCTATGTGCTATTTGTAGTTGTTGGATATTCGCTCCTAACCTGTTCTCATATTTAGTCCCAAACCTATTTTCAAAAATAATTTTCTCTTAGTGACTGAAAATCTACAAAGAAAGAAGAAAAGACTAGCACAATTTCTTTATCACCCTGTATCTCCCGAATGGTTGCTGTGGAGCCTCCCCCCCCCCCCCCCCTGCCATACAAATTTTTGTTCGGCTAGGTGAGTGGTATAACCTCCTTTCTATGGACCACATAGACGGAAACACCCTGCATACAAATGATCTATCCACGATCTCGCAAAATATTTCAATCCGAGGAAGGGAGGATCTGTAATTGAGCTATGCGCAATTACCTAATTCTAAATCCAAGCAGGTCGAATTGTCTACTTATGAATAGGAGGGATTATAACATAATTGATACTTTACTTTGGGTTGTAGACAGTAACAGATGTCTCCAGTCCCTACTTGCCAAAAAAACTGCGATAAAAACTTTTATTTAATGATACAAATCAAATATTTCCAGCATATCAACTAAAAATGTTTGAAAACCAAATCAAAAGTAAATTTATTAAAAGTTTTAAGCTGTAAATGACAAGCGAAAGACAAGTGTAGAGACATCTGCTATACAATCCATAAATAATTTAAACATTTAAACATCTGGGCATGGAGCTAAATATTATGTTTGGTAAGGTTGGAAAGGTATATTCTTCCTTGCGAGTGCTAAGGCAATGCGCACTTACATATGTATGTTTTCACAATACATTCGCATGAAACTTAATACAGTTCCCATGCTACCTGAATTTAAAATGTTAAGTTACTAATATTAGACCAAATGACTGCGAATTCGCATTAGACCACTTGAAAATCCATTAAATGGAGTACCAAAGAAATCTTCAACTAACAACTCGTCTACCAGAAAAGACTCCTGTATGAGGGCATTTGGATGGATTTTGAGAGCAAAGTATCATTTGTAAAAAGTGCAAGTGCACCATCATTTGCTGTACATATTGAGGTTCATCAGTTTTCCGAAAAGTCACATATAAACCAGATATTAGGAACATTGGCAACACCTCTGAGATTTTGGCAACTTCAGTCCCTAATAAATGAATAATATCGGAATTAGTAATTAAGTAATTAAAACTAAAAATTTCTTTCTAGAAATTTAACTAAACCGCAAAATATTGAAAAACAAAAACAATGCAGTTCGATAACTAAATCTTATTGTTTTAACAAAAACGGACAAACAAATAACTTCTCTTTAGGTTAACACAAAAATAAAATAACAATTATTTTATACTACACACTGAGGAACTTCTTGCCAGTCTTTATAGAAAAGTAAAAAAATAAGAACCACTATTTAGAGTAGAGTAGAAAAGCTACACTATTCTCAAGTATGACGGTTTTCAAAGTAGTGTTCTAGATGAAAAGCTACTGGAAGACGCAAGTGTCAATTGTTCTTTTTTGTGGTTAAAATTGCTCTTACCCCACTAAGAGTTAATCTTTTTTTATTACTTTTGCAATACTCTTTCAATATCTTAATAGTTATGTCAGTACAACGTTTTTCTAATTATAAATTAAAGATATTATTATAATTAATTTATACTAAACGGGACTTTTTTTTTTTTTATAATAAAACCTACATTACATATAATTTATAAAACAACATATTTCTTGAAATTCTGACTTATAGTCAATCTAATGTTTAATAGATGGAAATGTTTAATTACCTATTAGGAATAATTTGCTCCTTTTGTATAGATCAATTAATATAAAAATTCTGAATACCCAGTACCGTTTTCAAAGTAATGTATATGCAAATGATGCATATACCTCGTACGTGACGAATCGGTGCAGGTACCAAAAAGAAACGACTTTTGCCATCATAGCCACTATATTTCAGATTTTCGCGTACTAAACTGATCAGGATACTGAGAGATTTCCTAATCATGAAGAATATGTCTAAAATACAGTTGCCACGACTAAAGTGGCTAAGGGCCGACTACTATTGCAGTCATAAAAACAATTTTTTCGAGGAAAGTTATATGGGGCATGTATTATATTGGAATTTGTTGTTTCTAAGATTATTTTCTCTGTTTCCTCCATATCCCAGTTCAACTAAAAGTACTTTGATAAGATTATGTGGTGTGAAGCTAAAGGTGATCAACTGGTGGTCAATTTTCAGAGCCCTATTTATACTATCGGTCCAAAAGGGAACTACGAATTATTTCACAATGGAAAATTTACCCCATAATATTTTGGTAAACAAATGGTTCGTTACAATATATACACACAGAAATATTCGATTCCACTATCACAGATGATATCGTTAGCTTGACTTATTCTTACTCACTAACAATGACTGATCAGTATCATTTTATTGTATCAACTATAATTCAGAAAATACTTCCATCTACCATTACGCAATATAATTAATATTTTAACTATTTTGAATACAACAAAAAAAGGCTATATTATGAGATTTCCTTAATGGATCAAAAGGGTCTGCGTTAAGTATCAGAGGAATTTAGTTTTGAGCAAGAGAATTAAAGGAGCAGAAAAAGACAAGTGTATAAAATTAATAAATTAAAAATTAGAAAGTTTGTGTAGTTAAAAATAAATAAAAATATAAATGGAAAGGAGAGAGAAAACGGCAGGAGAAGGCAAGAAATCGTATCCTATACCAGCCATAAGAATACTTGCTGAAGAGGTATTGATAAGTAGATTATAAAAATGTCAACAAATATACTCCATACTATTTTACTTAAATATATCGGATGCTATTTGGATGGATGTCCGTCAGATAAATGATAATGTACAAAAAGAAAGGGTGGAACTGTTCTCCATGTATTCTATACTCCACCATTTCTTGTTATTTAATATTAACTAGAACGAAAATAATTAATATGTCATACTAGCTATTCTACAAGTATTTGTTTTTGTATCTGGATTTATTTTGCAATTAGAAATTAAGAAAGAAGAAACTTATCTATCCATAAGTGATTTCTGCGGAGAAATTCTCTTTCCTAGATCCCTAGCGGCGCAGAGAAGAGAAGTCTTTTTAATCCAGCACCATAATAGTAGTAATGGGGATCACCTGCGAGAAAAGTTAGAATTAGATATGTTGTTGCTGTGTTAACTTAATAATTGTAGAGAATTAAATTATCGTATTTTGAATTGCATAGCCTAAATTGCTCTTTCTATATAATTAGAAAAGTTCTAGTTTATATTGAATTGCTTATTAATAAAATAATATAATATTTAGTATTGCTGGAATTTTTAATTATTGATATTAGATAAATTTTGAATATTGCATACTAGTTAAATTGATTGGTACAGTTCATAAGATCCTATTGATTAAATTTAAAAATTTTGCTTAAAGAACCTACAAAGTTTGAAGTTTGAAAACGTCCTATTATAGTTTTTAAAATTTATATATTAGTAGTCTATTAATAGAAATCATAGTTAAGGAAAACAGATGGTATTAGCATGGCGCGGCAAAACAAATGCACTGGAATACCTAAAATGTCAAGCTTAATTATCAATTCAATATTTAGAAGATTTTATACTCACTCGCTTTAAGGTCGCTCACCACTGAAAATTAAATCAGCGGAAAACACATAAAAATGAAAATTCGACATTTCCGATATTGGTAGAGTTGGTGCCAGAATAGCACCTGCGGACTATTCCCAACCCAGTAAGCTGGCATTCAAAAAATTGACCCCGAAATTTGAAAAGAAAACAAACAAAAAGAGCGCAATCTTCATGCCTACTTAAAATTTTCCTACAACAATTTCGAAAGAATAATAATTAATTGTTTGAAACTTTTCTCAGAAGAATTTCAAAAAACGCCGAAAAACTGGCGCAGCGGAGAAGAAAAAGCAGCAGTCTCGAGGGAGTTGGAAATAGGGAGCTGAACAAGGTCACATATTTAAAGCAAAAACGGAAAGAGAAGTGAATTTGGTTTTCTTAGTTTCGTTTTATTTATTTCTTTTGAAGAACTGTTCCTTTAATATAAAGATTATTTATGTATTTATAAATATCAATTTTTAAGTGATTTGTGTTTACTGGGTGTTCAGCCTATCCCTATATTATATATATAACTATATACAACGTCATGCACTACTTTCCACCATAGCGGGTAAGTAAAAATGGGAGGCATGTAGGCATCTATTTGGCTATTCCGAAACGTTTTCGTTCCCGCCAAGGAACTCATCAGCGGTATTTCTAATACTCAATGAAATTTTTTTACATACTCGGTGCAGGTAAATGCACAAATTTGTTGAACTTTCTAACTATCTATCGCGCTATTTGTTCTTTAAAGACAATTTCTCTAACATGTATATTATATACATAAATTTAAAAAACTTTAGTTTACAATTTGTATCTCCAACGATCCTATAGCAGTAGGTGATGATTCGAACTAGCTACTCATGCTAAAAAGATTTAAAACTTAAAATATGAATTAGCAAAGTTAACATGAATCTGTAGAAAAAGTTAATTCTTCTGTGGTAAATTATGAAATAGGCTTATGTTGAAAGTTGGTCTTTAAATTTGATAAAGTTTGTTGACTCATAACCATGTGGTGCCCAAAAAGTGTTCACAGGAGCCTCAACTACCCATACCCTCCTCGTTCGGACAAAGGTGCGTAATACGCGGTTTCTGCTTCTTATAATGTAAGAAAGCGTTAACCATTAACATTTTCGTCACCAGATTTCTTTGAAGGTAGCAGACCGGAAGTTTTAGCATCTTCTTCAACCTTATACCTACCTTTTCAAAAAATTTTAACACAATAAAAATATATATGTAAAAATAAAAACAAGAGAAAAAGTATTAAAATATTAATTCCATTAATAAGCCTCCCTAAAACCCTACCATGAGAAACATATTTACTCAAAATAAACAAAGCAAACATATAAAATTAATTGTTTCTCATAAAAATATTACCTTCTTGGACTACTTAATTTATTATCTAATAAAAAACACATCTTCCTTAAGTAACTCCTACTATAAAGGAAGTTGTTTTCTCGAGGACTTCCTTCTTTCAAAACTAAACGACGAAAAAAGAAAAGGAACAACAAAGCAGCCACAGATGATTTACGTCCATCAAGATGAGATAAACTCTTGAAAGTGTAATCAGTCGTTCAGCTGAATAAGTCGTAAAAATGAGGGCAGCCAACAATGAATGGATAGGTATCTGCCATACCCTACCTCCCCCGCCTTCCATGTTACTCGAATATATCGCATAAATACCCCAACTGACCAGACAAATTCGTTTTGTGAATTGGGGGTAATCCGATAAGAGGGCAACCATCTCCCCCTCGGCAAGATATATGACGGTCATTTATATTTTGATTGTTCGACGTGTATCGTCATTTCGAAAATGTATTGTTTGGCAATGCATCAAATTGTTCGAAAATTTTTTGAAATATTGGAAAACTGTCATATAATTAATTATGAGTGTCGGTGTAAGGGCGGTTCTGTGATTTATTTTTAACTTTTAAGGATTTTTGTGCAGATTTGAAATTTAATTGAAATATTTATACCTGTAATACAAAGATAAGCCTGTCGGTGATAAATATGGAAGGTAGGACCATCATAATGTGTAACAAATTATTGGACGAGAGCCTATAAGATTGCGTCCACACAACCGTATATTACAGTCAAACATCGAAAGCCTTTGTGTTGATTAAATTGGTTAGTAAGCCTTTTCCACTTCCATTTGTATTGTACAAAATCAAAAAGGCAACATTGTCTGCTCCGGGAAATAACGCCTGAAAGTGATAAGTGAAATAAGACCCGAAAGTTCCATATAAATTTTAACATGTCAAATGTGAAATAATGTCCAAAATTTTTGGGTGTTATTTCATACTTTTGGGTTTTATTTCACTTATCGGTTTGGGGCGTTATTTCATAATGATATAAAATCCAAAATTCGTAAATGAAATAAAGCCCAGGAAATAAAATTGATCCTGATGAAATAATACCCAAAAATCATTTCAGAAAATGAAGGAAATATTTCCCAATGATGTGTGTAAGGTAAGAACGCATCTTACAGGTTTGCGGAGGAGGGAAACGAGAAAGGGGTGCAGGGTGCCCGCTTATTGATATGGGGAGGATGCGTCAGCAAGGGGTACAGGCGTGCCTCGAATATCAATGCGAAAACCCTCCGCCCCAACATGAAAAAGCGCCGCTACAACGCTCCTCCGCCAGCCGCGCGACGCGCTCTTACTTTACACAAATCATTATCAAAATTTGGGCTTTATTTCATTTGCTTGTTCTCTTGATCTTTTGGGCTTTGGTATACTTTTTTGTTGGCCCTTTTTTACCTATTTTTGCTTTTATTTCACATTTGTTTTCGGGCCTTATTTCATTTGGAAATAAAACCGAATCTTTTTGGGTCTTATATCACCTATCGCTTTCGGGCGTTAATTAACGGAGCCAATATTGTCATCTTTTGACTGATTTTTGTTACCTATTTAAAAACATATTTTGGTATTGGAACACATTTAATCCTTGTGGGCGCACGAGAAAAATCTTTGCAATGGGCACACCCATTTGGAACATTTCTTGTTATTGCGTTCACATAGTTTTTTTTTTTATATCTATTGTTTTTAACCTTGTTTTTTACTAATAATAACCAGGTATATGTGTTTATAATCCATAAAGGCAAATATATTGGACGAATAAGATTCTATGACCTACAAAAAGGATATACTCAACGCGGTCGACAATATTCTCTGATTTATTGTATTTCATTTTGAAGAATGGATTACGAAAACCATCAAACTCTCAGTCTTTACATTCCGATACGAATAAAATGCTATAAATGTGTTTTTGTTGTGTTAGTATGGCATAATACGTAAAAAAGTTTAAATTTTACCTGGAAATTTCCTTCTAAGTACACCATAATTATGGAAATTGGCAAGATGCTGGCCACCTATTCTACAAAATGAAGAACCCTGCGGTGGCCATTCGCTTTCTTCTACAATATCCTAGATGTAGCAGCGCTGCCTGCATACATTGTGTTTATGGAAACGAAACCAGGATGCAACAAAGCAATTGATTCCCGGAGATCTGTTTTGAAAGAATTATAGGAAGCAACTGGCATTGCCGGCTATCAACATGTGCTCAGAGACACCAAATGTGTATCGAAATTTCAGCACGAGAAATGGGATCGAGAGCGGTCTGGGTCATCCAAATCCAATAAATATCCCAATTTCGACAACAACAAGAACGGCAGTTCCTGCATGGGATACTTCAGGACGTCTGGCAGTAGTTGGCAACTGCCATGTATGAATCTCATCACTAGAAAAGAGATATCGTAAATCGCGAAAGTCATGCATAATATGCAATCGACCAATTTGCAACGTCCATGCAGTAAAACTAAGTAAATGTAGCGGATGCAACTGAAAAGTAAGTTTTGCTAATTATTTTAGGAAAATAATTAATGCACTAATTGATATTTTAGAATGATCTGTCGTTAATTTGTCGTGAAAACCATAAATTTGTCGTGCCCTTTTTTCTAAAGCAAGCTGGTTGTGGGGCAAAGTTGACGTCAAGTTAGCACCACAATTCATTGGAACTCGGCCAAAACTTATTGGATTGGAAAATTTCACATCTTTGAATACGTCGTTAATTTGTCGTAAATTTGTCATGAAATCCGTAAATTTTTCGTGTCCTTTTATCTATAGGAAACTGGATGTGGTGCCAAGCTGACGCCAAGTTAGCACCGCAACTTACTGGAAATCGGCCAAGCCTTATCGGATTGGCAAATTTCACATCTTGGAATATGTCGTTAATTTGTCGTGTCCTTTTTTCGAAAGGAAACTGGATGGGGTGCTAAGTTGACGTCAACTTAGCGCCACATCCAGTTTTCTTAGAAAAAAGTACAAGACAAATTTATGGTTTTCACGACAAATTAACGACAAATTCCAAGATGTAGAATTTTCCAATCCGATAAGTTTTGGCCGAGTTTCAGTTAGTTGCGGTGCTAACTTGACGTGAACTTGGCCCCACATCCAGTTTCCTATAGATAAAAGGACACGAAAAATTTACGGATTTCATGACAAATTTACGACAAATTAACGACATATTCAAAGATGTGAAATTTTTCAATCCAATAAGGTTTGGTCGAGTTCCAGTGAATTGCGGTGCTAACTTGAAGTCAACTTAGCACCACATCCAGTTTCCTTTAGAAAAAAGAGCACGACAAATTTATGTTTTTCACGACAAATTAACGACAAATTATGAGATAGTTCCGAACTATATCAGGCGAAGTTGCGGTGCTAAATTTATGTACGTCTTAGAATTACATGATTTAGGTTTAACTAGAAGATCAATTTCAACAAATTGTTTTTTCATAACGAATTCGCAAAGGAAAGTTCAAATAGTTACCCGGGTATCCGGGTTGGGTGTGCCCACAAGGGTTAAGTGAGAGGTTGTCAATCGTCTTCCCACCAAAAAAAATAATAAGGCAAAAGATGCGCTCAGCGCTAATGCGGCCTAAGCCAAACAGTTTTACAATAGAGATAATTTGGTTACTTCGGCTGTTCTAGCATATATTTTTTCCGTTTTTTCTTGTAAATGTGGACGAAACTTTTCACCATTACTTAAGGACGGCTCAAACTACAGTTAAGGCCAATTTTTGTCATATATAAATTTTGAAAATGCGGTTTTTATATGTTTTCAACTTTGTTTATGAAATTTTGTGGCTTAGATCGCTTTAGCGCTGAGCGCCTGAAATATTCCTTGCAATTAAAAAAAAAAACAAAAAAACAACAAATATTTAAGTTCCATCAAGGCCGTATAAAATATATATATTGGTTTTTCGCATCTAAAAGTCTGACAGTCAAAATGATTATAACCAATTTCATAGCATTTAATATTGTGAAGGACCTTTCTATACAATAGAAATGTCTAGAACTAGTGGTTTTCACAGTATACGTAAAAACCCAAATTTTTGTCTGATTTGACCGAATTGGGTTATTTTAGAAATTTGATTTATTAATTTTATGAAAACGCCTCATACAAAATTTCAACTCTTCACATCGACATGTTCTCAGTCATATTTCCTAATTTATACTGAATAAGTATAAAACCTAGAATAGGTCTAAGACCAAGATTAGTGCCTGTATGTATGTTCGTATGGTCACTTTTCTATGCAAGTTTGATTTTTGATGTTGTTTTTGAAATATATAGGGTTTTCCAATAAGGACTTGACAATTTTGAATTTAGTTTGTGAACGCACCTTTTCCCTTAACATCGAACTGTCACTGTCAGTTTATTCAGTAGACATAACCTTTTCATCATGGTGAAGTACACGAACGAAAAACGTCTGCAAATCTTAAAAATTTTCTACAGAAATTCGGAGTCGGTGACCGCTACTTTAAGAGCGTTAACTCCGATTTTCGGTCGTAATTCTCGCCCTAGTAAACAGGCAGTAACAAGTTTAGTGAAAAAGTTTGAGTCTACATATTCGTTGTGTGATGTTGCCGTGCCAGTGAGACTACGGGTTGGTCGAAGTGTCGAAAATATCGCTGCCGTTGAAACGTCCGTAACAAATGATCCAAATCAGTCAATTCCACGGCGTTCTCAAGAGTTGGGCATCGCCAAGACCACTTTATGGCGAATTTTGTGTAAGGATCTTACTTTACACCCATACAAGATCAGGCTCACTCAAGAATTGAAGCCGATGGACCATTCGAAGCGACGTACGTTCTCCGATTGGGCTCTGGAAAAGATGCGCCAAGATGATCAATTTCATCGCAAAATCATCTTCAGTGACGAAGCTCATTTCTGGCTCAATGGGTTTGTCAATAAACAAAATATGCGGTATTGGGCTTGTGAAAATCCACATGTGCTTAATGAAAAACCACTTCATCCACAAAAGATAACTGTTTGGTGCGGTTTGCATGCCGGCGGCGTCATAGGGCCATATTTTTTCGTCGACGATAGTGGTCGCCACGTTACTGTGAATGGTGATCGTTATCGCGCCATGATTATCGATTATTTTTGGCCCGAATTTGAATATATGGACTTGGACAGCATGTGGTTTCAACAGGACGGCGTCACAAGCCACACAGCACACGTTACAATCGATTTATTGAAGAACAAGTTTGATGAGCGTGTTATCTCAAGAAATAAACCAGTCGATTGGCCGACTCGTTCGTGCGATTTAACGCCTCTAGATTTTTTTCTTTTGGGGCTACGTTAAGTCATTGGTCTATGCTAATAAACCGACGACGTTCGAAGAGCTCAAAGCCAACATTGAACACGAAATAGCAGCCGTTTTGGCCGAAATGTGTGGCCGAGTCATGGAAAATTGGGTCCAACGAATCGACCGCTATAAACGTGCCCGCGGTGGCCATATGAGCGAAGTCGAGTTCCATTCATAAATGTTTTGAATGTACTTCAACCGGATAATAAAGTTTTTGAAATATCTCAAATGGTTTTCATTTTATTTTGAAAAAAGTTGTCAAGTCCTTATTGGAAAACCCATTATTTCTAGAGCGGTTCAGCGGAAAGAAAAAATAATTTTGAGCAATTTCATAGTATTTTGTTTTCTAAAGAACTTTTCAGTACAATAGGAACGTCTAGGACACCGGTGTGTAAAGTTTCAGCTCTCTAAGTGAACGCGATCTCGAGTTATCGTGAGGACGGATAGACAGAGATGGACATACAAAAACCAAAATAAGTTTAAATATTATGCATGGGTGTCCAATTCATTTTTATCTACCATCATTATTTATATGTGTTACAAACGGAATGGCAAACTTATTATAACCTATGATTTCATCATCTAGTGTATAAAAAGTTGTGACAGGTTATCTTCGCTATATATTTACAGATCATGCAACTTTTGTAGCTGCAACCTAAAAGTTGTACAATAAAAACCCTAATGTCTGACAGTGGGCTCTTATGACCTGTAAAAAATCCACAATACTTTTAATAGTTGTCCTTTAAATTATCTGAAATATTTTACAATATTTTTTTTTTATTTTTCACAACTACAAGCAATATTCCAAAAACAGTTTATTCCTTTATACATAGTTATACACAGCTCATCCCATTAGCAATGGATTTTCTTGCCACTCAACTTCTATAAGTCCGAAGCGTAAAATCATTACTAATTAACAAAATCGGAATATCCCCCAAAATACATGCCCTGCGAACCTTCGTTTGCGGATAGTATTAGACCAATAAAATCTCAGTTCACCCTCAAGGATGCTCCAGAGGAACCTCGATTTTGGCTAAGCCACTGTAATGGAAGCATCCACCCGGAACCCATCACAAGTGGAACTTTATCCTCTCGGGTCGGAAGCAAATTTTTCCGCTTACCAGCAAATTTGCAGAGGTTTACATAGTGTGGAGATTAATGTTATTACTTTCGCCGTAGACAGTCTTTTGTATATAAATAAGAAGATTACGTTGCGGAAACGTGTATACATATAGTGACGGTAATACTTGCTTACTGCCTTCCTATAAAGTCCTATACCGCCGCTGCCTGCCGTTCCACATTTATTTCAGAATTGCATGGAGGTTCTACCAGCTCTATATATATATATATATATGTATATATTACCTACACATATACATATAGACAACGTCTCAAAATGAAGAAGACATTACTGAGGCGTTTTATTTGTTGTGTGGCATGAAGCGTCGAAATTGTTATCGCAGCCGCCAAAATAACATTCGAGTGCTGCACCTCCACTTTCGAGGAAATATTTTTGGGTTGATTTTGGTTTGCGTGAATTATGCTCATTTCATGGTGTTTACATAAAATATGCTGTGCCTTACAGGCTCACCATCCAAGTATAAGAAGGTATTTGCATGAGCATACGACGTTTGCATAAAAAGTATTTTTTTTTTTTTCACAAACAACTTACTGCAATTTAATAGATGGGCGGGAGTCTAGCAGATTGTTTTTTGTGCATTCTACACGTAAGAATTTAAAAGGATTTATTTGATGGCATTTCAAGGAGTATTTCCATATGATTTCCAGGAACAGTCAACATCTGTTGTTTTTCGATATTTTTTCAAATGTTTGTTTGAAATTAAAAATATTTTTCAGTTTTAATTTTATTCTGGAAGTAATAATTTCAAGCAAACAAACAAAAACTATCCAGAACCGATGGACAGTTGGAGTTTAAGTGAATTTTAAGTCAGAAGTCGGAAACGAACCTAATTTGCAGATAATTTACTAATTATTAAATTTTGGAAAATTTTCATTTTAGAATGAATTTATTAACTGCGATAAAATGAGAATAAAAGAATTCTAATTCCTGTGACGCGCACATACAGGCTGAAATTACATTCGCAAATGCATAACGCGGAATGATTTTTTACATATTTTATATTAAGAGACGAAATTATTCTCCTTCTGTATGAAAAAAATCAAGGCTAAGACAATTTTTTCTGCAAAGCCTAATTAAACTTATCTAGCCCTTTAAAAAGCATTCCAACGAGTAATGAGTACTTTACATGCTTTTTTGAGTAGAAATGAATTTAATTGTAAGCTTTGTTTGCGATGTATCGAGTAAGAAAACACCGGAGGGGGCGGTTTTTCTTCGAGGAGCCTTACATTGAAATTAACATACACCTTGAGGATCATGTCACGGTTTTTGAGGCGAAATTGAAGACCATCCTTGAAGTGGGAAGGTAAAGAAAAAGGAGATTGTCATCTGCTCAAACAACCAAGCATATTTTTACTCTTCACAATCTCCAAACTAATATTTGAGTATAAAACAACCCTCAATTTTCTCTCTCGGAATAACAGGGTACTCGTTATGCTGGTGGCAGGGAAAAAGCAATATCAGCTGGACGGCAAGGACGGACGAGCTTGCTCGTCTTGGTGAAACTTCGGAGCAATTTTCCTCTATAATCGGGATGACACCAAAATATCTTGTCTTTATTATTTCGGTTTGGGCTGATCTCCAACACAGTTGTCTTTGGTTAGATAACCCTTCGGGTAGAACTACAAAGAAACTGTAGGCTAATCGAATCCAAACGAATAAGCTCTTGGGACTAAACAAGGCAATCCTGAGAACTATGTTAATTCTCACGGGGCACTCTTTTCTCAAGGGTCACCTTTACAGGACGAGAATTGTTATGATCTTAAATATAAAAGTTGTGGAGAGGAATCCGAAACGGTGACTCACTTTCTCTGTCACTGTTCAGCTCTATCAGGAAAGCGCCGCAGATTTCCTAGCTCACACCTCCTGGACGAGCTGCATGAAGGCAGTATGGAGGGTTGGGGGCCAATACTCAGTTTTGTAAGGGCGTCCATCTGGGACCTATGAGCAATTGCTTATTAGTCTGGAGAGTGAATAATGGGCTTTGCTCTCACATATATTCCAGGGACCGCACGGGTCCCTAACCTCTCTCGCAATCTATTCAAGATAATTTTTACTGTGAAAGCCTACAGGATAAATGCTTTACACATACTAATGAAAGTAATACGACATACGATGGATCGACCAAATATTAAGACGACGATACCTCAATGTAGAGTTGGGCGGCCGATCTTCTCTCAGTGTGCTGGATGAGAGAGGCTGCGCGCAAGATGGCGTGCTTTCCCCGGTACTCTGATGCATGTTTGTTGACTCACACATCACGATGTTGAAAAACGTGGGATGCTCATGTGAAGCGTATGTAGATGACATCCCTCTGCTCATCTCCAAACACAGCATAGCCTATACATTCATGGAACGAGGCCTCAATATTGTTGAGGACTGGTGCACTAGTCATGATACGACAGTGAGCCCTACAAATACGAGATTGGTGCTCTTCCCCAGAAGGCGTTACCTTTTTCACTTTGTTTTTCCAAAACTCTTTGGACACACTCTGCAACTCCCTCCCCATGTCAAGCATCTTGAAGGAAAAAGTTAATGCGTCTGTGAGGGTCTTCACTCAATGCAGCAGAACGTTCGACTGCAAATCGGACATAAGACCGAGGGTTGTGCACTGGATGTACACCTCAATCGGAAGACCCATGTTTACATATGCCTCTAGTCTATGGTGGTCGAGTACGCTTCGCATGACTGTGATCCGGAAGCTGGCACCGGAATCTCCCACCGCTGGATCTGATCATTCAGGCAGATGCTAAAAGGGCTGTGTGCAGATTTCGCTCATTGAGATGTTGGGAGGATGGCTGGGATGGCTCTCGATCATTCATCATCGGCAGTTTGTATTTCACTTAATTGTGTGTTACTTGGCGATTTTTTTATACAAGTAATTAAGCATTCTAACGAAATTGTTCTGTACAACACTGTCCCAAGGACAATTCATTGTTACAGAGCACAGTTGTGGAGTTTTCAGCAATATGACCCAGTTGAAAAGCAACAGCACTATTTTGTTAAAAGAATGCTTCGATTGCAAAAACTACCCGCAACTCTCTAATATGTATATACATTTACACATTGAAGTGCCATTTTGACTATTATGTTGAAAACTCCGTTTCATCTTTCTTCCAATAGGCTTCCTCACCAGCTGGCCTTAAAAGCGGTTAATAGGAACATGTTCTGGAAAAGTAGTGTGCCGGAATTATCCAATGGCTATATAGCTTACATGTGAATATATCAGATCAATCCTATGATAATTTAAGAGAAAGTCTGAGTAATCTCTTGAGTTTAGTGCGGCATGAGCTTTATGATAAACTACAATGCTATATTGAGAACAACTAACTTCTTGGTGAATTCTCCACACAACAAAATTAATTTAATTAGCAGGTATAAGGGAGAGCTTATAAATTTTAACGCCAGTCCATTTAGAAGTTCCGGCAGAACACTTTGCTTCTTTGTAACTTAGATAAATACGAGTATTTGTTACATTTTTTCGGAACCTGTCCTGTTCTTTCAGAATTCTGCATTAGAGCCTTTGGGAAAAATAAACTTACTGAAGCTGAAATGACAAAAATTTTAAATGGAAAAAACAAGTATTAATGGTTTGGTTTTATATGCAATAACAGCTTGGAGATATCATTCGTTTTTGGTTGGTAAATGAATTTAATGGTTAAATAATAAATACTTTTTTTAATAAATAATGAGTGGCCTGCTATTACTAAGAAAAAATTAATATACCTACGTTGCTAATCCCGACAAACAGCCTTAATTGCCGTTGTCGCAGTTTATTTATATTTTTTTTATACTAAATCCGTATTTTATATTATTTACTTGTAATTTTTTATTTTCTCCTTTTTATAGTTTCATTTTCTGTATGTACTAGATTTAATTGAATTTTGAATGGGAATATAAGAAACTATGTTAGGAAATGAATAAACATTACTTACTTACTGAGTTGTACTTTTTGTGTCTTAGTGGTGCTCAACCTATCTCTTTATTGTATATATAAATATATACAACATGATAAACGTCGTGCGAGTGCGTAGTGCACTACTTTTCACCATCGCGTGTGCGTTTTATACTGGGCAGTTTCGCTGCTCGACCCATTAGAGGTAACATACATATTTGGTAGATTATACCATATTCTGTACAAGGCTGAGCAGTCGTCAGATGACGTATATATGTTCTATCTGTTTGGCGATGGGGTAAATAAGATAACCACTAGGTACTTGTTCACAGATGGTTCCGTGACGTCGAGCAGACGTAGAGCAAAAGAGTAGTTCCAATAACTATCGATTGCTCGTCGCTGTACTGGACCTGGCTAGGAGTCCTGGCACGGTTGACAGACGTGTGCCAGTTAGACGGGATGCCGGTGATCGTTGCTCCGCAAGCCTCTATATTTGCTTGTCGGTAAATACCTGGTCAGCACAAATTGGCACGTTCGTTCTTCTAGATTGATGGAGGCTAGAAAATTAACCTGAAAGAACTTTATTTTAATTAAGTTGGGCTGTCACTAATGACAGTGCGGTGGAGAGCTTATCAGCGTGCTGTTGCATAATTGGATTGTTCGGTGGAGCGCTTATCAGCGTGCTGTTGCACAACTAGTCCCTTCTGATTAGCAGTTCGGTTATGATGATGTTGCACCTCCTGCGGAATTTTCCTGGGATCTCCCGGTGCTGTTCTTGCTTGCTGTAGTACCTTAAATTTGGTGCTCTAAAATATAATCTTAGAAAGGCTGCAAGAAAGGAGGATTCACCGAAAAGAGGTGTTAATGAACATGATCATTAACCGTCTTTAAGTTCGTCTTAAAATGAATAAAAGTTAATCCTTTTTGAAGAAAAGAATTATTTCCTTTTTTTTTATCGAAAGTATTATTTTATATTTATTTTAAATATTTTCTCGTGTCCTCACGTTGACGTTACAAAAACAAAACTGAAACTTTTTACATTGTTTTTTTTTTTTTAAATACATTAGTTCCTAGCCTACCTAGCTACGGCTTCCTACGTGTCAGTAAGGTGTGACTAGCATGATATTTTGGAGAACCTTTGACCTGGTTTATACGTTAGTTCAATAAATTTTGGAGAACGATCCAGCCGATATATAATTTTTCGCGAGAAACCGATAAAATCTAACTTTCAAGTGAAACTGGAGGCCGTGTATTCAACTATTTGGCTATTCCGAAACGTTTTCGCTTCCTCCACGGTATTCCTAATATTCAATGAGATTTTTTCCTATTATCTATCTATCGCGCCAATTGTTATGACAATTTCTCAAAGATATATATTATACACTTACATTTAAATAACTTTAGTTTACAATTTCGGTCTCGAAGTATATACGCCGGGCCGTTAGCCCCGACCAACGAATGTCCTTTTTGTAATCTCGATATTAAAACATCCTGTCCCAACAGATGGACAGATGGTAACCCTGATCGAGAATTGAAAATCCTAAAAAATATGGTGTGCAGCATAAAGTTCCTCAGTCAAAATTCCACAGTATGATATCCCGCAGCACTAATTTCCCAACAATTTGGGATTGAGATAGATATGGATTCATCGCTAAAACTTGACCTATGTATCAGTGGACGGGTTCTGAATTGTAGAGATTTGTATTTTAAGAAATGGAAGAATATACTTCTTCGCACCAAACTGTCCAACCGTCTGATTTCTATTTTATAATTTTTGTGAAAAATTACAAAACTATCTGAAAGTACTCTTCTTATTTTATCAGCAGAAAAACATCGGAGAATTATTTTAACTTAAGAAATACACGAGATTTTCTTACGTGAGTAGAGAATATGACGCTTAATGCTCCGAATTACAGATGTTATGATATATCTACTTATCATAACCCGCGTTCAATTTTGCATTTATGCATTCCAGGTGCATACGTTTTTTACTTGCCCTATTTCAAGTGCATACACTAAAATTCGATTTCATTTCAGATTTCTTGAAATGAAATCTCTAACTTCCACTTAGGTTTGTCAGCACAAATGTTCCTTTCTTAATCATTTAAATATGCACACGCTTCATTTTTATAAACACAAAGTACCTAAATTGTAACTTTGTTGCAATATATTTCCTCTTGAACACTTGCATATGCACACGCCACAAGTGGCGTATCAAATAACATGCCTCGCTTATCAACAGAAAAATGCACCACGTGATCGATGCGATCGTGGGAAGTTTTTGCCGACGGCGCGAGCGTAATATCCAAAGGATGAATAAAGAAATGATAGCAGCAGTCTTGGAAAAAGTCGCGAGATTAAAACATCGAAGCGGAGTACGCGCGTAACACAGAATACCACCTGGAAATAGAAATCAAAACACTCTAAATGTTTGCAATAAAGAATCTTTAGTGAACCCTGATTATGGTGCCTTCAGTGTCCGCTAGATGTCTTGAGTTTGTGGAAATTGATAGCCGGTTTGTGTGTCAGCTGACAGTCCAATAACAATCCAGAGAGTATTTGGTATGTCACTAGTATACGGGCAGTTAGTGTCTATAATGTCCGCCGGAACACCTAAAAATCTGTTAAATGGTTCATAGGATCAAAATTATTCGTGGCAAGTTCTAGCAGGTGTTTGCTTTTTGTCGTGTACTTCTAGGTATTGTTGTATAAATGCCAGATACTCGTAATCGACGTAATTAACCAGCTAGTCCAATATCAACTAGCCAAGGTGGTTTGAGAAATCCAGACGTTGAGACTGATTCAAACAGTCCTAAGAACTTGCTTGCCGTGTCGATGTTGTAACACAGTTCCCGTCAGATCGTTCTAAAAAGAAATAACTAAAACGGAAAAAAAACGAAAACTCCATTGGGTCGTCAGCATCACCTTAAAACCACATCCTGTAGTCGGATTCTGTAAGATGGATATTTGAAGTATTTCTAAAACGAAACAAAAATATTTTTTCTGAATCAAACACCGTCGATATCCTTTTGTAAACTCTTTTCCAAAACCATTGTAGCCGTTGGACCTCTCCTTACCCACAGACAAAAAATATTCAATTGTTTTTCATTGAAGTAGAAAGTTTAGTGTCCGTATTTAACTAAACGAACTGCAGAATACCAACTTGAGGGTTAGAAGTCAATATTTACTTCATTTTCCAAGCTCCCCAATACTTCGCTTTATAAATCAGGAACGTATAGTAAAGTGCTAAAAGTGAAAAAGTCTCTCATCTCCCAATCTCCGCAATATAGTTTCAAGCTCCAGAAAATGAATTTCATGAAATTCATGGAACTTGAAGTTTTCTGTGTCTACACTTCTCAAGAAAGGTCTCCATATTTTTCATTCCCTATAAAGCAGTATTTTTCCCGCAATATATTTTTTTCATACGAGACCTAACATTTTCTTCTAAGCCGCCAGATTCTGTAAAAGAGGCTTTCAACTTCCTCCATTCTTTAGTTCTTTGGCGGAGGATTAGTAGGTTACTCTGGGAATCTGCGGCCGTAATAAGCTTCCACCTCTTTTATTATATTCATAAAGAATAGAAAGCAATGATTTCTCTGGCAATATATACTGCAGAATGCGATGGTAGTGACCTTCAAAGCTTTGAATGAATTGATGGGTGCTTCAAAATTTTACTATTGCAATTGGGTTGCACCTTGTTTTTCATTAATATTTTCAAGGTATGTGCTTGGCCACAAATTCAGTAGCCTATCATTCACCAAAACAATAACATATCCTCTAATAGTTAGATCGAAATACCGTTCATGAACGGTATGAAATTCAACCTGAGTGAATTCTTTTAGCTCTACCACTTAAAATGCATTTTGTAAATTTATTGAAATTATTTTCAATAAATTTCAGTCTATTAGACGAGAAATATCCTTCATGTAATTTCTACTTGGTTTATCCGTATGCCGCCAGGCAAAAAGGGGGAACAATCACCCAATTTCAAAGCGCAATGAGTTATCTTGCCACCATATAATTCACACATACTTTTTATAAAAAGTATTTATATGGGCAATTGGTGTGACCTCCAACATTGAACTTCTATGGTAGGCGATTAGAGATAACCATACCGATGAGACCTTTCTGATCGCTGGGTCGAAAAGTTCAATTTTTTTTTTTGCACTTAAAATGCATTTTGTAAATTTATTGAAATTATTTTCAATAAATTTCCGTCTGTTAGACGAGAAATCTCCTTCATGTAACTTCACTTGGAGGGTATCATCGCACTATTGTCAAGTTTCTAAATCTCGCACTCACTCAGGCATGTTATAATAGTGTTCTGTGAAACCTGTTTATAAAGCTGAACCTGACATCGTTTATGACTAAAACCAAAGAACATCTAACAGCAAGAATACGCATTTCGTATATGAATAGATTTATATGGTGGGTCATTCTATTACGACCCGCTCTCAGAAATTATACGAAAACTCTCAGCTTGTTAACGATCTGCCCTTCGCCGGTGGTAGTATAAGACCCGCTCTCACAAATTTTACGAAAACTCTCTGCTTTGACGACCCACTGCCACTCACCTCACCAGTGGTGAGTGAAAGATGGCGGGTCATCAAAGCACCAGCACTCAGCACATCACAAGAGCCTGAGCCTGCACTCCTCATCCTACCCTCTTCCCTAAGAAACTGGTTTTATCAAGAATACTTTGTTTGAGAGAATTTTCATTTATAGAGGGAGAATATTAAGATGAGCAGATGGGATAGGAATTCGTGGTTGACAAGCAGTCAGGCAACAAAATAAACATGAAACTATGTGCATCCCAATGAAAATTTTTGCAGCTACTTAGTTGCAAGAATTAGATTTTTATTTTATAAGGGTTGTATAACAGCTACATGAAAACTAAAATGTTTTATATAGAGGTACCGCTTTTTCCTATTGAGTTCCGGTGCTAAATTTTTTTATAATGTAGCACGGAGAACGCTTTCCGAACTTCTTATAAAACAGTTTTGCTCCGGAAACTAATTTATTCTATAAGTATTTTATAATAGTTCGAAACAAATCTTTGGAAAGCCTTTTAAAACAATTTAGCTTCCGGAGCAATTTAGTTGTCGGAGAGTTTTGTAAAGATATCACAAAATTAAATTAGAACACTTATAAAACCATTTAGTTGCGACTTGAATTGAGCATGGATCTCGCTTTTATTAAAATCGACAGCTTTTAGCTTTTATGACAATTTTATAAAAAAAATGGAAGCTATTTACATTGGTATTAAATACTTTAACAAAAACCGTTCGTCACAAATACCAATTAACCTGTGTAAAACTAATTACAGGAATATGCACTTTGACATTTCCGATCTTGAAGATTTAACACGAATCTAAAATGTTTTATAAGAGCTGTAATGTGAGGTGAAAACATTCGGCCATTTTATAAAAAAGTGAATAAATTGTAGCGAGAAACATTTTAGCATTTAACTTTTTCATTTACTGACACGCAAAATAAACACTCGAATAAAACAAAAACAAAAAAATTAATGATTTCACTTTTAATTTTTTTAAACGATTTGGAACTTAACATTAAAAATATATTTAATTATAAATATTTATTTAAGTTCATTTATTTTTAGCATTTACTAGGCGCGTTGTATTTTTTCGAGCCACAAGTATAACTTTTACAATAAAATTAAACAGATTACGTTTGGACTTTTTACCGGGTTAAACTTAATTTTGTTCAAGAAAGAATTTTTTGGGATTCTCCGGTATATAGCAAAAGCTAAAAATGTTCTAATTTGTTATTTCATCACACAACCAATTAATTTTTGGTGACAAGTTTCAAGGCTTGGTTCGACTCATCAACAGGTCACAAATAGCGAAATTGTGTGATTTGAAAAACAAATGAAAAAATGAAAAAAGAAGAAAGAAATAAAAAGTTTGAGAAAAATAGAAAAAAACAATTTTTTTATTTATAAAAAAATTTAAAAATTCGAAGCGAATCGAACCTGTATACGCCACGCAGTGGGCTGAAAAATAAAGAAAAGGAAGAAGAAGAAGCGTTTCGTGTCAGCAGAAAACCTTACACTCATCGGTGCAGCTTGGTTTTCTGCCTGCTGCAGACGCTTGAAAATAGATCAAACTGATCTCTTCTCATATAAACTCAGAAATAAATTCTGGGTGTGAATTATATGAGGAAAAAACACTCCTATACATGCCCAGGAGGAAAATAAACAGATTACGTTTGGACTTTTTACCGGGTTAAACTTAATTTTGTTCAAGAAAGAATTGTTGATGAGTCAAACCAAGACTTGAAACTTGTCACCAAAAATTAATGGGTTGTGTGATGAAATAACAAATTAGAACATTTTTTAGCTTTTGCTATATACCGGAGAATCCCAAAAAATTCTTTCTTGAACAAAAATAAAATGAAAGTTGAATGACATTTTATTTCAATATTAATCGAAAATTAATGTTTACGCATTACGCTTATATAAGTATTCCAAACAAAATTATGTTGGATGACAAAGTCTGAATTCATAAATTATTTTTCCTGCTCACACATTTTTGAAGGAAATTTGTAATACATTTTTCAAAAAGAAAGAATAAGACAACAATATCCATATTACGCAAATATATATAAGTTTTAACAAATAACTGCAGGAAGGAAGTTTTCACAACTACTATAAAATATCTCCGCAACCAAGTTGTAGATATAAGTGGTTTTATAAGGGTTTCAAATACTTTCTCGCAGACTGCTAAAACGTTTTATTATTGCTTTATAAATTAGCTGCCACAACCCTTATACAATGTGCCCAATTAGCTCTGTAAGAGTTTTTTTAAAGCTCGTACAACATTTTTAACAATATCTTATAAAACAGTGTGTTTTATAAAGAGTTGTGAGAGCATTTCTGTAGCTATAAACAAGTATAAATTGTTCATTGGGCATGTACAGCTATAAGGAGGCGAAGAAAGAGAGAAGAGAGCAATGTTCTCTTGGTCTCAAATGTTTGCTTCTTCCCGTCTGTTTCCTCCCGACCGTATCACCGAATAAGCATACAACTGGAGCATTGTTAAATGCCAGATGAAGCTTCTTGTTAAGTTATATCACAGACTCTATAACTTATCAGACTATTCATATGAGCAGATTTGATTAAATTTTCTAAGTCCCAAATATGTATCACTTCAGAGTACTGCTTTCCATTGGAAGTAGAAGATAAAGCGAATCAATGATTGACCTCCACAGTATATGCTTGGGTAATGTGTTGTGATAGTAATGCTGATGGAAAGTGGAAAAGTGCTCGCTTTGGGATTTTCGTGGTAGGTTATTTTGCTCTGTATGATATTAGAATTATTTAGAAATTCTGTCGGCGGACGGACCGTTGTGGGTTGAAAAAGGACTGCAATTATACCCTAGAGAAAATTCAAGGGCATTATACATTTTATCCAACGTTTGTAACGATAAGATCAAGATCCTGCTAATAGACTTCAGAAGGGGGACATTTTTTGTACTGGAAATTTAAGTTTTTTGGAAATTTTGGAAATTTTGAAAATTAGCTGTGTGAGATGGAAACTCTATGTTGGTAAAAAAAATCGACCGGAAGTATTTAAAAGAGTCCCCTTGCAAAATTTATTGCTTTAGGATTGAATATTTCGCACTAGATGAATAAGTTGATTTAGCCTTTGCCATCCATGCACAATTCTTTCGCAAAAGTACTAAAATGATAAAATCTAAAATATCTACTTTGTGCTGATAGCAGGGATCATCAGGAAAGTATTTATTAGTTTCCGCTATACACTTTTCGATAATTGTTTTTTTTATGTTCGTAATATGTAAATATTTATCGAAAACTTGCTCGTATACTTTGAAAAATCCTTTGCATATTTTAAAAAAATAATCCGTTGGCGGTTGAAGAGCACAGGTATTGATGGCAGTTCCATAATCTTTGCTGATAATCATAAATTCTGAAGGTAATTTAAGTTTTTCTGAAGATTGCATTACCATTATTTTTTTACAAATATCGCAATTAATTTTCTTTTTCATGGTTTTGAAAATAGCGTAACCTGTAAAGTATCGTTTTGCTGCATCAGAAACTTTAAATTCCTTTTCTAAATATCTATCTAAAGAACTTTCAATAAACTTTTCCTGAACTAATTCGTTTTCATCTCTTTCGTTTAAAGGCGTTATTTCGAAGCTATCAATTTTATTGTTATCATAATTTTCAATTGGAATTATGAAATTTGTATTCAAATCTAAGAGCGTATCCTCATCATCCTCACAATTTTTCCCACTGCATTTCATTTTAGTAATTTTTGCAGACATTAGCCTAGCTACCGATATATTGAAAATTGATACCGAAGGGTTCCTATTATTCCCATTCTTAGCCCTGACTTGTGCGAAAAGATTTTCAATCGAATCTTGGTTGAACCTAGAGGTGAAAATAAATTTTATAGACGAATTTTCGTTGAATATGTTTTCCGATAAAAAGAGTAAGGATTTTATAGTAAAAATTGTACCATCCAAACAGTAGTTTATTGTTTTTTTCGTAATATTGTTCCTATTTATTAGCTTGCATTTCGAAAAATATTCAGTCATTTCCTGTAATTGAATTTTCACTGCATTGTCTCTTTCTAATGGCTTCAGATATATATTTCTTGCTTTTAAATGTCTACTATTTAAGCAGTCAAAAGTTCTGTTTACTTTTAAAATAAATTCTCTTGTACTTAAAGCAATTTTTTTGGAATCACTTTGGAATTTCTTGAGTTCTAAGCAGGTATTTATTCCAGAAGCCACTGTTTGACTAAGCACTTGGATTGCAAAACGAACTTTTTGTCTATCAAATGTATTTGGGTTAATGTGCTTATCCGTCAATTTGGGACACAATTTAACAGTTTGGCTAGAATCGAACTCATATAATTTTTCGATTATACACCAACTGACTTTGCCATCAGGTGTAATAATGTCATTAGTAATCATAGTATTCCGAATGCTTTTAAATAAATGAGGAATATCATACAAAGTAAATATTTTTTTAACTGCATTTTCAAATTCAAAAGTAAAAAATGGCTGTAGTTGGCTGACACCCAACAGTTGTAAACATTTTCTATTGTTTGCGCCCTAGTCACAAGTGACACTTCTTATATTCAAGCCTATTTCAAAGCTAATTTGGATGTTTTGCAATAAAATTAATTTTAAGTCCTCACTTAAAATAGCGTTATTTGAAACAAAATAGCTCAAGACATATTTCCAATTATAATGCAATCCACGAACCATAAACAAGCAAATGTGATCACCCACTGTATATTTTCGTTTTCCACCTCCGAGATCGACAAATCCATCCACTTGATCTGAGCATTCATTAAATACTAAATCTTTCCGAATTTTTATTTCATCAAAAGCTATGCAAGCTTCCTTCTCCATTTTATTCATTTTGGAAACCTGGTCCTTTAAATTTAATATCAAGGAATTGTTAATACCAGGGCTTAGTTTTTTAATTGATGCCCACCTCCATATAGAGCTTTGACTTGGAAGTTTAAAGTTCAATGAATTTTTCATAAAATTGTACCCAGAAGTTGAGGAGTAGTTCAAAGCTTGTGCCAAAGTTTTTTGATTCTCTTCATAGCTTTTCTTTTTAGGACCCAAAAGCATTTTGCACATCACCTTCGCATTTTCAGTAACTTCAACTCTGTCTATGTGCTCAGAAATATTTTCCAAGTCCAATTCATACTTGTAAACTTTTTGGTTTAATTCATCAATTTTTCTCTCACATTCCTCAATTTTTTTCCTCATTTTTTCATTTTCCATAATATAAAAGGAGTTACTTTTAATATATTTTGGACATTTGGAGCAAAGAAAATCATCGTCCTCTCCAAACATTGCCCTAGCTCGCTTTCTTGGAGGAGTTTCCATATTTTCAAGGTCTGATAGATGGAGCTCTTCTATAGATTCACTATTGCAGTGCGAAGGCTTTGTAGTGAGACAATCCGTACTTCTTGGATTCAGAGCATTAGAATCGGGTACGTCATCCTCGACATCATTAAAGTCGTAAATGCAACGTGCATCGAGGTTTAGGGAAGGAATGGTGTCTTTTGGTAAACATCTCTTCAAGAGATGTTTACTTAGAAAATGGCGATCACATATAAATTTATTTTTAGTGACAAAATTGTCATCTAATATGCAAGCATCTTTCCATTTCTTTAACAAATCGGAATTTCTAGGAAATAAGAACATTCTTCGTGGGGGGCTTTTTGCGGAGCAATGTTCTAGTATGCATGTTCGCACACATACACGCTTTTTTGATTGTTTTTCTATCAAAAGATGGTTCGGTTCCCATTCAAATATTGTGGGCATAGCATTTTTAGAAAGCTTGTTTCCCTTTTTGCCCTTACAAACATCAACGAAATGGGCACTACAAACAAATTTATTCGTAACAGATTCTTCTTTATTTACATGACAGTTATTTACCCATTTCTTACAAATATTAATATTTTGTATTGGGAATTTAAATAAACTGACATGTTGTTGCCTAGTATTCCTACAATTTGGAACACAACAACGTTTGACAATATTAAATCCACTTGAATAACTAGTCGACATTTTTTATAATGAAGATCCAACGAAATTCCTAATCCCAACTCAAAGCAAATCCAATTAAATTTCTAAATCAACGCGGTCATAAAATCAAAAACACTTGTTACTACATGGCCGGTTTTCACAGTAATGAGATATATCATAAAATTCTACTCAGCTCAGCACCGACTGTTACAAAACAAAGAAGAAAAAAGATAACAGCGACAACTATTCTAACGCAGTCGCATTGTGATTTATTGTGATCCCATCACGCACAGCACCAGTCCCCAAGCACATGCTGTGTGGTGGCGGGTTATTTTTCGTCGATTCGCTTTATCTTCTACTTCCAATGGAAAGCAGTACTCTGAAGTGATACATATTTGGGACTTAGAAAATTTAATCAAATCTGCTCATATGAATAGTCTGATAAGTTATAGAGTCTGTGGTTATATGCTCTTTGATATAACACAAAAACTATACCTGTGTTGCTTTTTTTTCAATACAGCGAAGGCTATGGTGGCCCTGTTTGCTCACCTACTAGAAAACCCTTTCACTAAAACCTTCCTGTCCTCCCAATGAAGCGCATCAGGTCTTTCTGTGGTAAGGTTTTCAGCTCATCGACAGATATGAGGGCAGACCTGTCTTTTCAGGCAGGTCAGATACTCAGGACTGTCAACAACTACCATCCTTATTAGATGAGCGTGAAGCCAGCTGTGGCTGTTGATGATACCAACCTCAGTTCGGCATTGGTTCCTTTAGAGCCCCAAGAGAAATTCTTATTAGGCCCATCAATAAGAGGTCTTATGTCCCTACAAGTATGTACTCAAGTTTGTCCATCTCTATACTGATGCTTTATACAAACATTTGTGTGTTAGTATAATTTAATCTCCTACATCGTATTTAGTGCCCATAACAGATAAGTTGTATCATTCCATTCCTCTGAAGACTTTTTCCAATGTCCAAATCTTCTGAATGTCGTAATTTTTGTTATTGTTGTTGTGGTTGGTGAATATTGCGGCCTACCAAGGAGATAAATTTTAAAAACAAGACGAGATGACCAACGTATTTTATTTGCATGACTTAGGCTAACCAAGCAAGACCAGTAATGACTAGATGCCACTGTCCATTGCATCACCAAAATCCAATATTTTATTGAGTAGAGCATCCTCAGATTACATACTACTCAAAATCTGTTATAATTCTTTAGAAAACTAAATTTAATCGAATTAATTTGGAATTAATTTTCAGTTGTTTTCATTGCTTTCATATATATAGGCATCCCACCTTCTGTATAAAGTGCATTCACCTTACTTTTGATAAACATTTCATCTACGGTGATATTACCCAACTATTCCTAGATTTAACTTAATTTTTTTTTACTATAAATTTGTCTCCATAGAAACCCATAATTTACTGTAAAAGATATTTTTTGTTTGTTTTTATTTTAGCAAAACTTCCAATGCGAAACGAACATTATTATCACCGTGTCAGGTGCAATTTCAAGTTCCATCAGTCCCCAATGAAAACAAAGAAAAATCAACTGAATAAATCTTCATTGAACTGACAACTGACTCTATTAATTAAGGTCTATCGTTTACGTGAACTGGGCAACCAGAGTTAAACCAATTGAACAACTCGTTGATATGTGCCTTGTGCGGCTTTCAATTAACCTGGGTAGCCATTGCTACGTACGAATAGGAATCGCATGTTTGCGGAAGTAATTCCCCGGATTCATCCCTTACACCATCGTTAGCTGACCGTTGTTTTATACCAGCTCACCGGGATGCTACGTGACAGTGTGCTTTGCTGCTGCTCGAGGCCTGTATAATTGCATTATTGCTCCATGTTAAACCCCCAGGATTAAAGGCATCACGTATAATTGGCCGGTCAGTCAATGAATGGGGCCGTAAATGTTGACTCTAAATATTCCACCAATTATATGAAATCATATCTGCATTAAGGATACAAATTGAAGGCGGGGAGGTATCAGAAATTTCTAGCAAAAATTGAAAATTTCCTTAAGTCTGGTGAGATTTGATTTGAAAATTTTAAATTGAACTTATCTACCCTTTGCTTCTTATATTGTGTCATCATGACAATATTGGGCTTAACAAAAGCTATACTCGGATTCAAATGAAAGTATTCACGAACAACGGCATACATATACTGTAACATAGTATACAGCGACAAACCACCCTCAGTATTCTTGGTGCGGAGCGTCTTTCTTTATGGCAGACCGAAAGCGATTTATATTGAAGAAATTACAATTCGCAACCCTTTTAATTCGGGAGGAAATTGTTCGCTGGAGACTAATAAAATCAACGAAGTGTAACGCCAATAATGTCACTTCCGAATGGGTCAACGAAGGGATTTTACTTCGTTCAAGACGCATCAAAGTTTTTACAATGAGAAAATTCCCATTAAAGAATTTACGGATGACTTGAGAAGAATTCAGGCCTGTCTGTGCGTTTCATGTTTTTTTTTTTTTTTTTTTTTTTGTATAACAACTCAATCTTACTTTTACGAGAATAAATTTCGTGATGTAGAGCAAAATGGAATTTCTATTTTATATGAGCAATTTTGACGAAATGAAAATTTTGATTAACAAAAGAATATTCAAAATCAACCAAAATTTTCAAATAGATAGATAGGTACATGTATGTAGAATCTGTGGATAAAAATTAGGTTCAATATCGCGGTTACTGCGTCTAACGAAAAATTTGCGAGATGCAATCCAATCAAGGAAATATAAGTGACACACTATCCATGTACTTTAGTCATTGTGTGGCTATAGAGACTGTCTCCAGAATTATGTGCAGTGAGGATTGCTTTTTTGAAGTTTTGGAGACCCATGGCTCCGTGTATTGGACGACAAAATTTATGTCATAATGATCATTATTGAGGAAAATTTGATTACACATCATTAACCCTATAAGGATAAACCTCATCATAAGTCATTAAGTTATCAGCAAAGTTAAAATCGTAATTTTTTTGCAAGTCCTCCTCACAGTCAGCAGGTACTCATGTTAGTACCATCAGCGATTTGGTAAGAAAGCTAATATACTTCTGCATCTCTCCATATAAATTCAGTACTATCTGATTGGAACTATGTGCTATCACTCCAGCTTTCAAATTCAACAAAAATATCAGAAGAAATTTTTATTTGCAGAAGAAAAAAAAACTTTTGACTTTGAATTTGAAATATTAATTCACCATCGTTCATATTTCCAAGCTGATTTCATAGTAATTTACCATCTCCTGGTGAATGTTCAAAACTGTCATCTCTTTGATCCTCCAACGATACACAAAACTCAAGCTTTTCATGTTAGAATAAAACCTCCAGTTGTATCGAAGTCGATAGACTGAACCACAATGGACGTATACATAAGAAAAGTTACTTACGTAAGACATAGCGCCTTTAAATCAAACAGACGTAACCAAGATAACTTTAAGCGTCGATAAGAAAAGTTTCATTAAATTTAAATGTCAAATTGCCGTAAGTACAGGGCAGTAAGAAGAGTCGCTCATTATGTGCGGAGGCGTCTATTTATCCAATGATATTAATGAAATATCAATGAAATCGGTAGCACTCTTATTATTTTATTTTATAATACAAGAAGAATGTGAAAAGAGGTTGTCGCCTTCTAAGAGAAAACTTTAAGATGAAGCTAGCCGATTTTCTTCAAATTCTTCTTATATGTTTTATATAATGTCCATAAAAGGCACAAATATTCAAATAATCAACTTCCATTTGTTAATTTTTTTCTTTTAACACGTTTCAAGATTGAAAATATTAATGTGAAGATAATAACCCTTACCGAATGTAACGTCTATTTAGGGCAAAAATGTCAATCACCCGTAAGTAAGCCTTAATCTCATTCAAATTATGATTAAGCCTTATCTCCGACAAAATTGATTATGGCCAAAAAGGAGTTCGACTTCCTTATTTAGCAAGACAATGCATATTAACCGGTCAAGTGGGAGTCGGACTCGCGCACGAAGGGTTCCGTACCATCGTACAAAATTTAACACTATTTACTTTTTATTTTTTCAAATGAGAGTAGGCGTCATGGGAAAAAATAATGCTGTCATTTGAAAAAATAATAATGATGTTTTCATTTGAAAATCATTTGAATAAAAAATGTCTACTTATGATAATAATAATGAATGAGAATAAAACGAGGAAAAAACGCCGAAAAAATCACGTTTCTTGTATGGGGGCCACCCTTAATTTTTAATTTGATTTTATTTTTATTATTTGTTGTTATATCGCCAATAGAAATACACAGTATGTGAAAATTTCAACTGTCTACCTATTACGGTTCATGAGATACAACCTGGTGACGGACAGACAGCAAGGTCTTAGTTATAGGGTTCACGTTGTTACCCTTTGGGTACGGAACCCAGCCCTATAAATTAACATCACGTAGATAACATAGTATATTTGACGAAAAGTAGTTAACAATAAATGTTCAGTGCGATGTGTTTGGTCGAACCAAATCGCTTCGAATATATGTTTCTTAACAGATACCTTCTGAAAAGGAAAAAAATCCTGAAAACAAAGCATGAACATTTTTATAAAATTAAATGTAATCTAATCACTCTCATACAAAATACAGATACACAAACAAACAAAGCTATGTATTTGTCATCTACATAACATATTGCATAAATACAATACAAAGGTAGCCTCATCGAGCAAATCAGTGTCATATGTTTTAACCGTTAGATTCATGCCAAAAACAATTCTTGAAGAGGGAACATTAAAAATACCATGCTAAAATTGTGTTCTAAAAAGACAATAAATTCAATCTAATTACAATTTTCCTAAATATAGGTAAGGTCAGGTAGCATACAATGCATAGCACAAATATAATCAGATCAAGCCGATCAATTTGCAACTCTATCATTATCACCATTATAAGTAATATCCAACGGGAATTTCTTCTCTACGTGATAGAGAGAACATTTTTGCAAATATAATTTAATTTAACACAGCCAGCATATGAAGATCACTGCCAATTCTTGTAATCATGCGCCGCTACTACTCTATCAGTGGTGTCGTGTGCAAGCAAGGGCTATATAAACGACAAGCTGACTGATCTCGATCTCTTTTTGTAACTAACTTTTATTTCGGGTATCGACTAATATTTCACTTTTAACAACTAACAATCATTTCTGGTCTCGACGGAAATAAACGCATCTTATTTCGGGTCTCGACTGAAGATAAGATAACACTAAGCCGGGTCTCGACTGACTTAAAGAATATTATCTCGGGTCTCGACTGAGATAGTCTCTTACTGACATTAACACTTTATTTCTGGTCTCGACGGGAATAAAGAATTGTTTTAACCCATGGTTAGAACAAAGGGTCTTAACATTAGCTTAAAGCCAACCCTCAAGCGTCAAGTTGTAGATTGGTGAGTACTACTCACTTGTAACAAAATAATATTTATTCATATATCTATTTTATTATATATTTATTTACTCATATACCTACATTTTTACATATTATACTCTTCTGTGCATTTTTATTAAATATCATAATTTTACTCTATTCTATATTAATTTTACATCTATATATTGACGTTTTTATATTGCAAGTTTTTGCCAATAAGTGTTTTTCAGTGTGATATAAAAATTCTCTGACCCAAAACTTGTATATTGAGACTTATCTCTATTCATCTATTTCTAAAAATCGTACATCATAAATCGGTGTGAATAAGTGTGTTTTCTAGTGTGTGTTGATCTCTGACCCAACAGTTTATATAATGCTGTCTTAAGACGATTACTCAAAATATAAGTGTGCCAGTGTTTTGAAGTTAAGTTATTCTAAATTTTGCTCTATATTAACCCCATATATTGAATATCTATTTATATATCTATTAGTAACATTCCTGTAAGTACATTTCTCCATACATTTGAATCGTTGACCTACTAAGTTTTACGCATAATCTGATCTTTACCGTGGGAAATACCAAAAAATAAGTGCAGTAGTTACTTGAAAGTTAAAATAAATTGAATAGTGTTGATTCGTTTTTAAGAAATAGACCACTGATCTTGATCCAATTTTACCAGTGCATTCATTTCAGTCACTTAATCAAATTTGCGTGTACGTTCTATTAACGGACAGTACAGTGTTACCAAATCAATAAAAACAGCGATGGTACAGCAGTGCACGCTTTCAAAGCGGTAAGGTGCTACAAATCGTCTAACACCAAGAATATTTTGTTCACTACTAAATGGTGACAATAAAAATAGAGAAATGTGGAATCACTCAGAATTCTAGAGCCCATCTAAAGTGGATACTGAAAAAGAAGTCCGAAGAGCGACTTTTGTTCTGATTTCTGACAGGTAAATTAGACACCAAGAAACATGAAAAATATTAGAACACGCAACGAACTGAAAATATCTAAACAGGGAAATAGAGTCTAGAGGGAATAATTTATCAGTGTGGAATGAATTTACCCGAGATCGTTTTTATACCCTAGATCTAGATGATTAAACCATAAAGTATACCGAGATTGTCACTCCATTTGTAATAGCTAGAAATAATGATGGTGGAGCAAAATGGATTGGACACCCAAACAAAATATTAAAAGTCATTTTGATTTTTGCACATCCTACCGTCCGTCCGGCCGTCTGCCCATCCGGATGTGTCTCTGTCCTCATGATAACTCGAAAACGCGCATACTTAGATAATGGACATTTTGCACACCGCCTTTTGAAAAATATAAGGAAATATAATTTTGAAAATACTTTATCCAAATGATTTATTAAAAAGAAAATTATTAAATTTTATACAGAGTTTGTAGTTTAGTGACTGTTGAAGACAAAACACATTTAAAAAAGACCTCTTTTTACATTGGCCTTGTAAAAGACCTTAGCCGACAAGAACGACAAGTGATTTTGGCCTTATTGAAAACTAAGATGTTTTCTAATCGGGATATAGCAAAAGAGAGAACATATTTCGACAGTCGACAGAGTGAAAAGAGATCTTTGGTCATGACAGGAGTCTCTCCGCTAGTAAATAAATTGCCGAGGAATTAGGAACAGAAAGGAGAGACCGGGTAGGAAAATTATCCATAAAGCTGTGCTACAAAGTAGCGCATCCGCTCATATTTTAATATATTTTAATAAGGGATCTAAATGAGAAAGGAGTGGATATATCCATCATGACATTGCAGCGAAGATTGTACACAGGAAATTTAAAGTTTAGTAGCCGTCCCGCAAAAAAACTTAAGCTGACGAATCAAATGATCAATCGCCTTTTCATTGATATGAGCTTAACTTCACCAGCATCTTACTGTTGATGACTGGTAAAGGATAAAATTTTTTTTTTTTATTACACCTTATTTCCTCTTAGTAAGTAAGTAAGTAATGTTTATTCATTTCCAAATAATAGCTAACATAATTCCGACAATGGCAATCAAGGCCGTCTGTTGGGATTAGCAACCTAACTAAGTATATTTTTATTATTAATAGCTTTTTACTCATTATCTGTAAAAAAAAAGTATTAATTGGTTAACCATTAAATTCTTTCACCAAAAAGGAATGATATCTCCAAGCTGTTGTTGCATATAAAAACAAACCATTAAAGTTGTCCTTTCCATTTAAAATGTCTATAATTTCAGCTTCAGCAAGTTTGTTTTTCCCAAAGGCTTTAATAGGGAATTCTGAAAGAAAATGACAAATTCCGAGAAAACGTAGCAAGTTCTCGTCCTCCTCTAAGTTACAAAGCGAGCAAAGTGTTCCACCGGAATTTTTAAACGGACTGGCGTTCAAATTTATAAGCCCTGCCGTATACCTGGTAATCAAATTATTTTTTTTTTCGCTGAGAATTCGTCACGAAGGTAGCTGTTCATATTACAATATTGAAGTTTATCATAAAACTCATGCCTTACTGAACTCCTAGCTTTGTCAGTAGTTCTTTGAATAAATAGTGCTTCCTCTCTGCAGACGAGATTATTTAGAATTGCTTTTAAATGGTTATAGGACTGACCTGATATATTCACATCTAAACTATGGCAGCTGACTAATTTCTGCCAGACACTATACCAGAATACGTTCCTACTAACCACTTTTAAGGCTATCTGATGAGGGAGCCTTTTGGGAGAAAAACGAAACAGAATTTTCACATGTAGTCAAAATGGTACTTCAATGTGTAAATGTATTTATTAGTGAGACCAAACTCTAAATTTAACATATAGTTGGGGGTAGTTGTCGTCAAACGAAGCATTCTTTTAACGAAGTATCTTTGTAGCCTTTCAACAGAGTCATATTGCTGAAAACCCCACACCTGTGCTCCGTAACAAAGAACTGACCTTGAGACAGCGTTGTACAGAACGAATTTGTCAGAATGCTTAATTCCATATTTTCCCAGAAAACTTTTCCAAGTTACATTAATAGCCGTTTTTGCAGACTGTATACGGTTTTTAAGGTGGGCGTTAAATAATAGCTTCGGTGTTAAGGTAACACCGAGGTAGATGTATTCCTTTACAACTTCTACTTGCACATTATTATATTGCCAATTTTCATTATTCTTCTTGGGTCCTGACCCACGCTGGAAAATCGTAATTTTGTATTTCTCCAAGTTGACAACCAGGTTCCACAAGTGGCAGTATTCCTGAAGATTATTGATCATACGCTGGAGTTTGTGTGGATCGTCAGATAAAATAACGATGTCATCAGCATATTTTAAGACTTTTAAATTGATGTCCTCAAGTGTCATTCCTACCTCTATAGAATCCTCTAAGTCGTTAATAAAAATTGCAAAGAACAGCGGGCTCAAAATGTATCCTTGCTTTACCCCAGATGTTGGCACAAAACTATCTGAGAGATGTTCCCCATTCCAAACTTGAGCGCTAGTAGCTTCGTAAATTTTTATCAGCATGCCCACAAAATTACTAGACATTCCGATATTGTACAATTTATAAAAAAGTGCTTTCTTTTCAATTGTATCAAATGCTGCTTTATAATCTACAAAGAAGGCATACACCTTTTTTATATTGAATGAATGGGAGAGGTTATTTCCTCTTAGTTTTTTTTTTTTTTTTTATTTTAGAAATGAGCAAAATTTGGCAAATTCATTGTTGATATTCAGTGATGAATGCCGCATAGAGATATTTATGGAATCTTTCCAATTTTTGAGAAACAACTGTCGAATATCCACCGGCGATAATGATTTGCAGTTGTATCAGCCAAGATGGTCCTGGTCCCATATATTTTGTTGAAGGAACGATGCGCCAGGACTAATATAAATTGGTCCTATCAAATGTCGTTGTTCCATATATTAATTCCCTCAACTATATTAAATCTTATTATGCAAGATATAGCAAAATCTATTACAAACTTCGTCACAAACGAAAACCCTAATATTCTTCCTTGGCCCGCCAATTCTCCTGAATTAAACGTAATCAAAAATTGTTGGGATTACCACAAATCAAAAGTTTATAGTGTTGCTAATCCCACTGTAGATATTCTTAAAAAACCTTTTTTTTTTTTTGAATAATTGTAAACATTTGAAAAAAATGGCAAATTCCTGTATTTGTAGTATACCGGCGTGCATAGAACGTGTGATAAAATCAAAGGGAAGTGTTACAAATTATTAGACAAATCATACAATAATATGTGTAGAAAAAAATAAATTAATAAAAAAAATATTAATTACCCAAAAAATAATGCCTTTTATAAAAAAATTGTCTTATAAGTATATAAAACATTTTCTAAACATTGTAGGTGCGTCTAATTCATTGAACACCTACTGTAAAACCCAGTCTTACTGCTAGAAACCAAAAAAACACGACTACAGCAGTGGATAATATCCATGCAACAATAAACCAGCCTAAGGCCCCTCCCTGACGGGTTGGTATGATATCGATACGACACTGAATCGGTAAGCGTGCAGCATGCCAAACCACTGTTGCCACCGTATATTTTGCAACATGTTTTCGGTATGCAACGTTGTGATATCCCCGTGTAGAGAAGTGGCATTTACCGAGTTGAGAAAGGAATTTTGTCGTGAAATCAAGAAAATGTCTGCGGATTTAAGCCATAGAATGCAGGACCATGACGGAGCTCTATGTAGTACGACATCGACGGGATAAATGTCGTACTGATACTTTCTGGCTACCGTACAGACCCGTCAGGGAAGGGCCTATGGACAAGAAAATGTTGCCCAATTCTTCGGAAGTGCGGATAATGTTGTCATAAATCCAATGAAAATGGGTTGTATTGTCAAAAACGCTGCCGCTCTGTTACATTTTTAGTATACATATTAAAAGACTTTTGAAAATCTGATATTTTCCTATAAAAAACGGACATATTTTTCGGACACCACATTTTGTTATAATATACAGTTTTGCTGAATTAAGCGTTAAAAAAATTAAAACCATAAGGTCCATGAACACCAACAAGGATAATCCTATTTCCTGTGTAAAGACTATTCATATCTGAGAATAACCCCGCCTGCTTTGGATGTAAACACCAACTCGTATGAAATACGCATATACAGGGTGTCCCGAAAGTCGACATCAAGCCGGAATCGGGTGATAGGCCAAATCATAATAGTTACCAGATAAATATTAAAAAAAATCTAAGTCATGTATTTTTTAAATTATAGGCATTTCTTTTTTTCGAGAAAATGTACACCCTGTGATGGTCTCTTAGCTCCTGTTGCTACAAGTCTTTACTTATTTTTCTTATGTAATCCCAAATATTGCTTATGTAACATGTTGCTTTAAATTCTAAGCCAAATGCTCCAGCTTGGAAGAAAATGTCACATTTTGCCGAACCAAGAATAAAAAATTAATGCTTCACCCAATCTTTAACTGACTGTACTGAAAAAAAAATGTACTACGACAGTTTGGCAAGTAACTTTAAAAGTTGATGCATGTAATAAGGATTCTAAAATGGCATAACACATGCTACATTATTTCTTAGATAACGAGAAAAAAAAATTATTTCTTCAACAAACCCAGTTTCGAAAAATTTCTTTTTACCTACTAAAAATGATTTTAGTGTACCCAAAGCTTGCCTTAACACCGTAACTTTAAGATTCTAGTATGACTCAGACGGACAGTAGTTCCATGAAGTGTAAGTGAGTCAGATAGTGACACTAATTCGTCCGATACGGAGAAAGTCATTTTATGAAGTGTGAACGAGGCAAATAGTGACGCTACTTTTTGAGTATTGGCACACGCAATACAGATCAGTAGGTTACGCTTCTTCGTTTACTACACATCTTTTCGTATCCGTTGGTGTTATTTCGTACTTACGACTTTTAATTTCGTTTATTGGATTTGTTTGCATTTTATTTCGATTTATACAGTTTCGATTTCTTTACGATGACCTTAGCTTTCTCCTGGACTATCGTGTGATTGTGTACTTTATTTATGGGGAATGCATCCAAATAATTGGAGTTTAATTTTAAACTTAAGGAAAATTTGTCCTAAATTTAACAGAAAGTTAGCATCTCTGACTCAAATGTGTCACTATCTGTCTCACTCACACTTCATGGAACTACACTCCGTCTCATTCAAACTAGAATCTTAATGTTACGGGCTTAAGGCAAGCTTTGGATATACTAGAATCATTTTTATTAGGTAAAAAGAAATTTTTCGAAACTGGATTTCTTGAAAAAAAATAAATGAATTTCCGTAATCTAAGAAATAATGTAGCAAGTACCATTTTAGAGTCCTTTTTAAATGCGTGAAATTTTAAACTTACTTGCCAAACTGGCGTAGAGCATTTTTTTTTTTCAGTACAGTCAGTTAAAGTTGCGTAAAGTATTAATTTTCTATTCTTGGTTCAGCAAAAGGTGACATTTTCTTCCAAGCTGTTGGCTTAGAATTTAAAGCAACAGGAAAACACTAGCAACGCATGATGTGAGACAATAAAAATGTAAAGAAATGGAATAAACTGTTAATTTTCAGATTTTTTTATTTATTCTTGTCAAGTACATTGAGGTTAAATAAATAACAACGAAAGACATTTTTTCTACTACTACATCTATAACTTTTTTTTTTCAAAATTTTATATTCCACTCATTTTGCGCGCGTACAAAACAACAGCAACGCTGTGTAGACTTCGTTAAAATAACGGTTATTTTATATTGGTTCAAATTTGTTAACTTTACATGATAGTTTGCAGTGATAATTAACCAAATTATTTTAGTTTTTCACCATCCATAAGTAATTGGTCAGATTTTGCTAATCTTTTAAAATAAGGCACCTACAAAATATAATAGTGAGTTTAAATTAAAACTAGTTCAGGAAGTACAGGCTGGAAATACGCAATACAGTGTTGCAAACATATATGGCATTAACATATCAATCATAAGTCGAATACTTGCGATATTTCGGGAAACAGGATACTGGTGGTCGACCGAGAGCAACAACAAAAGGGGAAGATCGGAAAATACTTTCCATAATTAGGAATTACCCTTTCACACCTGCACCGGAAATTATCAGGACCTTGAATTTAACAATTAACCTCAGCACTGTACGAAGGCGTGCTATACAGAGTAATTTACGTGGTTGTCAAAGCCTCTATTGACGAAGAGACATGCAAAAAACAGGTAATATTTACCAGGTTATTTCATGACCTATGCTAATATGAGACATCGATTTTTTAGATTAAAATTCACTTCGTATCACATTAATTGGTCGATTGCGAAGTGGAGAACTGTTCTGTTTAGTGATGAGAGCAAATTTAACCTGTTCAATTGCGATGGAATTCGTTTTGTTCGAAGACCCAAAGGAAAACGACTTGACCGACGACATTGCGTACCTAAAGTCAAACACGGAGGGGATAGCGTTATGGTGTGGGGTTGCTTTTCGGCTAGAGGAGTTGGTCCATTATATGAAATCAACGGTATAATGGATCGTTTCAAGTATAAAAATTTACTAGAGACGATTATATTACCATACGCTGAGGAAGAAATGCCACTTCGATGGATGTTTCAACAGGATAACGATCCGAAACACACTTCGAAGAAAGAATTGTTCCAGTTAAATAGGATTCAAGTCATGGTTTGGCCGGCCTAGTCGCCTGATTTCAACCCTATTGAAAATCTCTAGGGTATTTTGAAGAGAAAAATTAGTGGAAGGAAATTTGGTAATAAGGCGTCATTAATGGAAGTCCTTAAAAGTGAATGGGAAAATATTTCCCCTGACATAATTAACCGATTAATTAAATCTATGTCAGACCGTTGTGCTGAAGGCATTAGACATAACGGATGTTACACAAAATATTAAAATATTTAAAAAAATACTGAACGTTACTATTGTTTTGCACGTGAGTAGAATGAAGGGAATATTAAATTTTGAAAAAAATTATAGTTTTGGTAATAACAAAGTAAATTCCTTTGGATTTTATTTATTTAACCTTACTGTACTTGACAAGAATAAAGAAAAAAAAGATCTGAAAATAAACAATATCTCGCATTTTTTTGCATTTTCATTGTCTCACACCATGCGTTGCTAATGTTTTGCATGGCAAGTAAGCACTGTTCGTGATAAGGAAAAGTAAAATTTAAAAAAAGTAAAGATTTGTAGCAACAGGAGCTAAAAAACCATCACAAGTTGTACATTTTCTCGAAAAAAAACGAAATGCCTATAATTTAAAAAATACATGACTTAGATTTTTTTTTTTATATTTATCTGGTAACTATTCTGATTTGGCCTATCACCAAATTCCTCCTTGACGTCGACTTCCGGGACACCCTGTATACTAACAGCAAAACGGTCATTACGTCATTGGATGCTGTGGCGATAAAATCAAAGCTAGTGTAGTTATGCAAGAAGAGCTTAAATTAGATTTCCATACACCAAAATATTCGGCTTAAGGCTAACAATCAATGGCTCGATCGATACGCCTGTTGTATTGACAAGTATAACCATGCTAAGAGTCTGGGTCTAACTAAAGCGAAACAATTTCTGTCGTAAACATGCTGACAGCTCTACAGTGGCGGGTCCATGGGAGGGGGTCATGAGTCATGACCCCCCCCCCCCTAAAAAGTAAAAAGTATTTAATTAATTAAGTTATATCAAATAAATATATTCTTTATTAAAAATTATACAAAATATTTTTATTCCACAACATAAAAAAAAATTATTAAATTTATTTCAGAAATACAGTCCAGAAAGTGGGGTTACTTCTATATAAGGTTCTCTTTCGGTTTAAGTATCAAGTATCAACTGAGAGAAAAATAAATAAGTAGGTTCGTCGAAAAAAATGTTTTAAAATTAATTGTTTAGGTTAATTAGTGATAAAAAGTGTTTTACCCAAGGCAATATCTTCATGATACTCAACAGAAATTCGAAAGGTTTTATTAAAATTACTTTTCAACTTCCCGCCAATGGCTTTTTTTAATATTAGTCCATATTATATATAGCAGTGTGTAAAACTGAGAAAAGTTTCAATGGAATAACTCCTGCACTTTGCACGCTAAATTATTGTTCTATTAAAAAATGAATTTTTGTAAAAAAGTTATATTAAAAAATAACACGTCATCACCTCACCGTTTTACGCGGAAACCTTCCTAGTACCTCACTATAGTACTGCGGTGGCTAAACTAAGCGACTTGCGGCGCTGGACAAGTGGTGCCCCATCCCATTTGACGTCTTTTTTTTTTTTTGCTAAATTTAATTGAAGATGACCCCCGTCCTAAGTTTAATGCTAGATCCGTCCCTGAGCTCAACATTTACTTTTTGAGAGTGCTCTGCTCTTGTGACCAAAAGAGACGGGCTATACTTTATAGTTATTCTTTTTGGAGCTCCCCTAGAACTGCAAGTTTCAGAGATTAGATGCATCCTGAATTTCCTTACAGAATCAGGGTGGATCTAGGGATGTCCTTAAGGGATAGATCATGAATCTATTGGACACAATTAACTCTAACCCAAGGACCGTTTGATATAAAAGTTAGTGCTGTGATTTTATTTGTGTAGAAACATAAATAATACAAAATAAGCATCCCCATTTAAAATTTCAAAATTTCCTGCCCCTTGTAGAGAGGTAATGTTAAGCTTTGAAAATATTGTACCTATATTCTAAAAAACTCGAAACATCAATGTGTCCTACCCGTTACTTTTTGATGGTGCAGTCTTCTTAGGTCATAAATCTTGCAGCAAAATAACAAATTGTAGCCTCTCACATACTCAGTTTATTGTTATTACATTTTCTTTATCAATATTTTAAACATATCCAATTACACTTCAAGTTTTCAATATACTTTATTCGATTTTAATATTCTTGCATAAAACTGCTCAATTATTTAAAGTAATATTTTTACAAATAGAAACTTATATTCCCAATACAATTTTGGATCTTACATTGCTTATGTGTTTTTTACAACAAACCTAAAGACGAATTTTACCTATCTGGATTATGTAATTTCTAGATGATCTCCTTTCTGATTTTTTTTTATTCTTCTGGGTTTGGTCATAATTCTGAATACTCGTCCGAGTTGTATACGCGGGATCCTGAAACACTATCAATCGTCCTAGTTCTTCAAAATGCTTTCTTGCTACCCCCAGCCTCTGTATCACTATATCGTCTAAAGGAAAATACTCTCCAAAAATAATTCCGTCATCAAGTCATAATCCATTTAAATTGGGATCATTAACTAATGTCATATTTACCAAAATTTGTTGTTGAGCTGCAAACCTGTACAAGCCTGTCAATTTCAACGGCCATTTGATGTTCGATAAATTCTGCATAGGCTCTCCAATCCAGCTTAGGCTCTAAAATTTATGTTAAAATTCAATAAGTATTTTGCACTGAAACAATTACATTCTTAGAGAATAGACGAACAAGGATTAATTTGCAAAACAAAGTTCGTCAAACCAACTCGACATTCAAATATCTCACAATTCGTTTGAAAACTGTACCTCAGCCAATACATATTTCAGTATAATTCTCCTTTGACAAAATTAACAAAAATATCGTTTTTAACATGACTTCATGAAAAATATACAGAAAAAATTATTAAAATTTAATGTACAACAACAACAACAGCAGCGCAGTCAACAGTATCAAACATTTCCGTCCAACCCATAAGAGGCTAACAAGGAAATGGTTTTTCTGAAAAAAAAAAGATAACAACAACAACAAAAAGAACGTTAAACAACACACAGGTAACCACTTGCCTCCCACTGCACTTTACCAAGTGTATTTTGAGAAAGTCCTCGTTTACGCCTTGTTTAGCGGAACCCTCTAAATTACTTCCCTCTTTGCTATAGAAAAGAAAGAACGAAAAAAAAAACTGAAGCACCCTTTAGTGGTTTAATTACTCTTGCTGAGTTCATTAAGGCAGTGCTTGTCGAGGACAGGGAGTCATTATTGCATTTTTAATTTTCATTGAAAATTGTTGCGGATACTTGGCAAACTCTCCTCTGAGCAATAGTATCCTTCTCTTTTTTAATCTTTCCCGCTTTCTAAAGACTGTAAAAAGAAAATAATAAATAAAAGGGAAATATGGGTTCTGATTTGGCCAATTTTGTCCAGTAAGGGTCGTCATGGGTTTTCCCTCTTGGACAGTTTGTTGTCTAGTAGTAAATACCCAGCTAATTCCAAAAATATTACCAGTAAAAATGTGTATAAAAATATGATTTTATTGAAAAATAACACATACACATACAACTGTGGGTGGTAATACTTTTAAAATTTTATAATTTTCTATTTCTTCCATGCAAGAATGCCAAGAGCACACAAATAAACGGAGCCAACTTGTCTTTATTGTTTTATTTATATCGCCGAAGTAAAGTGTCTGCAGCTTTTATAATCATCACGATGCGACGTTGTAAATCGATTTACCACGGGAACGTTTCTAGATGTCTTTTGTCTCTTTGCAATTATAAATAGCATCTTCCAGAGGGAACATGCACGGCAACGGTTCACTGGTAGTAATATCTCCTGATCGGCATACAAATAACTTTAATTCGAATCGAATTGATGCTTTGGGGAGCAAATCCTTTTCCTTTCCTTTATAAATAAATGTCTCTCCAGGGGGCCATTCGACTTGTGTTGCTGAGATGTAATTTCGATTTGTTGGATTCCTATGGAGAAAAACGAAACAAAAAAAAAAGGATCTTATTATACATCGTTGTCACACTAGTTTAAAGATAAACTAGGAAAATTAACAAGTTGTTAGACAATGCATTGACAGTTTTGTTTTTAATTAAGCAAAGTTATTTATGTTTATGGAAAAAAACCATAAAATTAAATTAAATGATTAAATTAAATTTTTTATTTTTTTATTTTTCAAAGAATAATATTTGGATGCTAAAGGGTTTTTTATATATTTATAGAAAATTTATTAAAACGGAAATAAATCGTATAATCGTTGTTTGTGAGCCTTCCCTCTTACACAGGGTGATCTAGAAAGATGTGCTCCAACGTATACCAATCTATGGAGTGCAGTATGACTATTTTACACAACCTTCTATATATTACAAGCCGTGAAGTGGAGAGAGTCACACACACATTGAAGGGGACTAGTAGTGCTGTCTGCCGGTACATGTGGTGCTTTTGCTAGGTAGAGTTTTTTCGCAAGGGATTTTTATAGGTCAACAAAAAAAAATAAATACATTATTGTCTTAATTTTTTTATTGACTTATTATTTTTGTTTGAGTTTTCAAATGAAAAAGATTTAATAAATAACATTTAATCGTATGATTTTTTGGAAAAAAAGCTGGTCGACGAAACATGTGGTGAATATCAGAATCGGAGCCAAAATATTTAAGTGAAATTAAAGGCGTCCTTTTGAAAAAATAATTTTATTACACAGATGCATATAAAAATCAAATATACCTAATTCAAAGTAAAAAATCCATTTTTTTTTTATTTTATTTACTTACATAATATTCAAGAACAAAATTCATATCAAGTTTTAAAACTATTTTATGAATAAAAACGTCTATAATTCAACAAAAATTTAACATAAAATATAACTCCATAAACAAATAACAAACAATATAATTCAAAATATGTAAAATAAAAAGAAAGATACATACTTATAATCTAACTAGGTAATTTATATAAAAAAATATTAAATGTATTCCTTTGGTTATTATTTTATCACAGTCTTCCAGTCCAGAGGTTTGGTAATAAGTTTTTTAATCCAAGTAGTGATGCTTGAAAATCTCGCATAAAAGGGCCATGAAAGAATATATAATATGATTAGAATTAGGAATCAAAATAATGGGTATTTTTGTTTATGAAAGAATGGGAGAAAAATAAAGAAACGGAATTAGCAACTATTTGATTCACATATGATACATGAGGAAAAGCAGTGTCAAATCAAGTGACGATATAATTCCATAGGTTTCCATGACAAAAACAATAGTAAAACGTAAGCAAAATATCATGGATAGCCTCGATAAAATCAGACACTGCAAACTTAATAAACACATATATCGATTGAGCATATCACCCCTTAAGTAAATGCGAGGTCATTGCACAACGTAGATTGCACACTTTTGATTTGTACTTTCTACAGCCTGTCCACTTCACTCACACTTTTAAAATATCCTCGCCAAAATGTTTAATTTCAAATAAAAAAAGTCTCCACTTCTTTTCAACTGATTGTTTCCTTGGTCTCTTGTATTCCTACTGTTTAAAAAAATTGTTTATTAAAATTTGAAGTAGTGAGTTACACGAGATTTTGAATGAAAAATGATCTGGGAATTCGATTGAACAAATATATTAAACGTAATCACTTCATGCAATGGCAATTCATATTAAATCAGCAGTTTGAGACAATTAACACTTCACTATAAAACTTTCACTGTAAATACGTGTATCCAGGAATTTATATCACGCGTGGAAGGTATTAAAATATGTACATATATATATAACTATAACCAGGATTCACTCCAAACTTGTAAAAGTTCATTCAAAACCTTAACTAGGTATTTTTAAACAAAACAATTAAATAACATCACTTGCCTTTTTTAATTCCTTTTCCATGTATAAAGAATATAACACTAGTGAACTTGAATCAAGTGAATAATCGTCAGAGAGTATGGAGGGAAAACAGCACTACTTCACACATACGCAAAATTTCACTTCACGGCTTGTAATATATAGAAGGTTGTGCTATTTTAGTTGTTTGTTTTTTATGTCCATTTTGGACCATTGTTGAATACATGGTCGAAAATAATGTTATAAACCATTTGCGATTCTTGTTAATTTTCATGGACTAAAAGAAAATGCCAGTTATACAAAAGTTATACCCATGCAATCCCGTGTTCACGGGGGGGGGGGGGGGGGCGGTCGGCGGGTTGAAACCTATCCCATGTATGGAAAGAAACAAATTCTTCATTTTAACATCGGCGCGATATAAATTCAACAGCAATATGAATATAGGAACATTAAATCGCAGCGAGATTCACAGCCACATATTACTTCTGAAGTAGTGACGCAACAGCTCTCGCAAATTATTTCCAAGTAAACGCACCTTAATTTAGTTAAACTAGAAACATTTCGACGGACAATGGAAAACGTTGTATCAGTTGTAGTGCGTTTCATGTTGCATTGTATGAAAGCTATATTAAATCAAAGTCTTATGACATTTCTTGTTGATGGTATCCGTCGATTTTTTTTGTAAAAGACCACACGGTTTGAAATAAGCAATGTAAGTTAGAATTGCGTTATTTATTTATTTATTTACTTTGAAGGTTATAAAGATAGAAAGCTTTCCAATAATATACTACCTTACATGTAATTTAACGAGCTAATAGATTTACATAAACAAAACAAAAGAAGAAGTTAAAGAATAATTAAAAAACAAAAAGTAAAAGGAATGTTGAGATATAACTACAAAAAATAAATTATAACTAAAGAAGTAAAATTAAGAACAAAAAGGAGCTATATAATAGAAGAAAAAAATTAAAAAGAAAAAAAAAGTACAAAAATACTTAAACTAAATCTAAAGCATGCATAGATACATGCGTGAACTTAAAACTAGAAGATTAGAGAAGCAAAAAGTTATAATTGTAATTAAGCATAAAAAAAAATAGTAGACACTTAGACTTAGTTTTAGTTTTTTTTTGTTTTTTTTTTTTTTATTGAAATCAAATTTTGAAGAAATTGAAATACATTCATAAATGATGACGAAATTTGACTTCTTCTTTTGTCCAAAAAATTTGTTTTTATTGCATTTCATGCAGGGAAAGTTACTTTCCAAGGAGTGCGATTGTTATTTCCTTGACAGATTTAAATTATGTATTTCTCCAAATTCACATTTACTAATTTTTTCACGTCTTCTGATTTTAGATTTGTCCTGGCCAGGTTATGGAATCAGCCTCAAGTCAAACGATTGTCATGGAATTGGATATTTCTGCTATCTGCTATATTTTCTAGGTAAGTCCAGATTGGTGTTGGGTTTTCTTGATTTTATACCTCGTTTTTTTTTTTTTTTTATATATTCCTAACCATTTTGGGAATATTGTAGCAATATATATTTGCTAATAATTCAGAAGATCAACCTGTTCATCAAATTCTGTGCCACATCATAAAATTATCTTACGTTCCATTACTCCGTTTAGTTTAACTCCTTCTACAACCGAAAAATAATATTAATTCTTACTATAGATAATTGTTTTTTTACATGGAGGAAGGAATGTTTTATATTTATTAAGGATTATTACAGACGACTAATTTTAAAACATTTTTCTATACGTTTTTATATTACATATTAAGCCATATGTAAGTTTCTTGGCAATCGTAATAAATAGTCAAATAAATAAATAAACATTTAACGTGCACCACTCAATGCTCGGTCAACATAGATAAATAACCGGCCAAGTGCGAGTCGGACTCTCGCATGAAGAGTTCCGTACCATCGTAAATAATTTAATACTATGTACTTTTTATTTCTTTTTTCAAATGAGAGTAGGCGTCATGTGAAAAAATAATGCTGTCATTGGAAAAAATAATAATGATGTTGTCATTCGAAAATCATTTGAAGAAAAATGCCTACTTATGATAATAATAATGAATGAGAATAAAATCAGGGAGAAAACGCCGAAAAAATCGCATTTCTTGTATGAGGGCCACCTTTAATTTTATTTTTATTATTTGTTGTTATATAGCCAATACACTCTGTGAAAATTTCAACTCTCTACCTATTACGGTTCATGAGATACAACCTGGTGACGGACGGACGGACGGAAAGACAGCGAAGTCTTAGTAATAGGGTTCCTGTTGTTACCCTTTGGATACGGAACCCTAAAAATGACATAACGCGTAGCCGATTCACATATTTGAATTCTGAACTAATTATAATGTTTAGTGCGGCAGAATCAGTTAAGTTTTAGAGTAAACACGTAAAAAGGCTAGAATTGGTTTAAGACCAATTCTTATGATACCATAAATGAATGTCCATGCAAGTCTGATTTTTGAAGAGGTTTTTCACATAAATTTCTAGAACTGTTCATCGAACCGTAAAAATGATCATATCCAATGTCATAGGATTTCATATTCTGAAGAACTTTTCAGTACAATATGTACTCTAGAAGTTGTTAGAAATATCTCATGAGTTATTCCCTGGGATATCCCACAACTACTCTATATGTTGGAACATTCTCAGTATTTTAGAAAAAAATACATACGGGATGCGCAACAAAATTTTGTGACAAATATGGTATGTCGGTTTTTCCCCTTTCGTGAATTTATTTCAGTATGCTGACTCTCGTGCTGATTCCCAGCTGATGTATATATACAGTGTGTTTCCGTCACGAAAGTCTACATATATGGCAACACTAACCCATTCAAACAAAACATTGAATGACAGGGGTAGCCATCTCAACCGTTTAGGAGTTACAGGTTGATTAAAAAAAAATATTCAAGTTTTTCGCAAAACACCCTGTATCTAAAAAAGTACAGGGTATAGAGTCATAGCATATCATTATATGAAGAATCACATGGCATTTCTTTTTCCGCAAGAGAGCCAAACGGAAATTTTTGGCTTGAAGCTTGATATTGATCTACTCCAAAGAAGCTGTGGCAGAATATTCATCACTTGGGTGTATATGGACGGGATTCGCCCAAAGTAAATCACGATCCAGATGAGCTTAATGAATTCATTTCCACAGATTCTACGGTTGCTTCTCAGTCAATGCATGCTAATGCTTGTGTTGAAGACCTTCCGAGTGGAGGGCTTTGCCTTTCGTTACATTGATGAAAATGAAGTCCTCCTGGCTATGAATGCAATTAAATTTAATGCAATAGGACCAAACGGATTGCCTCCACGGTTTATTAAACTGATTGCACATAATATTATTAAGATCCTAACTCATATTTTTGACAACTGCCTCACGACGTCTCAATTTCCCAGTTAGTGGAAAAAAGCGCTTGTATTGGCTATCCCAAAAAAGTCCTCGGACTATAGACCAATTAGTCTTCTATGTTTTTTTTTTGCTAAGGTTTTTGAAAAGATAGTTTATAAGCAGGCTGTGATATACATTAACCTAAATGGATATTTGACTTGTTGGCAATCTGGATTCCAACTAATTCATAGCTGCGAAACTTCTATGCTCAAGGTAACAACAGATATAGACGAAGCGCTAGATAAAGACCAGCTTATAATCCTTGCTTTGCTTGATTTTAGCAAGGCATTCGATTCTATCAAGCATTGCAAACTGCTGAGAAAACTTTTTAAGTAATTTTTATTTTCTTCGTCTGGAGTAAAAATCATCAAGATTTTTTTACGTGGACGTGGTGAATGAGATGTGCTCGGGTGTCTCTATTATCTGGAGTTCCTCAAGGATCCATTCTTGGCCCTTTGCAATTCTGCCTCTACTTGAATGACATTATTGACATAATATCAGATGTCTCCATTCATCGATACGCTGAGGACGTGCACATGTATCTCAACAGACCAATTGGCTTGATAGAGGACTGCTATCAATGATGACCTTAACCGTGTATATAGTTGGCCACTGCTAAATAACCTGGACTTGAATCCCAGTAAGTCAAATTGCTTAGCGATTTATAGAAATTGAAATGATCCTAATATTGTACAACCAATATTCTTCGACAACGCCGTGCTATCATATGTTGAAAAAACGTGATTTCTCGTTTGTTTTTTATCGATTGATTCAGCTAACGCACTTGGCTATGAACTTAACTCAAAGTTCACCTGCTGTTATCATATAAGAGTTTTCAATAGGTAAAATATATGGATGCCTGTGGCAGTTATGGTTAAGCTTTAGTTTTCTCTCTCTTCATATGCGGATGAATCCAGTCAAGTCTTTAGTGGTCCACCACTTCACATATGGTAGTATGGTGTTCTCAGATCTTGACTCAGTCTATCGAAGGAGGCTCTTGGTTGCATATAACGACGTACTTCGCTTTGTATTTAAATTGCCTCGCTTCAGTCATATAATCTTCTTTCTCAACATGCTTGTTTGAATGCTCTCTGGATGCATACCAAACCAAACGTAGATTAAAATTTCTTCACAGATTAATATAATATAAACACCAGCCCGCGTACCTATTTGAAAAGCTTATCTTCCTGCAATCGGCTAGACATAGGAATCTCCTAATCCCTCGATGTAGTTCTCAATATGGCCACCATTCGCCCAATGTACTCGCCAAATTTAAATTTTAGTTTTATCATTATTTTTAATAATTTTCCTGTTGAGGTCAACACACTTTGTACATCTTAAGATTATAATGTGATCTTTGTACGGTACATAAAACATTCTTATTGTTGTTACTTATATACATATACCTACACATATATAGTGGACTATAACAACATTAAATCAGTCAGAATGTTCCTTATCTACTTTTTGAACAATTTAATTTTTCTGGAAAAAGTCCATTCAGTAAAGACTTTTTTGTAAACATCTTAAGTTGACAATCATCATTTTTGAGAATTACTTCTTAGCTTTCGGAAACATACTACTACATAATCGTAGTAGAAGTGGGAAACTCTCCTTTAAAATAGTAATTGGCCAGAATTCACCTGAGTTTCGTGACTTGTCAAAAAATATATGAAAAACTATCAAAAAATTGTCTCACATTAATTTTAAGAATTACAATTTTGGTGAAAAATAAATATTAATTTATATAAAAAAAAAAAATAAGAATACAAAAATTGTTACCCAAGAAGAAAAAAAAACACTGAAAAGCTAACTTAAGAAAAAATCACGACTATTCACAAAAAAAAAATAAATAAATAAATAAAAAATTAAGTGGTTAGAAATTCCCCTCCGATTTAAGTGAAGCGTTCAGATTTCATTTAATTAGGAGTCGTTCATTTATTTGTTTAGGGTCAAGTTAAAACAGACAGCAAAAAAGGAAAAGAAGTTTAACTTGAGAATATTTTATGGCTGCGGGAAACCCCTATCACAATTTAGGTATTCACCCCCAGTTATCCTTGGCTAGTCCTATATTAGGGGGGCGATAAGATGATATTTTGTGTACAGGCAAGGGAATTTTTTAAAGTTCAGATTTCTGATTTTTTGTATCATGATTTTTAAAGATTTTTTCATTTTAATTTTGACTTTATTTATTTGCAAACTTATTCAAAACTCTTTTGTAATGAATAAAATTTTATTGTTAATTGATTTCAACAAAATTTATTCCCTTCCAACAATTCTCATTATTCCCACTTGCTCGTACTCTGGAATTGGATATATTTTCCCTTTTTCTTTCATAAATACCCGCGTACGTTTCTTATTATACAAAATATCGAAGGAAAATTTATGCACTCCATCATTTCTTCGTTACCTTATTATTTTCCTTAGAATGCAATGAGTCGTTAAATTTCGATATTCCTCCGAAAGTATTATTCCTGTATGTAGAAGCAATGTCGATAGGACCTAAATATATATAGGGGTACCTCCATTTTGCGCGTATTTTTGTCCCCCTATATAATATAGAGCGTTCGCGAAATAATCAAAATTTACAACAGAGAAAGAGCTCTTAAAATGTCATTTCAAATGGAGTACACTCAACTGTAGGGCATAAATTATGGCAACTTTATAGCAACATCCTGAATGAAAGTGAACGCGCCGAGTATGCCATTAAGGAAATATGTCGCCACATAAGAAAGCGGCTCTCTGTTGAATGTTCTTAAAAAGCAATTTATGGAGACGCATTTGCACCAAAGAAGTAAATTCCCAGCCATGCTTCTTAACAAGTTATAAATGTTGATCTTCAACGAATGCGCTAGGAAACTGTTATTTTCTGCTGATTTACATGAGAGTTTTCCTATAGGACAATCAAAGTGTGGTTTTGATTCATATGCATACATATTCATGTTGGGCTGGTTTGGGTTGCAGGAAATCTTGGAAGGCTGTAGTCGGAATTTATTTGCTTTTGCATGTTTTTCGCTTATATTAAACCAAAAAAGCGCGTTTTTCTAGCTAATTACTTTATTGCTATTATTTAAGGTGATCTCGCAAGGTTAAAATAAATAAATAAAAAACAAGGAACCAATACTTATGATACTAGACGAATGCCCATAAGTAATTTCGTATGGTCACCCCTCTGTGTAAAAATGATTGTTTAAATGGTTTTTCGCATCAATTTCTGGAACAATTCGTCGGACAGAAAAAGTGATTATAACTAGGACTGTTGATAGAATTCGAAGTCGAATCCTTCGAAGCATGAACGCTTCACCGAAGCTTCGAATTCTTTGAAGCTTTGAGGCATGAACTTTTCCTGGTATATTTTCTGCAGTGTTAAGGTTAAATTATAATATTCGGGGTGACTTGAAATAATGTTTAAATAGTTTAAAGGGTGTCTGAATTTTCCAGGGAATACACGTATTATACTTCTTTTGGTTATGATAACAATAAATAAATATATTGTATCCCACACAGCACACATGTGTCCGTGGTATATTACTGGGAAGTCCTGTTAGAATTAGGATATATAAATTGTCCATGAGAAATCCCGTCCGATCCCAGTTAACAACTAAGGATATCCCTGAGAGTGACGACTGTCCGGGGTTGGGAGTCCTTGGCATATCCCATGCCCTTCCTACAGGATATCCTGTGGTTATACTTAAGCACAGTTAACACATTCAATAATGTGGGTGGGTAGGTACAAAAAAAATGCCTGGAAAGTATATATCAGAGATGTAAGCACTTGCAGAAAACATAATTCCAATATTTTTAACACAGGCAAATTGAATTGTACAACTAACAAACTTTGCCAAAACAAGAAGCAATTGTAGAAGGGAATAGAATTCTAATAACGGGTTTTCTAATAAGAGGTGTTATTTTGATATTCAAAGAAAAATGCCATTTTTTTAGGATAAATGATCGGATCTTTATTTCATTATAAAGAGGAAGGTATGCCGTTAATAATGGAACATCAGCCAAATGACCACCACGACCATGCCTACAGGACCATATCCTTTTCATGAAATTTTCCATAACCAAATCGCAAAGTGGCTGCCCTATGTCCTCTATAGCCTCACGAATTCCATCTTTGAGGTCTTGAATCGACGCTGGGCTGTTGGCGTAGACCTTCTCTTTCACGTGGCCCCAAAGGAAGAAGTCGCAAGGTGTTAAGTCACAAGATCTCGGTGGCCAATTGTGATCACCTCTTCGAGAGATAACACGGTCCGGAAACTTTTCCCGTAAAAGATCAATGGTTTAGTTGCTTGTATGGCACGTAGCGCCGTCTTGTTGAAAGTAAACGTTGTCCAGATCAATACCATCCAATTCCGGCCATAAAAAATCATTAATCATCTGTCAATAGCGCAATCCATTCACCGTAACTGTTGCTCCAGCCTCATTTTCGAAAAAGTAAGGTCCAATGACCCCGCGGGACCATAAACCGCACCAAACGGTCACACGTTGAGGATAGAGACGCTTTTCAACAATAACTCTTGGGTTTTCCGAGCCCCAGATGCGACAATTTTGCTTGTTGACGAAGCCATCGAGGTGGGCCTCATCACTCAAGATGAGTTTTCGATGGAATTCCGGATCATTTTCATGCATTTCAAGGACCCAATCAGCAAAGACTCGACGTTGTTGATGATCGGCCGGCTTGAGTTCTTGTGTTAACTGAACTTTATAAGCCTTAAGACCCAAATCTTTATGCAAAATACGGTGTAATGACGTTTGTGGAATGCCTAATTCCAAAGAACGGCTTAGTTCTACTTGTCAAACTTTAAAAAATGACACCTCCAAAGTGAATAAAAAAACACTTTATAGCTACATACACGCATGACTTTTTTCATATTTATTTTGTTGTTCTGTTTTTGTTCTCCAAAAATGAAACACGGAGACACACCAAGCAACAAATTAATGTTTTCTCCAGAGAACCACACGAACCACGAGAATCAGAGAACATACCGAAATAAATTCTGGAAAGGGAAAAATGGCTTTCCCATATTTGTCCCAAAATTGTCCTACACATGCCGTATGTATTTGTCTGTAATATACTGAGAATTTTCCCATAAAGGGTAGCTGTGGGATATCCCAGGGAAGAACTTTTTGGGAAATTTCTAATAACTCCCAGAAATAAGATCATAAGTACATACTGAATAGTTCCTGTTTATCCCGGGAAAGATATGAGGTCCGTGGGACAAGAATGGGATGTCCCTGGATAATTTTGTGCTGTATGAGGTTATATGTATGATTTGAAACCCAACGGATTTCAAAATTTTTTGTGCTAATTTCACACTCTTCTTGTCTTGTTTTCAGCTAAAATTTGCCAACACTTACACACCTTGGATGGAAATACACTTTTAGAACTTTATATACTTAGATAACATAAAATCAATACGACTACTCCAAAATGGTGGACGAATTATATCACTTATGATCAGATTTGAATAAAAATCAATATCTGTGGGATTTTAGGGTCGCTAATTATGAGTATGTTATCAAAGTTTAGAAATCAAAATGATGGCTCCTAAATGGCAGTCGAATTTTATCATTTATAGTCAAATTCGAATAAAATTCGATAACTGGGGACTCTTGGGGATTCCAGGTTACGAACTTGTTTGATTTTAACTGCCTTCACTTCATAGTTACGAACTAGTGACGGAAGAGTTATTCGCAAACTGGTAGAAGCCCTAAACTCGGATTACAAAATTTTGAATGAAATACATAGTACCCAACAGATTTCATCAGGGTATAATAGGAATGTAAATAATAGTTTTGAATTGAGTTATAAAATTTCAAATACACATTATTAAATTTTAAAGTCCAATTAAATTAATTTTCACATAAACTTATTCATTAGACCCATTGAAAATTTGGGAACATTCTTTACAGTTTGTTATACTTGATATTTACTAATTCTGGTAAACCTGCCTCTGGATTATTCAAAAGGTAACTGCGCTATCCAACATTGTGCCAAACTTGATACATTTGAATTCGCCGGAATTCTTTATCATATTTTGAGACTTCATTGGTAAAGCGTTCCTATTTCGAAGGGCACAACTTCCAAGCCCTAGACCAGGGGTCGCTAAGACTTAGACCGCGGTAAGCCCGCGAGAGTAAAATCAATTAAACAAAAATTACAATAAATTGCCATAATTGCGCCACATCACGTGGCATGAGTCACGGACAACCCACCCTTCGCCTCACTTACCAATCGCACTCTCTATCATTCTCTCTCTATCATTCTCTCTCTCTCTCTCTCTCTTTCTTCCGTACTAATAAACAACGCGCCTTTGTGTTCTCAGTCAGTATAGTCAGCTAGTATTTAACTCTGACCATTGTTCTATTGCTTGGTGATAATAATAACGACTTAAATGAGCGGGCAAGGTTGTCGAGTGCGGAAAAGGATACCATTACCAGAGGACTTCTTTGTTATGTTGTTGTTACGTTTAAGGATAAATGTGTTTGTCTTATTTGTAACTCAGATGTAGTACTACAAAAATAAAATCTCGAAAAGCATTTTAAAACTACACACACAAATCTAAAAAATAGAAGAACTTGAGTTAGAAACTGGCTTATGTACACAGCAATCCTTTTTTACTATCGTTTTTTTTTTTTTTTTGTAATCAGGGCATGTCACTGCCTTGAATCACTGTCATGCGCCCCTTAAGTCTTCAAAGAAAGACATAACTTTGATTGATATGAAAAGTTTAGTTAAAACATTCAAAGAAAATATTCAGGTGGATGCATCCCAAACAAGAATAGGCGAATTGAAGATTTACCAAAAACTTGGAGGAAGAGTACTCATCATTTAAATCGGGAATTCCAAAGTTTAGCCGGACAGTTGGAGAATTTACACGAGGAGTTCGAAAGAAGATTTTGGAACTCGGAAAGAAGTCATCAATTTCGTGGTGTTCCCTTTTAACGACGGTATTAACATTGATAGAGTATATAAAGGGTTTTTCAATAAGAGGTGTTATTTTGATATTCAAAGAAAAATGCCATTTTTTGAGATAAATGATCGGATCTTTATTTCATTATAAAGAGGAAGGTATGCCGTTAATAATGGAAAATAACATCAGCCAAATGACCACCACGACCATGCCTACAGGACCATATCCTTTTCATGAAATTTTCCATAACCAAATCGCAAAGTGGCTGCCCTATGTCCTCGATAGCCTCACGAATTCCATCTTTGAGGTCTTGAATCGACGCTGGGCTGTTGGCTGTAGACATTCTCTTTCACGTGGCCCCAAAGGAAGAAGTCGCAAGGTGTTAAGTCACAAGATCTCGGTGGCCAATTGTGATCACCTCTTCGAGAGATAACACGGTCCGGAAACTTTTCCCGTAAAAGATCAATGGTTTCGTTGCTTGTATGGCACGTAGCGCCGTCTTGTTGAAAGTAAACGTTGTCCAGATGAATACCATCCAATTCCGGCCATAAAAAATCATTAATCATCTGTCGATAGCGCAATCCATTCACCGTAACTGTTGCTCCAGCCTCATTTTCGAAAAAGTAAGGTCCAATGACCCCGCGGGACCATAAACCGCACCAAACAGTCACACGTTGAGGATAGAGATGCAGAGGACAATAACTCTTGGGTTTTCCGAGCCCCAGATGCGACAGTTTTGCTTGTTTACGAAGCCATCGAGGTGAAAATGGGCCTCATCACTCAAGATGAGTTTTCGATGGAATTCCGGATCATTTTCATGCATTTCAAGGACCCAATCAGCAAAGACTCGACGTTGTTGATGATCGGCCGGCTTGAGTTCTTGTGTTAACTGAACTTTATAAGCCTTAAGACCCAAATCTTTATGCAAAATACGGTGTAATGACGTTTGTGGAATGCCTAATTCCAAAGAACGGCTTAGTTCTACTTGTCAAACTTTAAAAAATGACACCTCCAAAGTGAATAAAAAAACACTTTATAGCTACATACACGCATGACTTTTTTCATATTTATTTTGTTGTTCTGTTTTTGTTCTCCAAAAATGAAACACGGAGACACACCAAGCAACAAATTAATGTTTTCTCCAGAGAACCACACGAACCACGAGAATCAGAGAACATACCGAAATAAATTCTGGAAAGGGAAAAATGGCTTTCCCATATTTGTCCCAAAATTGTCCTACACATGCCGTATGTATTTGTCTGTAATATACTGAGAATTTTCCCATAAAGGGTAGCTGTGGGATATCCCAGGGAAGAACTTTTTGGGAAATTTCTAATAACTCCCAGAAATAAGATCATAAGTACATACTGAATAGTTCCTGTTTATCCCGGGAAAGATATGAGGTCCGTGGGACAAGAATGGGATGTCCCTGGATAATTTTGTGCTGTATGAGGTTATATGTATGATTTGAAACCCAACGGATTTCAAAATTTTTTGTGCTAATTTCACACTCTTCTTGTCTTGTTTTCAGCTAAAATTTGCCAACACTTACACACCTTGGATGGAAATACACTTTTAGAACTTTATATACTTAGATAACATAAAATCAATACGACTACTCCAAAATGGTGGACGAATTATATCACTTATGATCAGATTTGAATAAAAATCAATATCTGTGGGATTTTAGGGTCGCTAATTATGAGTATGTTATCAAAGTTTAGAAATCAAAATGATGGCTCCTAAATGGCAGTCGAATTTTATCATTTATAGTCAAATTCGAATAAAATTCGATAACTGGGGACTCTTGGGGATTCCAGGTTACGAACTTGTTTGATTTTAACTGCCTTCACTTCATAGTTACGAACTAGTGACGGAAGAGTTATTCGCAAACTGGTAGAAGCCCTAAACTCGGATTACAAAATTTTGAATGAAATACATAGTACCCAACAGATTTCATCAGGGTATAATAGGAATGTAAATAATAGTTTTGAATTGAGTTATAAAATTTCAAATACACATTATTAAATTTTAAAGTCCAATTAAATTAATTTTCACATAAACTTATTCATTAGACCCATTGAAAATTTGGGAACATTCTTTACAGTTTGTTATACTTGATATTTACTAATTCTGGTAAACCTGCCTCTGGATTATTCAAAAGGTAACTGCGCTATCCAACATTGTGCCAAACTTGATACATTTGAATTCGCCGGAATTCTTTATCATATTTTGAGACTTCATTGGTAAAGCGTTCCTATTTCGAAGGGCACAACTTCCAAGCCCTAGACCAGGGGTCGCTAAGACTTAGACCGCGGTAAGCCCGCGAGAGTAAAATCAATTAAACAAAAATTACAATAAATTGCCATAATTGCGCCACATCACGTGGCATGAGTCACGGACAACCCACCCTTCGCCTCACTTACCAATCGCACTCTCTATCATTCTCTCTCTATCATTCTCTCTCTCTCTCTCTCTCTTTCTTCCGTACTAATAAACAACGCGCCTTTGTGTTCTCAGTCAGTATAGTCAGCTAGTATTTAACTCTGACCATTGTTCTATTGCTTGGTGATAATAATAACGACTTAAATGAGCGGGCAAGGTTGTCGAGTGCGGAAAAGGATACCATTACCAGAGGACTTCTTTGTTATGTTGTTGTTACGTTTAAGGATAAATGTGTTTGTCTTATTTGTAACTCAGATGTAGTACTACAAAAATAAAATCTCGAAAAGCATTTTAAAACTACACACACAAATCTAAAAAATAGAAGAACTTGAGTTAGAAACTGGCTTATGTACACAGCAATCCTTTTTTACTATCGTTTTTTTTTTTTTTTTTGTAATCAGGGCATGTCACTGCCTTGAATCACTGTCATGCGCCCCTTAAGTCTTCAAAGAAAGACATAACTTTGATTGATATGAAAAGTTTAGTTAAAACATTCAAAGAAAATATTCAGGTGGATGCATCCCAAACAAGAATAGGCGAATTGAAGATTTACCAAAAACTTGGAGGAAGAGTACTCATCATTTAAATCGGGAATTCCAAAGTTTAGCCGGACAGTTGGAGAATTTACACGAGGAGTTCGAAAGAAGATTTTGGAACTCGGAAAGAAGTCATCAATTTCGTGGTGTTCCCTTTTAACGACGGTATTAACATTGATAGAGTATATAAAGGGTTTTTCAATAAGAGGTGTTATTTTGATATTCAAAGAAAAATGCCATTTTTTGAGATAAATGATCGGATCTTTATTTCATTATAAAGAGGAAGGTATGCCGTTAATAATGGAAAATAACATCAGCCAAATGACCACCACGACCATGCCTACAGGACCATATCCTTTTCATGAAATTTTCCATAACCAAATCGCAAAGTGGCTGCCCTATGTCCTCGATAGCCTCACGAATTCCATCTTTGAGGTCTTGAATCGACGCTGGGCTGTTGGCTGTAGACATTCTCTTTCACGTGGCCCCAAAGGAAGAAGTCGCAAGGTGTTAAGTCACAAGATCTCGGTGGCCAATTGTGATCACCTCTTCGAGAGATAACACGGTCCGGAAACTTTTCCCGTAAAAGATCAATGGTTTCGTTGCTTGTATGGCACGTAGCGCCGTCTTGTTGAAAGTAAACGTTGTCCAGATGAATACCATCCAATTCCGGCCATAAAAAATCATTAATCATCTGTCGATAGCGCAATCCATTCACCGTAACTGTTGCTCCAGCCTCATTTTCGAAAAAGTAAGGTCCAATGACCCCGCGGGACCATAAACCGCACCAAACAGTCACACGTTGAGGATAGAGATGCAGAGGACAATAACTCTTGGGTTTTCCGAGCCCCAGATGCGACAGTTTTGCTTGTTTACGAAGCCATCGAGGTGAAAATGGGCCTCATCACTCAAGATGAGTTTTCGATGGAATTCCGGATCATTTTCATGCATTTCAAGGACCCAATCAGCAAAGACTCGACGTTTTTGATGATCGGCCGGCTTGAGTTCTTGTGTTAACTGAACTTTATAAGCCTTAAGACCCAAATCTATATGCAAAATACGGTGTAATGACGTTTGTGGAATGCCTAATTCCAAAGAACGACGAGGAATGGACAAACCTTCAACACTTTCGGCTACAGCAGCAATATTCTCGGCTGTTCTTGAGCGACGTGCACGGGTTTTATTCTTCACATCACTAACTTGAGCCGACAGCTCGAATTTTTCTACCAATTTCTGTATTGCGGTCCGACAAGGTGCTTCACGACGACCCAAAAATGTTCGAGTTTTACGAACCGTCTCTGCCACATTTTCACCATTTTTATAGTGAATTTTAATAATTTCAATGCGTTGTTCCAATGCGTATCGTTCCATTTTTATTAATGGCGTAGTTTCTACTTGTCAAATGTCAAAAAATGACACCGAAATAGCGGGCTAATAAAAATATCACCTCTTATTTGAAAACCCTTTATATAAAAAGTTTTGTATCTATGACTTCTATTTATTACATGAAATTTAAGGAAATGAGAATCTCGAACATTCTCCCCCCGTTAAGCCAGCGCCTTAACTAAGTGGTAGTTTGATGATCTTGGACACAGGACGCTTAATTGTTCCCCTTGCATTTTTCACCATTCTTACTCGAACCAATTGATCCTTACCAGGATGCATTTTCTCAATACGGGCGGGAACCCATGTTGATGGTAGTAAATTGTGTTCTCGTATGATTACCAAATCACCAGCTTTGAGATTGTTTTCGTTTCGTCGCCATTTCGGTCGTTGTTAGATACTAGTGAGATAATGAACGTTCCACTACTTCCAGAAATCCTAAACTATGTACTAATCTCTATCTCGTAAGATTCGACATCTTAATATGTTCGTTGGTTGATCGATGGGGAAGTGTGCCGGTGTGAGAGCGTTGATACTGCCAATTTCGTCAGATGGAAGAAGCGGTCGTGAATTGAGATTTCCTATTTTTGAAACTATTGTAGATAACTCTTCGAATGTTAGTCGTGCTTCCCTAGTGATTTTCTTGAGCAAGCGTTTAACCAATTTAATACCTGACTCCCTCCCACATGCCATTATGAGTGTGACTAACTTATAGATTTCATGCCGCCTTCTATTTCCCCCAACGAAGTTAGTACCGTTGTCACTGCAAATACTTAATGGAAACCCTCGTCTTGCTATAAATCCTTGAACGCATGATGCACCACGCCCACAACAGCACCCGACGTTATGATAGATTTACTACCGCTAGATCTCCTTGGCAGGAGTATAGTGGAAATTAGCGCTGTCAGGCTTAGAGCGGGGGGTTGGTGGCCGGAGAGAGGTTTCGAGCATTCTAATATACTCCAGAAGATAGACTGCAGTGATTGCAGGAAATAAGCTGACTATCAAATACCTTTCCTAACTTTTGGTGGGGATGTCAATGTATTGATGGCCACCAGAAGTGACTGGGATGGGAAGGAGAAGGTGGTGACACCCGATATTTCTATTTTCACGGATGGTTCCAAGACGAGTACGGGCACGGGCTGGAGTTTACTCTAGAGACTACCAGTGGCACGAGTCTTACAGACTGCCGGACAAATATAGTGTCTTTCAGACAAAGCTCGTAGCGATTTATAAGGCGGTAATATGGGCATCTATGTGCACAGAGCCTATACAGCACATCTACGGACAGCCAAGCAGTCATTAAGGCGATGGATGATGTGTTTGATAAATCAAAATTGGTGCAGTTATGCAAGACTGGCCATGAGGAATTGACTATATGGCACAAGGTGACCCTGTGCTGGGTACCTGGCCACATGGATATCCCTGGCAATGAGATGGCAGATGAGTTGGGCAAAAAGGGTTCTGAAGTGGATGGCTCCGGAGTAATAACAAATGTGAGGATCCCGATGGGAGCTTTCATCACGACGCCCATCCAAAGGTAAGCCTGTGGTGGATCAACAGGAAAACCTGCCGTATCGCTACGCAAGTATGGCCTGCATATGACAGAAAGAGGACAAGAGAACTGCTTGAACGTACACCAGGAATCTAGTGGGGGTCATTACGAGTCGTTGTGGTATGGGAGATCATGCTAGAAGGCTGTGTATAGCAGCGAACGATTTCTGCAGGAGCTGTAACAACTCGGTGGAAATCGAATCAGTCCAGCACGTACTCTGCGAGTGCCCCGCTTTGGTGAACAAAAAAGGTGGGCTACTATGTAGCTACTTCTTTTCTAGTCTGGGGAAGCTGCAAAATAAAGAGTTCAGATGCATCCTGAGTTTCCTACAGAAAACAGGATGGATCTAGGGCAAATTTTTATGTTATCCCATGAGGACAGGGGGCACAATGTACCCACTGGAGGTCTAAGTAAAGCAGGCTAGGCACTTATTGTGGCACCCCTCTTACCTAACGAAACCTAACGCATGAAACTAAAGTTTCCGAGAACAAGTTGCTTACAACGTCCATATGGAGCACCTTAGTGAGGCACACAAAAATATATGTATCCTTTGTCGATCTTGCTCCTCTTGTTCGATAAAGTAGAAGCTCTGATACTTGATACGCGCTGTGCAGGAAGTTGCTCCATTTGTTTTTTTATGTCAGTACCCTGTGACGGCTACCGGTTATACAGTAATAAATTCATTCCCTAACTGCCGATCTACCGGATATGATCCAGTATCGCTGTCGTAATATACTGAGAAGTAGAATTGTTCCAATATGGAAGTATTTCTCATGTGTATTCCTAATTAGCAGTTCGACGAATTTGTGATTCTTGGCAAGCTGATAGAATGATTGGATGCCTTATGTCAATGACCATTTAGAATATGACCGGCATCCAGAAATGATAGAAATGCAACTTTCTGGATGCATGGAGTTGCTGATTGCGTAGTAATGCTCTTATTTTTTTCCTGGAATGAACCTTCCTGGCTTCATTGAATGCAGACTTGCATAGCAACTTGCAATTCGTCTGTAGTTATCCATGGAGTTGATACTTTATTGATCTCGATCCTGTAGCTTCTGCAGAACCGGATGCATCTTCCAAGAAGACGAAGAATAATTCTCAAGCAGAATTTTTGTTGGAAAAGCTCGCTGATGGTATCGTTTTTTATGTTGGTGTGTTAGATGTCAATGTAGTTCGTTCTTATCTTCATATCTACGACTAGTTTTTGTTGGGGTGGAGCCAATACAGCTGAAATCCGTTGTTTCCAAATTTCTTACAGCCATTGTGGCACATTTGACCACAATTGTGTGCCTTTTAAATGATGTAGCAGTTGTCCTCGTGATGCTAAGTCCGCCGAATTTTCCTTCGAAGAAACATAATTTCCACGTAGCTTTTCTACTTTCGGGGGTGTAATGATAACCAGGAGAGAACTACCATCGACCATCTGTCCAACCATAATGGCTGATATCCGGCTGTGCGGCTATTTTAATTGCTTGAAACAGCTGTGCAAGCAATAGTGCTCCACAGATCTCAAATCGAGGAAATGAAAATTGCTTGATTGGAGCAACCATAATTTTTGCGGCAAACAATTTAGTTTCGATTTTACGTGAACTGCAAATGCTACGGCTGCTTATGTAGACTCGGAAGCATCTGAGCGGCCGTGTAGTTCATAATTTTTTGAATTTTTCGATAGCCAACGAGGAATTCAAAGACGTTCGATATGATGTATATTATTGCGAATGGCATTCCATTTAGCTTCTGTATTGGATGATGTCATGTGCAATTTTTTAGACAAAATCCCTGCAGCAATATTTTGTATAATACTGTGATAGGAGCCAAGAGGCCAAGAGCGTGAAGATTACGACTTGACTAAGAAAGTCTGATCCTATTGGTGGTGGGTAAGAGCAATCGTTGAAGGACGTTAACTGCAAACGTGAATGCATCTTCTGATGGAATTCACCTTCAGCCTAGTAGCTTTATTGAGCCGGGATGCTTATATATTTGCAAGAATGAAATACTGCAGTCTTCAAGAGCTTTGAAATCGAAAAGCTCTTGCGAATTAGAGGCCCATTTCCTTAAGTGGAAACCTCTGAGTTGACGAGGTATTGCTTGCTTACTGTTATCAGCTCGCACCATCAAGTCATCCATATAAAAATTTTCTTTAATAGCTTGTTCTGCTAAAGGAAATTAGTTTTTAAAATCGATGGTAAGCTGTGTCAAGCAGCTTATAGCAAGAAAGGGTGTCGATGATGTACCATATGTCACTGTGTTTACCCAAAATCTTTTTAATATCTGCAGTTACAGCTATTCTAAATATTCGGAAAGATGTGTCTTAGGCCCGCCCAACCTTTAGCTTTTGGTTTAATGATGTGCGAGAAGGTGTAGCACCTGAAGCGTCGAAAATACCCGTAGTCTTATTGTAACACTTTCCGGCTTAATAATGGTATGGTGTGGATTCAATGTAATAAATAGAATAGAATTCATACATACAAAACTTTTTATATATTAAATTGATACTAGACAAGTAGAAATTGAATTGTATTACACAGCCAGACATTTATATCACAGTACAATCACAGTTAGTTTTCAAATCAGCGCTATCAGCAAAAATTTCATTGTAACGAGTTGTAATCATCAGTTGATTTTACGATGCGATAGAGTAGACAGAATTTTCAATCTCAGAGTTGGTCGGGTTTTTGACACATTGTCAGTTGTAATCAGTTAAGAATATAAATTTAAATTAAATTCAAATTTATTTATTTCAACAACTACACCAGTAAGATTTCGATCTTATAAATAAGTATAGGATAACTAATAATATACTTAATAATAATAGTAAGAATTAAACTAGATTTCTAAAACGGAAAGAAAAAGAACAAATATCTACAAGCACTTATACTAAATTAGACTAACAAAAACCCTAATCCCTCAATACAAACTTATTAAATAAGAATTGTAGACATAATAGCTTAGCAGTAGTTACTATAAATAGTAGAAAATAGTAAAGAAAAAAAGTACGTAAAACTATTGAATAGATGAAAATAAATCATTGCGAAAACTACGACTGCTGAGACTTCTCCTTAGATGAATTGGAAGAGAGCTTCACACCCTGGTGGACTGCACAAAGAATTGGCTCTCACTAGTGAGCGAGCAGAACTGTGGCATAGATAAAAATGATGTTCTCGCAGATTCAGCTAAGATCAATTTACTGTAAAGGTAGTCTCGCTGTTCTGTTATAGTTAAATTGCGAAAAAAAAATTACAGTTCGAAACTTAAGGTAAGAGCCCAATTTATCGTCCAGAATAGATGTGAAATACACAGTGATATGACTGAAACACCGTAGACCAAAAGCATAACGTGTTACATAGTTGAAAGCTACATTAATCTTACGCAAGATGTGGATATCCAATTTGCAAAACACCTCACAGCCGTAAGTTAATAAAGACACTAGTAATGATTTCACTAAGATTACACGGACTTCAACAGGTGTAAAGGCCGCAGATTTGAATAATTTGCGTAGAGCACCATACACCTGGCATATGATACTGTTAATGTGATCGGACCAATTCAAAGTATTATTAACAATTATCCCGACATTCTTGACACGTTTGCTGTGTGGAACAGCAATATTGTTAAGCATTACGTTAGAAAAAGTGAAAGTACCTAAGTGGATTTTGTATACAATTATAGCGTCAGTTTGGGCAGCGTTTAATTCGACCAAATTATCAAGAGCCCAGTTGAAGACTCTTGCAAGATTCTCATTCATTCTATACACAACATTCTCTATAAGCCCTAAATATGTAGATATGTAGAGTTGAATGTCGTCTGCATACAAATGGAAATTACAGTCACGCAGGATAAGTGTAAGGTCGTTATTAAAAACGGAAAATAATAATGGGCCGAGAATATACCCTTGAGGTACTTCACTAAGAACTGATAGAAAATCAAAGGCAGTAGGCTGTCGGATTAGGCTACGATGCGACCATAAAGCGACTTTTTGACTTAAAATGCAACTCCGCCTTATAACGAGAATTGTGTTTTATTTCGAAGTAACCGAATAATGTCCAAATACAATTCTTATCAGATACGTTAAGCAAAACTATATTTAGGGTGGTAAGGCGTAGAAGTTACACTTGTATTTACTGATAGTGACTATAAAAACTACTGTGACATTGTTTAAAGTGGTGGTCAATTCACCCTCCCCACCCTTTCCAAGTAATAGGAGGTTGAAATGTTTTATATAGATTTTATGAATCACCCCATAGCTTCTGTAACTTCTTAATTAGACATCTCAGGGTAAGTAGTTAAAACTTATTATCTAGATCAGTGATTCCCAAAGTAGGCGGAACTGCCCCGGGGAGGCACTGGAATTATCCAGGGGGTAGTTGAACGATTTGAAGATATTTTTAAAATGAACACTCGGTTGGGTTTTGGATCCTTTTTCAGGTGTAAACACAGAAAAATCTTCAAAATTACAAGAAGAACTAATGAAAGTACCAACAAATGACGAATTGAAATTTAAATTCAGACGGCCAATAGTTCTGGCTGCAAAAGCAGATTCTTACAGGTTATCCTGCATTATGGGTTATAATACAAAAGTTTTTAATTGTATTTCCTTCGTCATATTTAGTGGAACGTGGGTTCAGTGTGGTCCTAAATTTATTACCAAAAAAACAGAAACCGACTCCAAATAGGTAATCGCGGCTATTTAAGAATGTTGCTGATAAAAATAAACCGAGGATTGATACATTGATAGCAGCGCACCAGGTTCATCCTTCTTATTAAGTTTATTTATAATGCTATTCGTAATTTTTATTTTTATATTATCCTTCGTTACATTAATTTGCTGTGATTTTAATATATAATTTTATTATTTCAAGCTTCAAACAATGCAGATTTCTAATGGGCACTGAGTATTTTTTATTTTTCTGAAAAATGGACGGTAGTCCAAATAACTTTGGGAACCATTGATCTAGATAATCGTTAGAATTGTTCAATACCTCATAAAACTTTTTCCCTTCTCGTATTCGTTTCGAAGTTCAAAATTCAGAAATTCCTATCACTTTTTGTTTTTTCATAGATCAATGTTTTTTTGTAGGATATTTAATCAACACCAGCTCTTCACATCGTTCAAAGATTTCAGTTTAAAATCATCTATCACACTGTATTCCCAAGACACAAACCCCTTTTCCTTTTTTATAGTACACCTCTTCTTACTGCATATTCAGTTCTCATTCGAAAAAGAAAACTATACCTACGCATACGAATTTATTTGTATTTTTTCATTATACATAAGTAAAGCTTCAATGATTATCTAATTATCTGTCGATTTTAAATGGAGAATGACAATAGAGCTGAATACATATGTCTAATGGTACTGTGCAAAGCTCTTGACCACAGACGACAAAGATAGCTCCCAAGAGCATTACAGATTTTAGCAACAATCTCCAGTTCGGATTAAAGTTACAAAATCCCAAAATTGGTGATAGCTTCAACTTTCTATAATTTAGAAAAGGATAGGTAAGCTAGGTGTACTAAGTATGTCATTCCATTGGTAACACCTCGAAATAGTGATGGTAGAGCAAAATATATTGGACACCAACGCATAATATTACAAGTTATTTTGATTTTTGCATGTCCGTCCGTCCGCGTATACTTAGAGAGCTGAAATTTTGTACACGGCTTTGAAAAAAAGAGTAAAATTAAGTTCGAAAATGAGACGAATCGGGCAACTCCTTCGTGGGGTTGCCATACAAAAATTTCATTTTCCACTATAGTTATATTTAGACACTGCCTGAGAACGCGACAACATAGACAGCAGCTGAAATTTGGTACATGGTGTTTTTATACTAATAGCAAAAAAAAATCAAAAGTGGACTGAATCGGACAACCCCTTCTTGGTGTTGCCATATAAAACTTTAGGTTATTTACGTATACTTTGAAAACGATCACTTCTAGCCATTTTTATTGTACTTAAAACTTGTTTAGAATCCAAGGATCCAGTTTCGATCTTCGATCAATAAAATATGTAATCATACTTCAAGTACTTACCTAATTAATACTGGAGTGTTTTTTTAATATGTCATTTGAAGGGGTTCACTTGTTTTGATGGTGAAAAAGTAAGAGACTCCTGCTTAGTTCAGTAAGATCGTAAATATTATATATATATAGGTTAGACTGGGGTCAATTGAAACGTGGGTCGATTGAAACAAATCGAGTAACTTGGAAACGGTTAGTGACAGCGACAAAAGCCCAAAGAGAAAAGGTAGCGGTTTTCGTGTTGGAACGTGTCATTCAGTGTTTGGCATTGCTCCCAGTACGATTCGCATTTTTATGTCAAGCTATTGCTTTTTTGTCACCAAAAGTAAGTATTTCAATTAGCATTCTTTTGTGTATTAATCAAAAATTATTGTACTTACGCGAGTGTAGTTTAGAATGCAATAACTATTAATATTCAGGTTCAGAGAGATACCATTATAAAGGGTTTTCCAATAAGAGGTGTTATTTTGATATTCAAAGAAAAATCCAATTTTTTGAGATAAATAATCGGATCTTTATTTCGTTATAAAGAGGAAGGTATGCCGTTAATAATGGAAAATAACATCAGCCAAATTACCACCACGACCACGCCTACAGGACCATATCCTTTTCATGAAATTTGCCATAACCAAATCGCAAAGTGGCTGCCCTATGTCCTCGATAGCCTCACGAATTCCATCTTTGAGGTCTTGAATCGACGCTGGGCTGTTGGCTGTAGACATTCTCTTTCACGTGGCCCCAAAGGAAGAAGTCGCAAGGTGTTAAGTCACAAGATCTCGGATCCTCTTCGAGAGATAACACGGTCCAGAAACTTTTCCCGTAAAAGATCAATGGTTTCGTTGCTTGTGTGGCACGTAGCGCCGTCTTGTTGAAAGTAAACGTTGTCCAGATCAATACCATCCAATTCCGGCCATAAAAAATCATTAATCATCTGTCGATAGTTCAATCCATTCACCGTAACTGTTGTTCCAGCCTCATTTTCGAAAACGTAAGGTCCAATGACCCCGCGGGACCATAAACTGCACCAAACAGTCACACGTTGAGGATAGAGATGCAGAGGACAATAACTCTTGGGTTTTCCGAGCCCCAGATGCGACAATTTTGCTTGTTGACGAAGCCATCGAGGTGGAAATGGGCCTTATCACTCAAGATGAGTTTTCGATGGAATTCCGGATCATTTTCATGCATTTCAAGGACCCAATCAGCAAAGACTCGACGTTGTTGATGATCGACCGGCTTGAGTTCTTGTGTTAACTGAACTTTATAAGCCTTAAGACCCAAATATTTATGCAAAATACGGTGTAATGACGTTTGTGGAATGCCTAATTCCAAAAAACGACGAGGAATGGACAAACCTGGGTTTTCTTCAACACTTTCGGCTATAGCAGCAATATTCTCGGCTGTTCTTGAGCGACGTGCACGGGTTTTATTCTTCACATCACTAATTTGTCCCGACAGCTCGAATTTTTCTACCAATTTTTGTATTGCGGTCCGACAAGGTGCTTCACGACGACCGAAAAATGTTCGAGTTTTACGAACCGTCTCTGCCACATTTTCACCATTTTTATAGTAAATTTTAATAATTTAAATCCGTTGTTGAATCGTGTATCGTTCCATTTTTATTAATGGCGTAGTTTCTACTTGTCAAATGTCGAAAAATAACAGCTCCAAAAGTGACATCTACCGAAATAGCGGGTTAATTAAAATAACACCTCTTATTGGAAAACCCTTTACTTATGACATTTAGTTTTTTTTTTTGCTGCATAATGAAATTTATGAAAAGAGGTGCTGGGGACTTTTGATACGTTTTCCATGGGGTCGGCTGAAACGCATTTCAACTGACCCTTGTACTCTTTTTGAAATAAATGATTATCATCTATACTTTGTATATGCCAAGAAATCGTTCAAAGAGCACATATCGTGGCGAGTGTAGCTTAGATTAGTACAAAGATGCATATGAAGCCATAAAAGAAGGCATTTCGTTGAGGACAGCAGCTGAAAAACATGGATTGAATTTCACGTCTTTGTATCGGTACAAGAAGAAAAGGAAAAAGTCCAAGGAAGATAGCGTAGTATCTGTTTGGATGGGCTATGCACCCCACAACACACTTTTTAATAAACCCCAGGAGAGGGCGTTGTCGAAATACTTGATAAGATGGGCTGATATTTACTTTAGATTTTCCACAAAGGAGGTAAGAAAATTAGCATACGAATTGGCCAAAGTATATAACCTGAAAAAAACAGGCCTCTGGGAAATAAATGCATTAGCTGGTGTAGATTGATTCAGAGCTTTTATGGCGAGAAACCCAGAGTTGTGTATGAGAGCTGCTCAATCTAGGAGTTTAACAAGAGCTACTAGTTTCAAACGAACAATAGTGGACGTGTTTTACGATAACTTGCAAATAGTTCTGGATCACCACCACTTTGAGCCCCGAGATATATTTATAATGTCAATGAAAACGGCATAACGACGGTCCAGAAGCCTGATAGAGTTGTGGCAAGACGGAGAACAACAGAAGTTGGTTCAGTAATATCAGCAGAACGGGGCACTCTCGTTATAGTGGCTTTTGCAGCAAATGCTATAAGGAATGCATTCCCTCCTTTGTTTGTATTTCCTAGCGTCCGATTCCAGGATCACTTCATAACAGATGGGCCCATGGGTGCAGTGGGCACTATTAACCCTTCAGGATGGATGCAAGACCAAGGGTTTCTCTTATTTTTAGCACATTTTAAAAAACATACCAATGGTTCGGCTGTCCCAAAGCATTGCTGGTGCTGGGCAACCTCTCGTCACTTATCCATTATAACTGCCATAACTTTTGTAAATAAAACGGCATTGTGTTACTGTAGTTCCCACCACATTGCTACCATAAGCTCCAGCCATTACATCTTGCTATCAAAAAAGCAAAAGATTCCAGCTGTGACGCTTGGATGCGGAGTTATCCTGGAAAAACAATAAGCACAGCCGGTATTGCCATTTATTTGTGTCACAATTGTGAATCTGATTGATTTGTTTTATTTAAATTGTTTTTGAACATATAGCTTTCTTTTCTCGTTTTTTATTAATTCTGTGATTTATTCCAAAGAATTAGGAATAAAATTATTATAAGTAATTAATTGTATTTTAATTTACAGATGTTTCAATTGACCCCAGGTACTGTTTCTATTGACCCAGGTCAGTTGAAACATTTGCCATGTTGTTTTTTTAATTCTTCTTCCACTTGAGTACTGCATATGATGCTAAAACAATAGTGCTCTTTTATACCCAGGTAACCTGGTTGCAATTGTAGCGCATTCCCAAACTGTTCGAAGTTGAAATATAGTAACTGTATGCGATTTTCTCAAAAATGTTTCAATTGACCCCGGTCTACCCTACTTAGTATTACAAATAAAAATCTCCCTTTAATCTAATTATTATTATAAAAAAAAAAAAAAATTTGATTTATAGCGATGCCTGTCAATATCAAATGTGACTATGGCAATGCTATTTAAAACAATGACGGCATCCGCATCGAATTATATCAAATTGAAAGAGTTAGTGCGTGAAAGTTCTGTAATTTTGAAAAAAAAAAAAAAGTGATAGAAATTACCAACAAAAGTGCATGAAAGAAAATAAGTATATTTGTTTTTTATTTTCGATGCCAGTTTTGTATCGCAGTTGGCATCGAATTCAATGTCATAGCAACGCTGTTTGTACTTTACTTCGCATATAATACTCTAGAACTACTTGAGAGTATCAAAGGCGGCAATCTCCACCATTTTCACTTTTTGTTAATGCGCAAAAAACTGCTACACTCTTATTATTGCTTATTTCAAAGTGAGCATAGTTCCTAATTAAAGAAAATACTAAACTACATCTGATTTTAAGGTCAATATACCTAAATTTTTTATCTTTTTTTGAAAAAATGAACAAAAATAAATGGAGAATGCCGTGTTTGATACTAACAGTTGGATTTTGCCGGATTTGATACCAAAGGTTGCACTAACTTGAGTTGTAAAATGAATACCAAGTATTTTGGAATGGATTTACGGACAAAACAATACAATATTCAAATTAATTCAAGAAAACGTATAGTCAACAATATTTGATTGAACATAATAATACACATTATACAAGTAGAGATGGCATTTCTTCAATAAATTCGCAGGTTTCTTCTGCCGTTTCTTCCACGTTTGTCGTCAATGCGTTTTCTTCATCCTGACCTGGTTGCTCTGGCTCAAGAATCCTATTAGAGAGAATAGTTGCATAAAAACTAAGTTCTTCCAGGGATCTCCAAGTAGTCCCAAAGTGTTTTGTAAGAAGTTTGTCAACATCTTTAAGTATTGACTTGTTGGGAACCACCTTTTATAATAGCAGGGTCGATCATGTGAAGATTTTTCCCTTCCTTAAGACACTTTTAAAGGTTTGTAAATCATTTTTGTAATATAATTCACCTCTAATGAAAACATTTCAATTTCAATTTCAATTTATTTAATTAAGGCATTGTACAATGAAGATGCGGGATCTTATTATTAGTACAAGTTCAAAGGTATATACAAAATCAAAAGAAAAACAAAACTTAACCTATCGAAACTCCAAAATATTGAAATAATGAATACATGTGCAAAAAAAAAAAAACACAAAAAAGAAATAATTGTACCTAATAGTAACAAGGAGTATGTAAACCTATAACTAAACTTAAAACTGGAATAATAATTGCAGTCATAAAGAAGTAATCAATCGAGCTAGATGTGAATACAAAATATGCTAAGTTAGAAATTAAATAGAGTAGAGTTAGATTTCATAAATTCAAATAGTAGGTTTTTGAAGCAGTTGAATGTGAGGATCCCCAAAGAATTTCTCAAAGAAATTGGTAAAATGTTCCAAATTCTGACAGCGTGGACGAAGAACTGGCGCTTTGATGTAACACAATTGGACCGAGGAATAATCAATGTTACAGTCCTGGTAGATCTAGCAAATTGTAAGCAGTCGTATAAATAATTAGGAGATTGAAACTTAATGATCTTAGCCAAGAATAAGGTACACCGAAACTTAAGGTAAAGTGAAAAACTGCATCCGAAAATAGACGAGACGTATCGCGAAACATGATCGTACCGCCGAAGATTGTAAACATATCGCACTATTGAATTAAAAGCGATATTAAGTTTATAAAAGGACTCCCAGTCAAGTTGACAGAAGACCTCGCACCCATAGGTTACTATAGGAGCAATTAAAGAGCGAGCTAGTAATAAGCGCGTTGAGAGTGGAGTATATGAGGCAGATGACCACAGTGCGCGGAGACCACCATATACTTTTTGAATTACGATATCTATATGGTTATTCCACGTAAGGGTTCTATTAAATATTACCCCCAAGTTTCGAGCGGATTGAGCAAAAGCGATAGTGCAACCGTTGAGTTCAACCACGGGAAAGCTGTTTAGATCAAGCAATGTCTTATAAATAACTAAGCATTTAGATTTCTCTGGATTTAATTTAAGTTTGTTCAAAGCTGACCACCTATTTATTGATTCCAAATCCTGATTGATACAAAACACCCCATCCTCAGCCAAACCAATAGGACGACAGATGTATAATTGTACATCATCGGCATAGAGATGTAAACGAGAATGTTGAGGGCAGCCAAATATATCATTGATGAACATAATGAACAGGATCGGTCCCAATATAGAGCCTTGTGGAACACCCGAATTGACTGCTTTGAATGAGGAGAGCATTTCAGTGGAAAAGACTGCCTGAAAGCGTCCACATAAATAGTCAGAAATCAATCGTACGGCATGTATGCTAAAATTAAAGTTGTTTATCAGTTTTAAGCAAAGTGTTTCATGATCGACTGAATCGAATGCTTTGGAAAAATCAAGAAAAACGACCGCCGAAAACATTTCATTATCCAAACTTTCTCTAATATCATTTGTAATTTTCAGCAGTGCGGTAATACAATCATGCTTTGCTCTGAAACCAGACTGGCACCTATGTAAAAGAGAGTTACTTAACAGAAAATTAGTGATTTGTGTACACATGATTTTCTCAATGATTTTAGATAAAAAGGGAAGAATAGAAATTGGACGAAATTCAGACGAACTTTTAGGGATAGGAATTACTTTAGATAATTTGAAATGGTTGGGGAAACGTGACATCATGAAGCAAGTGTTGACAATATGAGCTAAAGGAGAAAGAAGGTTAGGCAATAATAGACGAACAAATCTGGGAGGAATCAAGTCCAAACCAATGGAGCCCGACTTTAAATTTTTAAAAGCTTCCAATACGTCTATTTCAGAAACTCTTTGGAATGAAAAGTTCGCATGCGATTGAGATGATGACAATGATGAAAATGTCAAGTTGTATCCTGTGGAGACTGGAGGTTGATCCGACAAAAAGATATCATTTAGGGTATCGGGATCAACTTCACAATTTGTACTTTTAGTTGATTTTACACCCAAAAGTTTAATATTTTTCCAAAGCTGTTTATTGGGAAGGTCGGTGCGTAGTATCGATGAGTAATACCTCTTTTTTGAGATGTAAATGGCATTTGTTACACGGTTGCGGAGAATCCGATATTCCTCCCAAAAATTGGAGCAGCGAAAGCGCTTCCACATAAGGAAAGCTCTGTTACGAGTATGAATCAAATTAAGGATTCTATGTGAAAACCAAGGACACTGAGAATTAACCACTCTTTTAGTTATAAGAGGAACATGCCTTTCATGTAAGTCTTTCAGGGTATCACACAAAAAAGTAACCTGCTCATCTACAGTAGTTTTAGATTGTACACTATTCCATGGGATAGAATCTGCCTCATCCGACAACGCCTGGAGATCTACACGCTCATAACAACGATAGGTATATGTGTGGGATATCCGCACTCTTTCGAGGCAAATGTCATAAGTGAGCATTATTAAATCGTGATCCGAGATACCTGGTAATGATGTTTGATTATTAAAGACTACCTTAGACATATTTGATGTAAAGAAAGCATCAATTAGTGTGGACGAAGTACTAGTGAAATGCGTAGCCTCGCTGTTAACGCGGCGTAATGCAAGGGAGCCTAAAAGAGTATTAAATGAGCAAGACTGACCTGCTGGGTCCAAGAAATTATAGTTGAAGTCACCTCCAATTATGATGTTTTCATAGCGTGGTACAACATCTAATAAAACGTTCTCAAGATTCGAATGATGACATGAAGGCGGTTTGTAAATACAACCAATCAAGCATTTAGTAGAGCCAGAACCAAGCTCGGAGAAGATATATTCTGCTCCGGTATTAGAATTGCAACTAGTAAGTAAAGTCTTGCATTTAATGTTATCCTTCACAAATATTGCTACCCCACCACCACGCCGCCCACGTCTATCACAACGAAACACTCTATAATTCCGCAAATTTAAAGTAACATCATCAATCTCTGGCTTGAGCCATGTCTCAGTGACGCAAATAACATCAATTAATGAATTAGAAAATATTTCGCGAATCTCGTCAATCTTCGGTAGCAAACTTCTGGAATTAAAATGAACAATCCTAAGTCCATTGGCTTGATTACAGAAAATATTGATTAAAATTTTTACGCAAGCGCCCACGTCCAGACTGCCAAAACTAGCCATTATCGAATAGTAACGAGGGCCTCACACTCAACTGATTTATATAGACAAAAATTAACACGATAGTAAAAATTATAAAATCCAACCGAAAAACGTAATAAAATCTTATCTTAGCTATAGAACTAAAGAAAATATAAAATAAATAATAAATCCTAGACAACATAGGGAAAGATTACTTAGAAAAACATCTTAAAGAATTCAAGAAATCAAGAACTATGAATTACAAATGAAAATTCTTAATCCTTCATTGCTGTGATCCAAAGTTAAAGCCATTTATTCCAGCGAGTATAAACCTTCAAGCGTCAAAATGCGTGAAGCCTTCTCCCCCTCCCTTTTCCGCACAAACACATATCCGGATGACGTATATGCAGTTGAAAGCTTTTGTTCCTTCCTCAACTTAATAGCTGCACGGAAGATGCGATAATTTTTCGTAGAGAGACTATCATTAACATGGATAGCAGAAGACAAATCGTTCGAGCTGCCAATTCCAACATCCCACAGTCGCAGTATTTTGGAGCCAGATGGTAATGATTTTAATTTACTCCTAACTGCTGCAAGCAGAGTACTTTTATCACGTTCGCAATTGAATCGTAAAATTATCGCTGGTGCAGCTGACCCTTTCTTTGTATTAACTCTGAAAATATGATTGGGTGGGTTAAACTCAGTCAGATTAACAGACTGACATAGTTTAGAAAAAATTTCGTTAAGCCTCTCCTCCCTCATAAATGGTACTCCGGTGATAACAGCATCAAGAAGTTTTTGTTGACGTTCAGAGTTATCTATAAATGAGTTTACCTGATGCAAACGATTTTCCAGAAGATTCAATCTGTTATTAAGGCCATCATATTTTTCATTGATAAGAATTGTAAGGCGGGATTCCAAATCGGTGATTACTTCTTTAAGATCGGCAACAACATCGTTGAGAGATAACTCAAATTGTTTTTTAATTGCAGAAAGCTTCTTCTCAATGATGGTCTGTACATTTGAAATTGCAGTTTTTAATGTTGCTTGAACAATAGAAGGAGATGAAGAATTCTCTGGTAAAGATGCTGTGACTGTTCCACGCTTGGGACGGTCGCTATTTCCCCTCTGCACATTATCAGTCATTGTAGTGTGTATGTGTGGTTGCAATTCAAACAAGACACTGTGATGACAAGAGATTCCGATATACCGCAATTCGCGTATTGAGCTTTGTTAACAATAATTAACAAAATACCGCACCAAACAGAAATATCTCAGTAGACAAAAATAAAAAATGAAAAAAACGAATCACGCAGTTAGACTAATTAATTAAAATAATCGTACAAAAAGCGGAATAAAAACTTTAGCTTGGAGCAATGATAAGCACGTCTCACTCGTTTGAACTCATCTCCTGTACTGTCCAGTTTTAAATTTCTTTAACAAAAACCATATTCCATATTCCTGTTGGTGTCAATACATCTGAGATGGTTTCTTTCCAATTAAATACGTTGCAATTTTGTCCCAAATGGATAACCGTCTCATTTTTGGAAAATAGCTCTATATAGGTTTCTGGCTGCGTTATAACCTCTAACTTTTTGATCCCCTTCTCAATATTACCGAAAATTCTATCAGCAGGAAGAAATGAATGGCCAACTACTGGAAAAATCACTTCAATATTCTGAATATGTTCTGGCGATTCCTCCGAAAGCCATTTGCAGCACATTCCAATGAGTGTTGTATGCTTGTTTTGCCCACTGCAACCATCTGCCTGACTACAGTTACGGTAGGATCAAACTCGATTTTAGTTAGCCTGTGAAATACAGCGGAACCAACTTCATTGGAACCTTTCCTAAATTCGTTCTCTGTCCAATAATAGGAAAAAACATTTGGCTTGGTAAGTTTAGATTTAGATATCCTCTGAACAATGGTGAAATGTTACAGATACAGTTGCCTTGAGTAGTAAGCAGTTTGATCTGGGACCTTAGGAAGTATAAGATTCTTCTGGCAATCTAAAGATAATGTTATCAAATTATCCCTGTCTTCTTGAAGTAACTGAAAAAATGCATTTGCTCTTTGCTTATGAACTTTCTTCTCAATGATTACGTTATTCTTCTCCTCTTCATCTATAATTCTCTTAATCATCTCAGAGGGTTCTATACATGTGGAACATACGTCGGTACGAGGAGTAGTAAAGCTGAGGTTGTACTTCGTATTGAAAATCATTCGAAAGTATGACAACTTAACACTTTTTTCTGGAGAACACTGATCGTTATACATTTTCGACATTTTTTCTATAGACAAATCCGAAGACAAATAATGTCTACGTGACGAAGAACGACAATAATGAGATTCGATGCTTTTAAACGAATTAATGAATCTTTGGAATGAGCTTTGTTTCCCTTCGAACTTTGTTGTTTTTCTGTCACCTCCTCTTTTCTCTGAAGGTGCTTCACCTGTTCTTAAAAAACGTATGATAGACGATGTTTCGTAATATGCAATACTTTCAAAAACACCTGTTGACATACCGTAACATGCTGTTTTGACACATTTTTTCTAATAAAGCATTTTACAGAAGTTTCTTTTGCTGTATGTCCGTAATTTGATGGACGGCAGCGTTTAGGTAATTGAACAGTGCAAGATTTTAAAAGAAATACATCTTGACTGATTTTATTTTTTACTGCATAAAATGCATCATGAAAACTTTTAATGTCCGCCATTGTTAAAGTACTACTTTGATATTACTTTGAATTATGTCCACAAGAAGAATATTGCGGTAACTGATATGAATAATATCTGAAAAAAATCATGTGTCGTAAAACATTTAACGCAGTTTCAAAACTCAAAGAATATAAAGCAGATTTTAAAAATGTAATAATAAATAGGGTGTTCCATTTAAAAAATATATAATTTTGTTATATCATGCATTTGTGGGACACCCTTTATAGAATAATTTTTTTTTGCAGCATAGAAAAAGATTCACATTATGCCCTTTAATTTTTGCATTTACAATTTTTTCCTAATCACAAAAATAACAAAACAAACTATAGCATTGGTTTTAATTAAATTTGGCTTCTTACTGTATATCAAAAATAAGCACCAAAGTAAGCAAACAAAAAATAAACATTCTAATCTAACATACTTTGTCTTTTTACGTATGTTTTGCTTCCAAGTAGAGGGCTTTCGAAGTCTTTACGAGCTTCATTGTTCTTAACAGGTCTTGTAGCACTTTCCATTTTACTTTTTAAATAAAAAACCTCAGCAATATTGCCAATAATCTTAACAAATCGCACACTAGATGCAAAGAAATCGGACTAATAATAAATTCTTCACTATCTGAAACAATATTCAGTGCGTCACACGTCACGTGATTGCTGCGAGCCATCTGATTGGCCATAATGGATATTGCCGACTCTGATTCCAAGCGCGTATTGGAGATTGCCGAATTTGATTCTCAAGTGATATTTTAATACAGTTTTGTAATGGGATTAAGTCGCTTTCGATACTCGCAAACCACATATTTAGATAGAGCGCGAAAAACCGAAAAATATCATGTATCTAACACGATTTCGACAAAAAGTGGAGATTGCCGCCTTTGATATTAGGGCTCTCACTTATCAAATACTAAATGTAAATTATATGCCACTCTCTCATCTTTCCCACAATTAGTGTTTTTGAAACTCTCTTAGAGAAATCCAAGATCGTAACAACATTTTCTGCTACGGCTCGTTTTTTTTTTAACTGCGATAAATCATGACACCTGATATAAGGAAAATCTTCACTAAGTACAGAGAAAGTTAAAGAGAAATAACAAGGGTCAGCATACAGATTCGAATCTGATGGCAAATTTCAAAAAGTACGAAATATAGTCGCGCACGCTATTAACGACCTTGAAGAAATTCAAGTCGTGTAAGAATAACAAACATAAATTTGTCAAACAGATAGGGACAAAAAAAATTATCACGTCAGTATCTTACTTCAATTTACATTAAAAATTACATATACATATTTCATATCATACAGTTATGTATATATAAAATTAAAAATTGTAACGTCAGGGCGCACTGAAAGCTTACTACGTCACTATTCATACAATAACAAAAGTTGATTACAACTGCTAAAATTTCTTTAAAACGGTAACACAAATCTTACCTAATTTATATGATTGTTGTCAATAATCCTCCTTAGTTTACTCCTTATAGAACCGCACAGGTACCCTTTCAAAGTAACAAAATCACCTTCCGAAAACTCACTATACCTGTTCTCCACAACAATACTGGAAACTGCATTATTTCTCCAGAAATATTCGTTATTTTCAAAAACTTTTCAATCTTCAAATACACTCAAGGCAGGTGCATTTAATTTATGAACCAACACAGTACAGTCAATCAATAATGCCAACCAATGGTTTAAAAATTACTAGGTAGGTACACTATAAATTTCCACAAGAGTCATAGGTAGGTATACCTCCATACCTACCTAACTAATCTGTTTCTTTGAATGACCATTGATTTGTAGACGTGACTATAAACTACCGCGCATATACGCACACACACACACACTCACACTCCTTGAAAGTCACTAATTTGTTTCATTTTTTTTTTTTTTTTAAGGAAATCATCAAAATCACTTAATCCGTCAACATTCACGGCCAACTAAACACTGAGTACCGTTTTCTGGTTGCTTAAAATTAGCAACTGTAAATGATTTTGGTGCGCGCGCAGTAAAGTTTTGCAGAAAGTTTTGATAGAACCCATTTTCAAAAAGTTTGTTTCAAACTTTCCAGACTTTTCAAAACTCGGGGGACCTTCGAAAACATTTCCAACTACCAGAAAAGTTTTTCATTAACCCCCAAAAACTTGGATAAATGTGATGAGCAAAAGTTGTAACGTTGGAATTTCAAATGACTTTATTAATCGTTAATTACAGAAATGTCATTAAAATCTTCCGGTTGTTGTAACTTCGGAGAACTTTTTCTATTAGATGGTGCTCCCCTGAAATTATGAGCACCTTAAGTGGGGCAAAATTCGATGCTTTTTTTTCTTATTTATTTCTTGGTGCCTCTCATGTTTGCATAGAAAAGGTACGAAAACTTTAAGCTGCATGAAAAAGAAAACAAGAAAAAAAAATTTATTGAAAAAGTTTTTCCAAAAATTTTCTTAAATGAGTATCTAAGTATTTTTGCATATTTACAGTTAGTAAGATGTTGTGCATTTTTTAAGAGTAACTGACTTAAATTATGTTTGATAGTCCTTTTTTATTTAAAATTAATAAGGACTAAATAAATGCCGTGGAGAGGAATGAGATTTTTAAACGACTGGTATACTCAAAGACTGACAAAATTAAAAAAACTACAATTTAAAATTTTAATTAATTTAAATGCTCAAATAGGAAAACAAAGGTTCTTTGAAAAATGTTCATATATGGAATCAACCATTTCTAACATTGCATTTGATTCAATCCAAGGTAGTTAATGACTATTAAACCTACACTATAAAAAGTATTTCCGTAAACTCGGTGGCAACAATTTGTGCCACACAGTTTAGGCATATTTCGCTAACTTGGAGGAAAAGTACACTTTGGGTAAGTTTCACCTATCTACATATAGGGAGTTTGAATTCAATAGGCTGTAATGAATTTTCTATCGAGAGAAGGGAAATTGTTTACAAATAAGTTGGATGATATTCAATAAATTAACTAAATGCACCATTAATTGAATGTAAATTTTTCGACAAATTTTGTGGAAATATCCGTAAAATTTAGAGAATTTTTTTAATAAATTAAAGGTAAACAAGTGTTTGTAGTACCTATAATAAAGGGGCATAAATAGGTGCGTATTGAGTAATTTTCTGCCAAATGTACACTGAGAAAAAAAGTCAAGTAAATTGGAACAAAAGTAAAAAAAAAAACCCTACGATTTTCATCCAAAATGACCATCCGCTTAAAGCAAAATGGATTTCCATCTTAAACTTTTGTCAAACAATTCAAATTTATATGATGTTTTAATTGGACGTCTTCTTATTTCAAGATGACCACATATTTTTATTAAAAGGAAATCTCCTTGAAATATTTATTTAAAATAATAAAAAGATATAACTGACCTTTTAATATGAAATAGCATATTGAACTCCCTTTTTTAATATGGTTTAATATTATTTTCTTTTGAAATATTATTTTCTACATTTAAAAGAAATATTTTTCATAATTATGAACTTAACAAATTTATATAACTATTTCTAAATAAAACGAGATTTCTAGACTTCATTTAAAATTTATTATCCTTTTTATAATTGAACATATTTGCATAACGTATTTTGAAATATTTGGTTACAGTTTTCTTGTTTGCATAAAAATTTATTATTTGTTGGAATTTCGTGTACCAATTTAAAATGATTCATTAGCTGTTCAGCTATTTTAAAGCTAGTATCACACATAAAGCTAATTAGTTCTGACATATTGGTATGAATACTTTAATATTAGCGTTTTAATTTGTTTACTTAAGTTGAAACTGCTGAGAGCTTCTCTGAGGTTAAATCGAAAAAGTATTACTCCAGAAATGTCCAAACTAATTTACTTATGTGAGAATATTGAATGTGGTATACATAACAAAGTTTTATATTTACATTTAAGCATTTAGTAAAAGTAGCCAACTTATACTTAATACCATCACAGAAAACATAAAATTCCTTTAAATCGTCTAATTTCTGCCCAACAACGATGATCTTCGGCTGTAATGTTATTTTCTCCTTAGCATATTCTGCTCTTAATGTCTCCAGTTTAGGTTGAAGATCATTAATTTCGCATATATGCAGCACAAAATCTTCCTGCCCATCAGTTATTGTAGGCTTATGTGTTTTACTGGTTGCAGAACAGAAAAAAGCAACAATGCAGCCATGTAATCTCTAGAGCCTGTAAGTGATAAATGTTAATAGAAATCTATCTAAAACAAATAAATACTTTTAAATTACTTTTGTCAATGGTTGGATTACTTATAAGAGTTATCTGCTCCCTGCATAATTTCGCTTTTATTTCCTCATTATAATAGACTTTGATTCTATCTACAAAATCGTCATAGTTTGTTAGAAATAAATTCCTTTTCCCAGGATATAGTTGTCAAAGTCTATTTTCACCTGTAAGACGATAATCAACAATTTTATTTCAGTCTAATAAATGCAATTAATTCTTACCAATTGATATCCGTCCTTATCATTAAATCTTGGCCATTCTTTCAAAAATGCTGTTAGGCTCTTTTCAGCTCTTTGGAACTCAGATATTCTTAAAAATGAAGTTGCTTTCCATTTCTCACAAACAATTTCCCATGGAGATAAATTATTTTGCAACCAACACTTATACTCCAGAAATTCCTCTAGGGTATAATAAGTTAATTACCTACTGCAAATTAAATTAGCAATTTTAATTACCTGACGAAAAACCGCTCTCTCGATCAATAATGGATGCTTGGTATTCGACCATCTAGAGTGTAATTTTCCTGTTGAATTTTTCTGTCCGGATTTTCTGCTCATAAAATATGTTTCCTGAGAAGCATTTAAATATAATTTATTTAATTCAGCAACATGAATAAAGTTTTATTTACGGCTTTCTCATTCGGAAAATATTCCTGAATAGCCTTTGCCCATTTTCTCATATCTGCATAGCTCATATAACTATTCTTTGTTAGGAAATAATCAACTATACAGTGGATTAAATCTTTTTGCATCCTATAGGGTCCGCCATCTAACGTTTTTTTTTTTTCAACTAGTGCTTATTTCGTGAATGGTAAAACTTAGCTCATGTCTGATTTGACAAATAATTAGTTTTATTCTTCCGCTGAACGAATATGGTTGTGTATACGCTTGAACAACGCTGGGAAATATTGCCTGCGATCGACTTACAGAAGATGCCGATTTTGCCAAAAAAATCATCTTTTCGGATGAAGCTCATTTTGATCTTGGCGGGTATGTAAACAAGCAAAATTGTCGCATTTGGGGCACAGAAAACCCACACGCATACATTGAAAAGCCGATACACCCAAAACGAGTCACTGTTTGGTGCGGATTTTGGTCCAGAGGCATAATTGGGCCATTTTTCTTCGAAAATGAGCAAGGAGTGGCCGTTACAGTCAATGGCAATCGTTATCGGGCCATGTTGAACGAAAATTGAAGAGGAGGATATTGGCAACATTTGGTTTCAACAGGACGGCGCTACGTGCCACACAGCCGAAGCTACACTCGATGTTTTGCGCCCTGTTTCAAAAAAAAAAAAGTTATTTGGCGGACCCTATAGAATCAAGCTTCTTCTTTGATTCATACTGTGGAATTATCATCTTGCTCTTAATTGTAGTGCTCAGTAAGATGTTTAAATTGGAGTCAGATCTTCTGCTTCTGATAGCACTGACGGCGAACCACGACCGCCACTTGACACATAACATGAATGGGATGAAAAGCTAGTAGAAATTTTTTCAAGCCAATCTAGAGTTATATTTGTTGTGGTAGCAGATTCCGTGTCTTTATCACAAACCATTGGCTTCTCCTAAGGTGTTAAAAATTGCAATAACAAAATTTCAGCTGCGATATATTTAAGCAAATGTTGTAGAGGTGTTTATGTATTTGAAATTTTATAAAAGCAGACGTAATGCCACAAAAAAAAAAAAACAAGCGAAGAAAGATTAAAATTATCTTCTTTTTTTTAACTTACCCGATCTCTTCGCCACTACTTTAAATCACTTGTAAACAGCATTTTATCTCCGAAAAATCCAGAAACTATCGAAATTTGAAAAGAAATCCTGGATATCATTACTTTTCATAGAAAGTCCCCATGATTTGTACAGCAACTTTACTTCTTTCGCTTCACTTACATCACACTCTGGTGCATCCAAAATTATTTGAAAATCAACTGCACCTGTTTGAGTTTCATCCATTTTTAAAAGTTCACTAAATTTTCACTTTCACTACAAATTGACTTTAAATACTCCGAAAATTACTAAATTCGACAGCTTGAATGCTCAACATCAAATGTACTCACGCAGACATAATTTATCATTTGCAACAATAGGGATTCATCTACTGTTAATGTGATTTCCTTATTGATAAATTAACTCAGTAGGAATAACTTATAAAATTAAATGGGATCGCACATTGTTTTAATATCAAACATCCCCGTTAGTGCAACTGATTTCTAAATTTCTCATATTCAATTTGAATTCACATATTTTCAATATGAGTCACATACAACAATGTGGTCTCTTTTTATATTAAAATGTGTTCTACTAAAATGACGCAATAAATTACAAGAAGATATATCATCTTATTGTAAAGAGATTTCGTGTTAAATTTCGTAATTTCTATGTGAAATCTCCATATTTTGGATTAATAAGTGAATCCTTTTAATAATATGTGAAATATTTTTCTCAGTGTAGGAATTCTTTCCAAAGGAGCAACGGAACATTCAATGCACAATCTTTGATGAACTATTAAACAACTGTAAATAATACTGTTCAGCGAACCTGAAAGAAAAGGGAGACAATCAGTAAAACCTTAAAAATAATTTTACATAAAATTCTACCTCCACCTGGAGTCTGCACAAGTGGAAGATTCCAACGACGATCTGTAATCAAAATAGAAGAAATACATTAATACTGAACTTAATTTTGGATATTTTCAATATTAGTCTACAAAGATCATAGATACAACAGTCAAGTCATGACTGTATGTACATATGCCCCATATATAGTAAACAAACAATGCCATGCAAGATGAATGATATGGAAAACATGAATAATTTCATGTTCTCCATAAATTCATAGCATAAAAAATTAATTCACGTAACATATCACCGAATTAACGAGATTATTGTTACTATTTGTGGACAATTCAAATGGAAATTGCACAGAACATTCACCTTGACACTTGTCCACAAAATCGCATAATTATGTTATGTTGCTAAAAAATATCCTCAGTGAAGGAAAATACCTGAAAAACCCACTAAAATAACTTAAAAACACTTTAAAAACATAACAGTATCAAAACATCGTATACTTCATACTACCGCGACGTTTGACATCTCGAAACGATGAACAATCGACTCGCGATTTCGATGGTCGAGTTCGTTTCGCGATATTTTACGCGAGAAACATGATATTCGCGATTTTTTAATAATACATTTCCCACAATGAGTGCGAAAGAGACTCACAGTGGGAAGAACACAAAAAATTATTACAAATGACAGGAAAATCTATTACATCGAAATCAATCGAGATTTTTTTAGCAAATGTTCCAAAATTTACAAAAATTTATTAAACACATCGAATTTACAATCATTTTTCAGGAGAAAGTTATCAAAATGTAGATTACTTAATTTGCTATCTTTTGACAATAAGAAAATTTCATTCTTTTGTCATTTTCAGTGAAATTTTTGAATATTTCACTTTATACATGTCGAAAATGGAACAAATTTCTTTATAATAAGTAAAAAAGCTAGAATTGGTCTAAGACCAATTCTTATGATACCCTAGATGAATGCCCGTATTAAATTTCGTATGGTCACCGATCTATTCAAATATTGATTTTGAACTTGTTTTTCGCATATATTTCCAGAGCAGTTTGTCGCACAGAAAAAATGATTATAATAATTATAATAAAAATGTCTTGGACTGATCGTTTTCAAAGTATACGTAAAAAACCGAAATTTTTATATGGCAACACCAAGAAGGAGTTGCTCGAGTTAGTCCATTTTTGACATTTTATTTGCTAATGTAGAAAAAACATCATGTACGAAATTTCAACTCTCTACGTCGACGCGTTCTCCGCAGTGTCCAAATATATAGCGGAAAACGAAATTTTGATATGGCAACCCCACGAAGGAGTTGCCCGATTTGTCTCATTTTCGAACTTAATTTTACTTTTATTTTATAGTCCGTGTACAAAATTTCAGCTCTCTTGGTATACGCGTTCTCGAGTTTTAATAAAGGGTTTTCCAATAAGAGCTGTTATTTTAATTAGCCCGCTATTTCGGTAGATGACACTTTTGGAGCTGTCATTTTTTGATATTTGACAAGTAGAAACTACGCCATTAATAAAAATGGAACGATACACGATTCAATAACGCATTGAAATTATTAAAATTCACTTTAAAAATGGTGAAAATGTGGCAGAGACGGTTCGTAAAACTCGAACATTTTTGGGTCGTCGTGAAGCACCTTGTCGGACCGCAATACAGAAATTGGTAGAAAAATTCGAGCTGTCGGGACAAGTTAGTGTGGTGAAGAATAAAACCCGTGCACGTCGCTCAAGAACAGCCGAGAATATTGCTGCTGTAGCCGAAAGTGTTGAAGAAAGCCCAGGTTTGTCCATTCCTCGTCGTTCTTTGGAATTAGGCATTCCACAAATGTCATTACACCGTATTTTGCATAAAGATTTGGGTCTTAAGGCTTATAAAGTTAAGTTAACACAAGAACTCAAGCCGGCCGATCATCAGCAACGTCGAGTCTTTGGTTCATCTTGAGTGATGAGGCCCATTTCCACCTCGATGGCTTCGTCAACAAGCAAAATTGTCGCATCTAGGGCTCGGAAAACCCAAGAGTTATTGTTGAAAAGCCTCTCTATCCTCAACGTGTGACTGTTTGGTGCGGTTTATGGTCCCGCGGGGTCGTTGGACCTTACTTTTTCGAAAATGAGGCTGGAGCAACAGTTACGGTGAATGGATTGCGCTATCGACAGATGATTAAGGATTTTTTATGGCCGGAATTGGATGGTATTGATCTGGACAACGTTTACTTTCAACAAGACGGCGCTACGTGCCATACAAGCAACGAAAACATTGATCTCTCGAAGAGGTGATCACAATTGGCCACCGAGATCTTGTGACTTAACACCTTGCGACTTCTTCCTTTGGGGCCACGTGAAAGAGAAGGTCTACGCCAACAGCCCAGCGTCGATTTAAGACCTCAAAGATGGAATTCGTGAGGCTATCGAGGACATAGGGCAGCCACTTTGGATTTGGTTATGGAAAATTTCATGAAAAGGATATGGTCCTGTAGGCGTGGTCGTGGTAGTCATTTGGCTGATGTTATTTTCCATTATTAACGGCATACCTTCCTCTTTATAATGAAATAAAGATCCGATCAGTTATCTAAAAAAATGACATTTTTCTTTGAATATCAAAATAACACCTCTTATTGGAAAACCCTTTATTATGAATGGATGTCCAATCCATTTTCCTCTACCATTATTATTTCGAGGTGTTATAAACGGAATTGCAAACTTATAATACCACTATGATTTCATCTAGGGTATAAAAAGGGGGTCATTTCGGTAATCGTCCTTCTATTTTCAATAAATTGTCAAAGAGTATATATATACTGTCAAGGTCATAGTATCCTCAATTTGCAATTTCTACAAATTATCAACATTTCAACTTAGAATTTTTACTTCGTTTTTTCATCAGTGAGATTTGGAACTTTTTTTTTTTATTACATTATTTTTTTTTTTCATTTTTATATAGTTCATTTCTCGGTTTTCTTTTCATAATTTATTAGAGTTTTGTCATCCTAGTTTATTTTTCTATTTTTTTTTTTTTTGTACAGTAAAGTCGTTCAAATTTCCTTAATTTTATATTTTCTGAAAATTATTTCAATTTGTGCGAAAAGTTTGACGGTCTTATTCACATAGTCATTTCAAGGTATTTAATTCAGATAAATCTTTGGTTAGGTGAAGGGTATTGAAGTGTAAGACTGAATGCCAATTGTTTATTGGACATTATTTATTATTACACAAAATAACATCACTACATACTAAAAATTTATTGAATATAATTTTCTTGTGATTTCAGTTGTTTGTTCATAAATTTTCGCCAATTAACCAATTTATCAAGGTATAAAACTGTGCCCACACGGGTCAGCTTTACACCACATGAGAATTAATTCACGATTGACATTAACAATTTTTATATTTTTCAGCATTAAATAAATTATAAGAATAGAAAGGAATTTGAAATAGTTATAATATAATTCTAGTTAAGGAATTTGAGCAGAATTAATACAATTTAAACCAGTTCGAGTGTATAATTAAAAAAAATATAATCTAGTTAAATTGAATTGCAATTAGGTTAGTTTCTTTGAAATTAATTTTATTAGTCTAATTTTAGTAGTAGGAAGAATTTTGCTGAATAAATCTAAATGAATGAATAACCGGATAATTCTTTTCATTTACCGCTACACTACCGCCATCTAAATGTGATTGTACTCCGCCATCGTTTATATTTTAGTTTTTTACGTCGATTGACACCAGACAGTAGGCATTGGTATGTGTGCCCACACGTGGCAGTTCTCCGTTTGATTATCTTCAATCTTATTGTTATGCCCCAGACGTGGCAGTTTTTAGGTGGATTATTTCAATCTCGTTGTTATAGCCCACATGCATATCCCAGACGTGTCAGTTTTTAGGTGGATTATTTCAATATCGTTGTTATAGCCCACACGCTGCAGACTCAGTTTCTTTGAGTTAATATTCCGCAAGAGACGTTTACAGTAGTAGTAACTTATAGGAAGTCGCACTAGTGCGTAAACGTTAAAAGGTTAACTCATCTTTTCATTACAGGTGACAGATCTAAGTATTCATCAACAAAGTTCTAATTTATGAACGTACACAATTTCGATTCTATAAGAGGACCGACGACATTGGGTAAGGTTCAGAAAATTTAGCATTTCAGGTATTCTTGTTTTCAGGACGTCAGCTGTCAGTCAATCTTTCATCGAGCACAAGACAACACATTTAAACAAATACATTATTATAGATGGAAATAAACATAAAGTATAGTGAATTGTAGACATTATGACTGATATTTTGGACAATTGGTGCCTAGAAATATATCTTTAATATAGACACAAATACCTGCATTAGTGGTACTTTTTCCTCAAATCAAGTTTTCCTAAAATAATTTATTTTTTCATTAAGGAATAGGTGAGAGGAAAAAAATTAGTGTACAAAACAAAAACCTTTAAATAAATTTATTTCAAAGACAAAACAAAATATAGACGTAATGCTTTAGAAATTAGGTTGTACCTGCTAAATCAAAATAAACACATTATTATTTTCAAAACAAAAATTAACTTCAATGAGGGTTTTTAAATATAACATACGATTATACTTGTGATGAATTGTTGCACAAATTGTTCTTACTCTTCACTTTAAGGTTGCACGATTATTGAATTCTTAAAAATTTTAAAATAATTAATTCGCACACGTCTTAACTACAAAAAGGTCAGAATAAAAATTATCGGGTTATAACAAGATAATGTATCCCTTGTATTTGGGGTATTTTTACTAAAATGAAGGGTTTTGTTTTTCCATAACATTATGGAATTTTTAAATTTACCAAATGAGAGTATATTTCTATTCGATTTAGTTTTAAGATTTCAGAGCTTATTGGTCACAAAATTATAAAATATATGGAAAATAACACAGCTTAAGTAAAAGTACATACTTTTCATCTAAAAATTCCTTTTATAAAGCGTCCTATACATCATTTGAAAAGAAATTTACCCAGAATATATTTTTCTAAGTACTATTTGATTAACTTTAGGTAGCCGAAAGGTATATTGTCAATTTTTAAGGTAACTCTAGACTTATTTTATGGAAATTCCTTGTACTGAATATAGGGAACCGTGCATAATTTTTTTGCTGTATAGGCTTAGGTACACTGTAAAAAACGTAGGGCAATTCCCTAAATATAAGAAACATTTTTTCCTAAAAATTGCCATATACATATGGTAGTAAGGCACATAAGAAATGAGCTCATTCTTATGTTTTTTAAAGATAAGCTATTACCTATTCCTTATATTTTAGAGAAACGATTTGAAAATTCCCTACATTTTAAGGAAACAAAAACCAAAAAGTTTGAGAATCCCTACTTTTTAGGGAATTTTCCCTTTATTTTAGGGAAAAAACCTAATCTGCGCTTTCCAATCTTATCGAAAAACACTTACGCTTTGTAGCACAAATTGTTGCCACTCACTTTTTTTACTGTGTAGCCAGTAAGTTTGTCCTAAAGAAGTTTAACGAAAGTACTTTCGCCTGTTGAAGGGCCTGTAATTATTAAGAACTTTTTAACTGATATTGTCGAAATTAATTAATTAAAACTTTATTTTATGAAAATATGAACAATGAGAGTAGGTACCCCAAAATGGAACCTGTTTTTTAGCACATGTGTCAACTTCAGTAAACATCTGTTCTTCGAATTACAACGAATGTGGAGAATTTAAGTGATATGGAAAAAGTTTACAAACTAATTGAAAGAAATTCATGGCACAATAATTTTGATACTCAAGAAATTTAAATGAATTTTACATTCAAGCGTCAACATAAGCCAAAATTTACAGTTTAGAAAATTATATTTCGCAAAAAATAAAATTTAATAAAATAAAAACATTATATGTTCAAATCAGGTCCACTAGTAGGTGTATTTTATACAAAAACAAGTCCTGAAGAGAAAATACAGTGACCACAAAACCTAAATACTTTTATTAAAATTGTATTTAACCTAATTACAATTCTCCCAAACACAGACACATACACCACCCAACAAAACTATGTGTTTGTCATCTAACATCCCAGCTGGAAATATGTCAAGCGCTTGTAAAGGGAAGCGCCAAAAAATATTTTTTCTGAAGCGCTCTCTTACCATACCCAAAGGAATCTTTGCGAAAACAGATCTCTTCTCTGAGTTTAGGTTTATTCGGTTTTTGTTGTGAAAATATGACTCATATGCATTTGAAAGCACAGCAGAATTTTCATTCTGTAGTAGGTAGTCAGTGTGTGTGCTGGTACCATAAAATCACTGTTGCTATGCCAATTCTTGTTACTATGCACCTCTGCAACTCAATCATTGGTATCGTGTGCAATGAAAGGCTATATAAACAATAAGCTAGCTTGGCTAGTTAGGGACGAATATTTATATCGGGTCTCAACTGATATATAATTTTTATTAACAAAAAAATTTAAGCCGGGTATCGACTTACTTAAGAAATATTATCTCGAGTATCAACTGAAATAATATTTTACTAACAAATACTTTATTTTGGGTCTCGACTGAAATAAAGAGTCTTACGTCGGGTCTTGACTGAAGTTAAGATAAGTCTTTAAGCCGGGACTAGTCTGACTTAAAGAATATTATCGGGTCTTAAGCTGGGTTCTCGGCTGACTTAAATAATTTTATTTCGGTTCTCGACTGAAATAAAGAGTCCTACGTTGGGTCTTGACTGAAGTTAAGATAAGTCTTTAAGCCGGGACTAGTCTGACTTAAAGAATATTATCGGGTCTTAAGCTGGGTTCTCGGCTGACTTAAATAATTTTATTTCACCTGAAATAAAGAGTCTTACGTACATTTTTTTTTTCAGTACAGTCAGTTAAAGTTCAACGAATTATTAATTTTATATTGTTGGTGCGGCAAAATGTGACATTTTCTTCCAAGCTGGAGCAGTTGGCTTAGAATTTAAAGCAACAGGTTATATAAGCACTATTCGGGATTACATAAGAAAAATAAAATTGAAAAAAAGTAAAGATTTGTAGCAACAGGAGCTAAAAAACCATCACAAGGTGTACATTTTCTCGAAAACAAAAGAAATGCCTATAATTTTAAAAATACATGACTTCAATTTTTTTTCCATTTTTCTGGTAACTGTTACGATTTGGTCTACCACCCGATTCCGGCTTGACGTCGACTTATGTATATTTATGTCATATTCTTGATGATCTAATATTACAACTCTCTGTCAATGAGTGTGTTTTCCAGTACGTTTGAATCTCTGACCTAATCACTGATAAATGCATAATCACTATGGCAATTTTAAAAATAAGTGTGACAGTTTATTGATAGTTACTAGGATGTTAATAGTATTTTTTTACAAGAAAATAGACCACTGATTTGAAATCCAAAAATTACCAGCACATTCATTTCAGTTTTCACTTTATTTAAATTTTCATGTTTGATAAACCATCAACTATGGTGCCATGGACCTAGTTAACTACAACACCATGAAGAAAAGTGGCCCAAGACAAAACCCTAAGTAGAACCATAAGAAGAAGAAAAAGCAGTTTCTCATAAAAGATAAAAGTGATAAACAATAGACGCAGGATTTTTTTTTGTAATAGCAAAGCTAATATAATTGTGTAGATTTATGACGGTGCTTCTGAGGACGGCAACGATATTTGCCGAAACGTTAGGCCAATAAAAGGACTACACATGATTAATCAGTTTCTTATTAATCGTTTGACTGCTACACCCGAGAAATCAAAACACATCAGTTTATAAAAAATACAATAGTCGAGCATCAAAATAATGTTAATATAAATATTCGAATTTATTTTAACGCCCCGATCCACTTTCCCAACTTTCCGATTCCTGCTGCCGAAAAATATCCCCAAACCATAATTTTGGTTTGGTTACCCTTTTTTGTCGTTTGAACGCACCGTGGTTCATATTCTTCTCCAGACCGCCTAATACAAGTTTCTGAAAAATCTGTTAAAAGTCAGAACCTTTATTCGTGCAAAAATAAAACTTTCAATCAATCTGTGTCTTTGTGCTCTTTGGCAAATTTGATCCTTCTGCGCTTGTGATTTGCTGTCAGCAGTGTAACAGCTACGAAATATTGCGTCCTTTGGATAACAGTATGTCTGCTAACTTGGAATTCAGATAGCGTTTGCAAATTTTCCATGACCTCCATAAAAGTTGTTCTTCTTAAACGTGAGAAGCTTTAACGCGTTGGAGTCTCTTTCCATCAATATGCACGGTCTTCCTGATCCACTTTTGCAGACAACTATTCCTCGAACTTTGTACGATGAAATAATTTTGTGGATTCATCCCGTACTTACTGATACACCTGATTTCATCATCTCAACTTCAATGGCTCGTTCCGATATCCCAGCTTCGTGTAGTCCAAAAATGTAAATTTTTTGAGCTGCGGTTAATTTTATGCTGTAACATTTAAAAAAAAACAACAGCTAATCTGAGTAAGGTCACATTGTTTGTAAATTTTATGACATTTTCTGCACTTTTTCCAATAAAAAAAATTTTGAAAATCGCTCCAAATGTCAATTGTCTTCAAAAACTTAACTTATAATAACAAAAACAATATAAATAATACCATAAAAGTGCAAGACAATATTCACTTAATTAAACAAAAACCAAAATTATTTACCGTTTAGCAGGAAGCATTATAAAAATATAATTTTCAAATGGTTGCTCACAAACTTTTAGAAAACACTTTTAATTTAAAAATTACTTCATTTTATTTCATTGTAATTCTCTGTCGTATCACTTTCGGGAAAAGAATGTGATAAAAGATGTTTGTCAAACCCTGGATAAAACTAAACACCAAACAGGAGTGGGTTGTCTGTAAAATGCAAATTTCAAGGAAACTGCTGCTGCTCACTTGTTTTTTTTTTATCAGTAGTTTCCACTCATGTTTTCATTTTCATCCATGCATGCTAGATTTAAGTTTGCGCAAAAAGAGAAACAGTTTTGAACAGGTCTCAAATGTTTGTAGCACTCTTTCGTTAGAAACCCGAAAACTTCTAAGTACTGAAATCGGTTTATTCTAAATTTGTCAGCTTATGTAAAAATTCTTCCATTGCGGGGTTAAATAACTTTGCATCATTTTAAAACCTTTTGAATGCATAACAATAGAAAGGAGAAGGTACTGAAAGCCAGGTTGGCAACTCCCAAATTGTTTCCAAATAATTTTTTTTAAATTTCCGATTCAAAAAACAAATCGTGTTCTTTTGCTACACAGTCAAAGGTATAAGATGCGATTAGTTTAAAGGCTTCAAAACTATACATAGAAGATATGGAGAAAAAAAAACTAAGATGATTTGCACTGAATCGAAAATACTTTAATTTAGTGGGAAAGCCGGGAAAATTGAAAAAACTCTTTTCGCAAACCAAAAATCTTTGAAAGAAAAATGCTTTGCAAAAGAGGGCGTTTTGAATCAGCAGGAACCGTATTACTCATCAGTACGGCTTGGTTCCTGCCTGCTGTATACGCCATATAATTTTAAAGTGTAAATTGTATATGAGGCGAAATACTATAAAATTATTGAATTTATTTCATAGAAAAACTCTCTAAAAAATGCTAGTCCCGATAGGGCTAAATCTTCTTAGCCGCTCAAGTAAATACCTAGTTTCGGCTCATATATAATCCACACTTAAAACTTATTTTTAAGTGCATGTATAAGGTCAGCTTGGGTACTCATTTTGCAGATTCGAAACGCCCTATTTTGCAAAGATTTTTCGTTTGTAAAAAGAGTTTTTTCACTTAAATCTCGAGCTGCGTGCGGATTTAGCAGCAAACTCGGTCAAATTCATTTTGACTAAATTCGCTATGAATTTATTTTATAGTAAAATTCTCCCGAGAAACGAAACTAGTCAAAAAGGATTTTTTTTGTGCTTATTGAACAAATTTGTACCAAAACTGGACAAGTAATTCCTGACTTTTTTGTAATCAAATTTCACAATTGAAAAATTAAAATTAAAAAAAAAACAGTTTTGGTAAATGTTTTGTTTGTAGCGTTGAACTTTCAAACCACCAGGTGACGAGCACTGTATCAGTAGTACGTACATTATGTCTTTAGGATCCATCTATAAGAAAAATTTATTTTCGATTTTTTAAAACAATATTAATTTTTTCCAAACTTTTCTTCCCCTCCCATTCTTTCTTATCCATAGCAAAGGTATAAAATCTTCAAATTCTTTATGAAAAATTCATTTTATTTTACCGGTACCTCCCGTAAAATATATATTTATTTTTTATTACAACAGTTAAAAATTTGAAAATTTCATGTGGTTAAAAATAAAATGAAACCCTCAAGTTAATTATTTCGCAATTTACTTTGAAAGCTTTGGTATGCGGTAGAGAAACCCTTTTCAAAAAGGGATAATTACTTTTAAGGGGCACACTGTGGGATTATGGGGAGGAAAAGAAAGATCCTTTATCCATATGCAAATCAGGGCTCTAGAGTTCAAACCCCATGTTAATGAGTTCTATTATACGGTAGAAAGTTTTTAGGGGCATCTCAACCTTTAGAGAAATTTAAAAAAATTTTCCCTTCCTTAACCCCAATAAAGGAGTCATCCGAATTGTTTTGTAATATGCACATACGATGTAGCTACACTGTGAAGCTGAAAAGATTATAAGAAAATTTTTTGAGATTTTATATGTGTGATGATGTTTTGATTATACTTTTTAAGGTTTATCCTGAACGAGAAAAAAAAAAGGATTTAAGAATTAATTAAAACATTTTAAGGAAATATTAGATTAGATATGTGGGAAGTGAAATAATCAATAGAAGCAAATAAATAAATCGACTATATCGGAGTTAGAGGGCAAGATGTACCTACTGAAAGCTGAAGTTGGCCAGAATTTTACTTTATTTTTGTATGTTTATACTTTTCACAGCCAACTTGAAATTGCTGATTTCACGTTGAAAAAAAATATAATCAATCTAATTAGTAGCGGATAGAGAAATATTTCTGAAATTTTAAATTGGAACACCCAAATAGCGTCAGTCTGGATGCGTGTTATACCTACTTGGGCTAATTTACATAAGGAAGACCAACTATGTCAAAAAATATGTTGATCAGACATGATGTATGTGGTGATATCACATCCCATTCAAGCCTGTAACAATTTTTAACAAGTAACCAAATTTGTATGAGGTCTCAGGTTACCATGATATCTCAGTTCACCAATTCTGAATGCTTTTCTTTCATTCAATTTACCAAGTTGATGAGAATCCTTTGGTACCTCTGCAGCGGCTGAAAATATAAAATATCTTTGAAATCCTACCAAAATGACACCATAATCATCTGCGTTTGAAGTACTTTGAGCATGTTGTCGTACGGTCTATTTTTCATCGCTTTTTATCAAATATATCAAGAAAAAATCGTAGATGTCAGCGCGCTTAATGAGATTAATTTTTCTGACCTAATGAGGTTTCTCAAATATCGAACATTCTAGCGTATCCAAGTCGTTTTAAATTGAGTACTTTCAATGTTCACCTCCGATATGTTAATATTTTTAGCAATCTCTAGTAACAATAAATTCGGATTGGATTCGAATTGATGGCATCAAATTCAATTGACCTTTCTGAGCTATATATATCTGCGTATGAGAACAAAATTCCCAGACCAGAATTTAATAAAATAAACATGAACAAGCTTGAACTGTTAGCTGTCAAATTACATAACAGATTTACCATTTTCAAAACATTTCCATATATTAGGAATAATAACGTAATGCTTTTTGGTGAAGTTAACAAAATCTAGTGACAAAATTGAGTAATAACTTTGCGATAATTTTCTGGTATTTTTTTATTATATTTGTAAATCACAATTTCCAGCAAAAACCCAAAAACCCTTTTTTTTTGTATTTGTTTTTTTTATTCTGAGGATTATTGTTGATTATTAATTCATTCACCAAAATTTATAACTAAATATTATTTGTTTGCATTTTAAGAACACTTTGGAGCAGTATTTGATAAAATATTGTATAATCTGTACGTTGATGAAAATATTAGGCACAATTGCACATAAGATTGAACTTTGTGTTCAATGCTTGTAGAAAAGGGCTCATTTTGGTGAATCAATCAGTGTTGGGCAAATGCAAATTTATTTTATTTTCCTTTGACTGGAATCGAACCCACAGTTGTTAGAATCGGTTTAAGATGGAGAATAGAAGAATTTTAAGAACTTTTATTTTTAACGATTATAAATCAAATCATAAATACAAGAGAAAAAAATAACCGCCTCGTCCGGGGTTTGAAACCGGGACCTTCCGCTTGCCGGTTGACTGCTCTTACCACTGAGCTAACGAGACAGATGATTTTCCCTCTTGCATTTCTTAATTTTTAATTAGTCTACTAAGCCACGTTTTGCTTTTACCTGGCAGGGATATAGCCGTTTTGGTAAAAAAAAAATGTTTATTGCTTTTTATTTTACAGTAGAGGTAATTCTGGACATTTTGGTACCAATTTTAAGCAAATCACACTACTTCAAGTGAGTCAAATAAATTTTTGAAATCGAACACTCCAGGTTGATTTCAGTACCCGATGAGCCTCATTACACAAACACATGTCATTTTCATGTTATATTTACCTTTCAGCCTTTTTATTGATATTACCAGGATATTATTATTCAATGTGAGTTAGGTAGAAATAAAACTGCATAATATAATGTATATATATAATATTATATTGTCAAATATTATACATAATATTATTTCTCAAAAATTCCCAGCTACATATGAAGGCTCTCCTTCGTCTTCTTCGAAGGCCTCCTCAAGTTTCTTCTTAGCTGTAGATCGACTCTGACGTGCCTTTTTTACCAATATTTGGAACTGCGAATCCGCCATTTTTGCCCTTGTGTTGTCAAATGTTTGGAGTCCCTTTATACATAAGACTCCAGGACGAATGCACAGGGCCATGAAAACTTTGCATCTAAAAGTATTTAGCATAAAAAATTACATAATATTCTAAATATAGGTATGAGTTTGAAATATTTAACTTCCAATATTGCCTTCATTGAACACAATTGTGCATCGTCCACCCCTAGTTTTAGCTCATATCGCATCACAAAAGTGTCCTTTGGAATCCTCTCCCATATCACATTATTGAAAGACTCATTGGGATTGTGAGTCTTGCCCCTCACACATTTTTTTCAATAGTTCGTCTTTCGACAAATCTTCGAAAACAGGCTTTATTGTGCGCATTATGGCCTCTGGGACATGACTGTACTCCTGGTTTTTAGCAATTCACTGCTTATATTTGCACCATATTTCATCACATAATCCATGATTAGGGGACTAATCCGATGAAAGTAGATGGTAATATTCGGCCCACACAACATTTTTCATTTTCAGAAGATCCTCCGTATTTCTTCTTATCTCCAAACCATAGTATTATTATATTATTTTCATTTTTGTTTTTCTTTTTTTTTTATATAGAAACAATTAGTTTTTAGATTTTCCCACGAATTTTTTTTTTTTTTCAGCAATAATATTTTCTTAAGTTTTAAATTTATAATTGACAATTGTTAATTTAAAAGATTCAGAAATTAATAGCTTTGATTCATACCTGGTTCTATCATGAAAAGCATACCTGCATAAAGCAAATTAATACAGATGTATATTAAGAGGGTATACCAGTGAAAATTGAAAATTGACCTTCGGCTTGCACCCGATATCTCGAAAACAGGTGTGTCTTTTTATTCCAAATAAATTTTAATGTTTAGATAAAGGTCCAATTCGTGAGATAAGAGTAGCAAATTTCTCAAAATTAATCAAGAAATTATTATATAATTATCTGAAATTTGTAAAATTGTTAAAAACTGTCATCTCTTGCACCACTTTCCAGCTAAGTGAAGATTTTGATATAAATCGAAAGATGTGCCATAAAAGGATGAGATAAGTTTTTTACTTTTTCTTTTTTGGATCTTTTGGGGTAATATTTTACATAAACAAAAAATGGCAAAATGAACACTTTTCGATCAAAGTTTTAACAGCGTTCCAATGTAAATTAATAGTTACAAAGTATCTAAAATTAAACATTGTAATGTTATTTACTCGATTTTGCATAAAAATTGCAAGAAAACTTATGCTTACAGCGTAATAATAAAATAAAACAATTGTCAATAAATGATATTATCATGGACACACTTGCTGTTTTGTGTGGTATTACCATGGACACACTTGTTTTTTTGTATACAAAAGTTTTGCTAGGTGGCGCGTGGCGCAGAAAGCTTATACAATGTACTTGAATGTAGTTGACGTGTACCTGCGAGCACCAAAGGACAAACACTAGTGTAAATAATTTACTGATGTTAGTGAGATTGCACATTATCTTATGAAACTATAGGATAATTTTCAGGTAGTGTGAACAGGAAAATTAGCCTGAATGCGATGATGATGACGAAAGGTATTCCTAAATACATATATATAAATAGATACATGGTAAAAATTCAAACGTTATCACAACTTAATTGAATATTTATTGAAATATTAAAAATTTATGTAGTTTTGAAATTTATTGGTCTCTTCAGAATTTTTTTTCTTTTTATACCCTACTTGTACAGATTGGTTACCATACGAAATTACATACGAGCATTCATGTAGGGTAAAATAAGAATTGGTCTTAGATCAAATCTGATATTTTTACTTATTTCAAAATAATTTTATTGTTAGATGAGAAATCTTCTTCGTATAACTTTTACTATGGCAAAGTATTTTTCAGACGAGTTGAGACAAATTGATAGTGTCATCACAGATTGATTTAGTTCTTTATTCATTATGATGATATGGAAAGGTACAATTTTTCATTACTATCAAATGTTTCATCACTGGTTATTTCGCATTCGACAAATTGACTACCACATTAACCAGAGACTTTAGAAAAGTAACCAGATATAATTTTCATTTGAATTTTGCATATTTTATTTCATTGTTTGCAATCGTGTGCATAATTTTTTGCTAATATGTATATTAAGAAAATTCGTAATTTTACGACATTTAATTTTTTTTTTAATTGAGCAGGTAAGTAGTGCGCTTGTAGGGGTGTATACAACGTACACGATTGATAAATGATTGGTATATGCCGGAAACCATTTACGAGTATCTTCACCAATAAGACGTGGGTTCAAAAACTGAAGAAAAATTTGATTAGATTGGATATAAGTCATCAACCCCACACCGTACCCTAATAACAGAGTGGGATAAAGTAAACGAAACTTTGTTCTTTTTGCAGTACCACGGGCCACATGGATATTTTACTCTGCATGTATAACAACATTGCTTGTGAAAATCTGTATTCTTATTTTAGGGTTTTGCTTAATACATAAATTCTATCATTAGTTTAATTATTGAAATTTTTGAATTTTCAAAATATTTGTAAGGTTTTTTGATAAAGTTATCATGCAAAATTGTATTGTCAATTTCAGTCGCTTTAGTTTAGATTTCAAATTTTTACAATAATTTAATCAGCTGCAACACTTTTAACTAATTTCTACAAGAGGAAGGAAAACAGTAATTTTAATTTCAGCAATCTTGATTTTTTCTTATCTTGGATTGAAATTCTTTAACCTTATCAGCATTATTTATTTGTGGCTGGTTTTTTAGAGCTATTTTAGTACGCTTATGAAATTTCGTATCATTATGCCTCCCAATATGAGACACATTCTTCTTCTTCTTTGTTTTTTTCTTCTATCCATTTATCTTCTGCCATACGGAGTGAAATTTTTTACCACGTTTATTTTGTTTATTATTAGCATTAACTTTTGGTGGCGACAGAACAACTTCCATAGAATTTCCATGGGTTCTTAATGTGTCCGGTCGTCTTGCTCCAAATCTATCGTTATACTAGAAATTCTGTTTTCTATATTATTTATATTTGTTGAGTTTTGAGCAATTGTTCTAGATTGCCTTTGGTTTTCGGATATATATTTGTCGGACGAGATTTTTTTTTTGTTCTAAAGGACTGTTAATAGGTGCCATTTCAGAAGAGAAAAAATTATGTCCTTGGTGAAAAAAAAAATTACAGGATCAAGTCCCCAAACCCACTGAGATCCCAACTTGAAAATTTACTACTTACTTACTAACAATATTATGAGCAATAATTTAAAAGAGATTGTGTAAACTGCAAGTTCCTTGAATTTCGTATTTTCCAAATTGAGAACTTTTGCCAAGTTTTATATTGTTTTATTACAAACATTCAATGTTTTTACAACACTTGAATTAAAGTAATCAAAAAAAAATAGTTAAATTAAATCACTAAATGCGTCCACGGAATAATTAACAAAAACGCAACCTTCCATGAAAAATTTACTGTTAATTGGATTTAAGAGCGAACGGCAAGCGATGCGGTCTTAGTTATTGTGAGAAGGAAAGAAGAAGAAAATAGGAAATCCAAAGGATAGAAAAAGGAGAGGAGCCATTTAAATAAAACATTTTCTGGACAAGAATAGAATTTTCTGGAGTTCTGCAGTTCTGAGTTTTTTATTCATTTCATTATCATCAATCAAAGCGTGTAATGAACGAATCATAATGGCATGTAATAATATGGGAAGTATGAAGAAATAATAAGCGGAGTACTTTTATAAAAGGAGTAGTACCGGTGAACACTACTAGTTTTCGGAGTAAAAATTCTCCGATGGGAATACAAACGACAGCACTAATCGTCACCAACGACACTACAGAGTTATTTAGTGAAGGGTTAGTGAGCGGATAAAACTTATTTAAAAAATGTTGATGCATTTTTACAACACATAAAAAAAGTTTAACATAGATTTTACCTCATTAAATCTATATGGTCGGTTTATGCTGTTTGGTTCTTTGATAAAATTCTAAAATTATTTTTAATTTATCGTAAATAGTCAAAATCATATTTACTATTTTAACCTCTCATATATATTGCTGAAAGATTAAACTTTATTTTAGGACCTTAAAATACTGATTTTCTTAAATATTTCTCGCTCAAAAGGATTTTTAATTTTTATTATACAAAAATGCACCAGTCATCAAGGGCAACAAATAGGTTAACCTGATCAAAGCACGATTTTGTAGATATGCTATATTTTTACAGTTAATAGAATTTCATTGACATCTTCTAATCAGCCTTTGTCTATATTTTCGTCTGGTAAAGTTTTGTTCATATCCGCATTCAACTAAGAAAAATTTCTCGTATTTGAAGATATTATTAAAACATGAGCCATAACTAGTCCTAGTCTTTTGTTAACACCTTTGTTTTTTACTCATATTTACCGTAATGTCATTGTTCTCCCAAATCCTGGTAATTATCTAGCATGTACCTATGTAATGTGTCTTGCCGGTATCCCTTGACCTACCCTTCATGCATTATTAAGGCCAATCAAACCGTCTAACTACATTAATCCATAGACAACTCTGCAAACCCTGAGATAGAGGGTAGCACAAATAATGTCAAACTTAATTTTCAAAAAGACTCTTAACTGAAGTATAATACTTTCAAAGATGTCAAAATGTATAAATAAAATTATTGTTAGAGCCTCACAGTTCTCAGAGTGTTAATTTTTTCAACAACCCTTCACTTAAGTGCTAGTCCCATCACCTCCAAATGTGTAACAGCGTTAAAATTAAAATGCCTACACCAAGAAAGAGAAAATTTCTACATTAACTAACGCAACGCCTTAAATCACTTTAAAATCACTCCAGCAATTGTGCTCCCTTTTTTTGTTTTTTTTTTTTTTAAGGATCAAGGCTTTCACAAGCATCGTTTAATCTACATAATTTCACGGCTTTTACACTCAAGTGACTGTTAAACCCCCGTTGTCAAGTTCAAAAGGATTTTTATGGTGACACTTGGAAATGAGAGAAAAATAATGAAAATATATGCGAAATGGATGCCGCCACATTTGCGATGAAAACTGCTGACGACTACGGGCGACGACGAAGACATTAGTAAATTTTGGACATCAACAGCTTTACGTGACATATGAGAAGAATGTCATTTTTATCAACTTTCAACATATCTATATAATTTTGACAGATTTTATGTGTATGCATGTGTGGGTGTGTGTATAATTATATTTGTGTTCCTTAAAATTTTCAAATAATTGCAGAAAATCTTTAAACTAGCATAGCTATATGTTTGGGTATAGCAGGTTGCGTGACATTGTCACATATAATTACAAGAAACGCTTCATTTGAGGAAACACATATCCAAACACACTAAAATATGTATATAAGTTGTGTGGAGAGCTATCCTATGAATAAATGAGCGACCTTAATTCAGTATTGTCTTTCTTATAAGTTAAGACATCCTCCGCCCAAGCGAACAGACGGAAGACATGCAAACACATAACTTAGTTATTCAAAGAGCCGGGCAAATAATCCGGGTATGAATTCATAAGGCCCTGTCCTTGCATGTTTCATGATTTATGTGATATCCGCAAGTTCCATGGTGTGTCGACAACTCCCCAATTTCTTGACATATGTTCTCCGGTTGTTGACATTTCCAATTGTATTTATAACCAATTTGCGGATGTGAATCCATTGTAAGTATATGTGGTTGGGTTTGGGGTCGTCGATTGCCAAAGGGCATGATGATAGACAAGATATTTCGTTTCGTCATCTACAAACTACATATGACAAAAGCTCGATTACTTGGAATTGTTCTGTCGTCTGTCTGAGCTGCGAGCAAACACCTTTCTGCCGAAAATTTTCAATGGAGAAACTATTTGTTAAACTAATTACTATTGTCGATAAGGAACCTTTGTCGTTTATTTAAAGAAATCTAATTTAATTGCGTTTAGACAGACGCTGGTAACAAATATTTTGATTACTTTTACTTTTATTGAAGCCCAGTAGATGAAAACCATACTGAAAAATAATAATATAGCGCTCTCAACCTGATTTTTAAAGAAATCTAGATGAGGCATCCGAGCGTTCAAATAACTAAGTTATATGGATCCGAAGTCCATAATTCCATTATTTATGGTTAACAAATTGATCTATGAGCTCCCGCCAAAAATAAATCACTGGAAAGAAATATGTTAATCTCTTCTTCGTTAGATCCTCTAAACCTTTGGTAATTCTAATAAAAACTATAGTTTTGAAACTAAATGCCCCTAAAAAATATAGTTTCACACACACAATTTTGCTTTCTGGATTTAAATAATGTAAGCCTTTTTGGCTAGAACGAGCTTCCATACAGATTTAGTAATACAGCAGAACCAAATGGATCACAGATGGACTTCAGTGATAGGCTCCAGATAAGCCAAAAGTTTTATTACAGGACCTAACCAAAGAAGATCCTGAATCTTTTAAGGCTATCTTGGAATCAACTTAGAATCATTACAAGAGTCTTAATCGAGCACTGCAAACTTAACAAACACATGTATCAGATAGGCATATCCTCCACTGATGTATGTAGGCAAAACCCTCGAGAATACTTCCCGCCATGAAACAGAAATCTATATGTGTGCGTGCTAGTCCAATTCTCTAAATTGTTTTATATTGATTCTTATGGAAAAATAACTAGGCCATAAAGCTTAAAATACTATCCACACAGGAAAATAGTCTTCCAGTAATTTTAAGCTTTTCTCCTTACCTTCTCAAGGTTACAGTATCAGTGTTGCCAATAATTACTTTCTAAAATCGGCTAAACAGATTTTACAAATCGGCAAAACAGATCAAATCGGCAAATTCTAAATTCAATTCTATACAAAATAATGCAAACTCCTCGAATGAATGTAAATGCCAAACTAGCAGAAAAAGGTCTCGCCGAGAGTATTATGAAGTGGTGTACTCTTTTCCTGATTCCAAAAAATTCCTCGGGTCGTTTTTGTCGCCAGAAAACTCATTTTCATGCATTTGGGTCACATACATCCCAGTTACTACATTTCGCATATATTTCTTGCCATCTTTCTTTCAGGGAAATGAGTGCTCTGTTGTGAACATTTTTCTCATAGGAAGTCATTTTCCACGACGCACCAATTTCGCACAATCACGAACGGAAAAATCGTCTTATTCGTCCAAAATACATCCGACGCCAAAGCACCACACCACACCAAATGAAGTTTGCGTCAATCCTAAAATCGGCTGGAGAAATATCAAAATCGGCTAAGGTAAAATTTTTTTCGGCTAATGAAGTTGAAAATCGGCCAAATTAGTCGATTTACGACTCAATTGGAAAGGTATAAAAATTTTATTTCTGTTCGGAAGATAAGAAAGGAAGCCTAAGGTTATCAGAACAACATTTTTCTATATGAATAGTAGTTTTGGGCCGAAGAACTATTCAAATCAAACTTTTGTCTGTTTTCCATAACAACGCTGCAAATATTTTAGAATGTTAGGACTCCGCTGAGGCTCTCATGTGGTAGTGAGGGAGTCTGTTTCATGGCTTGTGTTGTAAAGTATTCTCGAGGGTTTTGATGTAGGCTATTTTTCGCAGTACACGGAGTATGTGGTAATGATCAATACGAAGCAATTACACAATCTAGATTCCAGGCTTTTGGCTTATACATACTTTCTAAAGATACTGCTCTTCCTAGGAAGAGTGGAATTTTTGGATGAACTGTAAAAGAAGCGGTGCAAAATAAGCCAATGATTTTAAAAACTCGCTGTACTCGTTAACTGATTAGGAATGAATCTGATTTTGATCAAAGCGTTATTTAGATAGAGACTCCAATTATGGCAGGCCTATCTATAAATATATCGTTGTAACGTACAGATTCAATGTCCTTTGGTTGTGTCAACCTGCGATTTACTTAGGTACTGTCTATAGTTACTTTTTCTTTAGAATATATAGCCAAACTAATATTTGTTATAGTAAAACAAAATTACATTAGAAGTATGGTTCCTAAAACCATTTTTCAAGAAATTACTGTTTTATATAGACAGTTACCACTAAAATAGTATTAAAATGGAGAATAATACTAATTTGTAAGGACAGAAGAATGAAATGAATTTGACTATGGAAAAACTACCAAATATAGTTTAGTTGGAGCTGAGACAACTTACAACTAGATGTGAAAAACTCCATTTAAACCAGGACCACTTTTTGAAAGCTCGTTAACTTTTTACTCAACCAAAGAAAGCTTTCATTGCGAAGAATATATGTGACGTAATACAGCAAGGGAGAGAGCTTTCTATTAGAGGGCCATTAGCCCGTTTTGATTCGACCGCTTTCTTGTGAATTTTGAACATCTAGATGATAGTTGTGTCAGGTTGGGGGTACAGGGTGTCTCAGAAAGATCCGTATATCCGAGAGTGAACAAGACGCAAACAAGGCTATGTAGGTGGGAGGAGGGATAGTTGCCGATTGTGGGAAGAAAGCAATCCAACAACGTTACATAAATGGCCTTTCACAGCCCCAAAGTTACAGTTTTGGCCGCAACGTCGGCAAAGTGAATTTTTGGACCTTACTTTTTTGAAGATCATTGAGGTAATTACGGTGAATTTGGCCCGCTATATCGAGATAATACGGAATTTTGTTGGTCCAAAACTTCAAGAATATGAGCATTACAATCGCCTCTCATGGTTCCAGCAAGATAGAGCCACGGCGCATGCCGCTTACAACTCGTGGCAGCACTGCACGAATTGTCCCCCGAAAGGTGATTTTGTGACATTGAGTGGTCACCACGGAGCGCTGATTTAACCCCACTTAATTTTTTCTGGTGGGGCTATCTTAAGATTACTGTTTACGATAATGATCCACGATGTTTGGTAGATTTAAGAATAATAATTGAAGAAAAGATATGGTTGATTCTTCAACAACTTCAACGAAAAATGTTCGATAGTATCCGCAAAAGGTTTGAAGAGTGCCATCAAAAAAAGTCCGTTATTTAACCAATGAAATATTTTAAAAGTAAAGTTTCGTTCTCTGTATATATTTTGGTAGGTATCTATAAACATTTAAAATAAGTTCCTGAAACGAAGACACCTTGTATTTTCGAATTATTTTTTTTTTTTTGTGTTTATATTTGTATTTTGTTATCTTGCGCAACAAACATTGCGAAGCCAATGCGAATTCAAATGAGATATGAAAGAGTAACTTAGATCGGGAGCAAATGTCGCCAGAACATTATATCATATTGGTGGTATTTCTTCGAATTGATAAATTGAAATGTGTCCAAAGTGAATTTGAATCTACTGTGGTAGCGATAACTTTAAAAATTCGGAAATGAAATTGTTTCTTGATTATTAGCTATGTTGCTGCATTAAATTGGTGGAATCACTTCGGCTCTGTTTGTAGTCTTAAATGTAGCCTATCATTTTACTCTTAATGTTAAGTAAATGTAGTTTTAATTGCTCGCATTTTACAATTCACTGATACAAAACATATGCACGACAAATTTTTGTTCTGTTCACACTGAACTGCAAACTCAGAATGCAAAAACAGAACCAAAATTCTTGAAAATGTGAAATTTTCAAAAATTTGGGGTACAAAACTGCTGACATGCACGTGTTTATTGTAAGATAAATAAAAGAGAGCAGAATAAATGTTCGCGTTCGTTTCGCTTTTATATCGCCTCGTTAAAATTTTAGCTGTTACGGACGTTCGCCAAATTATTTGCTGGGTGGCATATATATATGTACAAAAGTTCTATTTATTATATCATATACTTCCTAATTTCGGGAGAGGTTCCACCTTTAACCTTTCTATGGTTTGTGGGATGCAGGTATTACATGACCTAAAATGCTTTAGATTCCAATAACAGCCTTGGTTATGACCTTGGTTATACTCTTGCCAAACTGATCAACAATGGTACCATAATGGTTGCAACAGTTTTTAAATAACGTAGAACTGCTAAGGAAGATTTTACTATTTCCATGTTTCAAGTCGTACTAATTTGCTGATGAAAGTAGTTGACTTTGCATGCCTTGCATGATTTTCATTCTCAAGTCGACGACTGACATCAGGATTGAGCTCAATTTTGATAAAATCTAATTATTGTCGCTTTGTTACACTTTAGTGAAATCTTGGGCTTATAGCAGGGTATGCCAGACTGTTGTCATAGTTTCAATTTAGCTCAAGTACTGTTCATCTAATTAGAAGCTATTTACTTATATAAAACCACTTTGATGTAGAATCGATTTAATTTTCAGACAAGTTTTCATGGTATATCGCAGACCAATCTAAAATATCAAAGGATTTACTTTAACTGAAAAATGACATGTTATTAAATTGACTTTATTAATGAAGTCCATGATATTAACAATTAATACCATAGGCAAACGGGCAAAACCAATAATTGGAAATCCCCAAAATCGCTCTACTTTTGAATTTAAATTTTAATTATTAAAAATGTGCTGTCAAATACTTAGAAAAATTTACAGAAATTTAATTTTAGTTGAAATAATCTTGGCTAGTTAGATTTTTGCATAATTTTGTCACTAATGATCATTGATTTAGCACGCTTGTTTAGGGTATAACGTAGGACACAAAACACAAGGATAAATTTATGCAATGCATATTCCTAAAAAAACGGATTCATGTTAATTAATCAACACTAGAATAAAAACAAAAATTTCTTTTAGATTTTCACTGAAATTAAATTCAATTGAGTTCAGCACGCATGATAAGATACGTCACTTTAAGTAATTAAAATCTTCCACCGTAATTACCTAACAATAAACTGAAAATACGCCTTACTATATAGGTTTCCAACTAAATAATGTAATTTATCTATATACTCTATATATATATACACCTATAGAGAGATGGCTAATTCCGGGGCAGCAAAAGTCTTCTTGCCAACGGTTAATCTTAATAAACTCCCAATCATCCTCAGTCCAAAAAAAAACCATTATTTCTTCTATCTACAGTGCGGTTGCAGACGACTGGCTTAATTTTGTATAAATTAAAATTTTCTATAGGGTTTCCTTCTCTCGAGAAGGTACTCGTATAAGGACGAGAAAGGACGTGGCAGAGATAAGATTCGAAACCGTTAGGGGATATACAACCTTCGAGACCTAGGCTGAGTGTTTTGTATTGATTTTAATGTTGTCCTTTAGACAACAATTACCGAAGTATAAGTGCGTAGATAACAATCATTTTGTATTGGAAAAATCTTGTGTGTGGTTGGGGGAGAGCTTTGAAAAATGTTCATTTGATTTACGAGTGAAGTTTTGATAATGTTTAGCAGAGAATACAGTACCTCTTAAAGGAGATTCTCTTTATATGTATATATGGTATATATGTACAATCGATTTTGGTCGATAATTTACTGTTCTTTACATTTTGGTTATAAACTTCCGTTTTGAAGGAATAAAGGTGTAGGTAGGTACAGAGAATTGAAAACTGAATATACAAGGCAAGCATCTATGTGAATGGAAGAGAAAGCATTTTCCTATGGGGAATACTTACTTGTGTTATATTAAATAAGTTTTCTAGCAGGTATTGCAATTTATGGTCTAAATAAAAGAAAATATACAATGCGAGATGTATCAGTGGGGGATATCTGTAAAGTAAGTAATTAACGTGTATGAAGTAAGAGATTTGTGTTGTTGTTTTAAATCTATCATTGCTATCACTGACTTTAGTCCAAGTTATGCTTGAAAAAAAAATTCTTAGGGCTTGCACAGGGCTCCATAGAAGAGACAACGGAATTAACTTTCACAAGGAAGTAGTGTACGAGGCAGCCAATATCAGTCCTATCAAAGAGTATGTATGTAAAAATACCTTATCACCACAATCCAATCATAAATAGCTTTCCGGTTTGTGTCATACTAGAAGACTATAAATACATATCACTCCTGCTCTTAGCAAAGCCGGACGCTCCAGGATGGTAGAGTAAATTTCAATGACCAGATAGATAGGTGATTACTACCGAGGGTAATCACATATCAGCCCACAAATTCTTCAGTCTCTGAAAGAACTCAGCTTTTAGGAACTTGCGAGTCTTAAGATTCCACAAAATCCTCTAACTAAGCTGTCAAATATTTACTTAGCAAGGTCATCCAAAACGTGCCGATCTGATTTTTTAAAGTATATCTGTTCTGCCCGTAGTTAGAGCGAACACGCAAATAATGAAGAAATGTGATGGAAGTTATAACCTTGGTTCAAAGTCAATAATTTCGTAGCTTAATTCTTCGGTTCACCAAGTTTACTACACTGTAACTCTGCTCCAACTAGATTTTTTTAAAATCAATAAATGCTATAATCTGTAATTAATATATGCCTGATATTATGATTTCAAAACCACAATTATAATTTAAATTTATCTGTAAGGCTAAATTTAATATTGAATAAATATGAAAGAATAATTAAGATTAAATTAAATTTATGTTAGAAAATTTTATTATATCTGACAATGTACTCACCAGCTCAGTATTAGGTACTAGATCAAATTGGTTTTCTAATTTTTTGAGGTTTGGAATTGGACTATTCTTTATTCTAGTGGATATCCAGAATAAAGTGAGGTTATTAATTCTGACTGCGGTCGATACCCGCAATAAGAATGTTTATTCGGTTGAGACCCGTAATAAAGTGCTTTATGTTAGTAAATTTCTTATTCGGTCGATACGCATAATAAAGTGGTTCAGACCCGTAATAAAGTGGTTTATGTTAGTAAATTGTTTATTCGGTAGATACCCGCAATAAGAATCTTTATTCGGTGGAGACCCGTAATAAAGTGGTTTATGTTAGTAAATTTCTTATTCGGTCGATACCCGCAATAAGAATCTTTATTCGATCGAGACCCGTAATAAAGTGGTTTATGTTAGCAAATTTCTTATTCGGTCGATACCCACAATAAGAATCGTTATTCGATCGAGACCCGTAAGAAAGTGATTTATGTTAGTAAATTTCTTATTCGGTCGATACCCGCAATAAGAATCTTTATTCGGTGGAGACCCGTAATAAAGTGGTTTATGTTAGTAAATTTCTTATTCAGTCGATACCCGCAATAAGAATCTTTATTTAATTGCTATTCAAAATAAAATTTTTATTGTAGTCGATACCCAGAATATATTTAACTGTCAATTAAATAAAGTATCTAATCTGTGAATAAAATTTAGAGCACTTGGAAATAACACTAGGAAATAGAATACAAACTTGATCACTGCACTGCCAAACTGAAAAAGAGAACGAGTCAAGTCAGATTCCTATTTATGTAGCCATGCTCAAGGCACCAAAGAACGTTATTCAAAGGCACATGTCAAATTGGCATAACAGCTGCACTTCGTTTTCTATTGTTTAAAATGAAAAAAAAAAAAAATTAAAAAAAAATTATTTGTAAATTCTATTCAGTCAGAAATATTCGTTGTCTAGTGAATTTTTTCTAAATAGATTTTTATTTTCAACTTACCAAGTGCAAATGCATTGTACTACCCATGTACAGTTGTTTCTGGCTGGCTCACTTCACTGCAGCATTGATAATTTGAACTTCTGGTGATATTTCGCTTTAGATTGACAAAAAAAAATTACCATGCGTGAATGCAATGTACTGCCCGTGGACAGTTATCTGGCTCATCTCTCTGAGAAATTGTTACAATTTACACCGAAAATATTTGTTTCTTTAGGTCGGTATATACATGTGTCGACAAGTAATTTCGCTAATATTCAGGATTCTTATCAATCCTGAACAATATCAATTGGTTTTAATTGTCTACTTAACGTCGCTCTGGCCTTAGTAAGTTGCATATCATGTGGTACGAGATTCCCTTTACGAACATATTGGTCAAAGTAAGAACGCTGCCCATACTATGGGATCTACATCGCGGTATTAGAAGATTCTTATGTCTAATCGACTGCAAGAAACTCAGCTTTTCAAATAGGTATCTTGGCTACTGGCTGAATATGAGTCGATGTAAAAACTTTAACCTATATTGAATTGCTTCTAATGAGCAATCCAGGAAAGAAGTTATGTATGGGGAGATATGACTACCTCGAGATAGTTTATATATAAAGCGAAGTACATCATTATAAGCCATTTGGAGCTTTCTCTGCCAGACGGAGTCTAGCAATGAAAACATTATACAGCCATAAGTAAAGCAGGGAAGAATTAGGGATTTGACAAACTTTTTACGAACATGGAGTGCTAACAACTCTGAGTTTAGTCGTAATATCCTTAAACAGACATATGTTTTACCTAAGGTAGCACAACAAGAAAATTTTGAATTGAGTTCAAAGCCACGACTTTTTGGAGAATCAATGTAGACAAATCTCATTTTATTGAGAAATATGGCTGGTAAAGATAGAGAATCGATTTTTTTCCTAAAAAGTGACAGGCATGTAGTTTTGTTAAAATTTAAGTCTGAATTTATTACGCAAACACCAGTTATAAATGCGTTTTAGATCATCGTTTAACCAGTATACACAGTCTTCCATTAAGCCTATGGGTCTGGTTAAGTACATCTGTACATCATCAGCATACATATGAATAGATACATCTACGACGGCATCACGAAGATCATTTATGTAAAAACTGAATAATAATGGACCTAATATATATCCTTGAGGAACACCGCTTTATAAGAATGCTATATCTGAGAGCTGTTCATGTACTCTTACAACTTGGCTGCGCCTATTTAGAAGGCTACAAATTAGTTTAGCTGCTGATGATGAAAAAGAAAATTGACGAGACAGCTTTTGCAGCAAATTACCATAGTCAAACGCTATCTTGAAATCAATTAGTGCTAATATTGATAGATGGTCATTATCTAAAGCATCTTGAATGTCTGATGTAACTTTAAACATCGCTGTTTCACAGCTATGATTACAGCGAAATCCTAATTGGCAGTGGGTTAAAACACCCTTACGGTCTATATATTTCTTGATTTGGGAATGCACCTTTTCAAAGACTTTGGTTAAGAAATAGAGAAGACTAATTAGACGACAGTTACTTGGCCGAGAGCAATTAGACTTTTCTGGAATGGGTACCACTACAGCTTTTTTCCTAGCTATATCTGGCTTACGGCTAATATAGTTCAGCAGCTGTAGAGGGCAAGAAATCAATGCAACGAGAAAAGTTAATAACCCCAAAGTACAACTATGCAAGAGTAATACAAAAAAAGTCAACAAATCCCATTGAGGAACAAAGAGAATCCCCAGCCCCGGGAACGCCCAGATAATACATTTCTTATTGGTTCTTGCTACTCCAATTCATTTTATTTATGTCTTTACTCATCACCTGCTTAGGGCTGCATAAATTTGCAAGCATTTTGTTCCCCCTTCTCATTTTCCACAATTTTTATGATATTAATTTGAAACCTTCGGAAAAATATCAGAAACTATTCAGTTCAAATGCTACCGGGCTTAGATTTTTGAAAAAGATGTTTTTTTTTTTTTAGAAAATCAAAAACCTCAAAAGCCCGTGTTATTTTTCTCACCCCCCCCCCCCCCCCCCTAAATACATTTTCATGTACGCACCAATTTTTATTATTTTTCATACATAGGTTTTTCAAAGATATTAGTAAATGCTACCGGAGCTGTTTTCCTAAATTTGTTAATATTTGTCATGTTTACTTTTGTAACATTAAAATTGAAACCCCCTGTAATTTGAATGAAATTTATTGCAATAAGTTTACTTTAACATAAGAATGAAGATTGAGATAATTTTATTCAGTAGCTCAAAAACGGGATAAATCCCGTGAGTAGTTTGATTTATAAAAAGTAATTTGTAAACTTCTATCTTGATAAAAAGTGAATGATTTATTCATTTCAATTTCCAAAAGCTTCTCGTAGTGAAGACACGATCCAGTAGTCCAAGCAAATTCTCGGTTTTGTTTATATGTATGCAATTTTGAATAGGACTTTATAGGAATTATTGGTAAGCATTGGTAATGTGATTAGAACGGAAGCTTACGTTACTACTACATTGTCGAAATTTTGGAAGCTCGAAATCGAGAGCTTTATTTTCTGGCATACAGGCCTTAAAGCCTGAAACACAATTGGAGCTTTTAAGCTCAACTGAACAAAACTGATGTTTTTGACATATTATTTACATTTGCAACTGTAACTTGTTTATGGTAAGAACTTTTAACATTAGGTATAACATTAAGGAAAAATAGAAATTCATCTGATTTTCGAAAATTTCAATAAATTCATGTTTTCTTAAATAGTTTTCGAGATCTACCACTTATATGTAAAAATAATATTTTTAGTAGCTGTTTTGCTCTCAACTGTCTCAAAAAATGTGTAAACAGAACCCATTCACATCCGATATTTAACATTCGTACAGTTGGCAGTATTCAAAATTCCTTCAAGTTAGCAGCCATTGGACATGAATTTTGCAATTTAATCAAATCTTAAGCCAGTTTCAAGCTATCAAAGGAGCTAAAGCTCTAATTGTGTCCTCCTACACTGATGTACATTGCCAATAAATCTCAAGCTAGCTGAAAAGCTCCAATTGTGTTTCAGATACACTCGCCCTGTCTCTTAAGCCTCAAATATTGCCTTGTAAAAAGAGGCAGAGGCACAACAATTGTTAATGAAGTTAGGACAGCGAAGATATACTTTTGACGAGACATGGGGCATGCGTCAAAAAATTTAATTTCAAGTTGGTGTTGCAGAACGCGGATTTTGAATTTGTTGTTATTGTAGTTATTGTAATTGTTGTTTTTGTTTTAGTTATTGTTATTTGTTGCATTTTTTCACATTTTCACAGTTTTCGCGGTTAAAGCCCAGTGCTTCTTCAACTTTCTCTGTAGTTCAATATTATACAGAAATATAGCTGCTTAATGAGCAAAAATTCGATAACTCAGTCAAATTTCAATCGATTTTAGTTAGTAAATACTTATTAGATGCGGACTCGAATTTTCTATTAGTGATATGAATAAAAAAACATATTGTAGAGCAAAATAAGCCATTAAATTGTTGTCAAAGTTGAAAAATATGTAAAAAATGGTAAATTTCGAAATGTTTTCGACTGTAACTTCGTGAGCTTTCATCGCAACGAGATAAGGAACATAAGGTTGGAATGGCCTATCGCTCTTCTTAAAAAAAACTCGACATCGAATAAAAAATGGCGAAGTAATAAATTATTATATACATGGACCTACCGAATAACGGTTTTTTTTTTTGTCTAAAATGAGATTTTGAGGGTGTATGAGAAATTTCTAGTATGCAATTGCTTTTAGTTCCACTAGACCTACAACCTATACTATGTCTCGTCAAAAGTGTATCTAATTTATCTTTTTTTGTAACACAGTGTTATTTTTATAAGAACTGTTCTGTTTGACGATAATTGAAAATTAGCTCATCAACTGAATAAGGACAGATACATATTTTTTTTTTTTTTTTTTTTTTTTCAAATAAGAGAATGATATTACAACTTTTACAGAAGCTCAAAATAATTTTCGAATTGGGTTTACGAAACACTACATTTTCTAATATTTTACTGAAATTGGATCGTAATATGTTGAGTTATGCTTACTTTTACATTTGATAATTTTTTGAATGAAACATTGTTTTCTCAGTTATGTGTAAGTTTTTTTCAAAATTCTAAATCTTCAAAAATAGCCAAGAATAATAATTCTAAAATGAAGTGATCAATCAGCGATTACACTCAACTATGTTGTTACAGTTCCATAATTCTCTATACGAATAACAATCTACAATAAAAAAAAATTCCTCCTATAACTTCAGAGGTACTGCGCACATTTTCGATTGAACACCTGTTTAATCTTCCGATAATATTTACAATACCACACAGCCATAATAACATCTTCGCCATTTAGTACTTACTTACTAATCTTATAAATCTGATAAAAATATTTTTCCACTGTTAAAATCTATCTGCAAAAATATATTATCTGTGTATGTACATTACATATACATAAATCTGATGAAAATTTTATATTTAATCAGATTTATCAGCATATGCTACCTATACGCCCCCTAAAGAAATAATAAAATTGTTCAAATATTTTCGCATACCTCTATACTTGTTCTCAAGGGCCCTCCGAAAAACCATTGTCCAGAAGGACATCTATGCTCTCAGCATGGTCACATCTGTATGACTCCCAGAAAATCCATTTGCTACTTGTCACCATATGATTAAGAAAAGGGTTTCGCCTGCTGACAACCTGTGATGTATTTGTATTAGAATAAGCAAAAAGGGTTTACTTATAACCTCATATACATACATATGTACATCCATACAAATTATATATGTTTTAAGTCTAAAGGGAAGCTTTTTTGCTAATGCGACAACCGAGTAAAATTTTAATTTCCTTTACTTTACAGTCGAGGATAGTTGAGGGATTAAGGGAAAAGTCACTCCTTTATTTTAAAATTACTCGACTTTTGATTTTAAATATGTATGTGTATGCAGCTTATACGTACACACTTTTACTATATAGATTTTCAATATTTGAAGAAGAACTCTTTAAGAATTTTACTTAAAACAATTTGAAATTAATTTTAGGCGGTATTACTTACAATTTCGAATATTTATTTATTTATTTTTATTTATTCACTTGAAAATGTCTTTGTACATTAAGACAGGGTCTTTTAGGAGTACAAGCTTAAAATACTAATAGTTCACTGTATATTACAAACAAAAGGTACAATTCATGATTCAATTAAGGAAACTAAGATTACATTATAATATTGGAACAAAATAATAAACATTTACATATTATTAATTATAACAAAAAATAAAAAGGAATACAAAGATGGATTAAGTACCAAAAAGAGAAAAAAGAAATAACAAAAGAGCAACAAAAAAAACAAGACTATAAAAGAAGATATCTGGCTATGCAATCCGTTCAACAACATCATGTTTCAGGGACTTAAATGATTAAATAATTTAGTAGCAAATTGTTTGACAGACCTAATACGACGAGGACCACTAGGCAAGGAATTCCATAACTGAATAGCATGAATGTGGAAGAAGTGCTGACTAAAAGCAAGTGTGTGAGCACGCGTAACCAAAACAGTCGTTCGTAAGGATATGCAGAAACGTAACCTTTCAAACAAATATTCAGGCTTTTGTGTATAAATCAGTTTGTGCAGAAAAATTAAGATATTATAATTAATATATGTAGGCAAGGAGCAGCCAACCAATGTATGTGCATAGGCCGATATATGATCATATATTCTTAGTCTAAAAATATATCTTATCATGGAGTTGAAGGCTACTTTTAGTTTGTTAAGCGTAGTAGAATCAAGACGACAATACACTGTAGCTCCATACAAGATAAGTGGAATTAAAAGAGCCTTTACAAGCCTGAATCGAGCATCAGTGGGAGTGTATGCACTTGATTGCCAAAGATTACGCAGTCTGCTATATATCCTTGATATAACTATATCAATCTGAGAGCCCCAGGTGAGAGTTTTATTAAAAATTATCCCTAGATTACATACAGTCTTCACATAAGGAATAGTAGCTGCATTTATGGTTACTGGAGGAAAATAAGATGTATGTATGCTGCCTATACACTGATTTTCAGCAGATCATCATTAATACGTTCAACTGCATCTTCAATTAAACCAAGGCGTAACGAAAGATACACCTGAACATCATCTACATAAAGATGAATCTGGCAATTTGAAACTGCTGAGAAGATATCGTTAATAAATATTGCAAACAGAAGGGGACCCAATGTGGAGCCCTGAGGAACGCCACTGTGAACGCTAAGAAAATCCGACATTTTACCATTACAGATTGCAAGGACGAAAGGAGGCGATGAGCTAACAAAAATGAACTAACCTGCTCGGCTATGACTTTCTCCAGCACTTTTGATAAGCAGCATAGTATACCAATAGGTCTATATTCCGGCGATACTGACACAGATTTTTTATAGATGGGTATAATTTTTGCTCTTTTGTCAGTTTGCATCAAAAACTTATATTTCTCTCCGCTTGTAAATGTCACTGTTGCTGTCGAAGTGTCAGAAAAATCTCTTTTTGTTCCACAGCAACTGCCCAGAGATGGTGTTACAAAAGCCTTTCCAATAAAGTTTTGAAGATTAGTAATAAAATTGAATTGCCCACATTCAAAAGAGAATATTACATATGGCATATCCACTTCTGTATTTCAAACATGTCTTAAATCTTCCTTGTGTTATTTTTTTGTAAAAAGGAGATGGCGCTAAATACATTTGTCTTGATAATCCCTAGTAAAAAATTTTCATCTTCACCGCTATGTAAACTAGCACTGTTGCATCTGGAAATTGCGCATTTTTGGATGCGGGTGAGTTTTCTGATGTGTCCCGATGAGCTTTTCGATGAGTCTTTCGATGAGCATACGATGACGTTTTCATATTCAAAATTCATATGCGTTTCCACGAAATTATGATGAATGGCGTGTTGTATTTATTAAAAAAACAAGTTTTTACTTTTAACGCGTAATGCGTAGTTGAAAATGGCATTCGTTTAAGAAAGTTGTGTAAAGTGCTGTGAAGTGAATTATGTAACGTGAAAGCATTTTTAAATATTTTATAAATTTATTCTGGTATACGTTTTAATAGGAAAAATATATTAAAATCAAAATCGGAATTGTACGCAAAATCAGAACATGCAGACTGTTAAATTGTGTGTGCATGTTAATAAAGAAATTTACTTGAAATTGTGAAAAAACAAGATATTGATACCAAAATTTCACCTGGCCGAGCAGTCACCACGGTGATGATATTTTTCTGCCTGCCAAGTCGACGCGCCAACGCAATTCGGCCGCTTTTCCTTTTGGAATTCACAATTTCTTGGGGAGGTAAAGAAAATAAACGCCGTCTGACTTTGACCCGATGGTCAATAAATTTGATTTTTATTGGCAAAAAAATTTAACATTTTCCAATGCCGGTTTGGTTGTGTATAATTGAATTGTCATTGTCGCTTTAAGTTACAGTAGCTATACAAAGGCAACGCAAAAAAATATTATCACAAAATAAACGGGACACTAAAAAAATTCGTAAAAATGAAAAAAAGTTATAAAAATATTATAAAATTATGAACTTAAATGGGATCTCTTCTATTGAATTTCTTCAATACTTAGTAAAGTTTCAACCACTAAATTATTCGCCCGGTGTGAAAATATCGTAGTTTACTACTTCCATGACTAAAACGAATACATCGATGAGAGATCTAGTCTCGAACGTGGGAGGGAGTGCCGGTTTTTAATGGACAACTCAGTTCTTTCAAATTCAAATATAAAATTTTTATTCAAATTAAAAGCTTATAACTATATCACAAATTCATTAACAAAAATTCAGAACTAAAAACTAACCTACAAACTACTAAAAATTCAATATAAAAATTCAATAAAAATCCAAACGAAATAAATAAAAATAAACAAATTAAATTTCAAAAATAAAAATGATGATGCGCTTTCTCGCTCGTTGCTACTTCTGAAAAAGAAGAAAGAAGAAGATTTAAGCAGCTGTCATCAAAATAAATTTCAATATATATGCTTATCGACGACTGTCTTTGTTGGTGCGTGAGGGCACAAGGAAGTAAAATACCACTGCTCGTACGTGAGGGCAGAAGGAAGTAAAGTGCTATAATTGTTAACCTAGTCAGATTAGTCTCTGACAGTATTCTGAGCGTGCGTAGATGTGTAGCAATATGCTACTACAAAGAAGAAGAAGAGCAGATTAATCTCTGCAGCAGAATTATTCTTCTGTAAATATGAGCAGGAGATGTAGCAGATTATTCTCTGCAGCAGAATTATTCTTCTGCGTAAATGTGAGCAGGAGAGGTTTGCAGATTATTCTCTGCGCAGAATTAATCTTCTGCTTAGGTGTAGGAAGAAGTATTGCAGATTAATCTCTGCGCAGAATTAAACTTCTGCTTAGGTGTAGGAAGGAATATTGCAGATTAATCTCTGCGCAGAATTAAACTTCTGCTTAGGTGTGGGATGGAATATTGCAGATTAATCTCTGCGCAGAATTAAACTTCTGCTTAGGTGTGGGATGGATTTTTGGAAATGATAGGAGTTTCAGATTATTCTCTGAAATATAGAATTAATCTTCTATAATGAGGTTGGGAATATTCTTGTATTTAGATTAGTCTCTAAACCAGATGAGCTCTGGACCAAGAATGATTTTCTGCTGCGGCTCGTCGGCTTTATATAGCCGCCGCATCCAGTTATGAGCTCTCGCCTCTCGGTGTTGCCCTAGCAACGATTGATGCGATGTCTGAACGTACCTCATACTGCTGATTGACGTAATGTCAATTGCTGTCATCAACAAATGTAGGAGGAATGTATGTTTAAGGTAAGTTTATAATGTTTTTACATGTTAATGTTAAAATTAATAAACCCTTTTGTATTTTTTTAGATAATATTCTTGATTGGGGAAATCCTGGGACGCTGCTGTACTAAATAGAGGAATTGCCTAGATTTTAGATAAGTATTCTTGTTTATAATATTTTTAAGATTTAAATACGAGGAATCAGTGTTTTGGCATTGGGGAAAACATTGAGCGATATAGGTGGACTAAACAGGTTCTACTACATGCAGAAAAAGGCTTAAGTTTTTCTTCTCATAGCCTATCCTTTTTGTTATATGATCTAAGAGTCCAATGCACCACCCTACTTACAATATGGCCGCTTCAATCTTTCATTTCGTTACTTTCTTCACTCTTGAATTAGGTGTAGTCACTGACATGTATATAAATGGACTGCTTGTTGAATAAAAAATGCATGAAAGCAAATGGCACCACTTTCATATTCCTGTCTCTTTCCGTGAGAGCATACTTTCCCACTGAACTGTATCGACTAAGAACGAGAAATTGCTTGTAAAAATCCTTGAAAAAAACAATTTCTGCGACTCATAATTAAAATTTAACGATACAAATAGTCCCAAATACCTTTATGGTAAACTCGGTAAATCCCACTGACATGCATATAAGTAAATTCGCAAATAATTTAAATATAACGTCAGTTTACGACAGTTGGTAGCATTGACAGTGAGAGCATACTTTCTGAAATCAAAATTGGTGCCACATGAAACAGGAGATCAAGCAGTCCATTTATATATATGTCAGTGGGTGTAGTGACCTATATCTTCAAAAGCCTACATTACTTAAAGGTCATTTTAATTTTCTATAAGTTTCTATTTAACATTTGTTTTGAAATTCATTTCAGTTTTTTACAAGTTTGCTCTAGTTTCATTTGACATTTGTTTTAAAATTGCTAAAGCTCATTTTAATAGTTTTTAATTGTTTATAGAGAGTTTTCTGTTTCTATCTATCCAAGATATCTGTCAAACCTTTATTTGCAATATTAATTCAATAAGTCTCGGATTCTTAACTGATGTTTATTCGTAATTTTAATTCAAGAAATGTCAGATGGTTCAGTGAATTTTATTTGCTTTTATTTGCTATATTTTATTTGCGATTTTAATTTAATAACTCTCGGTCTGGGCACGAGTCCAGCAAGGGGCTTTGTGCTGCTACGTGTTGGTTAAACCTTTATTTGCGCGGTTTATTTGAGACGAACTAACTGTCGCGCACAATTGTACAAATATTACAAGAACACAAACTTTCCGAATATGAAAGGGTGGAGCAAACATTGGCACCAAAGTGTCCTTAACAATAATTCCGTGAAATATCTTGATGGTGCTTAGAATGATGTACAGCTAGATGAAAGGACAGTATTTCACCGCTGGGCCATATAATTATTGAAGAGGTATGTCGTTCTGTAACAATATATATGTACCATTAATTCATAATTATATATGTAGGGTGTAGGGCACGCATAAAAAAGGTTCATATTATCATTGTATTATGAAACGAAATTCATTCACCTGGCACTAAATTCATTCACCTCGCACCGATATCAAAAAAAGTAACAAATATTGTGATTTAAAAATTAATATTAAGAATCGCTTATAGCGGAATCGCGCTACATGTACTTCGCTGATATACTAATCAAAGAGAAAAATTTCTTTTCGATCAGAATGGCAAAGCGCTAAGGTAGCAAAGGTCACTACTTTATAATGAAATGATTGTTGACTCCCTGAATAAAACTATTATTTTGACTGTTAGATTCACTTCAAATTCTCCTTTTCCACCCACTGCACATCCGTACGAGAGATATGGTCGAGGTCTTTAAGTAGATCAACGTCTCCATAGCTGCAGGTCCTGGTGTCATTCTTGTCTAAAGCTCTGCGAAAGCTATTCTACTTGCCTTGTTCGACAGGAAAAAGTCCAGTTGCTTGAAAACTAGCTCACGTTCAGCCCAAGATAGAAAAGGGTAGCGATCCTTCAAATTATCGACAAATTGCAATCACTTCGATTCTTCCAAAGATTTGTGAATCTATTATTAGCTCCAAATTAATAAAGTATCTGGAAACTAATCGAACCCACAACGATCGCCAATATGGCTTTTTCTTTTCTTTTTCTGAATTTTCTTATGAACGTTCAAACCGTAGCTTTCACAATTTTGGTAAGTCCAAGTCTGGCATTCAGCCCTTTTAGGAAAATTTAAGCAATTGGTCTCTCTCGTCCTCTTCTATTATGGATGTAAAATGTTTTATCTGGTCGTTGAATACGAATTATAGTAGATGGCGTTACATTTGAATCTCAATCAGTAAATGCCGGGGTGCCTCAGGGCTCTGTTTTCTCTCCATTTCTCTTCTCAGTTTTCATTAATGATCAGATTTCTCTTATTTTCAATCCCATCCATTTTTTCCCATGACAGCACATTAATCGGCGCAACAAAAATATAAAAGCATCTTCATAGCTGGAATGGTAAGCATTACGTGCCATTTACTAAACAATCAAATACTAAAATAAATATGCATTCCAAAATTACTTACTATCCTGTGCCAGGTATGATAGATGGCTTTCGACACTATATAAAAACGCAAGAAAATTTAAAAAATTTGCACATGTTTAAAAGACGAAGGGCTACGACACCCAATCCACTATTAGTTACTACTTATAAGAAGACAAACAAACCATACAAACTAAACCGTACCATACTAAAATCATTCTGTTAAACTTTTACAACTCGCTTATTAAATTAACCGCGAAGGTTAGGTGGCACTTTGGGGGGAGGGGTCATGACCTCCGTGACCCCCCACTGTATTCGCACCTAGTTTCATGATATTTAATTATATTTAATGAAGCCTTCGATGAGTTTTACTAAATGCTTAATGGAATACTCACCTAGCCTAAATACTCTATATTGTCTTTTCACCAATTACAAATGCCTTGATGCTTTTCAAATTAATATTGCACCTTGAGGAGCAGGAAACATGATAAAGTTGTTCGCAATTTATACCAGGGATGCTTCCTTTTCATCGAAGTATTTCTCTTAAAATTAAGTTAGTATAAATGAAAACCCTGAAGCCTTATCATTTATATAAACCAGAAAATCTTCATCATTTTTCAAACATAAAACTTTTTAATTCAACTTAATTGATATGTCATAAGTCTACCAATAAATTAAACACTAAAACCAAAGTGAAATATTTGATACCTCTACAATAATGTAAACCATCCTTCCAATCCAACTAACTATAGCATAAAACATTTTTAAGCCCATTATAATAATTGCTTTCAGGATAGAATAATTTCTTAGTTCTTCGATCCCAAAAACTTACCCTTTTCTCGGAAAGTTTACAAACCAGGACCAATTAAGAAGCCTCAACAAGTCCAAGAGGTCAAAGAAGCCACCCACTCAAAAGGTAATTGCATAGTTTAAATCAATTTGTGTGGACACAAGTGTTTGCATCTACTCCTTTCCCATAAAGGTGTATCCAGAATTTAATACGGCCGGGGCGTGTTATGGGTCGAAAGGGTGCAATATGTCTTTTCTCAAAGTACATATATAGGCATACAATGTGATCGTACGTACGTGTTTGAAAATTATAGGTGAGTTAGCTTCGGTTTTCTTTGATTTATTAATGCAGTGCAGCAAGTTTGATTTTAATTGTAAAAATTCTATAATTGGGTATTTCAATTAAGGTTTTAATCATAATACGTACTTTAACCTTACTGACTAGTAATGACTGGCATTCAAAATTGATATGTGAGATTCAAATATCCTCATAGACGTTGGTTGGTATTTAGTAATTAATAAGAAATTGAGCTTTTATTCGAGATTATATTTAATTCGCTGATTCGAAGGCCATCTAAAATTTTTAATTAATGATTAATAATAAAATTATATTGGGGGACTTAGCAAATTAAACTAAATCAAAAGTTGACGTCTACACCTTCAGAAATATTTTATATGAAGCTGAAATACTGATAAAAGCATCTGAATATGATAGAATCAATTTAATTTCAATTTATATTTTGAATGTCGTATAAGAAATGCATTGATATCTTCTTTATATCTGCAAAGATAACAGGAACAAAGGCAAACGTATAATGTATATATAACAAAAATAAAAGTAAAATTCAAATTTAATTACTAATAAACCTAATAATGTAGTAACAAAGATCCACAAAGATCAAACATATATCAAATATGGCACACTAGTATAGCATCGTTCCTGAATTTTTTTAAAGTTATTCCTTTCAATCCCCGGCCAATAGAAAGATTGGAGTATAATTATTTAGACAAGTACCGAGGTATTGTGTCAGTTACTGGCTTTGTAGCCGCATCGACCACTAACTTTTGGACATCGGAGTTCACTATAGTGTAAACAGCAGGCAGTTCAGGATTTCATTCCTATCCTGATGAGATCGCCCTGCACTGCTGATTGAAACACAGAGTATGCTCTCAAAATTTCTTTATGCAAAGCTGCAAAGCCACTAACTCACACAGTACCTCGGTATTGATCTCTTAAAAATTCTCTGGCCATACGCAGTAGGCTGAAAATTTCCTGTAGACTCGTATATTATAGGGTCTCGAAATACTCACCCCCCCCCCGCATTTCTATATAATTATTTCGTTTAAAAATGCAAATAAGTTGACTTTTTGGACTCAGTTATTGAGTGATCAGAGATTAACATAGCTTTAGGGGACTAATCGTATACAATTTATATATTCGCCAATTTTCTAATTTTAGTTTAATTGTAATTTTCAAAATGAATACTGAATTTTTTAACTGTATCGACCTACCTAGGTGTATATGTTTCATATCTAAGATACTCGTAATCCACTTTAATTTGGCTATTCTAATATTTAATGACTTTGCTTTAATCATTTACCCTAGCAAATACAGATAAATTCTTAGATTATCCTAGTAAGGCACTCTTCGAAGTAGTGTATTAACAGTATTTTTCCTATGATAGCTAGAAAAAGACCAGCGCTAATTTTATGCGAAATTATATAGGACGACAGCGGCATTAGAATGAATCCAAGGAGTCACAAACAAAATACCACACCTCTGCGAAGATCCATATATTTCAATTTAAATCCAACATTTCAAAGCAACTTGTCTACATGTAACACTTTGGAGGTATTGGAACGAAAATTGTTTATCTATCCTGCCGAATCAGAATGATGAAATTTAAATCATATAAGGCCTCCACCACCCTCCAGATCATAAAGGGTTTTCCAATAAGAGGTGTTATTTTGATATTCAAAGAAAAATGCCATTTTTTGAGATAAATGATCGGATCTTTATTTCATTGTAAAGAGGAAGGTATGCCGTTAATAATGGAAAATAACATCAGCCAAATGACCACCACGACCACGCCTACAAGACCATATCCTTTTCATGAAATTTTCCATAACCAAATCGCAAAGTGGCTGCCCTATGTCCTCGATAGCCTCACGAATTCCATCTTTGAGGTCTTGAATCGACGCTGGGCTGTTGGCGTAGACCTTCTCATTCACGTGGCCCCAAAGGAAGAAGTCGCAAGGTGTTAAGTCACAAGATCTCGGTGGCCAATTGTGATCACCTCTTCGAGAGATAACACGGTCCGGAAACTTTTCCCGTAAAAGATCAATGGTTTCGTTGCTTGTATGGCACGTAGCGCCGTCTTGTTGAAAGTAAACGTTGTCCAGATCAATACCATCCAATTCCGGCCATAAAAAGTCATTAATCATCTGTCGATAGCGCAATCCATTCACCGTAACTGTTGCTCCAGCCTCATTTTCGAAAAAGTAAGGTCCAATGACCCCGCGGGACCATAAACCGCACCAAACAGTCACACGTTGAGGATAGAGAGGCTTTTCAACAATAACTCTTGGATTTTCCGAGCCCCATATGCGACAATTTTACTTGTTGACGAAGCCATCGAGGTGGAAACGGGCCTCATCACTCAAGATGATTTTTCGATGGAATTCCGGATCATTTTCATGCATTTCAAGGACCCAATCAGCAAAGACTCGACGTTGTTGATGATCGGCCGGCTTGAGTTCTTGTGTTAGCTGAACTTTATAAGCCTTAAGACCCAAATCTTTATGCAAAATACGGTGTAATGACGTTTGTGGAATGCCTAATTCCAAAGAACGACGAGTAATGGACAAACCTGGGTTTTCTTCAACACTTTCGGCTACAGCAGCAATATTCTCGGCTGTTCTTGAGCGACGTGCCGGGTTTTATTCTTCACATCACTAACTTGTCCCGACAGCTCGAATTTTTCTACCAATTTCTGTATTGCGGTCCGACAAGGTGCTTCACGACGACTCAAAAATGTTCGAGTTTTACGAACCGTCTCCGCCACATTTTCACCATTTTTATAGTGGATTTTATTAATTTCAATGCGTTGCTGAATCGTGTATCGTTCCAGTTTTATTAATGACGTAGTTTCTACTTGTAAAATGTCAAAAAATGACAGCTCCAAAAGTGACATCTACCGAAATAGCGGGCTAATTAAAATAACACCTCTTATTGGAAAACCCTTTATTTGGAAATTATAAAAATTCAGAAAAATTTATATCCCTGGCAGAAATGATTACATTACCCCAGAAAGGGATTAGAAACCGAATTTCTGCACTTTCGGCAGAATTTCAAAAAAAAATACAAAAATCTTTCAAATTAATTTCTATAAACGGTATTAGGCTCAAATTATATATCTTGATGTGGAAAATGAGGAAATATGATTTTCTGCCAATTCGGTCAATCTTGTCAATGTGGACTTCAAGTAGAAGAATGAAGCAAAAGGATTCTAGGTGAAAAGTGAAAAAAAAAAAGAATTTCAAAGAGAAAAAAAAACGTTAATCTATGAATAATCTTATTCTCTCTCTCCACTTATTAAATTCTGGTAGAAAAACTTTACTTTTTACTATTTTCTCTAAAGTGCATATCTTTGGCGAAAAAAATTTTATTTTGATTTATTTATAAATTTTCACAATAAATAATAGAAAATTTCAGTCAAAAAATAGTTTTTATTTAATTATTAGACTCGTTTAGTGAAATTATTTGATTCAGTAAAGAAGTCTTTCCCCACATTGAACAGAAGTCAGATTAGCAAATCTTGAGGATGATTGGCCAATTTGGCAGAAACTTGGCTCTCTATGAATTGTGGCACAATTTTCTGCCATGTACAATCATTCACAAAATTATTTGTGCACAGTAGTTTCGAGATGCTGTACAGACATCTATAATTTGTAACGCATATATGTTTCCTAAAAAATTAAAAAAAAGCTGATCCATATTTGTAAAGCTTTTATTTACATGATTCAGTTAAAAAAATTAAAAAAATTTATCATTGAACAAATAAATAGAACAAAAAGTTTTTTCACAAAATTATTTGTGAACATATAAAAAACAATTTTCACAGCATTCTAACTATGTTAATGTTATACAGGGTGGCTCGAATTTGGTGTTACACTTGAATGCAAAAAATTGTACGGATGGGGGAGAGAAATCCTAATGGTTTCCGAGATAACGGGACTTAGAAAATATGTGTGTATGTTTTTATAGATTACCCTATAACTTCTGAACGTGGCACCCTATGATGATGCTTTAAAATTTGTTAGATTGGCAATCGCTGTATCTTTCCAATAGTCTATAAACTTTTCCCCTTCTCCTCTTCGTTTTGAAGTTATGGCTCAACAAAACTAAAATTACGGACTTTTAATTCGGTGTTCTTTTATCGAACTACTATTATTATCAGTAAACACGTCATCAACAACAACTTTTCATATCAGATCTAAAAGACGAAAAGCTTCGCTTCAAAATGTACCTAAAATGTAGCCATAGAATTGGAGGCACAACCAATTTGATGAGAAATGTTTTGTTTTATTTATTTGTTGAAGGATAAATTTTAGTTATTTTTTGTACTAAGTTATATAAATAAAAGCTTTACAAACTTGGATCAGTTATTTTTAATTTTTTGAGAAACCGTTCTGCGTGTTTTTACACTTTTTCTAGAGCATATCCATTGAAAATGCTTAAAAAGCTGATTCCCAAAAGATAATTGCATACTTTCTGGCATTTATTGAACTTTTTCGCGGCTATGGCTCTATGGCTATGGTACAATTCAGTAGGAGGCTGGGTGGGAGTAGTAGAGTAGAAGCCAGCGATGCTAGACGTATGATAATTCTCGTACATGTACGCGAATTTCTATTCAGGTACGATGTACGAGGCAAAATGTATTCTCATACGCGAAAGTACGATAATTTCGGCGTCACATATTTTCCAACCAGAAATTTCACACTGTGGAAATACTATTAACAAAAGAGCAGTAAAAGATAATTTAAGAAAAATAAGCAGAGCTGTAGCTCCCGGAATATAAAAGCTATAAAGTATGACTTGAAAAGAGCATAGCGGCCGACATTAAACACTTTTTGCCTTCTCTTATTGCAGGATCTTTTCATATAAAAGAAGTTTGGAATTGGTTCAAACACCATAATTTCCATAAATTTGTTCTACATTTTTCTAATTTTTTTTTTAGCACTATTAGAAAGAAAACATATTGGGCTGCAATTAATTATAACTTTATTTTTCTGTGGGAACGATAGTTTTGGGCTCAAGGCTTGATCTCATAATTTACTTCAGGAGAAAGGTGGAGAGGGAGATGAGCAGAGATCGGTGAAGTCTATGAAGTTCAGAAAAATCTCTATTTTTATCAATTTCTCACACTTGTTTTTACATTCGTGGGAGCTCAGAAAAATTTGTTAACATCAGGTGAATTCGTTCAGTTTTGAACCATTGGCGGTGAAAAATATTGTGTTTTAAATTGGAATTTTAATTTAAAAGTTTTGGGTAGAACAAAATGAGCTTAATTAGTTGTTATGTTGTCAAGGCTTTGAGTAACTTGCAAAGATCTACAAAAAAGTAATAGCCAATTACTGTGCAACACATCCGAAATAAAATTCAAGTGTTCAAGGTTTCCCAGTTGCCAGAAATCTAAGGGTAATTGCTAAACGCTCTGTAGGTTCAACGGAATCCCTCATTACTCTACTTTGATGCTGTAAATCCTTTTCAACGCTTGATAGTAGCACGGTGAAATTATCTCCATTATTACGGATATAGTTTCGGTGAGCATCTGCATCCAGCATAAGAATTAAATCATGTTTTCCATTTGAGAATGAATTATTGGTGTCATTTCCAGTTATAAAAGTAAAAGACAAGGCCTTGTCAGCAAGAAACCGAGACCATCACTCAGACCACAAATATACAGTTCTTCCTCAATTTACGCTATCCGTTTTAACTCTTGCACATTCCAATGCCAATACCGAGAAAATTTTTAGCAAGAACAACCTAACAAAAAGAAAATTAAGGCACAAGTTCTCAACAAACATTGGTCTAAGACCAATTCTTATGATACCATAGATGAATACTCGTATGACATTTTGTATGGTCATCCATCTGTGCAAGTTTGTTTTTTGAAGCGGTTTTCGGCACATATTTCTATAAGGGTTCGTCGGATAACCAAGTTTATAGGATTTCGTATTCTGAAGAACTTCTCAGTACATTAAAACCATCTAGGATTGATCGTTTTGACAGTATACGTAAATTTTAGCTCTCTACCTTGACGCGTTCTTAGGCAGTGTCCAAATATGTAGTGAAAAACGAAATTTTTGTATAGCAATCCTACGAAGGAATTAGCCCAGTTTGTCCTACTTTCGTAGTTAATTTTACTTTTTTTTTTTTTGTTTTAAGGCCCATGTCCAAAATTTCAGCTCTCTAATGCACGCATTCTCGAGTTATCGTGAGGACGGACAGACGGACCAATGAACGGACGGACATGCAAAAATCAAAATAAATTTTAATATTATGCGTGGGTGTTCAACCCATTTTTTTTACTGGAATTATTTATAAGTATTACAAACGGAATGACAAGCTTAGTATATCCTTTAGATTTCATCTAAGGTATAAAAATAAAGTTTTAATTTTGCCGCCATTTCTGATTAATTTCACAATAAACCTAGTGTACGAGAATTTTTCAATGACGTACGAGATTTTTGTAAAGTTGGTACGAGAATCCATTTGTTGCAGTCTAGCAACCCTGGTAGCAGCTCCCGGAAGCGGTACGAAACAGAATTCTTTCGCAGAACTAAAATATCTCTGAGGAAATTTTCTAAAGATTCCACGGTTTCCCGACAAAATGGCTGAGAACGATCTTTGAATTTTTAGTTAATTATTAACAAATCTTTAAAGCCTTCTTAGATAAAACGATGTTAAATATGAACATACACCCCCTGAAATGGCACCTTTAGAATCTATTGAGATGAACAAATTCGTAAAATCGCTAATATCTCGAAAACCATTGACGGTAGACGATTTCTGTTGACATTTTTGTCCCCTCTATCAACATACACCCCCTGGATCAGTTTTTTTTTATTTTTTAGGAAGCATATATCCATTACAAATTACAGATGTCTGTACAGCAACAGTCTCAAAACTACTGTACACAATCAATTTTATGAATGATTGTGGGTACATCACATTTTGCCTAATTTTTTTTTTGTTATACATTTTCAAAAAATCACAACAACAAAATAGTTGATCATGAAGACATAAGATTATTTTTCTATCAACCTTGGATATGCACCATCCATATTTCGCATTAAAATTCTAATTTTTTTTATGCAGGGTATTTCCTCCATGATGGTCCATAGATCGGGAGGTGATAGTATTCACCTAAACAAACAAAAAATTCTAAGGCAGGGAGAAGTGCGTATCAACCGTTTCGGAGCTACAGGGTGATTAAGAAAATATGTAAGGTTTTCAGAAAACACCCTGTATCTTAAAAAGTACAGAGTTAATAGTCACCGCCTAAAAATAACTTCTTAACGACTGCAGTTAGCACATACAGGATAATGGGTAAAATTAAAGAGGGGAGCTTACAGTTTACAGTTTTTGTAAAAAAAATCATGTTAATGACATTTTTGCATAAAAACAAAGAGGTCAAAGTAAAAACAAAAATTAGGAAAATCCGAAAGTTTTAGTTTACACTACAAGCGGGGAGAGGAGTACGGGGCCGGTTAAGCAGTCATTGGAAAAATCATGAAGCTCTGCATACAATCAGCTTTAAACCGTGACCATACACTATGTACTTTTGAAGATACAGGGTGTTTTCTTAAAAGCTAGCATATTTTCTTAATCACCCTGTAACTTCGAAACTGTTGATATAACCCCTCCCCCCCTGCCGTACAATACTTTGTTTGCCTAGGTGAGTACTATCACCTGATACCCTATGGACCACCATGGAGAAAACACTTTGTATATACATATTGTATTTTTTGAAAATCTGCCAAAACTGTCAAGATTGGCCGAACATAATATAACCAATTCTGCCTAGATATCAGGTTTTTTGAATTTATATAATTTTCAAATTTGACGTTCCCCATCATCCTCCGCGATTGATATGAATACTTTATGTACAAGAATAAGTTTTAGAGCGGGGTATAATCTACCCAAAAAAAAACCCTTAATTTACCCATGGACTACACCCACTATTATACTCATTTCTCCAGCTACTAAACCTACATACATATGTATATCTATCTATTTTGTAAAGAGCTCATAAGCAGTTTCGCTTTAAAGAGAAAATTAGATAAGAATGGCTAGAGCTGGCATTTATTGGTCTCAAGATTTACAGGTTTATGTAATGTACAAACATTGCAACAAAAAAACTGTTCAAACCTAGTTTGAAAAAATATATATCGTTGCAAAACGATCGTTTCTTTATTGCACTACTACTGCTTTAGCGATCACAAAGTACTTAAAACACGATGAGGTTTCAAAAGATTAGCTGATTTCAGCTTTTATTAGGATTAAAACAAATCAAGTCCAAATAGATGCGTCAACATATTACAAGCAAAAAAAACTTATTATTCAAATTAACGCGTCCTATTTAAATAAAATTCTCGATCTAAATTGCTGAGTTTTACTTGGAACTTTTATCCTCGTACTTGACGAGATCTAGTTTATCACATACTTTCCATTCTTTTCGAGAACCACTAGCTCCACCCACTTATTAAGCACCAAATTAGATAAGTGATTTTAAATTTAAGCAATACATTAAATCCGATTTGAAATCCAGATTTTATTTCAGCTTAAAACCTTAGGTCATTCAACTTATCTAATGCATATAGGTGCTACACTTATCGCTGTAATTCGCCTATCGATCATCTGCTTTATCAAGATGATTTAAAATGTAAATGTAATCAGATGTACCTATGTAAGTCAAGTTCGAGACAATTTCTCAACCATATAAGATAAATAACCTAGCTTTTTGTGCTAAATCAAAATAGTGTATTGTTATTTAGGTACTGCTAGGTACTGCTTATGAGATAAAGTATGTATGAAATTATTACGGCTATGTCAAATCATGTTTCTGAAAACATAATAAAGGGTTTTCCAATAAGAGGTGTTATTATGATATTCAAAGAAAAATGCCATTTTTTGAGATAAATGATCGGATCTTTATTTCATTATAAAGAGGAAGGTATGCCGTTAAGAATGGAAAATAACGTCAGCCAAATTACCACCACGACCACGCCTACAGGACCATATCCTTTTCATGAAATTTTCCATAACCAAATCGCAAAGTGGCTGCTCTATGTCCTCGATAGCCTCACGAATTCCATCTTTGAGGTCTTGAATCGACGCTGGGCTGTTGGCGTAGATCTTCTCTTTCACGTGGCCCCAAAGGAAGAAGTCGCAAGGTGTTAAGTCACAAGATCTCGGTGGCCAATTGTGATCATCTCTTCGAGAGATAACACGGTCCGGAAACTTTTCCCTAAAAGATCAATGGTTTCGTTGCTTGTATGGCACGTAGCGTCATCCAATTCCGGCCATAAAAAATCATTAATCATTTGTCGATAGCGCAATCCATTCACCGTAATTGTTGCTCCAGCCTCATTTTCGAAAAAGTAAGGTCCAATGACCCCGCGGGACCATAAACCGCACCAAACAGTCACACGTTGAGGATAGAGAGGCTTTTCAACAATAACTCTTGGGTTTTCCGAGCGTCAGATGCGACAATTTTCCTTGTTAATGAAGCCATCAAGGTGGAAATGGGCCTCATCACTCAAGATGAGTTTTCGATGGAATTCCGGATAATTTTCATGCATTTCAAGGACCCAATCAGCAAAGACTCGACGTTGTTGATAATCGGCCGGCTTGAGTTCTTGTGTTAACTGAACTTTATAAGCCTTAAGACCCAAATCTTTATGCAAAATACGGTGTAATGACGTTTGTGGAATGCCTAATTCCAAAGAACGACGAGGAATGGACAAACCTGGGTTTTCTTCAACACTTTGGGGTACAGCAGCAATATTCTCGGCTGTTCTTGAGCGACGTTCCGGGTTTTTATTCTTCACATCACTAACTTGTCCCGACAGCTCGAATTTTTCTACCAATTTCTGTATTGTGGTCCGAGAAGGTGCTTCACGACGACCCAAAAATGTTCGAGTTTTACGAACCGTCTCTGCCACATTTTCACCATTTTTATAGTGAATTTTAATAATTTCAATGCGTTGTTGAATCGTGTATCGTTCCATTTTTATTAATGGCGTAGTTTCTACTTGTCAAATGTCAAAAAATGACAGCTCCAAAAGTGACATCTACCGAAATAGCGGGCTGATTAAAATAACAGCTCTTATTGGAAAACCCTTTATTAGAAATAATGAATATAAAATGTAAGGTAAAATAAAATAGAGGATAAATTAGAATAATGGAAGGGAAGGAACGAAACAAAGAAAACTAAGGATTAGGCATCAGTTTAGAATGGAGAAATTATCTCGAACACTAACTTCAATAAAAAGGTTGCGTTTAAAAGAGCCGAAGTTGTCACTGAGTATATCCAGATCATTCTATAAGGCATTATGGGCCCAACCTTTGAATCCTAACCAAAGGTGACTTGAATCACAAGTTGGTGCGAAGCGGATCTATGTGAAACGTAGATAGCTGTCGACTTAAACGGCTAGGAAAGTTATTTTTAATTGGGTCAATAACTTAGAAAAATCATTAGAGCCGTAAAAATTTTTAAATAAGAACGTTTCGTCGGTATAAGGACGACGTGATTCTAAGCATATCATGCATAATGTTCATAATGTTCATATGAGCTAGTGAATTTGAAGTGCAAGTACCTAGTGAATCTACGTTGGACACTCTCGATTTTATTTTTGTATGTCGTACAGAAATTATTCCAAATTGTGTAAAGAGCTGCTTAAAAGGCCTAGTGCACTTTAAGACAAACCCCAGAGTTTTAAAAGCTTTATTGGTGATACGATTAATGTGCGAGTCAAACAATAGCTTACTGTAAAATTGTACTCCCAAGTCATTAATTTCTGAAACGCAAGTGATGGGGATAGTGTCCAACTAATATTCCCAGCATAATGTAGTTTATTTTCTTCATCAATACAATTGAGTACTAAGAGAGTAGCTTCTGGATATCGTTAAGAGGATGCTGGCACTCTGATAGATCATTTGTTACTCTGTAAATTTTATTGACATCAGCATAGATTAAAGACAAAGGTCAGAGTTCATTGGGAATATAGTTAACGTATAATGAGAAGAGAAGCGGGCCAAGAATCGAGCCTTGGGGTACTCCCAAAGTTCGCTTGTATGGGTTTGATGGGAAGTGATTAATTACAACAGTAAGATGTTAAGATGTCGATTCGAGAGATATGATTGAAAGCAGAGGGTATTACTAGAATCAAAGCCCAATCTCCTACTCTTATCGGTGACCATATTGTGATTGATTCTATCAAATGCCTTTGATATGTCTGCATAAAAAACATCTACCTATTAGGCTTCATCAGTGAATTACGAAAGATTTGTTACCGTAGACTGTCCTGGGAGGAAGCCGTGTTATTGAGGGCTGATTAGGGTTTTATTTGCGGGATTAGATTATTGTAAAAGAGTCTTTCAGTAATCAAAGCCAAGGCATTAGAGGTAGAAACAGGACGATAGTTCTTCACTAGTTTTTTATCCCCTGCTTTGAATGTAAGATACACATATAAGTCCTGAAGAACATCAGGGTAAGTATGTTTGGAAATTGAAGAGTAAATCAGCACGAAATAGGGTGTGTTAGAACACGGGAGTAGTTCTTGTTCACAGGGGCACAACTCAAGGTGGGATCCTTTCACCTCTTTATGGATAATCTCTTGCTGATATTCACCCGGATGGGGTACAAAGTACAACATTTTACGCGGACGACTTGACAATGGTAGTCACCGGGATCTATGAACCTATAATCTGTGGACTGGTGCAAAGCGCAATCCGACTAGTCATGCGCTGGGCTAAGTACTGCGAACTGAGCATCAATACACAAAAACTGATCTATGTCTCTTCATAATGACAAAGAATATCCCCAGTTTAAATCTGCTCTTGTTTGGCTCCACGCGTTTGGAGTTAAAGGACGGTGAAATGCCTAGGTATTATTTTAGATAAAAAGTTAAACTGGAAACCGCACCTCGAAAACAGAGCGAGCAATGCTCTCAGAATTTGCGCAATGTGCTGCAGACCAGTAGGGAAGAAGTGGGGACTCAAACCGCGGATGACAATGGATATACGCTAGTCATTCGACCCATGTTAACCTACGGTTCAGTAGTGTGGTGGAAAGCAATGGACTTCGCCACTCATCGCAAGATATTGTCGGAGATTGAAAGACTGTGCCTTCTCAGTGCAAGCGGCGCTTTTAAGTCAACTAGCACGAGGACTCGGAAGGTTAGCCTCAACATATACCCGGTGAGAATACATATTAAGAAGAGGGCGTCGACTACAGCGCTAAGACTGCATCTTAACCTCGGCTGGCTTCACACGGGAACAAGAGTTCCACATGAATCCATTTATGAGTTTGTGCAATCTGTCGCACCTGAAATCGACAAGGACAGCGACCACCTTCTCTAGATCACGCTGCAAAACAATTTCCGTGCTTTAACCATTAACAAATCCAGTTATAATATATACTGATGGCTCTAAGTCCGATGAAGGCACTGGAGCCGGAGCTTTCTGTGAGGAGCGTGTAATCGGTTTAACCATGCACCTTGAAAACTATGCTACGATTTTCCAGGCAGAAGTCAAGGCCATTCTTGAAGCAAGAAGGCACCTCCTTCACTCAGACACTGAGAATTAGGAGATAGCCATCTGCTCAGACAGCCAAGCAGCTGCCAAAGCTTTGTCTAAACCCTTTATAACCTCCAAACTATTAATGGAGTGCAAAACAACTCTGCACTCCCTTTCTCGGAATGACAGGGTGATAGTGCAGTGAGTTCCGGGGCACAGCAACATCAGCGTGAATGAAAGGGCGGACAAGCTTGCTCGTCGTGGTGCATTCTCGGAGGAACCAGCCTCTACAGTCGGGATTGCACCAAAACACCTTGTCTCAATCATTTCAAGCTGGGCTACAGTGGCCTTTGATTAGCAGATCCCTCGGGTAGAACAAGAAAGGAACTGTGGGGTAAACCAAACCCAAATCAAACGAATAAACTCCTAGGACTTCACAAGCCAACCCTGAGAAGTCTGTTGTCCATTCTCACTGGGCACTCCTCTCTCAGAGGTCACGTTCACAGGAGACCCACTTTCTTTGTTACTGTCCGGCACTCTCAGGAATACGTTACAGAATTCTTATCTCACACTTCCTGGATGAGTTACACGATACTAGCAAGGAGGGCTGTTGGCCAATTCTGAAATTTATAGGAGCGTCCGGTTGGGAGCTATGAGCAATCTCTCATGGGTCTGGAGGATGAACAATGGGACTTAACTTGGTCTACGTTCGGGGGACCCCTCGGGGTCCCAAACATTTATAGCTATTATTATCGCTATCGTTATCGCAATCGCTATGGCGGTGGTGTGAATAGGCCTTTAATTGAAATATTTTGGTTGTTTTCATATTACACTTTAAGACATAATTGTCGTTGCTGCATTTTCATATCTTTGCTAACAATTAAATATTTTGTATTTGTCAAAATATAATTGTTTTTATCGAACTAGTTAGTTTGGAAATTTTTGTCTTCACAATATTTGTGACTCTTATGTATTTTGACATACATACTTACCTATATATACCAACTGTACTATCGAAAAACAATGCAATCTTATAACTAATAAAATATCTCCCCTGAAATAAAGAAATCCAGGAAAAGTGCTCCTCCTCCTCCTCCTTCTTCATAATTGCGATTAATCCTTTTCCATAGCACGGGGATACAATCATGCATAAATATCTTTTTCTTGGGACACTTTTTCCGTAACGAAAGGAAAGCGCAGTAATTAAAATTCTTTATCGCAGTGTTATAATTTAATGGATATCTGATTTTCATTAAGCCGCACTGTCGCTGAATTTCCATAAAGGCAGCAGATCCCTTCGAAAGGCGCACAGAAGATAATTATATTTTAATTAGAATCATCCGGCTGTAAACTGTCCCTTGAGTTTTTTTTTTTTTTTTTTTTTTTTTCGGCAAGCGTCTTCTTAAAATTTTATACTTCTTATATACTAGCAGGAAGGCAAATTTAGCATCTTGAGTCTATGGACTGGTTATTCTAATCAATAACCGTTAGAAATGGAGATTACCGAAATTAATTTTGAACGCGCCTAGGCTGAGATTTAATTATTTAAGGAGGATCTAAAAAAAAAAAAAATGTCACATTTACTTTTTGGTGATGGGGTAGAGATTTTATTATTTTTTTAAAGGAAATTAAAGTACTATTTACAATTTTGTGTGTGTGTTTTTTCTAAAATCAACAAAATAATGAATTGGACTAATAGAATCAAAATTATATATCGCAGCTTAGTAGTACCTACTACTAAAAGTTGCCACCAGTTGCCTTATTTGATGTAGTCCCTAAAACCAGTAATTCTCAACCATTGTGCCGCGGCACTTTTGTATGCCGTCAAATTCTTGAAGTGTGCCGCCAAATTTTAGAAATGCAAACAGGAAAAATTATTTTGTATGTAGTTTTATATAGAAATTTATTGAAACCGGAGCGAGACGGGAAAGATATCTAATGATTTATCCCGCAATCATTATAGCGCGTCATCAGCATTATCGTTATGCCGACTCAATTATCCGCCGAGCCGAATCAAACGTACCGCAATATCGGGGATCTTTTTTCGGTAGATTTATATAATTAGTTGAACATTATTTAAATTATATACAGTGAAAACTCCCTATAAGGAAACTTAAGGAACCGGGCAATTTTTTTTTTTTTTTTGTTATAAGGAATGAGTACAAAATATGTACCTATGCACGGACAAAATAAAGTGCAAAATGTTTTCATTGGTTGAAACAATAAACGGATATGAAAATCTGATTCGTACTATGACTCATCCTTTACGCACCGATTCCTCCTCGAAAAAATATAATGTTCATCGGAAATATAATGACGATTACTTAATAATTTGGATTTACATCTACAATGGAAAATGATGTAGTTGTTGATGTAGTGTCTGGTATGTGGTTGTAAGTTATCAAATGGTTCCGAGTAAGCTCCAACGTCACTTGCTGACTAACCATCCTTCGCTTGCATCAAAAGAGAAAAGCTACTTTCAAAAATCATTATCTGCAAAATTCAAACAAGTAAACCTTTTTGGAAAAACAATTTAGTGTGTCTGAAAAAGCTCAGATAGCTTCTTATAAAATACCCGAATTAATTGCAGTTAAATTAAAACCTAATAATTTGGCTGAAGAAATTATATTACCAGCTTGTCGCAAAGTCGTAAAAATAAAGATTGGTGAATCAGCAGATATTGATATTTGTAAAATACCACTTTCAAATGACACAATTCATCGCAGAATTAAAGACATGTCGCGAAATATTGAAGAAAATACTGCAAAAACTCTTGCAAATTCAAACTTTGCTCTACAAATAGACGAAAAAACTGACATTGCGGGAAAGGCACAATTAATTGCATTCGTTCGCTTCATTCACGAAAATAATATAATTAAGCAATTTTTATGTTGTCGTGAGTTATCTGACTTTACAACCGGAAAACATATTTTTGATGTAATTAACTCGTATTTACAAGAAATTAAAGTTTCGTGGAATTTATGTATTGGCATTTGCACAGATGGTGCTCCAGCTATGACTGGACATATTAAAGGATTTGTGCCATACATGAAAGAACTGAATGCAGATATATTAGTTACCCATTGTTTTTTTGCATCGGGAAGCACTTATTACAAAATATCTGACATCAGAATTGAAAATAGTGCTGGAACAATGTGTTAAAATGGTTAATTATATAAAATCAGGACCATTAAAAAGTCGCTTATTTAGTAATTTTTGTCAAGCTATGGAAGCTAAGTACGAATCATTGATACTGCACACGGAAGTAAGGTGGTTGTCTAGAGGAAAAGTTTTATCTAGCGTGCCGAAATTTAAAAAAAACGAGATGAAAATATTTTTTGAACAAGATAAAAATTATGGTTTTGTTCATTTGTTGGAAGGCAAAATATGGTGTACTAAATTAGCTTATTTATCTGATATTTTTGTTATTTTTAATATCATAAATTCAAGTATGCAAGGACCGAAAGAAAATATTGTGACGAAATCTCGTGGATTTCAAACGTGTTCCCCGCGATGAAGAAATCAGCGGCCAAACTTTCTGACATAAAGAAAGAAGATTATTACGGCAGCACGTCTGAGCGAGGAACACTAAAAACCACAAGAGATGGCGACACGCTCCCCTTTCGGACTCACCATCGATGTGACATGGCAATGATGACCGACCGCTGGAGCTTTTCTACACGGCCAGCAATAAAAAAGTTGGAATCGAGACGTGAGAACGATCAGACAGGAGAGTAGCAGCTGAAGTATTTTTTTTTAGTTGAATTTATAACGAAAAGTTGTTTAGTGAAATTTTGTTGTACGAATTAAAGCGTGAATTTTCAAAGAAAACCGGAGTTATAATTTCTCGAGAATTCTATAACAAGAATCGAAGCAATAAACAAAGCAAAAGTTCGCTCTGGAATAATCTGTACTGACCGTACACGGAAAACGGGATTGACCAACGGGTCTCCACTGTGCCCCGCTACAGTGGTAATCAGATAAGTGACTTCTTGGTATAAGGGTTTTGGTTAATTCTTTTTCAGGTCCATAGAGTCATTATCAAGAAGATAATTGACCCCAAGCAATACTTTTCTCATATTTTAAACTTATCGTTCTTCCAAAGAACTCATATCAACGAGATACGATCATTGCCTCACGCTTCGATAGTCTTGGACTCCACGGAGAGTCAATTGTTCTAAATTCCGGCACAGTATCCCTAATATTTTAAAGATTAAAAAGAATCGACTCAAAACATTTGGTGTTGACCGTACACGACAAACGGAATCGACCAACGGATTTCCACTCTGTCCCGCTACGGCGATCATAAGGCGAGCAACCTATTAGCATAAGTTTCTTAGACTATTTTACATATTTTCTTTGTTACAAAGTTCTAATGTTTTAAAAGTGCTTTTACTCTAAACAACTACTATTTAAATTTATTACACTAAAGGGTCAATAACCTATAATTTGTATCACCACTTTGTTAGTGTCTCGAAGATTTTATGTGCCGCTGAGTCAGTCTTACTGCTGTGCTACGATTTTGCTAACAATTTTAAGATTTACTGCACTAAAGAATTAAAAATTATCACTAAACCACGATTGTTCCAATATCTTGAAGATTTTATACACTAGGAGACTGGTATCTTGTTGATATATCAAGATATTTTTTTGTATTACGAAGATTTATTACCCTAATTAATTGATAATCCCCAGTTAGCTGAGAAATTCTATAGCATTTCGAAGACTATACTCCGTTGAGTCAATAAGTACCGCCGGGCTGCGCCTCTACTGCAATTTCTGCGATTTTGCGCGGCGTTTTTAAGATTTATGCACCCAAAACCAATAACCTACCGATGTGGTACACTCTTCTTAGTACTTCGCAGATTTCATAACGCAGAGAAACAATTCTACTAATGTTTCAGAGATCGTACATGCAATTATCCAAAAATCTTGAAAATTGTTTTACAACGAATCAATAATCGGGAGTCAAAAGCATCAATCTTCCGTCCTCTCTCCTGTTTCTATGTGCCAGGAACGTTGTCAGGAGGATCTCCGAGCCCACTTCCACACAGGCTGGCCCGCTTCGGCTCCGCAAATATCCCCGCGCACTACTTATCAGTTCACGAACCTTACACATAGTAATCCTCGGCCAGAGCAATTTTTGCGTCAAACAAACCAATAATTGTGTTACAATATATTAAACTCAACAGATAAACTGATGGGATTCCAAAAAAATAATAACTTTATGGAAGAACAAAGCACAGGAAGGTAATTTGGAAAACTTTGAGTCAGTTCCAAAAGACTCCTACAAAACTATTCATAAAATTGTTATTGACCATTTGACAATACTGGATGAGAGAATTATTCATTACTTCCAAATTTAGATTTAAAAAAATTTGCTTAGGTTCGCAATCCATTTGTGATAACGGATACGTCTGTATACGAATTAACTCCGAACGAAGAGGAAGAGCTAATTTCGCTTTGCAATAACCGAGATTTAATTTCAAAACATTCGGAAGAGTCAATTAATTCATTTTGGATTAACAATTTTCTACATCTTATTTGTGCGAATTCGGATTTTCATCATTAACCAATATAAAAATGAAAAAAAAATATCGAGACTTTTAAATATAGATGATGAAATAAGAGTGGCATTATCATTTTTACGACAAAATATAAACGAAATTATCAAAAGTCATCAAGCTCAAATTTCACATTAAATGTATTCTTATAATTAATTACAAATCAATCACTCAATAAACTTTCTGTTGTTTTTATAGTACACATTATTATATTTTACATTAAAAATTATTACCATAAACTATTTTACACAGTGTATTATAGGTAAATAAAATTCTTTTAAGTTTATTTTATTATTAGTGTGCCGCCAGATTTTGAAATTGTTAAAACGGTACCGCAACAACAAAAAGGTTGAGAATCACTGACCTAAACCATAGATGGCACAAGAACTAGATGTCGCATGCCATACTAAAGCAGAGTATACACATTGTGAAATGAGTAGTGCATTCTGAAATGGATCATAATATCTTTGAGATTGTGACGAATGCAAATAATTTTATAGTAGCAGTTTTATATACATTTGATCGACTTCCCCAACACTTTAGATACGAAAAAATATGATTCACTCGTCGTATACATCATTTCAAATGTTGTGGTCCATTCCGGAATGGACCACCCAGCCATATAAAATTTGTATACTTTTTTGGTACTGCATGCGACATCTAGCTCTTGTGCCATCTATGCCTAAACATTGACATTTAACCCACCTCTTTCATTTAATGTTTTACTTTCCAATTCCTAGTTGGCCAGTTATCAACTATTTGTAAAATCCCCCATATATGAATATAGATTTGGATTTAATAGCACCCCTTTAGCCACTATAAACTCTATCCATAGCCTCATACATATCCTTTGAGATCCAGAATTGAAAAATTCTTACAGAAATTTACGATTTTCAATTTTAGTCTGCACCCATCTCCCCATTGACCACAATATTGACTGTTCCAGTAGAGTTTTCCCCCTTGGTACTTATATTGGAAGACCAGATTCAGAGACGTTTCTGGAGAGACTTCTTTCTAAACGACACGCGAAGATAAATATATTTACGTTCATGGAGGGTAGGTGTACTTTATTTATCCATTATATAAGAAGATTAGATGCTATTGTGTAAGTGTGAGCCTGATGTGATGTTATTCCCCGCGGTATGTGAACTTGAAATTGTTATGGTAGCCGACAAAACAACATTTTCGACTGTTCACCGTCGACGAAGACGATGACGACGTCGACGTATGGGGGGGGGGGCTGTTTCCGGTCTGAAAACTGAGACTGGAGCCTTGGATACTAAACCCACTATACATATATCTATAGGGGTGAGTAAATTAAGCTTATTTCATAGGATTTACCTTGGGAAATATGCTTTTGTAACATTCTAGTCTGCATTCATTCCCTTCTTTTATGAGACCTTCTATTACATATACTTCTTGCTTGGAATGGTTGATGGTGAGGTGTGCTTAGATGCCATTTGAATACATTCTATAGTCACACAAATGGCGTAATTTATGTCGCCTTATAACAATTTGCCTTATTGCCTTTGTTAAGGGCTCACGAATGTTTCTAGATTTGCTGCTTGCTTATGCTTACTCTGGGTGGCTGCTTGGCTGGCTGGCTGGCTGGTTGGTTGGCTTTATTCCTGCCAATTTCATTCACCACAGTTAGAAGCTCTTTTGATTCCCCACAAGTTTATGATTTAGTGCTTTCGGATTTAATTATTGTCATTTTGAATAGTTGAGCCACTTTATTCTAAATGAAACGTGCCTCTCACCTATAATCCTTTAATAATGTTAAAATTAATGGAGGAATATGAAGAATATAATGGAAAGCTTGGAATTTCAATTTTATCACTTTCAGGTAAGGATAAGAAACATTAATATAGAATTTTGTAGAGGTCGGTGAAGTATTGGGAATTTTAATTGCAGTCAGCTATGGATAGATTGTACGAGTACATTATTTAATTATATAGGGCAAATATATTCCCATTAAGTTCTACCAATAATTGATACGGTATCCAAAGCTTCATCAATTATAATCACCAACATCAGGGGCGGATCTAGCATTAAAATTAGAGGGAGGGGGGTCATCTTACTGCAATTAAATTTAGGAAAGACAAAAAAAAAACAAAAAAAAACTTCAAATGGGACACCACTTGTCTAGCGCTGTAAGTCACTTAGTTTAACCACCGCAGTACTGTAGTGAGGTACTAGAAAGGTTTCCGCATTAAGCAGTTTGGATGATTTGTCATTTTTTAATATAATTTTTTGACAAAAAGTCATTTTTTAATAGAATAGTAGTTTAGGGTGCAAACTGTAGGAGTCATTCAAACCAAACTTTTCTCAGTTGTACACACTGGACTGCTGGATATACTATTTCATGCGGGTACAATTTTTTGTGTCAAAATAGTTCTTACCCCAACAAAAATTTTAAGACTTCTCTGGTCTATAGAACGTCATATTTTAAATGAAAATAGATTATGAATACCTTGCTCATTTCGACGTCATATAGACGTAAGTTTTCTACGAAACTAGGACATATTGATCAAATTTTCGTTTACTATTGACTTATTATTGATCCATTTCCAGTGACGTCCTTTTTACGTCAATATTTGATATTTTAAGATAATCGAGTTTAGTTTCCGTCAAATGTAGACTTCGTTTTGACTGGCACTTTTTTAAGTCGACATATGATGTTTTTCAGGAATTCAAGTTGATATAAGTTATAAATAATCTAATCGGTATTTGATCACAAAATGACCGACTATGCTTGTATTATACAGAAATATATGAAAGAACGTCATTTTGTGACGCAAAATAGACCCTAGATTTAACAGCGTTTTTCCGTCTTTTAGACGTAATCCTAGTTAACCCTCTTGAACCTAATATTAGAAATTTTTTTTTTTTTCTTAAACTCTTTTTGATATCTTACTTTTGCCGTCTTTTTGTCGTCATTTTTGCTGTTGCATAGACACGTGCTGTCTATTTCACGTCATTTAAAGACTGATAATAGACCCTAGTTATAACAGCGCTTTGCTGTCATTTTGTCGTCAGTTTTTGCTATTGCATAGGCACGCGTTTTCTATTTCTCGCTTCGAGGAGAGAACTAAAGGAGGCGACATGTGAGGAAAAAAGCGTAGCAACATTCCTTCTTCTTCTTGTTTTTGTGAGGTACCAGAGGAGGCGTTAAAAATTGTTGATGCCTTAAATATCACAACAAATTAATGGCGCGAAAATTCAAACACATTTCTTAGAAACTTGGCACAATCTTCCGCACCACCCACTGACATGTATATAAATGGACTGACTGATCTCCTGTTTCATGTGGCACCAGTTTTGATTTCAGAAAGTATGCTCTCACTGATGATATATCTAAATTATTTGCGAATTTACTTATATATGCATGTCAGTGGAATTTACCGAATTTACCACAAAAGTATTTTTAAAGCATTTTCCTCAACACGGCTTCTTGTATCTAAATCTTCGAGCACATATAACTATCACTTAGTCCAATAGTCATTAACCATTTCCTATATAAAGTAAGTTATCCATTTGTAACTACGTCTTTGCGCCAAACACACTTCGCGACTCTTTGTTTATAAAAAAGTGACAGTCAAACACCCCGCCAAAATCAAGATGGCGAAAATTTTTGGCTACGCTGCCATACATATCCTTTACTATGGGATGTCATCTCCTTTAGTTCTCACCTCAAAGATTTCTCGTCAGTTTTTGACTGCATTTGAAAGTGGCGCTGCTTGTCGTCATTTTCACGTCATTTCTCGATTTATCGTAGCTTCGTGGAAGGACGGGCATTCAAGATTTGCATTAGTCTTGTTCAAGCAGCAGTACTATGCGCTACTTACGAGGTTGTGCGCTTCTAATCGAAATAATATTCAGTTTTTTGTTTTTTTGAAGCTATGCATTTTGGATACATTGCTTTATTTCAATGTTTTTGTGAACGAAAATATTGAAAAATGCTTTTCTCGATAAGCAAAGAAAAAAATTAATAATTTCTTCCGAATAATAAAAACATAAGAATTTCCCTACCTTTTAGTTTAAGTTCTATTGGAAATATTCATCGTTCCAGGGTGGAAAAGTGAGTTTTTTTTATTAAGCGTTTTTGTCTTTCGATGTGCCAACTAGAGGCCATTTTGTTTTAATAATTGGTGGCTAATATGACGACTTTATTTCAATTCTGAAGACGTGTTTCAGGTGTTATAATGACGTCTCCTGGGCAACCAAAATGTACTCAATCAGTTTAACTTTGGAGGTTATTTTGGTAGCTAATATGATGACCTTATTTCCGTCTGAAGACGTGCTTTAGGTGGTACATTGTGGACAGATCGACGTCAAAAAGATGTTCGATTTAACCAAATTTTGATTTTGACCACTTTTCAATTTCAGTATAAAGGACGGTCTATTGTGTTTACTATTGACCAGACAATGTTTATTGGGATACGTCGGTGCCAACATTGAAAAAACCATTGGCGGGAAGTTGAAAAGTGATTTTAATAAAACCTTTTGAATTTCTGTTAAGTATCTATGAATATACTGCCTTTGGTAAAACACTTTTTATCACTAATGAATCCAAATAATTAATTTTAAAACATTTATTTCGACGAACTCACCTATTTATTTTTTGTTTACAGTTCTCTCTCAGTTGGTACTTGGTGCTTAGACCGAAAGAGGACGCTATATAGAAGTGAGCCCATACTGTAAAAAATGCACAAATTGTTGCCACAAAGTTTAGATATTTTTCCCAAAAATGTACGGAATATTCCCTAAGATTTAGGGGATATTCCCTAGAATTTAGAGGAATATTTCGAACAATTGTGCAAATTTATTACTGTGCACTTTCTGCAGTGTATTTCTGTGGACATAGTCAGTTCATATTATAGGCATGTCAGTAGTTTTACATAAGAACGCTGCAAATATTTTAGAATATTTGTAATGGTCCCGAGAGAAGTTGGGGAAAATATTATTGCTGTTTTTGGTTTTTTTTTTTAATATGCCACCTCGGCTAGAGCTGTTGATGCTCTTTTAAATTTTATTTACAGGATAAATCACTGGAGATATAACAATCGCGTCGGGCTATATTTACTGCTGAGAATATACCTTGAGGTGTTAGGTGGGGAGCCCCGTTCCATTATGTTCCATCGATGGCCGACTGACTAAGCTAAGGCCTATGTCATTTATACCTTTTGAGACTAAAATCAATGCTCTACGACGTCTGTAGCCCCCGCTATAACCCCTCAAAGTGCGAAATTTGCCCCCCTTCCCCCGCCGAGGGCGACCCCCCCCCCCCCCCGCGGAAACGGATAGGGGGAAAAGTTGCGGGACGTCAAGGCGCATCTACCTATCGATTATTTTCGAAAAACGTTTTTCCCCCCTCCCCCCTCCAGAGGGGAAATTTCAAAAATCGGGCTCCGTCTGGGACCAGAGAATTTAGTTGCGGCTCTAACCCCACCCCAACCCCAACCCCCACCACCCACCATATAAAAAACACAGCTCGGTATAACGGTATAACCTACTAAACGAATAAATCAATAAATAAAATAAAATAAATAAATAAAAAATAATAAGATAACACTTAATAATAATTATAAATTCTACAATTAAAATGTAATATTAAACTAGTGAGAGGCTAAGACCTCCTAAAATAATATCTATAATTTACACTATTCAAAATAATTTAAAAGAGGACAAAATGGTGAAGTACTGCTAAAATAATAATTAATAAGCTGAGTCCTCCAAGTATACTCGATCATGATATAAACTATCGTGATTTCAAACATCTTGATAATCTTAATCTGATAAATGAGTGTATGTCATTAGCATGGAATGATATATTCCTTCTTCCATCGGCGGAGAAGCAATTGTGAAAATTTAATGAGATGCTCTCTAATTTATATAATAAATATGTTCCACTTAAAGTCAAACGGATCGTCCTTTTAGCAATCCATGGTTTTCTGATGGAAGCCCCTCCCTCCTTGTAGAAAGAGAGTTCTTACATAAACAGTGGAGACGCACACTCTATAAACAAGCTCGTAACAAGGTCACTTCTGCAATTAGGGGAGCTAAGCGTGAGTATATTTCTTCTCAACTCGATCCAAACTTACCTTCCAAAACTTTGTGGGTAAACTTGAAGCGAGCTTCCATTTATACTGATGTCAACCCTGATTGTCCTTTTGATTCTGTGGAACTTAATCGGCACTTTACTTCAGGTCCAGCATCAAATTTATTAATTCTACAACAACCTAGCATGTCCTTTCTTACTTTACGTGATCAAAGTGTTAATTGCTTCTCTTTCCGGTGTGGCGAATGATGAATTTTTTAAAGCGATATACTCTATCAAGTTCCATGCTACTGGTTTTGATGAAATAAATCCTCGTTTTCTCAAGAACTTATTGCCTTACATTTTTCCGTACGTTCGACACATCATGAACACTTTTCTAACTACTCAATTCCCAGAAGTATGGAAAATAGCTAATGTTATACCTATTGCAAAAAAATGTCCGCTACTGAGCTGGCACACTACCGTCCCATTAGCATTCTCAGTTTTCTTTCCAAAGTTTTGGAAAAGCTTATGCGAGCCCAGATTGAAAATTATGTAACATGTAATGATCTCCTGGCGAAATATCAGTCTGGTTTTCGTGCACGACATATCTGTGAATCTGCGTTACTCAAGGTCACTACGGACTTGCGATCAGCTGTAGATGAGGGAGATCTTGGTGTGATAGTTTTGTTAGACTTCTCGAAGGCATTTGATTGTGTTGTACATGAAAAACTGCTGCGTAGTTATATGCAAACTTTTATTTCTCTTCTTCTGCTGTTAAAATGATATCCAGTTTTCTCTCATATAGGTTGCAACAGGTGGTCATAAAAGGAGTTCCGTCTTTCCGAATGCATTTAACATGTTAGGTTCCTCAAGGTTCAGTCTTGGGACCTCTTCTTTTTATTCTTTCCATTAACGATTTATGTGACATCGTGCATGATATTCAATTGCACCTGTATGCAGATGATGTACAGCTATACTTATGTAGACCTCGTGGACTGATTGAGGACTATATCTGCAGAGTAAATTTTTTAGATGGGCAATTGATAATAAACTGCTTCTTAAACCCAATAAATCGCAATTTATAGCCGTCTCTAATTCTGATCTTAATATTGAGGATCTTCCCCCAATTATGCTTAATAAAGTGGAACGACCATATTATGTAAACTGTACAACCAATCTGGGAGTGAAAATTAATAATCGTTTGAGGTGCTGTGATCATATCAAATCTATGGTTAGCAAAATTTATGGTGGGCTTAGGAGACTCTGGCTGTCTGCAAATATACTTCCCGTCGATTTGAGTTTCAGACTAGTTAGGACACTTTTGGTGCCTCGTTTTGCTTATGGTAGTTTAATATACATGAGACTAGACTCAGTTTGCAATCGAAAGTTTGAGGTTGCTTTTAACGACTGTATACGTTTTGCTCTCGGTTTGCGTTGTTCTGCTCATATCTTTCCTTATAGATCATTGATTTTGGGGTGTATTCTAGATTCGTACCCAAAGGGTAAAGTACTGATTTTCCTGCATAATCATATGCGCACAGGTGAGCCAGAGTATATCTTTTGTAACGTCAATTTTCTGCAGTCCCTGAGAGGACGTAAACTTCAAATTCCTCGTTTCAATTCATCCATCCTTGAGGGATCTTACTTTGTTCAGGTTGCACGCCTTTGGAATTTCCTACCCCCCCCCCCCCCCCATGCACAGATTGTTACTTCTATCAGTGAATTTAAGCAGCTTATAACGTAATCGTATTACACTAATTACTAGCTGATAGTGTCGAACTCTTTTCTTCTTATCTATGTTTTTCTTTTCTTTTCTTTTCTTTTTCTTTTCTTTCCCTTTCTATTTTTACTATTTTTCTAATATATTGTAAGTATTCCGTTTTATTTTTCCCTCTCTTTTCATTTTAATTTTATTTTGTAGTTTACTAGCTAACCTAGCCATTCTTTGCATTGTACTAGTATAAGATTTCTAATCTTGTGTACATATCAGGTAAATAAAATGGTTGATTGATTGATGCATTAACAATTAAAATAAACTACCAAACTAACAGGAAAATGTTTAAAAGCTGCTTAATTAAAATCGCCGATATAAACAGGCGAGATTATCATGAAAGCCAATTAACCAAATCATCCATATAATTTTGGCAAGTTTGGCTGTGCCAACACAAAAAATCACCATGGTATCATGCATGAAATCAGTCATATATATTTTTGTGTGCACAGACCGCTCGCTAAGGCGTTGGACATTGGGAAACAAGAGATAAAAGTCATTGCAAGTAGATTCTAATGATCATATAAAAATTAAACAAACAAAAGAACAAAAGAAGAAAATTGGATATAGTGGTTGGAAGGAACAAAGTAGCAGATAAGGCCGGGACAGACCCGAAAAAAAAATAAAAATTGTTGGCAAATCAATAACAAAACAATTATTTAAATTCTAGATCAAGTTCGTCCCATAAAATAATTAGTCAATTAATTAATGAATTTTTGCTATTGGATTTCTATTTTTTTTATTTCTCTTTTCCCAAATAAAATAAAATAATTAAATTTGACTGTTTGGGGCTTTTATTTCTTTCATTTATATAGGTATATATATAGGATTCATGGTTAAACTGCCTTGCAAAAAAAAAAAAAACACGTGGCGCCCTAACCTTCTATTCGAAGGGCTTTAACACCTTTGCATCTGTCCATAGGGGACATTGCATGATAGGAGTTAGGACTAAGTTAGGGCTCTCATATGGTAGTGAAGGAGTCTGTTGCGTTGCTCGGAAAGTGTTTTTCGAGGGTTTTGGATCACTTAAAGATGGGGTCCCAAACTCAATTTCTTAAAAAAACCTATACACCTACCTAATACATTACATTACATACAATAATATTCATTCAAATAAATTTTTAATTTTTTTAAGTTTTGGAATCAAAATATTTTGTATAATTTTTTGAAGTTGAATTAATATAAATAACAAAAATATTAAATAAAAAATATATTTTTTCAAATAACTCAAGTAATTAAATATTTTTTACGTTAATTTTTTAGGACGGGAGGGGGTTATGACCCCGTGAACCACCACTAACTTGTTACAAAGTTTAAAAGGAATTTTTCAGTCAAATTATTCAAGACTTTCCCAGATTTTTGTTATCTTTGAGACGATACGTTAGTAACCTTTAGCTTAGTTTCAATAGTTGAACCATCTAATGCGTAAGATTGTTTATATATGTTATAGTCAAAACACGAAATCCGCCAAAACCCGATTTTACTAGGAAATTCTAGATCTAACAAAGCGCTCTCGGTAATTCTATAACACAGAACTTTTCAGAACATTAAAACCGTCTAGGACTGATCGTTTTCACAGTATACGTAAAAATCCTAAATTGTATATGGCAACACCAAGAAGAATTTGCCCGACTTAATAACATTATTTACTATAGCTATGAAAACACCATGTACCAAATTTCAGTTCTCTATGTTGACGCGCTATCAGACAGTGTCCAAATATATAGTGGAAAACAAAATTTTGGTATGGCAACCCTACGAGGCAGTTACTCAATTGGTCCTATTTTTAATCTTAAATTTACTTTTTTTTTTACAAAAGCCCGCAAAATCCAGAACTCTAAGTGAACGGGTTCCTGACTTATCGTGAGGATGGACGGACAGACAACAACCAGACGGACGGACCATGTGACTGTAAATAGATATTCTGGCTTACACGCAACTAAAGTTGATGCTGAAGAAACTCCTATAATTCTAGCAATCACAGACAATCGGGAAAAAAGCTTTTTAGTCTATAATAAATTATAGTTGCTACGCACGGGATAACCAAAGTCGGAACTAGCAGAAAGAATCAGAAATTTTGCATTCCTTTCAATTGTAATGCTTCGGATTTAACTGAACTTATTGCTTAGCAAGACAATCAAATTACCAAAGTGCTCAGGTTCGCCTATCTCACTCTGATGATACTTCATACGAACATCCGCTTTGATGAGAGACCCAATATCCGAGGTGGTAATGGCTCCGGCGGGTTCGGGTCCAAGGAACGTATAATCAGATCCAGACTGATTGGACACCTTGTTGTTGATACACAGCTTATACATGGACGACCGGCATTCATCCAGTAACTTAGATGCTATCTGAAGGGTACACAGAGTCATGAAGGTTGCCTGACTATCCGAAAGGATAGCAATATCCTTTCTTTTGCTCTTAAGAGCCATCTTCACTCCCATTGCGATGGTGAAAACTTCAGCCTTGTAGACAGTGGTTTACCTTCCAAGTAAGTACCCCATCCCAATATCAGGTTCAAGAAAGTAAACAACCGCACCTACTCCGTCATTACTGAGAGAGCCGTCGGTGAAAATTCTTTGAGAGGACTGGAAAAGGCTCGATAAGGCACTTCCCTCAGCCGACGATTCCCTTTTAGGAAAGCTAACGGAGAAACGACACCCAAAACGAAGCTCAGGTACGATTCCATCAAATGGCATGCGGGTCAGAGAGTTTTCCCATTCCAGTCTACACACCATTAGCATTGGAAACAATCTGTCCAGCCATACTCTCAACATCCTTATGAGCGCAAATTAATTAAGATCTCAAGTGCAACAGTAGCATCGTCTGGAACCTGTAATTTCCAACCAAGAAAGCTATTGAAGGCCCCCAGCCTCCGGATCGTAGTCCCCACTTGCGTCCTCGGCCACCATACACAAGAGCCACATGTGAGCATGGGTCTTACGATCGAAATGTTCATCCCGTTGCACAGCACTCAGTCTTCTGCCTCACGTGCAGCCAAAGCTTCTCCTGAATTGAGCGAAGATCCTCATAGCCGCATAACTTTTTCCTCTATATGCAATTGCCACTTCAAGTTCGATAGACTCAGAAGTATTTGATATTGGGATACAGTTTCAGAGAAAGAGCTTTGAAAGAACAAAGTACTCAAGCTTACGTCTCCAAAAGAAGAGCACAAAGCTGGTCATTGTAGAGTTCACTGTCATATCATGATGGGTGCACCAGTTTTCAACAGTATTGGGTCTACGTTGCATAAAAGCACAGGCAGCAGCCATGCTCTGTCTGGAGATGAGCAGAGGAATCTAACCTAACATCCCTTCATAATCAGAATTTGAAAATCTCAAAATCTTTAAATCCCTGTAACTTTACAAAATTCTGGATGAATATGCTAAAGAACAAAAGCTGAAAGTATGCAGACAGAAAAAAATGCTGCTCTGACTAGGAATGCCCTAAGCTGATCTAACTTCAGTAGCTACCTCCACAGCACTCTGCTTACCCTTAACTATCTCGAATCTTTTCCTTGCATCTAATGCATAAATTAAGACGAGACTGCCTCTAAAATCTTGAAAATTTCTTCATATTATTGATTATATCGGCATCCTTCAATACACACACATATTCGCTTCGCGATATGAGCAATCCATTAATTTAGGACTTGTTAAGGTGTCATAGACAGGCTTTTTTCCTTAACCACAAATTATAGCACCTACTCAGTGTTTTAATGGTAACTTAATGGCAGAGAAATCATACCCCAGAAGTATTTTTCTCGCATTACGGGAAATGAGGTTTTTTCGCTTGAGTACTTCACTCCGTGAGCCATTCGCAATGTTTCAGCCCCCCATAATATGTTGTAGTAGGTGTACTTTTACATGCATATACATATTTGCTCCCCTTCTAGCGGCAATGGCTGAAGTTGACCTCAATTATACGATATGCTGGTCACTTTATGAACTGACCACATAAATTACTGCATTAGAGGGCCCTTCTACAGGAGCTTTGGTGAAGCTTATTTTGGATTTTCATGCCTGTTGCACGAGAATCAGGTGTGTGAATTAATTAACCACAACCCGTTAACCAGCGATTAATCTGTTTGTTTGTAATTACTCAGAGAGATTGATGCATTCGGTATCCAAACTGTTTGGTAAAGTAACAAACAATATTCACATGTGTACCTCGTAAATTAGCCGTCATTTTTGCGCTCATTGAGTTGTGGGTGGGAATGTTTACCCATCAACGCGACGTTCTATATGTGCCTTTGTAATGAGCCATGAAATCAGACCTTATTCAATTTTGATTTGACGGTTTACAAATGATTTAACTTTAATTGAGAAAATTGAAGAGGGTTGAAAACTATTTCACTTCTAAATAGTTGTAGATTTCTATCGATTCTATGTGTGTACATATTTGGTGCTTATGAAAAGAGTAGGTGAGAAAGGTGCTCACATATAATGATGGCCACCTTGTTCAATCGATTCAAGAGAACGAAGTATTCTTTTGCTTCATATAAATAAATCTTCTATGAAAATCTAAGAGTACAGGGATATTAATATGCTCACATTTTCTCAATTTTTAAGCTTGAAAATTTAATCTAATTTAATTTATTCACTTGAAAATATCTTCGTACATTAAGACAGAGTCTTTTAGGAGTACAAGCTTAAAAGACAAATACACTGCTCAAAAGTGTATAAGCAAAATGTGGTTTTTCGGTTGGCAATTCCTGGAATTTGGTTTGATTTTGGTTCTGTTTCTTGTTTTTAGTAGATATATCTATTGCGCATACAACAATAAAAAATATTCTGGAATAACGGTAAAAACAGTTATTATTTTATTGGAAAAGTTGTTTTTAGCCTATTTCTGTTATTGTTGTTTCAGACTTTAATCAGTTCAGTTCATTAAGGTGTGACTTTAAATTGTGTAAATTAATTAAATTGAGTGTAGAAGTATGGAATACAGGAATACACGTCGTCATTTAACTCACAGTGAAATTGACGAAGCCATAGGAATGCTTCGAAGTGAAAGAAGCCAAACAGATGTTGCCCGTTATTTTAATGTGAATTGTTCCGTTATATGCAGGCCCATCAGGAATAGACTACACGAACACGGTCTCCACGCTCGCCGTCCTTTGAGATGTCCACCGATACGACGTAAAAATCGCGGGCATCGAAAAGATTGGAGTGAAAATCATAGAAATTGGACAGAAGATCAATGGTCCAGAGTTTTGTTCACTGATGAGTCACGATTCGGTTTTCATCCAGATACGAGGAGAACAAGAATATGGAGACGACCTGGTAACGCAGAAAGGCTCAGAGTTGTGCAAGAAGTGCACAATTACAGTGGAGGCACTGTTATGGTATGGGCGGGAATTATGACTGGTAGAAGAACTGATCTGGTTTTTCCAGAAGGCAACTTATCGGCAGTCTTTTACATCAATAAGGTACTGGAACCTGTTGTGCTTCCATTATCATCACAGATCTGCTCAGAATTCATCTTTATGCATGACAATGCCAGGCCACACACAGCAAGAATCACAACAGAATGGTTGGATGCAAGAGAAATTAATGTTTTACCCTGGCCAGCACAATCCCCGGATTTAAATCCTATTGAACACGCATGGGATGCCACATTTAGCATCAGTAACAACGCGAGTACAACTGTGTAATCTCCTTCAAGATCACTGGAGACAAATTCCGCAAGACAGATTTGATACCTTGATTAGCTCCATGCCAAGAAGATGCCAATCTGTCATAACTGCAAGAGGAGGCAATATTAGTTATTAAAAAAAAATTTTAATTTAAAAAAATAACTGTACTAATTAATTAAATTAAAAAAAAAAAAAATATATTTGAATTGTAAAAATTGGTTTTTGTCCCATTATAATTATATAATACCTGTTTTTACCGTTATTCCAGAATTTTTTTTATTGTTGTATGAGCAATAGATATATCTACTAAAAACAAAAAACAGAACCAAAATCAAACCAAATTCCAGGAATTGCCAACCGAAAAACCACATTTTCCTTATACACTTTTGAGCAGTGTAGTTCACTGTATATTATAAACAAAAGGTAAAATTCATGATTCAAATTAATGAAACTAAAATTACATTATAATATTGAAACAAAATAATAAACATTTAAATATTATTAATTATAACATAAAATAAAAAGATGGATTAAGTAAATATACCAAAAACAGGAAAATAATGCAAAAGCAGAAAGAAAAAGAACAAAAATTTATTACAAAAGTCTTGAATGACATTATCAAAATTTATATTATCTGTTAGTTCTCTTTCTATGGACAATATCGCTAGATTTCGTAATCTTAATTCACTCATTGTGGAACAAAAGATAATTTTTAATTAATTTTAATTTGAAAAAGCTCTATTCACAAAACAACCGACACTGATGACTATTCTTAAAAAAAGTCTTCATAATTGGGACCAGAGTTTTCCAACCTATATTTTTTTTTTTTGATAAATATTAAAAGTTCAAGAGACCTTCCCCGTTTGGTTCCAACCGTTTGTTTGCTCTTGTACATCAGGTAGAGACATAAAGTTCTGAATCCTTTTCCGTTCAATAAGAAATTGTTCCTCGTCAATGTCAACTTGACATTCAAAATATTCAGTTAAAAGATTAGATGGTATTAGGCACGAATATTCCCTGCAAGGACATGTAGTTGCTTAAACCGTACTCTTATTTCCTGGATAACTCTATCCAATGACAAAAATTCTTTTCTCTTTGTAAAGGGCTTTCCAATAAGAGGTGTTATTTTGATATTCAAAGAAAAATGCCATTTTTTTAGATAAATGATCGGATCTTTATTTCATTACAAAGAGGAAGGTATGCCGTTAACAATGGAAAATAACATCAGCCAAATGACTACCACGACCACGCCTACAGGACCACATCCTTTTCATAAAATTTTCCATAACCAAATCGCAAAGTGGCTGCCATATGTCCTCGGTAGCCTCACGAATTCCATCTTTGAGGTCTTGAATCGACGCTGGGCTGTTGGCGTAGACCTTCTCTTTCACGTGGCCCCAAAGGAAGAAGTCGCAAGGTGTTAAGTCACAAGATCTCGGTGGCCAATTATGATCACCTCTTCGAGAGATAACACGGTTCGGTAACTTTTCCCGTAAAAGATCAATGGTTGCGTTGCTTGTATGGCACGTAGCGCCGTCTTGTGGAGAGTAAACGTTGTCCAGATCAATACCATCCAATTCCGGCCATAAAAAATCATTAATCATCTGTCGATAGCGCAATCCATTCACCGTAACTGTTGCTCCAGCCTCATTTTCGAAAAAGTAAGGTCCAATGACCCCGCGGGACCATAAACCGCACCAAACAGTCACACGTTGAGGATAGAGAGGCTTTTCAACAATAACTCTTGGGTTTTCCGAGCCCCAGATGCGACAATTTTGCTTGTTAACGAAGCCATCGAGGTGGAAATGGGCCTCATCACTCAAGATGAGTTTTCGATGGAATTCCGGATCATTTTCATGCATTTCAAGGACCCAGTCAGCAAAGACTTGACGTTGTTGATGATCGGCCGGCTTGAGTTCTAGTGTTAACTGAACTTTATAAGCCTTAAGACCCAAATCTTTATGCAAAATACGGTGTAATGACGTTTGTGGAATACCTAATTCCAAAGAACGACGAGGAATGGACAATGCACGGGTTTTGTTCTTCACATCACTAACTTGTCCCGACAGCTCGAATTTTTCTACCAATTTCTGTATTGCGGTCCGACAAGGTGCTTCACGACGACCCAAAAACGTTCGAGTTTTACGAACCGTCTCTGCCACATTTTCACCATTTCTGTAGTGAATTTTTTTCAATGCGTTGTTGAATCGTGTATCGTTCCATTTTTATTAATGGCGTAGTTTCTACTTGTCATATGTCATCTACCGAAATAGCGGGCTATTTAAAATAACACCTCTTATTGGAAAACACTTTATTTCTTTTTCGCGAATTCTCACCACTAATAATTTTTTTTCCCTTCTAACTCGACGGTCAGTGCATTATCTCCAACTTTTTTTTTGCTATTTTAACTGCTTTTTGCACGTCCAATGAAATACGTTTGTAAAGAATTCAGTTTTAAATCACGTTGATAGATATTTAATTCCTTTATTTGCGCGTCTTTAATTTCCAAAGGAATTGATTCCATAATTCCATAAATGGAGGTAGCATAGAAAAGAAAAAAATTGCATTGAGATTAGTAATATTCAAGCGTCTGATCTCATTTTAATATTTTCTTCCTCAGATGTCACTTTTCTAAAGCATTTAATAAATGTTTTTTTAAAACTCTCACCGAATCTCCTCTTGTATTCCAACGAGTTTCCACACCTTGACCATGGACAGAAAATATGAAATTTTGAAAAAAAAAAAAAAAAGATTATCAAATTTTGCAAAATTTGACTGAAAAAAACTTCAATCGACCACCGAAACATTTTCTGTAAATTCCTAAAAAGAAATGAGGGTTTATTGCTCGTCGCATTGCGTCATCTGCGTAAACCTCGATGCAGGTTGAAATCTCAGGTGTTTAGTTCAAATTGGCTTGAGTACGAGTGAAAATTAAAAAGTGCGTGTGATAAAAAAATAATTTTCTTTAGTAATAGGAATATTCGGTTACCGGTTCGTGTGCAGTGCTCTTAGGTGGCTTTTTTTTTTTGCAATAAAGTACTACATTAAATATGCTATTAGAAAATAAATCTGTTGCATTATCTCCTTAATTTTTTTTTTGTTTTGTAAATTATCTTCAGATAATATAAAATATACTCTTAATTGTTTGAAAGATATTTTTTTTTTATTTTCCAAATTTCCAAATATTTTCCTGAAATAGCAATAACCAATTAAAAATCCTTTTCTATCCAAAATCCATTCCTTCCTAGTGTGGCGCTACAATGTACCTTGAATCGAATAAAGTCGACACGACTTCTAATGGGTGGATTACATAAAAAAAATTTTATTAGATATATTTTAACCTATAGACGTTTCGATTTTACTCGATTCAAGTTAAAAGTACCACCCCTGGATCTGCAAAAATTAATTAATTAATTAATATTCATTGAGGTTTACTTTGATGATTATTCATTGACGTTTTTATCGAAGATTACTCATCGAGGCTTTCATTGACATTTACTCCTTCACAAAGGTATCATACCCTCCCTAGGACATCGTGTGTAAAATTCATCGAAGTTTCGGTGCAGAAATGGGTCCATGATGCATGCCAAAGATGCAATACGGCTTCGATGCGGTGTTGCATCCATTTCCCGCTGAGATAGGTAGAACATATCATATATCAGAAACAAATAGGAGTGGGGAGGGGGGGGGGGGCGAAGAGAGGGTAAATACAACTATGAATAAATGCATTTATGTCATGTATACAAATCTCCAAATTCTAAGAAATTGTATCGTTATAGACATAAGTTTTCTTAAAAGCAATCTAGTATTAAGGAAATCTCTTCTTACTTCCTAACTTTTTAACTTTGCTTCAACTACCATAATTAAAAATTCCGTTCCTCTTCCGTATTGGCGATGTTCATGACCAATGGCGGCTCTATTTACAATAACAACAATGGCGCTAAAAAAAGTATTAACAGCTGACTTTTGTTTACATACGTGATTAACCTAAAAATGTGAACGTCGATGAGAATTGCCGGTGTCAGCACGCATTTTTGTTAAATTAAATACTTAAGGCTGCATAAATTTGCAAGCATTTTATTCCCCCTTCTTGTTTTCCACAATTTTCATGATATTGATTTGAAACCTTCGGCAAAATATCAGAAACTATTTAGTTCAAATGCTACCGCGCTTAGATTTTTGAAAAAGATTTTTTTTTTAGAAAATCAAAAACCTACTAAAACCGTGTTATTTTTCTCTCCCCCCTAAATACTTTTTCATGTTCATGTTAATATTTGTCATGTTACAAATACTTTTATAACATTAAAATTGAAACCCCCTGTAACTTGAATAAAATTTACTGCTATACGTTTACTTTAACATGAGAATGAAGATTGAGATAATTTTATTTAGTAGCTGAAATCCCGGATAAATTCCGTGAATAGTTTATTTTATAAAAAGCAATTTGTAAACTTCTATTTTAATAAAAATGAATGAGTTATTCATTTCAATTGCCAAAAGCTTCTCGTAGTGACGACACGATCCAGTAGTAATAGTAATAGGATATTTTCTGGCCATAGTACAACAAGATAATACAATCTTTTCAATATGTACATAAGTAAAAAGATAATAAAACTAGATTCAATGAGTAATCAAAAAGAAAGAAAAAACAAGCAACTTGGCATAATTCAGTATATAAATTAAAAGCAAAAAGAATAGCGTTAAATATAAAAGAAAAAGATAAACAGAAATACAATGTAAAATGAAGAAAAAAACTAAAAATAAAAAAAGATAATATCAAAATGAAAAAGTCTCTTCCTGAATATCCCAGTATTGCCTACCCTCTGAGTCTCACTAGGCAAATTATTCCATGTGCGGACAACGTGGGCAAAGAAGGAACGACGCCGTATTGCAGTGTTAGTGCGCGGTAACAGTATCTTCCTGTGGTGAGGCGAGCTAAGGAATTTTAACTTTTCGTACAAGTAACAGGGCTCTTTTGAGTATATTATTTTATGTAGCAATGCTAATGCTCTTTGGATCAAGTAAGAATCTATCGAACATCCCAGGAGAGAATCACCTCCTTAAGCCAAATACAAACCTGGTGCAATCATTAAAAGCAACATTCAGCCTATTCATACATATACAATCCAAAGAAGAGTACATAACACTACCATAGGTAAAGTGCGGAACTAATAATGCCTTGATAAGTTTCATACGTAACTCAGAAGATAGCAAATTAGCTGATATTCGAAGCTGTGTCGGATGCCTCCATAAACTCTACCAATAATATTTGCAACATGATCACAGCAGCTCAGTTTGGAGTTAAGATAAACACCTAAATTTTTAACAATTAGATTTTCTCGGATTTAGTTTTGGTCCTACAGATACTGACCACTCATAAATCCTGCTTAAATATGAATTGAGTTTATATACATAATCTTGCAGCGATTCTAATGGACCACTCATATACAATTGGACATCATCTGCATACATGTGTATTTTAGATACTCCAATATGATTAGGTAGATCGTTTATGAACAAACTAAATAGAAGAGGACCGAGTATCGATCCTTGAGGGACTCCAAATTTGACAGGTAATTTGCTGGATATAATATCGTTAACATGAAGAAGATTTTTCGTCTAACAGACTGAAATTTATTGAAAATAATTTCAATAAATTTACAAAATGCATTTTAAATGCAAAAAAAATTATTGAACTTTTCGACCCAGCGATCAGAGAGGTCTCATCGGTATGGTTATCTCTGATCGCCTACCATAGAAGTTCGTTAACTTTAACTTCTTGTGAGCGATTGGTTAGAAAACTTGATATAAATTGAACTGCAGAAGAGGAGAATCTAAATTGTGAAGACAGTTTACGAAGCAAAAGCATGTGATGAATACTGTCGAATGCCTTGGAGAAATCAAGTAATGCTAGAATAGAAAAATTATTCTTATCAAGCGAGTCACGTATATCCGAACTTACCTTTAGTAAAGCCGTTTCATAGCTACGATACGCTCGGAAACCAGACTGCATGTCAGTAATGAGTTTTTTATCTTCAAAATATGCCATCATCTGTGTAGACATTATTTTCTTTAGGACTTCTGACAAATAGCACAGTAAACTGATAAAACTGAAAACCACGGGCACCCAATAGGCTTAATAGCTCGCTCACGTATGGGAGCATCTTTATCATATAAATAGGATATATAAGAATAGTCCAAGCAAATTCTCGGTTTTGTTTATATGTATATGCAATTTTGAATAGCACTTTGTAGGAATTATTGGTAAGCACCCTGATAGCACGACATCAGGGGTTACCACTACAATCATAATTCTTTTATTCTATCGGTGAAACTGCATGTACTTCAGCCCGTAAAAATGTACACTACGGAAAGCTACACGCATAAAATGAAACAAAACGCAACTCCTGATATGTTCCGTCTCCCACATTATTGCATCATCTTTTCAGTGCTGATTCAGTACTCACAGAAGCGGTTTAGTTCAGTATTCATAGAAAGATAAAGGTACCTATATTGATAGATTTGTCCCATTCTAATTGGTTTACATCTCTTCAGGGCTTTTAAAGTAGTCTTAAAGTACATTACATTAACAAATTCAGAATTCGTTTCCAGTTAAATCCATTGGAAGTGCGTCTGAGTGAAGCGCATTTTACATATCAGTAATAAATTGGTAAGAATTGAGAAACCTATTTTTAATTATAATAAAAAAAAGTTTTATAATTACAGACAATCTATCGTTTTAGAGGTTCACCAGAGTCAATTGACAAGCCATTGACGTAGTGAAAAGACTATAACTGGAGATGTACTGCTATGAAAAGGGCTCTTAACTTACTAAATTTAATTAGTAAAGTATTATATATATTAAATATATTTAAAGAAAATAGATTTTTTTATTTTGGAAATGGTGTGGTTCTCTTCACTACTTCAAAACTACTGAAATATGCCTGAATATTGTGCATCTCTTCACTGGTACAAAACTACTGAAAAATACCTGAATATTGCGCTTCTCTTCATTGGCTTAGAAGTACCGAATACATCCCCCCGGAGACTACAGCATAAAAGTAATGGAAAACTGATGCTTCCCTCCTGAAAGTGCGGGGTTTTCAGTTTTGGTGGCGCTACCTGTCCTGCTCTTACATACGCAAATAAATCATTTAAAAACGCGACAGTGGTTATTTGTGTTAGTGTTTACCCCTGAATTTTTTCCCGACTGCCTATCCTTTTTCACTGGAGCTGAAAGACTTCGGTTCAGGCCACCTGAAGTACATTTTTAGTACTTCTGTGCTATCAGGGCATTGGTAATGTAATTAGAACGGAAGCTCACGTTACTACTACATAGTAAAAATTTTGGAAGATCGGAACCGAGAGCTTTATTTTCTGGCATTCAGCCTTAAAATAATAAATAATTTTCTGTATTACAACATTATTATGTTATTAATTTTTATTTTTAAATAATTTCGAGACAGACGCCACTGCTTAGAGTACTTTTTAAATATAATTTGCACAATATTTATAAAACCTATTCAAAAGGTGTTTATTTAATGTGCTTAATTTCAAAACTGAGCGGCATTTTTGATTATTGCAACCAATTTGTATTACAAACTATTCAGTATGAAAATAGACAAAGTTCTCGTAAGTTTTAATTAGAAATTTTGTGCTACATATAATTTCAAATGTAGTAATCTCTTCTGATCTCGAAATTGCTCACTTTAATTCTAATTATAGCAGTTTTTTCCTTTTTTACTTAAAAGGAGTAAGGTGTGAGGTTTCATTTTAAATACCTCAATAATTGTTTCATATTTGCATACATCCAACTCTCCTCACTCCTTTTAAAAATGTGCATTTACATCTGTGTAAATTCACTTTTGGGCTGATATGATAAAATGCAACCAACCAGTAGAACTGAAAGGAAAGGACCCTATATGATATTGATTCTGAGTAAATACTAGTTATTATAGCAATACCCAGACTCTAAGAGACTTTTAAGACAAATTATCTACCTCAAATTTACTTAAAGTCTTCGAAGAAGACTAACTAGATGCACGAGGCTTTGTTAACTCGAGTAGATGATAATCCTATATAATTCCTGATGCAGTAAAATGCAAAAGTGAACTTACTCAGTCGTGTAATTATTTTCTCGTCATTCCTTAATTTCCATCACGGAACGGTGCGCGGAACCATCCTCTCTCTTACCGGCAGGCAGCCATACTTTTGCTGTCCTTATTTTGTTCTACTCTAGTCTGCGCTAGTCTGAGGAAACTCAAGCTGCATTTTCGGTAAATATTTTCCCTTACTCTTAATTAAAGTGGAAATTACATTGCGTGCTTAGACACATTAAAATTTCATAATGTAATAAATTATGTTCCTTCTTTGACGGAGTCTATCCCTCTTCGCCCGCTATCCTATATAACCTTCCGTTATCCTTACTTCTATGTTGTTTAACAAGTGCCATCTTGCTATAGTGACTAAGTAGGTATGCCCCACATACGCGCTTCTCTCTACCGCCCAAACTCCAAAACCAAGATAGGTGCTATGCCAGGCTATAGATAAGCAAAAGGCAACCAATCTCTGTAGAAATTGTCAACACAAATTATGTTGAGGAGAATTTTATTAGACAAATAACTGCCGTGCTCCATTGTGATTTCCACGGTTGTCGGTGATAAATTCAGCTTGGCTGGCTGCTCTTACATTGGCTGCGGTGCGGCATTGTTTACCGGGCGCAATTTTCCTCTGAAAATCAATTACCGATAATTAATTAAGTAAGAGGCTGGAAATTATTATTGATGGAAGGCCATAATTGCGTCTTCCGGATCATAATTACCTTGTTAAATCATTTTTCTCCTTATAATTCAATCTGAAGATAGCTATTAAGAGGAGATGGATTTTCTGAAGGGTGAAATTTCGGGCAAATTTAAAAATGTACTCATACGCTTCAGTAGTTCTTTTGTTTGTCCTTTTTTTTTTTTTGAGAATTTGTTAATATCTTTTTATAATTACAAACAGAAATACCAAAAATTGAAAAACATGAAGGGTTTTTACTAAAATGCGATAATTAATTCTATGATGTGTTTCGAAATTACGTTTTCATATGAATAAATAAAATAGAAAAGTGGTGAAAATCTGTTCTGTAGAATGAGGGAATTCGAATGGTCGTTTTAGTTGTCATTTTCGACAAGTTTACCTGGAAAGCCGTAGTATTGGCACTCGGATTTCCACTTCTTTAGCTGTAGGAAACTGCGTCGAGATTCGACGTCTTTGATTGTATTGGTAGTTGAAACTGAACGTGGAAATGTAAAGGATTTCCATGTTTTATCCTTATTATCTTCGCAGTGAATTCTACGGCTTTTCCATGGCATTTCTATATGGAATTCCTAGAGATTTCAATGCTTTTTCTGCAATGAAAATGCTAAATTGAATTGTGGTGCAGAGTCAATATTACTTAGTCACTTGTACAGATTATAAATTTAGGGAGAAAGTGGTACTATACAGATAGGAAAAACTTCAATAAAATGCTTATGTATATGCTGATAATAATAATGTAAAACTTTGACTAAAATCTACCTACGATCTGCTCCGGTAAACTGTAATAATCTTATTATTTTTTATGTGAATGACTGTATACTGAAAATGGTGTCCTATTAGAGTGTATGTGAGAGAATGCTGTCACTTTTTCCCACTGGAATTCTATAAGAAGATTTCAAATCTTTAATTTTTGCTTATTAGGTAGGTAAATTTTTTGCTGATATAGATCTTGGGGAAAGTCCAGGTAAAATTTTAGAATTTTGTAAATTACATTTTATGATCTTCTTTTCCTTTTTATTGCTAATATCTACACTATAGATGAAATTATTGGGTATACTTATTGTGGCCAGCCCGTCCCTTTAACTCGTACACGAATTTGTCTGTCTGTCTGTATATTTATGTATATATTTCTTTTTTACTATTTTCGACACTCTCGTAGAACCACTTTTCGTCATCACAGCGAGCTGAAATATGGCACACAGGTTCATGTCGCATGACAATTTAAAATCTATCAAAATTTGAACCGGAAAACCCCAAAAATCGGGCAAAATCATTTGAAAATTTGATACAAATCTGATTAGTGATAAATTCGTTTCAGGAAAAATGCAGAGTTTTCCGATTTTTCCGAAAAAAAATTTCCGGAATTTTCCGCCTTTTCCTGAAAATTTTCCGGTAAAAAAGTTTTCTAAATTATACAGGATCAAGTTCCCTATCAACTGGCATCATTACTTTCTCTCCGACAATGGTGAAAACTTGCAGAAAGAATCGAGGAAAATTCATGTAAACCGCTTTTCCGGAGTTTTTCCGACCAAGGAAGCGTTTGAGCGTTTTGCAACCTAAGACAAAGTTGTAGAGCGGAATAAGTTGCATAAAGTTGCATTTGTGGAAAACTTCATGGAAAACCCGGAAAAGCGGGGAGAAGGGAGGATATATATATAAAATGAAAGGTCAAGAGAAGAAACATGTAAATAATATAAAGAGGGCGGAGAAGGAAGGAAAAACGTAAACGATAAATATCTTTACAACAATATTTAATTTGACGAACAGTCTCATTCCTATTTTAATATGTGTTGAATTTCAAAAAGACACCTGAATTTGACACTTTATCAACTACGATATTTTCAACTTTTATCGCTGAAAATATCTGTAGTGAGCATTTTCAACTCGTTCACGCATCTTCAACTTACGAGAACAATTTCGACGCCCAAGCTCTGGAGTTGGTTATGGTAAAATCAGCAATTTCAAAATTTTGTTTTGAAAGCTTTTAAATCATTTTCATTACAAACACAATCTGCATCGTCCCAACATATCATCTCGAGAGCATCACTAACCATGGCGAAGTGCGTCGCAACCGTAAAGAAAACTCAGACAACAACTAAAATTTAACTTTCGTTGGTGTATTTAGCAAGAAAAATTTTCAATTATAAGCTTTTGTTCTTTAGCGATATTTTGACGCAAAAGTTCTGTAAATAAAAATAATTTTTACTCGAATAATTTTTTTGAAAAACTGGTAAATCAGTGTCTTTTCAGCCGTCATAAAATTGTTTTAAAATATCTCCATGCAACAACACGTAATAACAATTTAGTTAACGTGAAAAAGGCAGAAAATAAAATAAGTAAAAAACAAGTTTTCAAACAAAACTGAGAGTCAAGAAAATAAACTTTTCTTCACACACAGAGGTGGACTCAGATTTTACTCGCTGACAATCACCGATATATTTCAGAGGTAATAAGTGATTTGATTCATGAAGAGAAAGAATATTCAAGAGAAGTGTCCCAATCAAAAAATCTGAGTCCACCTCTGTGTGTGAAGAAAAGTTTATTTTATACTTTTTCATGCGGCCTGGCCTCAGTTTTGTTTGAAAACTCGTTTTTTACTTATTTTTTTATCATTCCACTTGTACCTCATAAAAATAATGTTGGCTCGTAAAATGGTTTAGACCAGTCGTGTCCAACCCGCGGCCCGCGGGCCGCATGTGGCCCAGGACGGCTTTGAATGCGGCCCAACAAAACTCATATAACTACTTAAATACTTTCTCAATTAATTTTATAAAACATTTTCTTTATCTATATAACATTTCCATGGGAGTAGTTACTTCTCGACATAATAAATGTACAATTGCGCAATGTGGCCCAAGAAAGTTTTCAATGTGCAATTGTACTTAGTCAAATTTACACTGAAGACATTGGGGACATTATTTATTTTTCGGAAGTAAGATGGTTAAGTCGGGGTAAAATGTTGAAAAGATTTTATATTTTGCGAAATGAAATCAAGTCATTTATGGAATCAAGAATAAAATCTGTGCCAGAACTTTGTGATGAAAACAGGCTCACAGATTTTGCTTTTTTTATTAGACTTGACAACTCATTTAAATGAACTAAATTTGCGTCTTCAAAGTGAAATACAAACTATAGCGGCTTTCGAAATGAAACTGAAACTATGGAAGCACCTATTTTCTAAGATGAAGCACACAAAGAATAAAAATAGCAGCAAAATAACTTATGAGCACCTTGAGAACTCACTGGGAGTTGCATCAACTTGGATCGCAAAGTATTGAAGCATTATTGTCTCAAAAACAATGTCAAATATCACATCAATTTCATGTTGCTATTTCTTAAATTTTATAATAAAAAATTTATGAATTAATGAAGCTTAAATTACTTAAAATTTAAGTACATATGTATGTATATTCCTCGTTTTTAGTCATTAACTATCTTTAGGGTTCGTATATTTTATTTGTGGCCCAATATAACTCGTGTACTTCCAATGCGGCCCAGGGAAACTGAAAGGTTGGACACCCCTGGTTTAGACACATATGCATGTGCTAATATTTTATGTAAAGCTTTTTTTTTAAATATTTAAATATAAATTCGATAATGGGTAAAAACGTGCCTTGTAAATTTCCCATATGAAAAATTCATTTTTATCGCATACAGGGTGATCTTAAATTTAACAGGAGATATGTTTTGAAGCGTTATAAATAAAAAAAATTTTTGGGAAGGTAGATTTTGGAGTTTGTTATTTTGGGTACTTCTTCTCCCAACACTCCATAAATTCTTTGTTATACATCCTATGAATGTTATTTTCAGTTTAGATTATAGTAAACCATCTAAGCTTCAGCATCACTCCACCTCCTCATATCACGAGTTATAAAACGTGAAAGTCAAGAAATTGGAAAAAAATCCTAATTATTTTTAAATTTTAAGGAATTTCCCCTCCAAAATGCTTATTATGTAACTCTTATATTTTCTTGGACATTTCAGAATTCAAAATGTTACCTTTCAGTTGATCCTAAACATGAACTTGCATGCAACTGTTTTTTTTTTTTTTTGTTAAGATAAACTTGTTTATATGATTCAATATTTCCTTTGTCTTAGCTACTGAGAATACAAATCGCTCCTAATTGTATGCAATTCTACGAAAAATCAGCAAAATTAATGAAATTACTTATCATAAAAACAGGTTAATCTCAAAACCAGTTGCATGAATGTACGTACGTATATGGAAATGAAAGGTAACATTTGAGTTATCAAGCATTTTTGCAGGAAAATCGGGAAAATTAAAATAAATTAGGACTTTTTCCCAATTTCTTGACTTTGACGTCCTATAACTAGCGACATAAGGGGGTGGAATTATCTGCTTAGACAATTTACTATCATCTGAGCTATAAATCACTTTCATGTGTTGTATAATAAGGAAGTTTTGAGGTGTTATCATACTTTCTAAAGCCTGTCGACATTGAAGAAGCTTCACAAAAAAAAATACTGTTCTTGCTAAGAAGGCTGTGATTGCTGCAAGAACTGTAAAGAAAGCAGTTCACAGCTCCATAAGCCAATGAATGGCTACGGTGCAAAGGTCACTCGCCCCGCTTAATGCTAATCTAATACGGGTGGGGGGGGGGGGGGGGGTACAAGTACCCAAAAAGGAGAAATTTGCTGAGCTTAACTCCACTGTAACTTTTGAACTATTGATTGAAAATAATTTCCCACAAAGGTTGAAGGAAATTTCATGCTCTATAATTTTTGCACTATTTTTAACCTAGATGGCCCTTGAGAAAAGAAATTCTCGAAAAACTGGTTTTCGGTACAATTTTTCCAATATGACGGCGAGAGCGACGATCTTTCAAGAACTCAAACTCGGAATATTAGTGAGGACACCAAACTGTACAAATCAATCAAATTAGAAATATATAGTGGAAAATCAAAATTTTGTATGGCAACACCAAGAAGAGATTGCCCGATTTAGTCCAGTTTTTAAATTTTATTTACTATTGCTATGAAAACACCATGTAACAAACTTCAGCTCTCTAGGTGTACTCGCTGTACTCGTAGTATATACTAAAAAACGAAATATTTCTATCCCAACCCTACGAAAGAGTTGCCCGATTTAGACCATTTTTAAACTTATATTTACAATTTTTATGAAAACGCCGTTTATTAAATTTCAGCTTTCTACCTCGACGTATTCGACACAACCAGAATATCTGGCTTATCACCATTGCTATTTGCTATATATTCTAAGGGCCGGACGAGGATTTCATTTCGATCTTGTGATAAAATAAACAACTACAACTACTTATCTCTTGAAAATTATCCGAAAAATGTTTTTCAAGTCTTCCCCCTCGCAATTAGACATCCCTTCATATAGAAAATATAATTTAAGTAACCGCTTTTTTGCCAAATCTTAGCTAATGGCAGCATACTCAAAATTCGTTCTATATAATCTTTTAGACTTTTCTCGTAATGAGCATGTTTATTAATTTTGAAGTAATTTATGCGAACTTACTCTGTGAAGCTACTAAAAAATCTGTACTTCTCTTCATATAACAAGTAAACCACAATTTCTCTTCGTAAATAATTTATGTAGATAATTTTGTTCATACAAAATTCATTATGACTTATTACTACACAAAACCATCAAATTATATGTGCCCAAAAAATAAGGTGACATTTGAATTTAAACTGCGCCCGTCAAAGGAGTTGGCGAATTGGTTTCTTTTTTAGGTTGGTACGACTGTCTTTGACATCCCTGCCAAATCACACGTCAAAATATTCATTAGTGTTTGAGATACGCTTCGTTTTGTGAGCTGCTAAAAGTGAATTTCTCGTTTTTTGCGATGTCGAAATTTGTTGAGCAAAAAATGTGCATTAAATTTTGTTTGCGGAATCAATTTTCTGCTGCGGATTCGTTGAGAATGGTGCAGAAAACCTTTGGTGATGAAATTGATTTGGAAGAATAAATAAAGAATTTTCAATATAAATTCAAATATCACCTTATTTTTTGGGCGCAGTAGTACATATGTCGAAATACATTATTTAACATTTTTTTTTATATCTCACATCTAAGTATATGTTTGCCTTAACCAAAGCTGAATTAAAGTCATCTCCTTATCACTACATCCATATTTCCAATGTCATCAATAAATATTTAAAAAAAAAAAAAACCTCCTCCATAGTATACGAAAATGTTTGCCTCATATAACATGCCAAAACTATTTTTTACCAATAAATCTATCAAAAATGTTGAAATATGGACATCAAACTGAAAGATAATGACTCAAAGCAATCCAGAATGGAACTTTTTTTTTCGAGGGTGATAAATGTTCACTTAACTTAATTAAATCCGTCGAGAGTTTCTCGGTCACTCCGGTAATGACAAAAGTGTTTTCAATCGAATCGCAATAAATTCTTGGTGTTTTTAAGGATTTTTCACTCTCAAAATGATATTTTAATGGATTGTCAGCATATGAAGGATTTTTTGAATATTTCCTAAGTTCGGTCGATTTAAAAGCTTGTATTGCAATTTTACTGTGAATTTACTATGGTACCAAAGAGGTCCAATCCAAAATTTCTTGAATATAAATAATTACAGGTTTGAAAAGAAGAAGTAGTTAAAGGGAAACTAATTTTAAGTTTTTATAAACAGACGAAACTCTTAATTTTGTTGCCAAACGGAGTAAAAAAACGGTAAAATAAAATAAATAGTGACTTAAGTGATTTATTAGTGGAATAAATTGTTTAAGTTCCTGCAAATCTTTATATTTTGTCTTATAAATTTCGCTTTCCGCTATGTAGGAGTTGTTTTAAATTCATTGTTTTACTTTTTAGTATTTTACATGATATATTCCTTTTAGCTGCAACACTTTCTTCATACTGGATTCTTTCATTCGTGAAGTAGTCAAAGTCAAATTAAAATTTATTCTTGGTTTAGATACTATAAGATAATGGAAAACTAAACTAAACCTAAAACTACATATGCACACCGTTAATCAATTCCTCTAAGTGCGTAATACAAAATTAAAAATGTAATTAAAATACAGTATAAAGGCGAACATTACAAAATGATACTACTATAGAACATAAGACACCATAAAAAAACGAAAAATTAATTATGCTTATCTGTGCAAAAATGTGTCACTACGAGAAAAAGGATCAGTTAAGAAAATGTATATTACAAGTTTCCTGAATGTTTAACAATGTTATGTCAGTGAATTTTTAGCCATTGCACTTTTGATTTTTTATCTAATTTTATTGTTTTTATATTAATAATTATTTTTTTAACGGAGTGATATTTTAATATCATTGCAAGTATTTTCACTGAATTAAATGAATTCGTTCTGTAAGATCATCTTTCTTATGGAATACGTCAAGCTATACAAGGTGTCCCGTCGAGATGGTAAAACATTTTAAGAGTCGAAAGTACAGCCTATTTGCGATCGAAAATGATATATAGCATTTTTCCGAGTTCGCACTATTTTCGAAGTTATAGTGCGATTTTCCATTTTTTCGAAATTTTGAACCTTAAGTTATATTTTTGACCATAACTCAGTTCAGGTTGCTCACAGGACGACCCTTTTTCTTGTGTTTTCTCGTAATATTACAGGTTCTCATTTGGTGTAACTCGATTTTGAAAACGTTCACACGTAATGGAAAAATTAGCGATTTGTTGCCAAAACATATTTTTCGTCAGAAAATTCATTTGTTTTCAAAGTCATAAATCTCGAAAAGTAACCATGCCAACAGATGATCCGGTTCTCATAGAAAACATGCCTCATTTATTAGCTTTTATAAAAGTCCAACACGATTAGTCCACATTAAGTATTGCCAGAGTTACAGTAAAAACTTGCCTGCAACATACCTCTCATAACTTGAGCAAAAATTAATTCGAATTGCATAAAAATCCGGAAACGCGTTTTGCGGGAACTCTTATCTCCTCGAAACTGTTTGACCTACAGCTAAAGTGAATATACCGTTGGATTCGGAACATAACTCATTAGTTGTTAAAGTTAAATTCAATTTCAATTCGAACATTTTCGAAAATCTAGAGAGGCAAAATTGACTCGATTTTCTGAATTTTTGTGCATACTTTTTAAAGATTTCTTTTTATTTTCATATAGATTAAGGATGTAGAAAATTTTTCCAATTTAATAATTTTTCGATTTGCCCTCTGAGACTGGCAAATCGCGTTCGAAATTGCCCAATTTCAAACATATTTTTCGTTATAGTTCGGGTAGTTTCGAGTGGATTTTAATGAAATTCGGTGTGTATGCCGGATTTACAAATACACAACTTTTGAAATTTTTCGATTTTCAAAATTCGAAATTCTCATTAAGTAACTATTCGAAATTTGAAAATTTTCACCAATTTTTTTTTTTTATTTTTTCGAAATTTCATATCTAATTACATATTAAGCGATTTTCTTTCCCCCTATTCTCTAGATCCTATTAATCTGCAACTTTTTTACACTGCATGTTATCAGCCAAAGTTTCATCGAAAAAAGTTACAAACGGTTGAAGTTCGAAAATTCAAAATCACAAAATTCTGTATTGCATTCTATGCTGGGAGACTTGCAACTTTGTAGTGATATGCTCATTTATACTCAGCAACTTTCTGCATACCAAACATATCAATTTTCGAAAATTTTCACTACTAAATCTACGATTTTCGAAAAAATTTCACTTTTTTCACCCTTCAATATTAGTACTTTACTTCCACAGAGTCTAGACGTGTGGGTACTCTATGGAAAGCCTGCGGTCTCTGGAAAAAAAATATCACATTTTCCAACTTTAGGTACATTGTTTCTTCCATCCTTGCAATTTGATTTAATTTTGCTTAAGTTATGAGAGGTATATGCAGGCACGTTTTAACTGTAACTCTGGCAATACTTATGGTGGACTAATCATGTTGAGCTTTTATAAAAGATAATAAATAAGTGATCTTTTCTATGAGAACCGGATCATCTGTTGGCATGGTTACTTTTCGAGATTTATGTCTTTGAACACAAATGAATTTTCTGACGCAAAAAAATATTTTGACAACAAATCGCCAATTTTTCCATTATGTGTGAACGTTTTCAAAATCGAGTTACACCAAATGAGAGCCTGTAATGTTACGAGTAAAACACAAGAAAAAGGGTCGTCCTGTGAGCAACCTGAACATAGTTATGGTCAAAAATATAACTTAAGGTTCAAAATTTCGAAAAAATCGAAAATCGCCTATAACTTCGAAAATAGTGCGAACTCGAAAAAATGTTATATTACATTTTCGATCGCAAATAGGCTGTACTTTCGTCGTGTGTTCATAAAAGAGTCACCAGTAATTAGATTGCAATTGTGAATACCTAAAGAACATGTCCACAATTTGTGTTTCTTGCAATATCCAATTGTTGTAAAAATAATCGGTGTTGGTAGAGTCTTAGACTCGTTTCCACTAATACAAATTTTCTTACCCGATACCTTTTGAAACAAGTTGGCAACATTTTGTATAAGTGGAAACGCTATATGAAAATTCAGACACATGTTGCTAACTTATTCGATGTCGACTGTAAAAACTCGCAGAATTTATTGGGTGGAATTTTTCATTTAAGTGGAAACGCTTATTTGTTGTGTTAGCTAAACTTCTAGCGTTCTTTCAGTAAGTTGAAGACAATGGAATAGAAAAAAGCTGCTACGATAAAATTAATTAAGGAATATGAAAAATATTCGGTATTGTGGGATGCTAAGAGTAGTGACCATAAAAATACAAATAATCGAAATGACGCTTTGAATGAAAATGCTTAAGAGTTGAATTCGGATTTAATTTTATTTAAAAAAAAAATTTATCTTTGCGTTGATATGGATTTGATCTATCTTTCTGCTTGTATGGAAATAACTTCCGGTGCAAATAACAAACGCTGAAGACGCTAATAACACCTGCTCATTGCGAATGTAAGGAGTTAAGTTGATGAGCATTTAAGCTAACTGTTAGATCACACATTAACCTAATTAAAGTTTTCATACTAGAAAACAATTATGCACCAACGACAAATTCATCGCTCAACAAATTCCGTTCTCACAGAATATGCATACTCGTATTACATTTCCAGACGACATATTACACCGCTTAAACTGCGCGATAATAAAAATATTCTGTGGAAACCGAAATTGTTGTACGTGAGAAATTTGTTTTGCAGTAAGTTATTTTTCCGCGTAAGCTTTTTTTGATGTGAATTTAGAATTTAGTGAGTAAGTAATTCTTTTGTATAAATTATTTGAATTTTGTGAATAAAGTCAGTCTTTGTTTTTACTTGTTGGAAGCAACGTGCGTTTAATTTTGGTTTTCACCTATTCACTACTCCTTTGTTGGTTAAGTACCAACAAATAATCTTTTGATAAAGGTAAAGTACCTTGATCAATTTCATTTTAGGTTCTAACTAAACTTGTTTGTTGGTTCAGTACCTGCAGACAATTGTGGATGTAAAGGTTAAGTACCTTTACATAATCTCGAATCACCAGCGGTCAAATAAAGGAATTCGGCCGCTACATAAACATTTTTTGGTGACCCCGACGTGATTGGAAGACAAATCGTATTAATGGAGCAGTTGGTACACCAACAGGAGCAGACTGGAGCAGAAATCCAGAGGCTCATTAACGACTATAGGACCAAATCCAAGCACGAGAGAAACCTTACCTTCCTACAAGGAAGATTGGAACAACTGGACGAGCAGTGGGATGCATTCGATGTCATCGACACCAACATTCGAGATCAGTATAGTACTCAGCTCGCTCATGCATACTACAAAGATGCTTATTATGACAAAATAAAGAGCATATATGAGACGTACAGGACCGATATCACGGACAATATGGTCAACCTTCAAGCAAAAACTACATCAGAAAATATGGCTCAGGGAGCACAAGAGAATCCATCCAAGCCAACATCAAAGCAATTCAGTTCAAGCCCACCTCAAGAGACCTCAGAAGTACCAATATTCACTAAATTCAAAACCAATCAAAGTATGTCCTCCTCAAACACCGTAGAAGGTTTAATTAGACGACAAAAGGGAATTATGGCATTGCTGAAACGGGTACTTTCAAACGTTAATCTGGAAGGACAGAGTAAGCAGTATTGCATAGTCAAAATCAATGCAATCAACGAGTATTGGTCTCAGATAAAGGCGATTAATGAACAGATTTGGGAGACAGCCGAAGATATGACTTTACACAGTGATGAAGAATATTGCAAGCTAGAAGACTTCACGCAAAATATCACGATTGAGCTACTAAAGAAATCCGATGAACTATCAACTGAGAACGCCAATCAAAGCAACACAATCTCCACACCACAAATGAAGTTGCCCAAGATAGCTTTGCCAAAATTTGATGGAGAGTATTTGAAATGGACACAGTTCCATGATCTATTTACGCAAATGGTGCATGAGCAACCTATTGGAAAATCTCAAAAAATGTGGTTTCTAAAGACAAACTTAACTGGCTAAGCTGAACTACTGATCAGACATTTATCAGTGTCCGAAGAAAACTATGTAACCGCATGGGAAATTCTCAATCAGCGCTATAATAACAAGAGGCTGCTAACGACAGCTCTGCTGGACAGATTAGTAACCCAGCCAACCATAGCGTCAGAATCAGCCATAGCAGTAAAAAAACTACACGACACAACAAAAGAATGCTTAATGGCTCTTAATAATCTCGGAATAGTGACGGCTGCTTGGGATCCAATTCTCTTACACTTGATTATAAAGAAATTGGACAAACCTACTCATACCTTATATGAGCAGGGACTACAAGCTCCTAGAGAACTTCAATGTATGGCGAATTTCTTCAAATTTTTGGAACAACGATTTCAGTCCCTAGAAACATTAGGGAGACACAAAACTGAGTTGAGAGCTTTCAGCAGATCATCTGCATTAGTGAGTTCAAACATAAAAACTCAGGCCACACAATGTAAACTTTGCAACAAAAATCATGGTTTATTCGCCTGCCAAAAATTTCTCGAGCTTGAGCCCCCAGAACGTTTTAAGACTGCTCAGCAATTGAAGGTTTGCACCAATTGTCTCAAGAGTACTCATTTGGCAATAGATTGTCCATCAAGAGGCTGTTCTAAGTGTATGCGAAAACACAACACGTTATTACATAGAGATCAGACAACTCACCTGACTTCAAACAAGGTCATTACGTCTACCACCCAGCCAAACATAAGTCAGACTACTTCAAAAACCAATTCAGTAACATTGTCCGCAGCGGCAAGACAATCTCAAAGAAATTATGTCATATTAGGCACTGTAGTCATCGAGGTCCTAGACAACAAGGGGGTGGCCATAAACTGCAGAGCGATCCTCGATTCTGGATCACAATTGAACTTCGTCACCGAAAGGTTGGCCAAGAAGCTAAATTTACAGAAGAAGGAAGATTCGCTTAACATACAAGGTATTGGAGAGGTCAAGCAACGCATTCAACACAGAATCAACGTGCGAGTACAATCTCGAATCAATGACTTCTCAACCCGCATAGAAGCCTTTATTCTTCCTCAAATAACTGCTCAACAACCAGCATATAAACTAAACATTCAATCCTGGCCAATTCCATCAAACATAAAATTGGCAGATCCAGGATTTAATAAACCAGATCGAGTAGACCTGCTCTTAGGCGCTGAAATTTATTACCAACTATTTTCAGTTGGGCAAATACGGCTTGGAACTAATCTACCCACTCTACAAAATACTATTTTTGGTTGGATTGTCGCAGGAAGCACACCCAGAACCTCACATCAAAACAGAATATGTGGGGTCTCAACCATTGAGGAAACCAATTTAGAAGCTCAAGTTGAAAGATTTTGGAGACTAGAAGAGGCAACAGCACCTCCTACAAGGCTCACAGCCGAACAAGAAAAATGTGAAACTCACTTTTCACAAACAGTGAGAAGGGATCACACTGGTCGATTTGTGGTCAAGTTACCTTTCCTTCATGATCCGCACAAGCTTGGTGAATCCAAAGACATCGCACTTCGACGATTTCTTGCAACGGAACGAAGGCTGTCGAGAAATTCTGAGTTGGCCACACAATACAAAAACTTCATAAGTGAGTACAAAAATCTCGGACACATGCGCGAGATCAATTTAAACTCTATCAAGGGTCCTCATTATTTCCTACCACATCACGCTGTGGTTAAGCCGGACAGCACTACGACGAGTGTAAGAGTGGTATTCGATGGCTCCAGTAAGACCTCAACAAATGTCTCGTTAAATGACATATTATGCACAGGTCCGACTATCCAAGATGATTTGTTTACCATCCTCCTTCGTTTCCGTATGCCACGATTTGCGTTCACAGCGGACATTGAGAAGATGTATCGACAAATCATGGTCGACCCAGCAGATAGAAGATTTCAACTAATCTGGTGGAGAGATGAGCCAACGCAGTCTATCAAATGCTTTGAACTATGCACGGTAACATATGGCACCACATCAGCACCATACCTTGCTACCAGGTGCTTACAACAGCTAGCAAAGAATTCAGAAGACAAATATCCTTTGGCTGCTGCAATTGCTAAGAGCAATTTTTATGTGGATGATTTAATGACAGGCACAGACAGTCTTGTCGAAGCCATAGAAACACAGAAACAACTGCAGGAAGCATTGAATGCTGCGGGATTTAAACTTAGGAAATGGTGCGCTAATCATCCACAGTTACTTAAATCCATTCCTACAGAAGATAAGGCAATACAACTCGACATACACGAGGTAGAAGAATCTATAAAGACATTAGGGTTGATCTGGACCCCAAAATCAGATGAATTTTGTATCAAAGCAACCTACACAGAGCAAAACAAGGTAACAAAGAGGACAGTGCTATCTGATATTGCTCATCTATTTGATCCACTGGGTATATTGAGTCCAGTAGTGGTTACAGCTAAGATTTTTCTCCAGCATTTGTGGCACCTCAAGCTTGACTGGGATGCAGCTTTACCAATGGAACTCCACTCTTCTTGGCTTCAATTCCGACAAGGTCTCAAAATACTTGCAGACATAAAAATACCTCGACACATGTTCTCTGGAAGAGTACCTAAAGCAATGGAAATGCATGCCTTTGCTGATGCTTCTGAAAAGGCATATGGGGCAGCTGTTTACTTACGTGCTAATAACGAGGATGGAATAAAAATCGTGCGCCTTCTTTGTGCCAAATCCAAGGTAGCTCCAGCTAAGCCAACCACGCTTCCTCGGTTAGAATTATGCGCAGCTAAGCTCGCAGCAGAGCTAGTCAGCCGGGTTAAAGCAGGTCTTAATATTAAAGACCTTTCATGCTATTATTGGACTGATTCAGAGATAACATTGGCATGGATAAACTCAGAAGCAGCATCATTTCATACATTCATTGCAAATCGCATTGCATCTATCCAGGAAAGTTCAATGCCAGAACAATGGCAACATGTTCCGTCAAAACAAAATCCGGCCGACATGTTATCGCGGGGAGTAGCACCCGACAGATTGGCTTCTTGCAGCACATGGTTTTATGGACCTTTATTTCTGCACGGCCCAAAGAAATCATGGCCTTCCAAGTATATCAAGCAGAGCATTGATCTAGAGAAAAAACGTCCAAGTGCTATCCTAGTAGCATCAGCGGACACCCAACATTTTATACACACAATCGATCATCAAAACAATTTTAGCCGCTGGCAACGAATTATCAGCTACATACTGCGATTTATACGAAACTGTCAGTTGCCGATAAGTTCTCGCAGGAAACAAAAATATCTGTCAGTTAATGAACTTGAAGAGGCATTTAGCATCATGATCCGCACAATTCAAGGAGAGGAATTCAGAGATGAAATAAAACAATTACACCGAACAGGTACTCTTGACAACAGCAATAGTCTCAGTTCTTTAAGTCCCTTTATTGACAACAAGGGCGTAATGAGAGTCGGAGGGCGTCTCGAAGCTTCAAAATTGGCTACAGATGCAAAACATCCTATGTTAATTCCTTATGCGCATATCTTCACCAGGTTATTAATGACACGCATTCATCTGGAGAATCTACATTGCGGTCCACAAACACTTTTGGCTACCACGCGACAAAAGTATTGGCCGATCAAGGGCAAAACAACAGCAAGATCAATAGTTGGGAGATGTATTCGGTGCACTCGAGCCAAACCAAAACTGTTAAGCCAATTCATGGGGAATCTCCCCACACATAGAGTACAACCAGAAAGGCCGTTTGTCAATACAGGAGTTGATTTTCTAGGACCTGTGTGGATTCATTACAAACTAAGAGGCAAGAGACCACAGAAAGCATATATTGCAGTGTTTTGCTGCTTTGTCACAAAAGCAGTGCACTTCGAAGTGGCAAGCGACTTGAGCACAGTCGCGTTTATTGGATGTCTTAGACGCTTTGTGGGCAGAAGAGGAAACTGCAGAAATCTTTATTGCGACAACGCTACAAACTTTGTGGGGACCAAAAATCAACTTACCGAGGTCAAGGGGATTTTACATACTGAAAGCTCACAGCAAGAAATAACCACATATTGCACCCCCAAGGGAATTGATTTCCACTTTATTCCACCTCGAGCGCCACATTTTGGCGGCCTTTGGGAGGCTGCAGTCAAGTCAGCAAAGCACTTCCTGCAGCGGAATTTAAAGTCGGGATCTCTAACCTACGAAGAACTCGAGACGCTCATGATAGATATAGAGGCAATATTAAACTCGAGGCCTTTAACACCACTATCAGCTGACCCAAATGACTTAAGTGCCCTCACTCCTGGTCATTTCCTTATAGGGGAACCATTGACAGCAATAGTAGAACCAGTGGCACAACCATCAAGAATTACTTCCTTACAAAGATGGAAGTTAGTATCCTACATAAAGAATCAATTTTGGCAACGGTGGTCTAAGGAATATCTCAGTGAGCTACAACACCGTTATAAGTGGAAACAACACTGCAACAATGCTCAACCAGGAATGTTGGTTGTTATTAAAGAAGACAATCTACCTGTAACAAATTGGATATTAGGCCGAATCATCCAAACAATAAAGGGACACGATGGTCTAGTTCGCGTTGCCGATATAAAAACATCATCTGGTGTGATCCGAAGGCCCATACACAAATTAGCCCCATTACCAATCGAAGAAGAAACCAATTCTACCGATTCAACCATAGAATCCACATCAACTGAAGAAGTACACGCAATAAAACGCAAGCGAGATTCCAGATCAAGGTGTGAGGATGTAACATCACATGAGCCTCAATCTTCGTCAAAAACATCGCCTGCTGAAGTCATTGCACCTTCCAAAAGAAAACATCGTTCAAATACCGCGGTGAGTGCATTTTTCCTCACCTGCTTGATCTTACCAATCCTTGGTCAAGTAAACATCAAACCATTTAAGTCACGACCTGGGCTGTATTTTGAATCAATGGGAAATGCTCATCTCATATCTAATGAGTGGAATATTGTAGTACATTACAATTTGAGCACATTTTGGCAAGAGTATGACACTATCACAAGTGGGGTGAACAAGCTAATGGAACTATGCGAAATGATCAACGACAGACAGTCATGTGAGTCCACCCTAAAACAATTTGAGAACATCCTTATAGAACTACAAGATGGCAATGAGCTACTACTACACCAACATAAAAATATACGAACAAGAAGAAAAAGAGCTCCTCTCAACATCATAGGCAATTTGGCTAGCTCACTTTTTGGGGTTTTAGATACAGAATATGCTGATAAAATGGCACAGGTCATAGAAGACCTCAATCATAACGACAACCACCTATTAGAGTTAATTAAAAATCAAACTTCTATCATTGATTCTACCGCTAACATCATAAAAAACTCCCAGGAAGCCATAGAAAATCGTATTGGAGACCTGGACAAATATCTCAATATAACAATAGCTCAACTAAATAATATGAACCACGAATTGCATCAACAAAGATCCAGTCAGACATTTACAGACTTATCATTGCAACTAGTGTTAGCCATCAATCGCTTCGAACGCATGCAATCAAACTTATGGGATGTTTTGATTGATACGCATCATGGAAAATCAATCCTTACTTATTAGCACCAAGCCAACTAGGTAGCGAGTTGACCCATATACAGGAGCATCTGCCCCCGTCATTGAGATTACCTGCCAAACCAGATGATTTAACAACGTTATACAAGCTTATGAGTGTCCAGGGACGAATCAATCCTAATCAAATGATGTTCCGTATAAAGCTCCCATTATTTTCACATGAGCACCTGGAAATGCTACGCATAGTCTCAGTACCATTTGTGACGAACAAAACACTTATGGCAATAAAAGCATCAACGCAATTTCTCATCATTAATCTACATAGGGATCAGTATTATCCACTGTCAGAATCAGAACTTAACACCTGCACAATAGGAGAAGAAGACATCATGTGTAAACAGCACCATCCACTGTATAACAAGGAATCTAACAGAAGCGCGTGTGAGATCAGTTTCATCACACAATCAACACCCAGAAATTGCGAAGTTACTTTACCACCCCACAATCTGCGATGGATACAACTAATCAATCCAAATCAATGGATCTACACAGTGCCGAAACCCACAGCAATCAACATTGTCTGTGGGAGTTCAGTTACTCAGACAACCCTTGAAGGGTCAGGAATTCTCGAAATAGGATCGCAATGCATCATAAAGGACGAGACATCAACGATACGTGGACACAACATCATCTCTAGTACTATAACAGGACGTTTCATTACATCAAATCTCACGGAACTGTCATACTCAGCATCAATGGAAGATGTTCTATATCAACCTAAAACTACGCAAAATCTTACGAACGACATTCGAGATCTTCAACGGAGGATTGATGCTCTCCGAGTAAATGAAAACCTACCTCTCAAGAGTCTAACACAACATGACATTCATCAGTTTACTATAGGATACATGAGCCTATTATTAATAATAGCTATCGCTGGCTATCTAACTTATAGATTCATATCAACACGAAGCCGTGATGCCACCTCCAAACTGCCAATTCCATTGCCGAGAACAACCTCTCAATGTAATGTTAGACTCCAAATAGATCCAGAATTATTGAGCAACCGCTCAACGCGGGGAGTTAGATCACACATTAACCTAATTAAAGTTTTCATACTAGAAAACAATTATGCACCAACGACAAATTCATCGCTCAACAAATTCCGTTCTCACAGAATATGCATACTCGTATTACATTTCCAGACGACATATTACACCGCTTAAACTGCGCGATAATAAAAATATTCTGTGGAAACCGAAATTGTTGTACGTGAGAAATTTGTTTTGCAGTAAGTTATTTTTCCGCGTAAGCTTTTTTTGATGTGAATTTAGAATTTAGTGAGTAAGTAATTCTTTTGTATAAATTATTTGAATTTTGTGAATAAAGTCAGTCTTTGTTTTTACTTGTTGGAAGCAACGTGCGTTTAATTTTGGTTTTCACCTATTCACTACTCCTTTGTTGGTTAAGTACCAACAAATAATCTTTTGATAAAGGTAAAGTACCTTGATCAATTTCATTTTAGGTTCTAACTAAACTTGTTTGTTGGTTCAGTACCTGCAGACAATTGTGGATGTAAAGGTTAAGTACCTTTACATAATCTCGAATCACCAGCGGTCAAATAAAGGAATTCGGCCGCTACATAAACACTAACATTTGTATTAGTGGAAACGAGGCTTAAGATATAAAGCTATGTATTACCGAAGCTTTTGGCTTTACAATCATTTTTTTTGTTTTGTTTTTTTATGATGTTGCCAAACCTCAGCGAATACCCTATGATGTGTAACGTTCTCACGATTGATCTCACTGTACCTTACCAATGTCATTAACACCAATGTAATAATGTAGCACAGCCTTGGAAGGAAAGGTATAAGATGTAGAGAATTGAGAATTATTGGGTTGAGTCAAGTAAGTGACGGTGCGCATTACGTTTGAATATCTGTGGTTCATAGTTGGGGGAACAGATGATGGCAAACTGTTCCACATTTGTACTGTTTGCCTTATGAAATGATTCACGAAATTTCCCGGTATGGCCGAATTTGACTTCAAGGGTGTGAGGATGAGTTCGGGTTAAAGTTCGTGTGGTGCGCAAGGGATCAGGCTAGAAATCCAGAGCAATGAGCATAGAAGTAGCGAAAAAAGAGAGACAGACATCCAACATTACGTCGGTGCTCTACGGAATCAATAGTTCCTATTGATATGTCATCGTTAATAAGCCGGAAAGCCTTCTTTTGGACTTTGTCTAACGCGGACAATACAGTGCGTCCAGCCACTGCCCAAATTTGGGAATTATATTCTAATCTAGGTCTGATATGAGACTTGTAGATTTGCGCAAAGTCTGATGAAGTAAAATATTTCTTGCATCCTTGCAAGAAGCACAGGCATTTCATCGCGTTTTTTTTTTTTCAATACCAAAAATGTGATCGGACCAACTAAGATTGTTGGATATTTCAATGCCTAAGATGTTAAGAGATGGTGAGTTCGAGATATTAACTCCATCGACGGAAATGGATTGAGCGGGTGTTGGATTACGTTTAAGTGATAACAGACAACATTGCGTTTTGGAAGTATTAAACAAGACCTGATTCGCTCTGCCCAAAGCGAGCATTGTTGTGAGATCGTTGTTTAGTGAACTGTGAACATGTGGCTTCGTTTTTCAGCTATTACATTCGCACGGGAATCAGCTATATAGTCGAGTACACGAAATCAAGGATACTGTCGTCTGCAAAACTATGAATAAGATTGAAAGTGAGAGCTAGCAGATCATTAATAAAAATGAGGAAGGGAGTAGGAGAGAGCACAGAGCCTTGCGGTATACCGGCATGGATTATAAAACGGTCAGAAGTAACTCCGTCCAATATAACTTGAATTGAGCGGCGAGAAAGAAAGCTTTCAATCCATTTTAAGAAAAGAAGGTCTACACGTAATGCTTGAAGTTTCGCCAAAAGAGCAAGATGCAGCACTTTATCGAAGGCCTTCGAAATATCTAATGCGGTGATCTCAAATTCTCTAAAATTATATAGACATTGATTCCAACGCTCGATAAGGAATGTTAATAAATCTCCAGTAGAGCGGCCAGCACGAAAGCCGTATTGGTGATCGTTAATAAGGTGATTATTTTCTAGATATTTCATCAATTGGGTTTTGATGATTGTTTTAAAAACCTTCGAAAGAATCGAAGTAAGGGCAATTGGTCTATAATTTGAGGGATCGCTTGCCTCTCCTTTTTTGGGTATTGGCTGAACATGTACAAGTTTCCATGCCGAAGGAAAGACTCCTGTCGAATAGGACAGTTGAAATAGTTTGCGTAGGGGTTTAGCTAAAGAAGATGTGCAGCACTTGAGTACCAGGGGCGAAATACCATTAGGCCCAGCAACCTTAGACACATTGAAACCTGCGAACACTTGGAAGACCTCCCTGCAGAAATGTAACGGTCTTTGCCTGTAATTGCATATTGGTGGAGAAGGAGGACTTTGCGAAGAAGGTGGCAAGAAAGAATTCGCAGTAAAGTTACCTGCAAACAAATTAGATTTGTCCAATGATTCCATGTACCTATCCCCGTTGTGAATTAGGGGCGGTACCGAAGAACTGGTGAAGTTTTTCGTGACTATTTTAACAAGAGACCAGAAACTCTTATTACCCTTTCGACTAGTAAAGACTTTCAGTCTAAGTTTTTGGTCGAATTGGAACTTAGCTCGCTGAATAATGGATTTGTAGGTGTTACGTTCTTCTCTATAGATCTGCCTCAATTCCGCTAAATAATACAGTTTATATGCCACTTCCTTGTTTTAGTGGCTGTATAACAGTCATTGTTAAACCAAGATGAATTGTTAGGTTTAATATTCTTGTAACTGTGCGGAATAAAGCTGTACATCCCGAACCATAAGATGTTGATAATGGATTCAGAGCAACACTCAACATCTCTCGAGAAAAAACACACTCAGCTTTTCGAAGATATAGGTGGCTCCATTTTCAATTTCCAATTCTTTTCTTTGACCCAAATCTTCTAGTCACAATATTTACCTTTAGTGCATCGCCCTTTTTCCAGCTTTTCGAAATTGGTGCGGGAAAATGTAAATTAAAATTTTCTGATAAAAATATATTTTGATACAAGATTTGAGGAAGATAATGAGTGCTTTTCTTTATTTCTTCTATGGAAGTAATGGAGGGAATAGAATGCTGATCACATGGTACAAGAAAATTTGGAACAGAAATTATTAAGTAAACAGAAAAGATTAAAAATTTGACAATTGTGCAGAATGCAAAACAATACTTTGGTTTTCAGGTATTATTATGTGTGCAGATGGAATCCACACGAAATTGCACTACAGTTAAACATGACTGTAAATGATTAGTAAAAAATAAATTGTATTTTGAACTTTCAAATATATTTTAATAACAAAAAGCATTTAATATCTCCTGGAGACCATCTCATATAATTGTCTGGTCCTGAAAATAAAATATTCCGTTTTAATTACAAAATTAAATCAATTGTTTTCATACCTACCTCTGCTCTTACTCAGTGGCGTAACTATGGTAGGGCCGAGTGGTGCAGTGCACCAGGGCCTCGATGCTCAGAGGGCCCCCTAGGCCTTGAAGAGAGGGGAATAACGAGCTGCTGAAGCTAGAAAACCTTGAGCCAGCTCACAATTTTTTCTTAGAAATTTACTGGAAATTTTTTCTTAAAATTTATACGCATTTTTGGAGGCTAACAACAGGTGCTTGGCTTGGGCTACTAACAATTTTTATGTACGTAGATGAGGATAACGATAAGGATTCATTTCTTAGAAATTTACAGAAAATGTTTCGGCAAAATTTGTTTACTTTGGTGGCAGTTAATTAATTGATTGCAGTTAATTTCAGACACAATGTGTGCCGTTGTCGGCCTCACTGACATGTATAATATGGACTGACTACGTTAATGGAAATGCACTGCAAAATTTGGGTTCACTGCTATATTGCTGACTCTTTCGGTCTAAGCACCAAATACCAACTGAGGAGAACTGTAAACAACAAATAAATAAGTGGATCCGGCGAAATAAATATTTTTAAATTTATTATTTAGGGTTATTAATGATAAAAATGTTTTACCAAAGGCAATATATTGATAAGATGTGCAGACGAAATTCGAAACGTTTTATTATAATCGCTTTTTGAGCTACGAGGTCTTTTTTTAACTTCCCGCCAATGATTTTTTTCAATGTTGGTACAGGCGTAAGAACATTTTTTGACATAAGCAACTGAGCCCACATGAAATAGAAAGTTAATCAGTCCATATTATATATGTCAGTGGTCGGCCTCCAAAGTGTGTAAAATTCTAAAAAAAAATTTCCAGTAAATTTCTAAGAAAAAATTGTGTCCTATTCTTTTTTGTTGGACTTGCTGTAATCTTTACTAAACATTGACAAGCAAAGTTGGAAAATGTCTGAGTTTTTAAAATGTCGATAGTTAAAAATTGAAAATTATGGATAGAAAAAAGGAACGTAGTGGTGCTTCGAAGCGGAAACAACGACAGGAAAGAGAAATGAATAAAAAAAACAATTGCGCAAGCTAGACAGTTTTTTTACGAAACATCTTTCAGCTACAGTTCCTTCCGTGGCAGAAATATCTGTCAAAAGTGACAAGTGTGAGGAGTATTTATCCAGTGATAGCATAGTCACCACTGTATCAGTTAATAAAGGACTCAAGAAGATCAGGATCCAATAACTCTCACCAATGTTGCTGCTGCAAATGGCTACTTCGACGATTCCGCACAACCTACAGTAGAGGAATCATCCATCTCTACATTTTTCAAAGTACTTGAAATTTTCAAAGACTTGGGAAAGTTCATAAACAAGAAATTGAACGACAACGAAAAACGGCTGAATCATGACATGGGACCATTGAAACCTCCAAGACCTTTTCCGAAAGAACCACACCAAGACAACAGGACCTTTTCAGAAGCGTATTATTTTTCTACTTCCAAATACGGACCAGTTAATCATTTTTGGATATGCTACTTAAAATAATTGGATGCTGCCTACTACAAAGCCTGTAGGTTGTTTGTTTCGCAAATAAATGTATGATGCACAGGTATTCGGGACTTGAGGCATTTATCAGATAGAGTCAAGCAACTTAGTTCCTCGAAAGCAAAAACGGAGGCATTTGCTCTGTATACATTCAGCTAAACGCCGAGTACATACATTGCGCCAGTCATAACTTAAATTGGTAATAAACGATGCCCTTCGAGGTTCTATCGGAATTCAGAAATTCTTTGCAATAATGCAAGACTTGTTTAACTTCTTTGGAAACAGTATTAAGCGCTGGGACCTGTTATCGGAATTCACCGGTGAATCAGAAATTACCTTGAAAAAATTTAATCCGACAAGATGGTCCAGCAGAGTTAATACAATAACTGCAATCAAACTTCGTTTTTTCAATATTATCAAAGCATTGGCCGAAATAACGCTGAAGAGTTCCAGTAGAAACGAACATAGTGAAGCAGAAATTATAAAATCAAAAATGCTTTATGAATTCATGCACAGTGTATTAAACAAGATCAATTATGGTTCCAAAATCTTGCAAAAATATGATATCGTTTTGGACGAGGCCAGTAAGGCTTTGGACGAAACAACTGAGAAATTAAAAAAGTACAAAAATGACTTCGATTCATTTAAACGCAATGCCACCGAAACCGCGAAATAATACGATATCGATCCCACCTTTCCAGAAAAGCGACGAAAAAAAAAAACTAAAAAGCATTTCGATGAATTGGCTTCTGATCACCGGTTTCAAAACCAGGAAGAGGTCTTTAAAATTATCATTTTCAACAATGTACATACCGACATAATAATCAATCAATTAGATGCGCGTTTTAATGGTTTGAGTGCAGTTTTTAATTCCAAAAAATTTGCTCAGCATGGATGAAACGACTTTACTCACTACATGTGATCCGTTTCATATGAAATATTCCGATATAATAGCACCCAATTTTTCACTTCAATTTCTTAATGTGTATCACCTGGTCCTTCCTGAATTGACTGATACGTGGTCCATTCGCCAATTTTGTAAAGAAATTATGATGAAATTTGGCGTGTAATGCTACTATTTCACACAATTCCTGTTATTTCTGCGGCAGCAGAAAGATCTTTCAGAAAACTGAAGATATAAAAAATTATTTAAGAAAAGTATGGGGCAAGATCGCCTAAGACATTTATTATTAATTGCGATAGAAAACAAGGCGGCATCAAACTTGGATTTCAGTGAAGTTATAGACGAATTTTTGTGAATTTCACTAAGAATTTTGTTAACAATCTTTCTTTTTCCGTCTATTGATCTCTCATCTGTATAATAAATATTTTATATTGTCATCTGCATCGTTGTTTATTTTTTGCAATTTTCTTTTATTAAACACATTATAAAGACGGTGTATGGATTTATCGTACTAGGGGTAACTGCATTGTTCTTTTCTTCTCCCTATCTACAAGTTTGAAAGCTAATACAGGTTTAAGCTACGTCGAAAGTGGGGGATTGGCCCCGGTGGGGCCCGATTTTTTCTCTATGCACCAGGGCCCTTGTCCACCTAGCTACGCCACTGCTCTTACTGGTTGTCATTTTAATAAATTAATGCCATTGGGCCATCCCAGACGAGTATTCTTGATGCAAAATGCAAACCGGTTTAACAACAGAGTACGCGCCTCCGCATGGGTATTCTTGCTGCAGGGGACTATGAATGTGTGCGTGCATTATTGTACTCACCGGCAGATAAATCAAGAATGAAATCAGATATTTCATGAAAATTCCCGGACCCCACTGAACAAGAAATATTTCGTTGCGGTTGTATTAGTGCGGCACAACAAGTGAATACCATTTGATTTTTGATGCAAAATTTCTCTCCAAAGTGCAGCACAATTGTAGAGATTTCTCTCTGCTTCTTTTACCTCTTCCCTAAAAAACCGGTTTGCATTTTGCATCAAGAATACTCGTCTGGGATGGCCCATTGAATAAATAACTAATAAGAAAACGGCATATCGGGTGAAAACGTAAACCACTCTGCGAAATGTATTAGCGTGCTCTGTTTGTATTCGTTTCGTCATGGCAGTAATGAAATTCTGACATTCTGAAGGGGACATTTTTTATAATCCGAATTCCTATGTAAAATAAACAAATTTTTAGCTCCCCCTTATTTTCAGATAATATTTCTTTCTTTCTTAGGCACCAATGACAACTCAATTGTAAACAAACAAACCGCCATTGGTAAAATGTTAAATTTTTTTGCCATGGCTGTTTATTTTTATAAATATTTCAATTTTATTTTGCTAGAAACACTATAATTAATTAGTAAAACTATTAAAGTTGCTTGAAGAATGCTTTCTCAAGACAATAACTCCGTTCGTTCTTGCAGCACAGCACACCGCACTTCATTATGATAATTTAAGACTCGGCAATTTTTTTCATCAAAAGTACCACAATTTTATACCTGTAAATGAAAATAGTGTTAGTGTTAAAGAGTACTCGTTTTGCACTAAAAATAAAATTAGAAAATTTTTGTAATAATAAAACAGAACAATTATTGTAATATTTTTAAACGCTCATTTTATGAAGAAAGCTCCATTTAATACCTTTAATTTGAGATATGACACAAAAGAATCGAATAACCCGATCCCGCAAGTAATCAGCAAATTTAGAAATACGTCCATAGTGAAAACATTAAAATTTAAGTCAGGTCGACAGACTAAACAAAAAAATACGGGTCCAAAATTTTTTTTTCACTTGACTAATTCTGAAAGTTTCATTGAAATCGGAGGGAGTCGGGTCCAAAAAAAAAATGAAAATTTTGATCGTGTTGGTATGGAATTGCTGATTATAATTTTTTTATTTATATAAAATGATCATCTAACTTTTTGCTTGTACATAATTTGCTGCATATACACAAAATGATTTATATTTATATAAATATCTTTAGGAGTATAACCATAAGAACTTAAATTAAAATGCAATGTAAAAAACTGCTACTACAATAAGTTTTCATCTACTATTAGCGCTCCAATTAAAAATACTATAAATACATTTCTCTCTCACCAAATAACTAAAGAAAAGCACTCAAATCAAATATGCACTCAGAGTGTCCTCAATGTCCTCCTCTTTCTCCCCCCCCCCTCGCTCCACCATAATTTGAGCAATAAATATTATTTACGGAAATAATACCCTCAAAATACTAACGCAGATGAAATGTTTTTCTATGCCATGTTCTCAACATAATTCCATCACCTCTTTAAGTGGTTGAAATTATCTCCGCAAAATAAACCAAACCATGAAGAAAAAATTCGAAGGGCTGGCGAATACAGAAGAAAAACTGACTGCAAAAAAAAAATATTTCCATGCCAAAGGATGCTAAAATGCTTCAAGGGATTCTAAGGCTTACACAACAATTGACTTAAGGATGACGCCCTTTCGGGATATTGTCAATTGAAGGACTCAGGATGATAGCATGAATGGAATTCCTGTTGATAAAAAAAAAATATTTTTTTTTTTTGCTTGGCCCACCATTTGTTGACTTTGTGATTTCCGGTGGTTGTAAATACTCCCAAGAGTATCCGAAGGAAATCTGATTTGATAAGGAGCTTTTCGTTTTTATTTAGGTATCATACCACTTATTGCCGGAAAAGGTGGAAGGAACGTTTTTTTTTCTATTGACAGTTGATATTAATCCGATCGAAAACATAACTGAAAGGGTACTGGTTCCAAATAAATTGTGGGGAAATATTTGGTACTGTAGGTATTAAGGACCGACCATGAAGGTCTTTTTGTATTTTATATTTATATAAGAGCTTATAGAATTTGCAGATGGTACATATCAAAATTATTCTGTAGACTCTGTATGATAACCAGTGTATAACTAGATAATGTAGGTACATACTGTAAGTATAGTTCATATATGAAACGCATATGAAAGACTGCAGGAAAATGCTAATGTGAAAAAACATCAAATTCACATTTTCTGCGTATATGAAATTCAAATACGCTGGTGCGGTGGTGAGAGTTCTCTTTTGGATGGCAACATATGGGTAAACAACTGACTGAAGTGATTTTAACGAGATTATTTAAATTTTATTCATAAAATAAACCGAAGGAGTACTGAGCATGAACAAAAAAGTGAGAATTTTTTTTACAGAAGGAATAAGATGCTCAAAAGGTGTACATAAGTGTTGAGTCTGTTTTTTGTTTTTTTTTTCTTGTTTATGTTAACAAAAGTTCAAATGAATAATGTTTTCAAAATTTCACGTGACAATAACTTAAATCATATTCGAAGCCGTAATTCATATGTAGGTATATATTACGAATTTGTTTATCATATAATCAACGCAATAGAAAAAAAAAGTTCAGCTAATTTGTGACTGAATTAATCTAAAACAAAATAAAAGCGTTCTACTGTATGTGTTTCGAAACATGAGAGGTTAAATTATTTATGACACTATGACTGCAAATCTTTTTTAATAAATGTTTACGCCAACTATTTAAAATTTCCTGTAATTACCATGTTTCAAACACAGATGGTGAGACCAAGGCAGAACGATCTAGAAACATTGAACCGACTAAAATGAAAAGATAAAGGATTTCGCACACTAAAGATACTAAATCAAAAACAAAAACGTCTGGAACAATTTTTGAAAGATACAACTCCTCCCGGGAGTGTTTCGAATAGAAATAATTAGCACGACCGATTTTAGGTCTGAGAAAGGACGCCGGAATTAAAATTAGTTAAACTGGAGGCTAGAAATGAGATCTTCTCTTCAATTATAAGCCTATGATAAAACGAGGTCAAATAGAGCTGATGATGAGCGCTCATGTCGTCCATAAAAGAGTGGTCTATAATTAGTCGTAGAATGATCGTTTTTAGCAATAGGTTGGCAGTTCAGTTCTTCTAAGAAAGATTCCAAATCATTCAATTTGCAATTGTTTCACTTGCTACAGGTCAAAAATTTTTTTTTGAAAAACTGTAATCTGACAATAGTAACAACTAGATATCGAATAACATCGTTAGTTTTGTAAAGAATTGCCGATAATTTTAGTCGATATTTTGATAAATCCTAGATAAACCCACAAACTACTCTAAATTTGTCATATCGTTTTTTTTAAGGCATGGGACGAGACATCCCAAGCATGGAGGCCAGAGTGTCCCATTATGCTGTCCTGTTAGAAGTCCTATCATAGAACCATCCTGTCCTCTTAATGTAGTGCATCAGGTCTTGGTGAGGAAGGTTTTTCAGCTCATCCACGGATAAAATGGCAGACCCAAGAGTATCCAGCCTGCTCCGGGCGAAGGCCCACCAAGCACACAAAAAGTGTTCGGTTGTCTCAGGCTCTCCTTCCAAGCAGGACAAATACTCAGGGCTGTCAACAACTCCAATTCTTGTTAGATGAGCGTGAAGCGAGTGGGGCCAGTGATGGTGCCAACCACAGTTCTACATAGTTTCCTTCCGAGCCCCATGAGAAAACAGAAATCCTATTAGGCGCATCAAGAAACCGTTTTGCGCATCTACATGTATTCAGGTTCTCCCATCCTGATGCCCCTATGAACAGCCGCTTTGATAAGAGACCTTGTTTTTGGATATACAACTTATCCACAGACGACCTGCAGTCCCCCAGTAACTTATAGATGTTATCCGAGAGCCACTGAAAGCTATCAAGGCTGCCTGACTATCTGAAAGGATAGCAATGTCCCTTCTCTTGATCTCCATATCATAGGCTATCTTCGCTTACATTGCGGTGGCGAAGACTTCAGCTTTGAAGACAGTGGTATGTTTTCCAAGTAAGTACTCCATCCCAGTGTCAGGTTCAGGAAGTCAAACGCCCGCCCGGCTCCCTCATTCGTGAGAGAGTCGTCGGTGAAAATATTTAGAGCGGACCGGATAAGGCTCGATAAGGCAATTCCCTCAGTCCACGATTCCCTTACAGGAAAACTCACATAGAAGCAACGCCCGAAACGAAGCTCTGGAACCATCGCATCAAATGGCATACTGGCCAGAGGGTTAGCACACAGCCCGTTACGGTACGACAAGATTTATTGGACACTTACGTATAATATATAAAGCTATTTTAATTTTTTCACGTCCGGACTATAAGTGGCGAACTCTTTGACGAAACTCTGTATACGAATTTGTTATGAAAATTGTATAGCTCAAAAATAGCCAAATTAGGGCAACTCTTTAGTGGAATTGCCTCACACAAAAATTAATTTTGCACATACTATATTTGAGTATCGGTTGAGAACGTGTTAGCGAAGACACCTGAAATTTTGAATACAGTAATTATATTCAAAATTCAATTCGAATTTCAAAAATGCATTAAATTGGACAACCCCTTTAGCCATACATAAATGCCAATTTTGTGCTTATGTTACAGTCAAAACACGAAATCCGTCAAAACCCGATTTTACTACGAAATTCTAGTTCTAACAAAGCGCTCTCGGTAATTCTAGTTTTAACTAATATAACTGAGTTAAAACTAGAATTAACGAGAGCGCATGTTAGAACTAGAATTTCCTAGTAAAATCGGGTTTTGACGGATTTCGTGTTTTGACTGTAACACTTACACTGAAAAACCGATCAGACCCATGCGCGTAGCCAGGTGGGGCCATGGGTGAACACCCCCTTCCGCCAGTAACCGCTGTGCCTCCCCCATCACGATCAAAAATTTAAAAGCCAAATTAATTATAATTAATTATATTCATATTAATTAAATTTAAGCTTCAACCAAGCAAACACGAAGAAATATATTGGAAGCACAATGAAATTATTTAATATTGAGCTGCCACGTCATCTGTAGTTGGTTACAGTCGCCTTTTTCTTTGAGTGTGGACCAGGCCAGATGCTTTAAAGAGGAACAATTCTCAAAACCAATAAGATATGCGAATGGATTGCTAACGATTATTACGAAACCAGAATTCGTCATTTCTTGACACGCATTTCACTCAGTTTTCGCTATAGTGAATGTATTGATTAAATTTTTCCAGGCCCAAGCAAGTACCACTTTAGAAGCATGGAAGAATCGGGTCAAAATTTGGATAGACATCTACCAGTTTTCTAAAAAGCACAAGATTTCGGTAAACCTTGTTAGAGTCTAAAAAAATTGGCGTCAGCAAAGGACTTTGTATAAAAGTCGACGGTAGGCGAAAGCAATATAATCGATTTGCCAGCCAATACACTGTGACACTCTGCGGCACACTGCCAGACACGCCAGGAGCATAAGCTCATATGTTGCACAAGCAACAAAGAGGCCCTCGTAAATCATCCACGTTGCTCTTCTGCTTAGGTCCCATTCAGTCCTCAATACTCGATTGAGCTGACCAGCCAAGCTTAGCATCAGCTTCCTCCACAAAGTGACAGTCAGAGCGCATTCTCTCTCTCATGCTTATCCCCAAGTACTTGATTTGGGTTACATACTTCAGACTGTCACCATTTACCCTCACGCTTGGGGGAAGGTTTAAAGGAAGTTTGCCTTTAAGCAGCATCATTGCTGCTTTCTCGCTTGACACGTTCACCACAACATTCGCGCCCAAATCAAGTATCATACTCACTAACCTTTCACTCTTCCTTTCAATCTCCAACCTCGAGTCTGCTTCTACTAGCAGAAGCAGATCAACTGCATAGGCGCAGCATTTTCCCTCTTACCTTAGTTGATCCAATAGAGTGTCCATCATGAGATTCCATATAAATGGACCACAGATGAATCCCTGCGGGCAACCTACCTCAAGTCCTATTTCGCCATGAAGTTTTCCTCTTCTCAACTACACACGCCTTCCTATTCGTAAAATAGCTTTCCTATAGGCCAATTTCCTGGCAGCCAACTTCCCTCAACCTACCAATAACCCTATATACCTCAGGTAATCGAAATCACGCTCAAAACTAACAAAAATTCTAAAGACGTATCGATTCCTACTATCTTCCACAGTTCCTTTCACGTACAGCCACACATCTTTCACACTTTCCCCTACTTCCTATTTGACATTGCACTCATAGTTCTTTGCTCAAGCCGATAACCATAATTCTCTCCAGTACTGTTCCAAGAACTGGGAGAAAGCTAATTTCTCTATATGATCGAGGGTTGCTCCTGATTTTATCAGGTGACTTGAGCCGGAAAACTACTCTAGCACTCTTTCATTCACTAGAAAACTATTCTTCCGTCACGCACTTCTCATAAATAGCCGCGAAGTAATCTGAGATGGCCCGCGAGATTCTTTTATACATCTCGCCTGTCATCCCATCCAACTCCGGTGATCTTCTTGAGCGTAGCAAGACAACGATTTCAGATACCTTAGCTGTCTCCAGATCCAGAACACCAATCAAATCCCCGCGGGGAGGAGATTGAAACGGCTCCGCATCCGGAAAGAACTCTTTCAACAACGCATTTACACATTCCCACACGAATGCCACTCACATTCCCAAAATCCCTTTTTCCCTTACAAATCTTACACACTTTACCCCAAAAGTTCATTCCTGGCATCTCTTACAAATCGTTTCCAATCAGACTCTTTTGGAAGAAATACGGTCAGTATTATTTTTAGTCCTTTTTTTTTTGCATTTTAAGGGACAGTTCCTAAAAACTGCTTACTTTTATTTTTGTCGAAGTCAGATGCAGCTAGTCTTACTACCGAATTGAAAAGAGACTCATATGTGAACAAAACAGATATCTCTCATCCAAGTCTCAGCCTCAACTTTAAATTGAAAACTATACTCGACTTCTCCTGGCGACTTTTATGTGCACCGTCAATTATGTTCTAAAAATGTACTAAGAAAACCTATTTTTAGTACTGGTTTTCTGTTTTTAGTTTCAAGTTTACCTTCTTGGGTATCAGAGGTATAAGAAGAATTCTGTGCTTCTATACTCGTATTTCTCTCAAGCATTTCAACTACTCATTTCTTTCCTGGGATATAGACTGTGACAAATCAAAAATCAAAACTAAAAAGGGACCACTTTTAAACAAATTTTCAATACTCCATGAAATATCACTTTTTACCATTACCTTTATCTGCATTATTGGGCTCCATTTATTGGGAAACTTCAACCCTGCTAATAGATATTTATTTACACTTGCTTCTTTAAGATTTCAACTAAGAACTTATCCCGGTAACATAGAAAATTCAGACAATGGTTAGTTGGAGAGTACGAAATAAAAAACAAACCTTCAAAGGAAGTGAAAAATTTCTAGAATGCTACGACTTAAGAAATATTTACCTTTACTAAAGCTACAATGGCTGATATTAAAAAGATTGAAAAATCTCTGTCAACAAGTTACGAAAGGAAAACAATCTTTTTATGGAGTATAAACACATTACATCAGAGATCATGTTTACCTTTTCTTTATTTTTAAAATTAAATTTTTTACGTAGCACTGTAAAGTTAAAATCAGTCCACCAAAAACTCCACCACCGCTACCACACCTTCAATTAAAAAAAAAAAAAAAAAAAAGAAGAAAGAAAAGTATTTAAGCGCTTAACCTCAACATCAAAATAAATCGCAACTTTTCTACTCAAGTATTTCTTATTACAAAAATGCCAATCAAATAATTTCATTGCTATGCGCCCAGAAGAGAACTAAGTAAACATCCTTGTTCCGGGTGCGGTGGAGGCTGGCTGGAAGGGAAGAAGTGCAAGCCTGCTCTGAAAAAAAAAAAAAGAACAATTTCAGACATTTTGGCGGCAGGGAAGAAATATATAAATTTTTTTTTCCAACGAATAAAAAAGACTGGAAAAAGGAAAGAATCCACTTGGCTCAAAAGCCCTTGAAATTCATATCGTAAAAAAAAGTGAATTGCAGAACTCATGCTGTGGAGGGTTTCGCCAGCTCCTAAGGATGTTTAATAAAAAATTTATAAATGAGCAGTAGGGAGCCTTGGCCAGATTAAAGACGGCAGGTTATAACACAAATCACTTGAATTTATGGTTACACTTTAATTGTTTTTGGGTTTTTTTTTCCCTGATTGTCCTTTTTGTTTTTATACATAATATTAGTTATATCCGAAAAGGGGTTTAAGGTGGCTTGAAGAAAATGAAATTGATTTAACGATTATTCTAATTGTTTTAATTAGATTATCACTTGCTGCAGATAATAAAAAGTCGTTATTGTTAGAAAAGGTTTTGAGTTTCGGGGACAGTCTGATGAATTTTGGATCTAAAAAACGAAAATTGAGAAAATGAAATAAAACTCAATTTATAGAATCAATTTCTTCCTTCCAAATATTATAAAACATGAAAACTAGTTAATTGCATTTTGAAGAAAAAATCTCACAATATCCTGTAAATTCTGAAAAAGGAAAATTTTTAAATTTTTCATCCGGAAAAAAACCTCTGAAAAGTTCAAATTTGCTTCATATTTCAAAAACCATATTAAAAGTTTTCGTTCTGCGTTGATTTTTTCGATAATATTTTTCGGAAAGGTAATTTCATATGCGCCTGACTTTACAGACTCAGTAGTATCATATTAGACATTTTAATTAGGTTATATATAGTAGCATAGATGGAACAAGAACTAGATGTCGCATAGCATACCGCAGAAAAGTATACAGATTTTAAACGGCTGGTGATTTCTGGAATAGACCACAACATGTTTCTGAGGCACCGAGAACAAATGTTGCTTTGACAGCAGTTTTGTATACATTTGATCGATTGCCTCAACATGGTAGATGCGGGAAAATATGAATCACTCGACGTATCTCTCATCATTTTTCTTTCATGTCGCTGTACTGATTAAAGTGTATAGTTTACACAAGCGAAGTTACTGTCCCAAGTAACCACGTTTTCAGTCCTTCACCTCTTCTTGACAACCAGTTTACTTGCGCCAGTACGAAAACGAGTTCCACTCACTTCAACTTTTTAGCGAAGTGGAACCTGAGAAATAATCAAATTGTGTGTATTTTCTGCAATTGGTACACGTTTTGATGTGTGTAGTCATTTATAATATCATCTGGCGTGGAACTTGTGAAATGTGAAGATATTTATTTTTGAGAGAAAATGGTTTCAAGTGAAAAATTACATATTGAAAATCTCATTAATTGTGCAGCAATGTAATTAAGGGCAATTTCGGAAGAAAAATTCTAAGAAAAAAAAAAAAGGCGAGTACGTTTCTGGTATATTGATTACTAAGGAATAATATTTTTGCTTACATAATTATCTTTAAAATTTACGAAATTTCTTACTGAAAAATAAAAAGCACTCCTTTGTATAAAAGCGCAAACACAAATGTGTTCACATTTTATAAGTTCCACTCCAGCTGATATTATTAAAGACTACTTAAGCAGGAATTGCATTATGATGACATGCAAGTTTTACAGAAATTGTGAGGGAGATAGTGCATCGTATGCGGAAATTTATTTATGAGTGACGAGAGAAGCAAACGCGTCCTGAATTTTTTCAGGACGTCGATTTGTCACTGTGTGCGTGTCCGGAACCATAAAAAGACCTCAAGCATAGCATTTTATGTCATATACATATCTGTCAAATAAAATTATTTGTCGAAATAAACACAAGTAAGTTTTGAGTTTGTAATTAAATATTGCGAAATTGAAAGTTATTAAATATTGCTTTATAGAAAATATTTCTGAGGAAGTTTTCTGTCCACAATCAGAGAATAGTGTGTTCACAGATTGACTGCAGTGGTGATTTTCCTTTATAATTTGCTAGAATTATTCCGCCTTTGAGATAATCCGTCATGTCAACACGAACCGGACTGGAATTATCTTCACTGGAGTTAGTTCGGTAGTGGAGTGGGATTATTTTCATATGTGTTCTTGAGTCGATGAAGTGGATTGACGTTTATATATTAGCAAATTAGTTACTGAACTTTTTGCTTACTATATGAAATAATTATCGTACAAAATGATGATTGTAGAACTGAATTACAGTACCACCTGATATTTTGCGACAAATTTTTTCGATATAATCTCATCCTTTGCCTCGAACTCCTGCGTGCTTTCATGCAATATTTTAAAAATTGTAAATTTATACTCCTTTTCATGATCCGTCTTTGAATATCTACGAAAAAACGATTAAAAACTTGACAATTTCCAATTAGACAGTTTGAGAGTTTTGCCATAAAAAGTAGAGGAGACTGTACGTGTGAGGTATTGCGATGTTGCTTCCGCAGCATTTAAATTTCAATAAACAATCTCCCTCAAAATTTCTGTAAAAATTGGATGTCATCATAATGTAAATCTTGCTTTAAAGCGTGAAACACAATTGGAGCGTTTCAGCCAACTTGAGATTTGTTGACTATGGAAATCAATGTAGAAGCACACAATTGTAGCTTTAGCTTTCTTGTCAGATTCAAGCTGGCTTGAAATTTGATCAAATTTCAAGCCCAATAACTGCCAACTTGAGGGAATTTTTAAGGTTGCCAACTGTGCGAACGTTAAATATCATATGTGGATGGCAATTATTTTTGCATATAACTGGTACATCTCGAAAACTATACAAAAAAGCATGAATTTATCGTAGTTTTGGAAAATCAGATGCATTTCTATTTTTCTTTAAGGCCACTTATGAATAAAAGTTCTCACCATAAACAAGTTAAAGCTGCAAATGTCAAAAACATCAATTGTCTTAATTCGGCTTTTCAAGTCGAGTTTAGCAGAAAGCTGGCGATAAAGCTGCTTGAAACGCTCCAATTGTGTTTCACGCTTTAATAAAAAAATGTACCAGTTGCAGAAAATGTACTCAAATTTGATTATTTCCGAGGTTCCACTTCGCTAAAAAGTTGAAGTGAGTGGAACTCGTTTTCGTACTGGCGCAAGTAAACTGATGGGTATGTCAAGAGGAGGTGAGTGACTGAAATCGAGGTTACTTAGGACAGTAACTTCACTTAAACTATATAAGGGAATGATGCACAGCACAACAAATTCGGTGCGGTGGATGGGGGGGGGGCGTATACGCACTCAGAGCGATCTTCATTCAATAGATGCAGATGCAATGCAGGCAATGCATTGGTGGCATCTGTCGTGACGACTGGAGATGAGGATAATCTGCGAATAGAGAAGTGAAGGAAGTGAACCGCAAAGTTCTTGTAGGTGAATAAAGCATTTTATTGTATGCAAATGTATACAAGACGTCATCAAAGGACACGGCCATAGACAAAATAAAAATATACAAAGACTGGACACGTAGAAAAAAAAACGGTTTTCTAGAATATAAAATTAACAATGCCTCGACGATACCTCGACTTGGCAATGCAGTTGGTACTTAATGACGTGCCCAAAGAGTGAAGGCTGAACTACAATTAAAGTATACGTAAGTACATTTACTTACGTAAAGCAAACGCGCCCTTTAATTTAACAAGCGTACACAAATTGACTTAAACTCGTGTGAGGGGAGCTTTCGTTAAGTTTAAATATCAAATTTTCCGTAAGTATAGTGCGCTAAGAATCGTTCATTCCGTAAGAACGCAATGTGTCCAAACAATTAAATTATTACTAAATGATTAAAAGTGCAATGTCAAAATTAAAATGGTACTACGAATTAATGGAAAGCACAAATCTTTTTAAAATTTAACACAGAAAATGTCATTAGGGCATCGCGAATTAATGGAAGGCACAGAGCTTCAATTACATCAACATCCATTTGTTAATTTTTTTCATTTTTACCACTTTTTGAAATACATTAAATATCAAGATAATAACTCTTACGAAATGTGATATATATTTAGGCTAAAAATATAAATTTTTCGTAAGTAAACCTCAGTCTCGTTTAATTTCGTAAAGTTATTTACTTCTATTGTAGTTCAGTCAGCAATGCCTCGCTCCATACAAAATCACCGTTGCCTCGACCCGATGAAGGAAAGGCCACAATTGTTTCTAAGAAATTTACTGGAAATTTCTTCGTTCGAATTTTTATGCATTGGCCGAGGCCGAGATCAGTGCCTCGCTCCAATATAAAATCAACAATGCCTCGACCTGATGTAGGGAAGGCCGCAATTTTTTCTGAAAAATTTACTGGAAATGTTTTCCTTATAATTTATACGCACTTTTGGAGGGAGACAACAATTTTTATGATCGTAGACGCGTCATAAACACAAAATGTTTCAGTAGAATTTTTATTCATATTAGTGGTTGATTTGTTATTTTCAGATACAATATTTTCATTATGTGATGTAATTAACATACTAATAAAAAATACAAAATACTCCAGGTAAAATTAACTCCACGTGAATACGTGAATGTTGAAAAATATGATACGGAAATTATCATAAGGTGTATGATTAGGACGTTCAGTAGATTTTTTTATACCCTAGAATCTAGGTGAAATAATGGACATATAGTAGGTATACCAAGCTTGTCATTCCATGTGCATAATGTATAGAAATAATCCGCAGTTAGCAATTTAAGCTGAAACAAAATCTACAAAATTTTAAAATTCTTGAATTTCTCTAATACTCGTATTTTTCGTGAACATATTTCGAAAAATCAATATTAGTTACCGAGCAAAGAAGCAAAAATTTACTTATTGCTTGCCTGCGCGTCTACGCTCATAAAAATTGTTGCCGCCCTCCAAAAGTGCGTATAAGTTATAAGAATAAAATTTCCAGTAAATTTCTAAGAAGGGCCCATCGGGTCGACGCATCGTTGATTTTATATTGGAGCGAGGCATTGCTGGCTTTCCCTTTGGGCACGTCATCAAGTGCCAAGTCGAGGCATCGTCGAGGTATTTATAATCTTATATGTAATTTCTAATCACCCCACAAACTGTGAAAGTTTCATCCAAGTCCATTAACAAAAAAAAACACATAAAATTGATTTCTTCCTTCGCACCTACCACCAGTGGTACATGCCGCTCAATAGGACTTTCCACCGTACATATCCAGTAGTACATGCCGGTGGGAGCGCGTTAATGATGCTTTTTGAACGAAAAAATCACCTGACAATTTTTCAATCAATCATAATCCCATCTTGCTTTACCTTTCCTTGGAAATTGTACATATACAAAATATTTTAAAACAAATTTCATATTTTAAATAATAATTTTGTGGACAGATTGGAAATGAGGTCTCAATTATCGTAAACTATAATGGGATACTACTAGCAGAAATTAATTCAAATAAGGATTTTATGAAAGTCATTTATTTAGATACAAAGTCCTCAAATCCTAATAACTACACCAATATAAAATGTATTTCTAAAAATGAGACAAGGAACGTTTACGCCCCACCCACCGCACCGAATACGTTGTGCTGTGCATCATTCCTTTATTTTAATCAGTACAGCGACATGAAAGAAAAATGATGATATATACATCGAGTGATTCATATTTTCCCGCATCTACCATGTTGAGGCAATCGACCAAATGTATACAAAACTGCTGTCAAAGCAACATTTGTTCTCGGTGCCTCAGAAACATGTTGTGGTCTATTCCAGCCATTTAAAATCTGAATACTTTTCTGTGGTATGCTATGCGACATCTAGTTCTTGTACCATCTATGATAGTATGGATATAAAGGACTCAAATTTTGACTCAACTCATCGATCAACTCAAGACTTGAGTCTGCTCAACAGTTGAGCGGTGATTCATCGCTCGAAATTTGAGCGGACTCAATGGTTGAACGGAGTCAATCTTGACCGGACTCAACCTTGAGCGGACTCACTGCTTGAGTCGACTTGAGCGGACTCAAACCTTAAGCGGACTCAAACCTTGAGCGGACTCATCATTTGGAGATCCTTTGTAACAGAAGGGCGGAACACACCAGCTGCAAAGATCAAAAAACAATCAAAAAAGAAAAACATGAATATATTTTTGGAAATTATGAAATCCTACATTCCATGCATAAAGGACGAATTACAAGCGTTCAAAATTTTTTAAATTAATATACATACATTCAAAAATCCAAGTTGTGAAGTGATCCTCTTCATGCTTTATGAGACGTCCGTTTAAGTTCATCGGAATTATATAAAACCATCTTACTTCTTTCATTTATATCATTTAATATTTAGCGTGGATTTCGATGATGTGAAATAAATATAAAAATTATAAAATAAGGCAAGGAAATTAGTCAAATCAAGCATGTTTAGAAGAATTATGGTCAGAGAATTCTGAAAACCATGACTCGAAAATAACTAGTATTTTCTAATTTTTAAACGAAAATGTCACATGCAAAATAGGCACTACAAGAAAAAATACTTAAATGATGTGTACATTTTTTAAAGTTCTTTCCACTCGTGGTATATCCACGAAGAATTTGACCACTTATTTATAAAGGTAAAAATATATAATTAAAAATATACCTTTACCATAAAAGTTTTTAATAACTGGTAATTGTTAACGTATATTTTTCATTTCTTTAGTTTTATTTTTCAGTCAAACATAAACGGTCTTGATTTTAATGACTAGAAGGCGTTTTTGCGCAGGGGCACTTCTTACTGGGAAGGAGGTACAAGTGATTGCAGGGGATTAAATTATTTCATTAGACTCATGCTTAGTACATATGCCTCCTGTGTATAGTTGCCGAGGCCGCTTGTGGGGACTGCGATCCGGAAGCTGACAGGCTTGCAAAGGCTTGCCAGCTTGGGAATAGCGGGTTCCATGCGATCAACGGCTACAGCTGCTCTCGAGGTCTTACTTAATCTACCACCCCTGAATCTTGTCATTTAGGCAGATGCCAAAAGGGCTGTGTGTAGATTGTTTTGGGCGTCGTTTCTCTGTGAGCTTTCCTGTAAGGGAATCGTGAACTGAGGGAAATGCAATTATCGAGCCTTCCCTAGTCCTCCCTAAACATTTTCACCGACGGCGCTCTCATTAATGAGGGAGCTCGGGCGGGTGTCTACTTTCCTGAGTCTGATAGTGGGATGGAGTACTCACTTGGAAGACACTCCACTGTCTTCCAGGCTGAAATCTTTGCCATATCAATGGCAGTGAAGTTAGCCCTTGATATCCAAATCAAGGGGAAGGACATTATTATCCTTTCAAATAGTCAGGCATCCTCGATGGCTCTGAATGGCCCTCGTGGCCGTTCTTCGGACCGGAACCCGCCATATGCGTTGCCACATCGAGTATCGGATCTCTCATCAAAGTGGATGTTCATAGAAATCATCAGCAGATATGGGTGAACCTGAGTACTTGCAAGTGTACAAAACTGTTTCTTGATGGGCCCAATGGGGATATCTCAGATTTTCTCATGAGCCTCGGAAGGAAACAATATAGAACTGTGATTGGCATCATCACCGGCCACAGCTCACTTCACACTAAACCAACAAGGATCGGCGGAGTTGTTGACAGCCCTGAGTGTCTGTCCTGTCCTGCCTGGCGGAAGAGGCCGAGACAGCTGAACACTTTTTGTGTGCATGTCCGGCCTTCACCCGGAACAGACTGGATATTCTAGGGTCTGCCCATCTAAACTTTCCTCACCAAGATCTGATGCGCTTTATTAAGAGGACAGGAAGGTTTTGTTGAATGGGCTTCTAGCAGCACAGCACAATGGGCCGCTATGGCCTTCGTGCTTGAGATGGGGTTTCCTGTCCACCTGCCTCACAAAAACAAGAAAAACACACCGAACATTATTTTAACCATATTAAAATTTTATTAAGATATGCGATTTACTTTTAATATAAAATTAAATTAAATTAAGACTTTTCACAGAACTTAGGATATCCAGCAGCCTCAAAGTATTTTATCTAAAATGTGTGAAAAATGTACTTGTACCCCTTTCCTTTTAACCTCCTCAGACCCTGAACTGGGACAACTAACAACAACTGTCATTTTGAAATTTGTTTGTTGCATTACATCTAGTTATAGTAAAAAACTTACAACCTTTATAAAACTTTTTGTCCTTCAAAAAACCTACCGACAATAATATAAATGAACTTTACACACACATATGCACACACATACTTTTCTTCATAAAATAAATCTCAACATAGTATACGCACAATCTTCTGTGCATCTATAAGGACGTAATGTAGGGCAATAACCATATAATGTGATTACTATATCCGGGAACATGTCTTAATCTCAAACGCATTACCGATTCCCCCTGTGCTTATATGTATATAAATAAATTTGTTTCACTTAAAGTGACCATTGTTATCGCCAAGATGAAAGCACTCCGGTCCCCTTATCTTGCAACGAAATAAATTTTTATAACCACTTCATATTTACGATGACACTGATAAAGGAAAAACAACTTGTTCAGCTCCTAAGGACATTATTCTAATCTAGTCTGGAGGACTTCTTCGTTTTCTGGTGGCTTATTGTGAAACTTAACTCAAGAAATGGCTCCCCATATTTAATGCTTTTATTCTCTTCCTTGAAGTTATATGTATAATACAAGAGATGAGATTGTTGAATTTAAGATAAGCTCTACTTGGAGATCAGTGTTTTTGGATGATTCTATAAGAGTAGTAGTATGTAGTAGTATAGTTTTCAAATCCTACAATAAAATTTTGAAAAAAATGTACATTTTTAAGAGCAAAATTATCTTATGAAAATAAACCGACAACTCTAAGCTTCAAGCATTTAATTGAAATCTGTTTCTATGTAAATGTATAAAAGGTAACAGTTCAAAATATTATTTATTATGTCTGTATATTATAAGAATTTATAAAAATAACACTAAATAAATAGAGATAGTATCTACAACAAATAGGCAATAATCAAGCAAAACATTCAGCAAGGATGATTTACATTATGATGGCACGCATTTTGTACAGAAATTGTGAGGGAGATAGAACACTGTATACCGAAATTCATTTATGAGTGACGGGAGAAGCAAACACTTTCTGCATTTTTTCCAGACCTCGATTTATCAATGTGTGCGTGTCCGGAACCATAAAATATAGTAAAACATAGTAAAGGCTGAACTACAATAGACGTATATGTAAGTACATTTACTTGCGTAAAGCGAACGCACCTTTAATTTAATAGGCGTACACAAATTAACTTTAACTCGTGTGAGGAGAACTTTCGTTAAGTTTAAATATCCAATTTTTCGTATGTATAGTGCGCTAAGAATTGCTCATTCCGTAAGAACGCGATGTGTTCAAACAATTAAATTATTCCTAAATGATTAAAAGTGCAATGTCAAAATTAAAATGGAATAAAAATGGTGCTGCGAATTAATAGAAAGCACAAATCTTCAATTACATCAACATCCATTTGATAATTTTTTTCATTTTTACCACTTTTTGAAATAGAAATCATTAAATATATATAAATTAAATTGCCATTAACCCCACTTTTTACACTTCATTATGATGCATTGCAATTTTGCCTTCGATTTGAGAAAATTAACATTACCACTAACTAATTTCACTATAGAAATAATAAAAAGATCTTAAATAATCAATTAAGAGTGCAAATTATAGGTATTTCTGTCTTATTTTTTTTTTATCAATAAAACTTTCGTAGCATTTTGTTTTGATCCGCACTAATTTCCCTGAAATGAGCTTTAAACTAACAAATTCAATATATATTTATAGTAAGAAACTCATATTATATTTATTGCAACATTTTCAATGGATACAGTGGAATAAATTTACATAAATATTATCACTTTATTTTTCCCGTTTTAAATACACTTTTACATCGAAACCGAAAACCGATAAGCTCTACACCGAAAATTCGCTTTTGCTTTCACATCGAAAACCGAAAATTTTTTTTTCGGTTAAATAGAAGTAACATTTAATTATCATAAAAGTTGTATGATGAGAGCTCATACAAAAAAAGTATTTTAATTTTACTTCGAAATCCCTATCCATACAAGTACTTAAGTACAAGTACAAGTACCGAAGGCCTGAGTACTTCAGCGTAAGTACAAGTACCCCATGTATGGAATGTACTTGTAACTAAGTACTAAGTCTATAAAAAATACTGAGTACTTTTTGAAGTACTTTTTGAAGTACCTTTACAGGGTTCAGTTAATAGATATTAATAAATAAATAACTTTTGAAAACTGTTCTCATTGCTACACTCATAAAAACTATTAAAGATCCGCCCAAGCACTCATTGTCGCCTCCAATAATGCATAAAAATTCTAAGGAAAATATTTCCAGTAAATATCTAACAAAAATTGGAGGCCTTCCCTACATCAGGTCGAGGCATCGTTGATTTGATATTGGAGCGAGACATTGCTTGCTTACCCCTGATTATGTCATCAAGTCAAGGCCTCGTCAATTTTATATTCTAGCGAGACGTTACTGGCCCAGTCTTGTTTGTACGTTATTAGTTTGCCTCTTTGCGTGCTTTAAAACTCAACAAAAAAGTAGTTGGGATAGAGATTTTTTTTGCTTTTCTACGAAGAGTTAGATATTTGTAGGTACTTAATAGACTCAGAAATACTTAAGTAAAAAACTAAGTCTTAAGTACAAGTAAGTAGAACCAAGTACTTATGTTCAAGTACTAAGTAGGGCATTTCAAAAGTATTGAGTAATAAGTCTTAAGTAACGAAAATGTACTTTAAATAGTACTTAAGTATTTTTTTACTTAAGTATTGCCCAGCTCTGTATCCATATTATAATAATATAAAAGTGAGGTTTAGTACGACCGAAAAAAATTTTCGTCCCGAAACGTTCCACATGTGGAAACCGAAAAGAAATTGGCAGATCTAACCGAAATCTCGTTTTTCGACCGAAAAAAGATAAAAGTTGTATTTTTCTTAAAAATCTGAGATAAAAATTCTATTTTATTAGTAAAATTATTAGTTTATCCTATTTCCCATGATTTTATTAATCATTGGAGAAAAAATCATGTTTTAAAGTGGAATAAATTGAGTTTTTCGGTTTACATTTTTCGGTTTTCGGTTTTGATGTGAAAGTGCCTTAAGGACCGATTCATGTGACGTCACGCACACTTGACAGCCCGGACAATCACACAATATACAGAGTATATCGTGCAGCGCTGGAACTGGAGCTTAATGCCAGTAAATCTAACTATTTGTTAATTAGCAGAACCAATACTGACACTACTGGCTTCTCTCCTGTCATGATCGGAGAGGAAATTATTCCTTTTGCAGAAACTGCTCGCAATCTTGGAGTTATATTTAACAATACTCTAACCAGGGATAATCATATCTCGGCTGTAATTCGTAAAGTCTATGGTTCTTTACGCTCTCTGTGGGCCTCCAGTCACTTTACACTTACTGCAACAAGATTCAGATGGCTTTTAATGTAATGATCAGATACATATTTAATCTGCGTAGATTTGACCATGTGTCGCCCTTTAGTAACTCTGTATTTGGTTGTGGCCTTTTCTGCTATTTGGATTATCGGTGTCTTGTTGTCCTGGTCAAGTTAATGAAATTTCGCTGTCCAGCATACTTGTTTCGCATTCTCAATTTCGGAAATTCTAACCGAAATAGCAATTTAATATTGCCCAGATTTTCCTACTTAACTTCCCAGCGCCTGTTCTTCGTTCATACAATCAAGCTTTGGAACTCTGTTGTGACTCAGGTGCCCAATGCCCCGAATCACAACCATAATTGCAATACATCAATATATTGTCCTATACAATATATTGATGTACCACATAAAAGACCCTGAAAATAAAAAACTAATTCATTTTAAAATTTCAATATAAATTCAAAATGCATTTAGAAATGCATTCCCACATTATATCAAAAGGCAATTTAGCATAAATTGCATTTTGTTATCAGACACACATTCCACTCACACGGTATGCACACTTACCTACATACAGTTTCTTCTTACTTTTTTCGGTATGTACAGTGTACATACGTACATTACTTACTTCCTCCAATCTAATTGTATGTACATACATACATACAATTATCAGAATTATTCGCGCCCTCTTAAAATTAATATTTCAAGACGGGCGCACAAGTGCATATCGGATTACAGTTTTGCATAGATGCATCAAAACTTTTGTACATTTTCTCATGTACGATTTTTAACGTCGTGAGAAAGCAATAAAATATAAAAAAGCTTTTGAAAGTGATCGTGGGTACCTGGGGCCAACAAGGGGAGTTCTTTTTCAAAACGTCGATCGGAATAGACCGCGGATTTATCAAGTATAGATATATAAAAAAAGTTGGAAATTGTAAAAAGAAAATAAATATCGAATAGTGAAATTGGTTAAAACAAAATCTTTAAAACAAAGCTGGAAATCAGTAGAAAAATAAATATAGAAGTTATTAAGAAAGGTTACAAGTTGGAAGTAGAAAGTGCTAACAAAAATTACCAAGAAAAGGTGGAAAGTTACTAACAGAAAATATATATGGTGGCTATCAAATAAATAATAAAAAAAAAAGGGTTGGAAATTGTTAGAGCAAAACAAATATCGAAAAGCTGGAAATAGTCAATGGAAATCTTCAAAAAGGAGGTGGAAATTACAATTAGAAAATAAATATAGAAATTATAAAGAAATTATTAAGAAATTATTAAGAAAGATTATAAGTTGTGAACCAAAAGTGTTAATATAAAATTATTAAGAAAAGGTGATAAATTGATAATAAAATTTTTTGAAACTGGTAACAAATTTGGAAAACAGATTGTTTGACTAATTAAATCTAAATACCTAAACAGATCTCTAAGGTCGAGTGCTCTCCACCACGAGCACGGCACTCAGACCACAACAACTCCTTACCTGCTTCTATTAAGCGATCCGTCTGGGCAGGCTCGCTCTCCTCGATCAGGCGACTCATTATGGAACATCTTAGGTCCTCAGAATTACGCGCATTTTAATTATGTGATTTTGTTTATATTCGGTCAAGTCACTCAGCAGTTTAACTGAGATTTAATGGTGTAGTATGGATTAGTAATGTTATGCACTATTTTGTAAACACTTTTTCTGAATCTGAATTATGTACTTAACTCTATGTAGTTGTATGCTTTTCCTTTGTATTATACAGACCAATGCAATGTATTTAAAGTAGCTTTAAACCTCTCTATTACATAGGGACTTGTATTATTTTATTTTATTTTTCTAAACATGTACCTACTAAAAGATCTTGTATCTTACTGGTGCATTCCCATGAATATATATGTATAGTATAGTGTTGTAGTTATATATATTGAATTGAATTCTAATGTGAAGTAAATTTACTACACTTTAGCTTTTAGAATTGTTTACTACACTCCAACCCATTTCTACAATTTCCAGAATTAAGGAAAATAAACAATAAATATTTAATTGAATTTACCAGTCAACAAATTTTCGATAGATATATTTCATTTAAAATTTTAAAAAATATTAATAGCTTTAATTTATTATTTCAGCCCAAAAATATACAAATAAATCTCGTTAATGATAATAGCATTAGTAAATTACTGCTCAAACTAATGAAGAAATTTTTGAAATCCGAACACATTTCGGAACACACAGATGTTTTAAATAAAGATTATTACCTAGCCTATCCCATGATTTATTTGGGTTTAGAATTTGAACAGTATATTGTCCAAAATAGAGTCGACGATGAAACTGTTTTGAAAATAAAACAAATATTCCTGAAATACCAAATTGAAATTTGTCTGCAACTCAAAAAACGGTTTAATTTGCAAAATAAAAGACTTTAATATTCTAAAATATTTAAATCCCACAGAAGTAGTTTCAGGAACGCTACCCTCAGTTGCATTAACATTTCTAAAATTAAAAATGAACTTGGTGAATATGCATACAAAGAACTGGCAGATTACATGCTACATGTAGTTTACCTCACAGCAGCACTAGTACTGAGCTGAAAAGGAATTTTCGAATTTAAAAATGATTAAAGGCTGTAAAAGAATATGCCTCAATACTGAAACAATCGAAAACAATATTTTTAGCAAAGGAACTAGTCCACATCTTGTTTCAAATCCGCCAAATGAGGTAATAAAGTATGCTTTGAAATTTTCTTTCACTAACTGGGAATCACTGACATGTATATAAATGGACTGACTGATCTCCTGTTTCATGTGGCACCATTTTTGATTTCAAAAAGTTGTTGGTGTATTTAAATTATTTGGGAATTTACTTATATATGCATGTCAGTGTCATTTACAGAATTTACCACAAATGTATTTGGGACTATTTGTATTGTTAAATTTTAATTATAAGGCGAAGGAAGTGTTTTTTACAAGGCTGTTTTGGTTGGAAATACCGCTAAATCGTTATAGTTCAGTGGAAAAGTATGCTCTCACGGAAAGAGACAGGAACATGAAGTGGTGTCATTTGCTTTCATGCATTTTTGGTTCAACGAGCAGTCCATTTGTATACATGTCAGTGTGGGGAATATGTAATTAAATAATAGTGTTGGTAACTTATGCATACTACATAATTTATTATTATAAGTTTTCATCATTTGTTCCTATTAAATTTAATAAAGAATTCTAAGAAAATGTAATCAGATCTGTTTTATTAAAATTACTTAATTTTGCAATGATACGTGAACTTTATGTAATTTGTAAGTAACACTGTTTTTTTAAATAAAATTCTTAAATAAAATCTCTATGGTTTTACATATCTACAAGATATTTTAATAAAATTTGCTAACCATTCGTTCAGTTTTCTCATTAGTCGTTAACTTCAGTTTTTTAAAAATTGAATGAATTATCTCTACCAAAATTTGTACTTGTCATTTCATATTTATGAAATTATCACATTAAGCTAAGAATGATTAATAGAACAGTACTGTACTTAGTACCCATATGATACAAAGATTAAAAAGGTATGGCAAGAAAATCTGTCAATTGGTTGCTTGCTTCCTTTGGCGACAATTGTCAGAAATTTGTTGGTCTCAATTTCAATCGTTTGGTTAAATATTTTAATATATTCAAAACGTATTTCAGTCAATAAAATACGAAAAATTCAAAACAAATTTTCTGGAAATGACTTAAGTCACCTCATGACATAGCACACACAAAATTCCTTTCGAATCGGCCATACCTTCCCGTAAGTGTAATGTAATTACAAAATAATGTCGAAAATTTGTCACAATAAGGAGGAAATAATTGTGAAAACTAAATGTCACACAATATTTATATTGTGATGTCACAAAATTTCGCAAAAAACTGTGAACAAAGTGTTGTAAGATGACTAATAACGTCCGTGTGGAAAAATAATCGAAGGGAAAATTATTAAAAACTCCGTCCGTTGTCTGACTATGACATCAGCATTCAAATGAAAATAAATTTCTCGGGGAAAAATATAGGTAAATTGATGTTATTAATTCCTTCCATAATTCCAGTTTTAATTGTTTTTATTTTTCCCTGTTTTCAGATATCGTAAAAGTGTCCGCAAAAAGATATTGTTGAGGACGCCGCACTAGAGGAAATAACCTTTTGTAATTTTTAGAAATAATTAAAAAAAATTAAAAAATTTGTGTATTTTTTTAACAACTTTAGGTTTAAATATTTGTATAGTATTTCTTACAGCTTGACAAAATGGCGACATTTAAATATCACACATATAAGTGAATCAAATGACACAGAATTTTTTAACATTAGGTACTGTGACAACCTTAAATATTGTTTATGTGATATATTATGTGACAATTGGTGTCAACCCTGGCCACAGTTTCAAATCATATTTGTAACATAATTTTGTCGACAAATGACAAAAATTTGTCGTTGTTTTGTCGGTTATATGTCATATCTGGCGATCCGGGTTGTTATCTTTGTATCATGCTTAGTACCCTTAGAATATATAGCAAACAGGAATGGCTGAATCGTGTATAAATCGTGTAAATTACCGTAATTTTTTTTAAGAGCAGAACATTATACATAGGAGTAAGTGAGATGCCGGAAGGAACAATTGTCAAAGCTCAGTGCATCATTGTCAAATGTGCTTTTGTTTGTGAACAGGTTTATGCAATCTAAAGTTCTTTTGCGAAATTTAACTAAAGTACGGAATCAGTTTTTTTTTCAAAACTATTTAACTTTGAAGTTTATTTAGTGAAAAGTTTTATAGTGCCACGAGTGCCTGTAAAAATCTTCATATCAATTAAAAAAATAGAAATGAAGTGTTCGGTCAGTGCTTGCAAATATACTAAAATTGGATTGTAAACTAGGGAAATCGTGTTTCAGGCAAGTGCACTATCTAAATTATCTTTTTTGTTAATAGAAGCAAAGATTTATATAAACTAAATATGTGAATTATTTCAAATTAAAGTAGAAAAAGAACATTTTTTACCCGCACAAAACCTTAGTTTACTTTTTGCAAGTAGACAAGTTGTTTAGAATAGGGACGGCGGGTAAATACATATAAAACATGGACTACCAACACAACACACTTCAATACTAGAATTTTTTTCTATTCTATTTATATTGCTTTTCTCCGCTGGGTGTGCAAAAAAATAAGCTTTTTCTCCGGAGTGCGGCTGCCGGAAAGCGAAGCTTGCACTGGTTTCGGGCAACGGTTTCTGTAGGCGTAAAGAAATATTCGTAAAAGAAAAACCAAAAAATTTTACAAATATAAATATACCACCTTCTTACACTTCACAACATAAAATTTTATTCGCTAAATAAAATAACGTTTTCGATTACTATAACCGCTCTTAAATGATTTTGAAAAAAACCAAACCACCAAATCACAAAACAAAATTCGAATTGCTTCTCGCTTGCTAGCTATGTTTTTGAACTGGAAAAAAACAACAACAAACGACTTACCGAATACCGAAAAAACTATTCTTTCGGAAAACAAAATTTTTTTTAACCCCCAACACCCTCCACACAGCACAACTATGATGATGTTTGCTGTTTGCGCTTTTCTCCGCATGGGGTGTGGGGCATCTTTTTCTACGCCCCGGAGGGCGGCCGACGAAAATCGAAGCTGGCGGAAGTGACGCATTGGTTTCTGTCAACGGTTTCTGTAAACGCCGGGCGGTGGAAAATCTATTGGTTACAGTTGGCGTGGCGAGCGTTTTTGCTTTTCTACGCCCCGGAGGACGGCTGCCGAAACGCGAAGCTGGCGGAAGTTGACGCGTTTCTACCAGAACTCCAAACCAATATAAAAATTATTTAGCAGAGATTTTTAACAATGGCCAAAACAGCTTTCCTATACGAATTTGGTCGTCAATTTCGCCTGGCGCCCTCATTTGGACAACTCCTACAACTCGAAGTTCAAAGCTTTGATTCTCCAAATAATGCCTAATTTCATTCGTTTTTATGGCAGTACAGCGAAAGTCAATTGTCAAATAGCACATACACACACTAACTCAAATATCTGTCGTTTTCTTCATCAAGAAAATTTACAAATGGCGTCATCTGGGGCGGCGGGCAGGTTTAGTGATTTTTTCCAAGGGATAGTGTCATGGTTCTAAGTAAAATTAAGTGAAAAATAAGCTAAATGATAAGTGAAAGTGTAAAAAGAATAATAGTTGTAGGCATAATAACGTTAAAGTGCTAAAAAACTTTCGAAAAAAATGAGTGTGTGAGAACCTAATAGAATTTGTGCATTAGTTCAGTGTTTTCGGATAATTTCATCATAAGAAGTAAGTGTTGCTGCCCGTATAAAGTGCATATCTACTTCAGAAAAGCCGTAAGTGAATTTAATTAAAAAAATTTCCGGGAAATCTGTCTGGGCAAGGTGGAAATTCATCGATCGAAATCTGCTGGGGCCTGTCCATCTGTCAAACGAACTGAAAATTTTTTTCTAATGGCGATCGAAATATTCTTCTGGAGGGGATTTAAGTCCTTTCTTCCAGTAGGAAAATTACTGTAAATTTGTCCAGTCGAAAGATATTTGCAGAATTTTTTCTGGTATTTAAAAGATATAGGAAAACATGAATGAAGATATTGTCTCCTCTTTAACACCCACACAAAACGATGAAGTTGAGAATCGTGTGGAAATTTATTGTTTTTACTCTCACCTCCTCATAGCTATGTTTCGGGATGGTAACCAGGAGTCGAGGGGTTGGTGGATGGATTTCAGGAGGCGCTGTTGCACTCCTTTTTGATAATGCGCACCGCAACATATTTTGATTTTTGGGTGGAAAATTACCGTTCCACCTCAGATCGCATTACTTGTTGATGGTCTCCCCGAATTAGATGGGTGAGCTAGCTAGTCTTCAGCAGACTTGTGCAGCTATTTGGAATTGTTGTTATTCTTCTGTTTCGTGCCAACAGTCAGTACTTTTAATAGGAATTTCCTATCACTAATTAGAGCTCCGATGGTGTCGCTGATGGTATACAGAAGCTCATTGTCGGGCTCATCTCTGAATGTCAACAATTAGCTACTGCTGCTGCTGCTCCTACTGCCAGTGCCTGTGCTTATATAACTCTTCTTAATTGCACGCGCGAATTTTGTTTTCAATGGCGCCTGGTGAATATTAGTTAGGTGGAATCAGAGCGTGCTTAAGGTGGAAATTAAGTGCGGCTGTTTTTTTTTTTTTTTTTTTTATGGCTAGGGAGCTTTGCTTTTGCTTTTAATCATAAGCAGATTACGGTACAGGACCTTAATATTAAAAAAGGAATGCTTACATGAAAGATGAGAGTTTTAATATATGTTAAGCTAACTTTTTGTCCGTCTTTGGGGTGCTGTATGCTGACACGATTTGGTCTTAATTAACACCTGCCAATTTCCTTACGTTTTTTAATAAGTGATAAATAACATTTAAAGACCCTCCTGTGCATGTTCCCTTAATTGTGTAGGTACCTTTATTCCAATTCATAATCACTACAAGAAACGGAAGGCTCTCGTTTTTCTGTGGTCTAGCTGCGGACTGTTTTGTGATTAGCTCTGCACTTAGCCCAGTGCTTTTGAAACCTAAGCAATAACAGAATTGGAAATATATATCTATATATGTATGTGTGTTGTTATCATTCATAACAGAATTCTTCGACCGTTAAGAGCACCGTTGAGGGTCGAATTCAAACCAATAAAATCATTAGTTAAACACTTATCAGTATTTTCATCGTCAGCGAAGTGAAGCTAATTGGAACAAAATTAATGATCTTGACATTGGATCCGAGATGAAAGCGAGATCTAGCGTAGATCCTGGGAAATTCAGTAATTAGATTCAGTTTTCATCTTTTATTGCTTCTTCAATATTTTGCCTTCACTAATAATCGATCAGTTGGCACTAGTATGAATTCCAGACTCCTACCGGATGATAATGCCTCCAGTTTTGCAGCACTACATATGTAATATCAGTAAGACAAAGGCAATTCTACAATTAAATGCTGGTGGAATTGTTGTGATACTTATGTAATAGATTGCAATAGATTGATTTATTGCTCATACCTCGCCATTTGCGGGACGGGAGGCTTGATCTTGTCACACTTGCTTCCAAAGTCTTCTCTCTGAATGCACTACGAGGTTAGAAGCATATAACAGTAATATCTATATCTTCATGTCGTTTACTCCTAACTACAGAAATTATAGAACATTAGTGCGCATTATCTGTTATCTATATTTCAGTCTGGCCTGAAGCACTTCACCTGCACAGCTCTTGCCTTGATAGTGATGAACATTCTATCTTTGTACAATAATGGAAACAGTGTAATTCATAATTCTTGTGAACTTTAGGAAGACTTTTCCCGTTCATAGTATTTACAAACATCTCGAATTTTTCTTATCAACCTGTGCATTTGTTTTCCAGCTACTTTAAAACGAGGTTCCCTGCAAAACAGTTTATTAAAAAGGAATTGCTTATTCTCTTTCCTTTTCCCAATATTTATCAATGATATCACGGCTGTTATCTGTGACGTTCGATTTTATCTTGATGATGTTGATTTTCAGATTTTTGTAGTGTAATCTAATTGGAGTCTTAACAATAAATTTGCTCTTAACCTTGTCCTCTAATGAGATTAGAAACGTTCGCATAATATACTAATGTGGCATCCACACGTTAATTTGATATATTCGCAAGTATATTTTGAACTTGGTTCCCTTTATGCTGTTATCCATCATTTCTCGGAATCAGTTCATTATGCGCTTAGTCAAGTAGGTACGCATTTCAGGCTAATGCCTGTCCAAATTATAGCAGATGCCTTATACTTTCATTCACTCACCAAGCTGCCGAGCTGTATTTGGAAGGAAACGAGTTTGTTTGGAGCACTAGAGAGATTTTCAAAATCATTCTTCACAGAACGCGGACTAAATTCAATGCAAAAACTATTTTTTCTCTGGGTGCATCGATCTGTAACTGTCTATATTATGTCTAAATCTTTGTGGGATTAAACTGTCTACCCTAACAAAATCTTCATTCAATTCTAGAGGATCCTTCATTTGATATCTAATATTAAAGCTAGAATGGAAAGCACCACATGGTCTGCAAAAATAAAAAAACTCGGTATTCAGGTACAACACACAATCTTCCTTTGAAACTCCAATTGTTGGTAGGTTGTAAATTAACATTATAGTCAGTAGAACTGACGGGCAGTACTCACTTCGTCTGTCAATTTTACTAGGTACAAACGTTTTCGATCAACTGACTAGTGAGTTTATAAAAATGTCAAGCGGTGCAGACATTCCTCTTATGTATGCATTGCTAATAATTTCTTCCTTAGTGTCCGTCATTATCCTCTACAAAGTAAAGATTACAATATATATTAAACTCCTTTCAGTCATTTCCCACTCAAAAGAGAAGATTAGAAATATAAACACAAATTTCTACTAGCATTTACCTTTTATTTGCAGTTTACGCCATTTTAATTTTACGTTTGACAATTTACTGATTGGGCAGAAATCTAGTTAGTACTAACTCGTCACTAAAAAAGAGTAGTCAGTAAGGACTTACTCGAGTATGTGTAAGTGTCAGTTTTACCGACTCGTGTAATCCACGGGTTAGAGAGATGAGTGCAATTATTGGTCAGGATTCATTTTTTGAAATTCCGTCAAATCTGCTATAATTGACTGATTTGGCAAAAAATGGGATTCCAATCCATTTCTGGGTTTTTTTTTTTATATAATTTTCAACACTGACACATTCCACCCCACGATTGATATGAGCCCTTAATTTACAAGAATAACTTTTAGAGCTGCATGTAATCTACCAAACAAAAAATAACACCTGACCTCATTATTAAGGCTGAAACAATACGAAATAAAAACAAAATCGAAGACTCAAATGTAGAACAAACAAAAAGCAGAAACATCAGCCCTTGTTCTGGAATTTCAAGTGTGGAAAGTTCAATAGTTCAGCAGTTTTGAGCCATTATACGCTTTTGACATCAATGAGCAGCACATACAAGGACTGCATGTCATCAATTACATGTCTACTTTTTGTATTACTTTTGACTCTCCTAATTCTCTCCAGCGAAATAGAACTAGCTAGTCGGTTAAAAAATGCATCATTTCTTGATAGGTGTACCACCGAAGTATGTATTACAGTATCACATGGCTCCCCCCACCATCTCATGCAGAGTAATCGATTTTGTTCAAAGAATCCTCAACCTTTGATGGGCGCACTGGTGGAGATCGAGCTCAGACCAATGGATAAAATGTGATTGTGACACGGTCTCCGTATATGACAATATCTCTAATTTTTCCGAAATCATCCTGGCAGGCGATAACATACTGTGGCTCAGACTGTCTTCTACCACAAGCCCTGTGGGCCAATTCGTTGAAGTCTTTTGTGATTGTTTTAATTTAAAACAGCTAGTGGATGCACCAATGTGAGTTCCTGATGCAGATGGAGATAGAGCTAATTTACTGGATTTGTTTCTAACATCTCACCCCGACAAATATTTCATATCAGTCGGTTCTTCTCTTGATAATTCAGACCACTGTTTAATCACGGCTCAATTTACCACCTCAAACCTGTACCGCCCACTTCTCTACTTGCAAGTCGGTTTCTCTGGCACTATAAAAATGATTACTGGGAAAGTCCCAATCAGTATCGGTCTGTTTTGCTTCGAGGGATGTTGATGAATGCACATTCGAACTAAAGTAACATTCTAACAACAGCAAAATTGTCCTTGGTTTAACGATAACTGCAACCAAGCAATTAAAGCGAAAGAGTCTGCTTTTCGCGTTTGCATCCATGTCAAAAACTGAAACAAATCTACAAGACTGAACGGAACACCTGCCATTATCCAGAGAGAAAAATTTCATTTTGACCAGGATGTTAGACCAAGAATAAATTTCGTTTCGACCAGGATGTTAGACCAAGAATCTTGGAAAGCCGCAAAGGCAGCAGAGATTTCTGGTCCCTGGTCAAAACCATCATGAACAACAATCAGCAGTTTCCCTATACCTTCACTGCTTAATAACGGTGAAGTGGTTGTTGACTCCCTGGATAAAACTAATATCTTGGCTCCTAGATTTGCTTCAAATTCCCGTCTTCCACCCACTTCACAGGCCTGTTTTGGATCTCCCATGTGAATGTGTGCAAGAGCCAATACACATCTGTACGAGAAATGTGTTCAAGGCCCTTAAGGGGATCAACGTCTCCAAAGCCGCTGGTCCTAATGGTTTCTCGTACTCTCATCCTTGGCTATACCTTTGCGCAAACTATTCGACTTGTCTTATTTAACAGAAAATTTCCAACTGCTTGGAAACTGGCCCACTTTCAACCTATTTCCAAGATAGGAGAGTGTAGCGATCCCTCAAATTATCAATCAATTCCAATCACTTCGATTCTTTCGAAGGTTTTTGAGTCTATTATTAATTCCAAATTAATGAAGTATCTAGAAACTAATGAACTCATCAAGGATCGCCAATATGGCTTCCGAACTGGACGCTTATCTGGAGGCTTGCTGACTTTTCTTACAACACGTTGGAGCCGTAGTCTACACAATTTTGGTGAGTCCAAAATTGTTGCTGTGGAAATTTCAAAGCCCTTTGGTAGAGTCTGGCATCCATCCCTTCTAGTTAAACTTAGATCACTTGGTCTCTCAGCTCCGCTTCTATTATGGATTGAAAGTTTTTTATCTGGCACCCTAATTCGGGTTGTACTAGATGGCGTTTCATCAAAACGTCATCTTATAAATTCCGGTGTGCTCCAGGGCACTGCTATTTCTCCATCTCTCTTCTTAATTTTCATTAATGATCTATTTTCCCTTACTTTCAATTCCATCCATAGTTTTGCCGATGACAGCACCCTTGATTACACTTAATATTTTGACACTCTTATGGATCTCAGAGGGAATTCCACCTCTGTCAAACAAGATTGCATGATTAGATCATTGAATAACGACCTTGATATAATATCCTCGCTTGAGGCAAAGCGAAACGCATCGAATTCAATGCATTTAAGTCCCAAAGCGCTCTCATTGTCTTAAAACAAGATCATAATTTTCCACTCCTGTTTCTTTTAATGGAGCATTGATTTACTATACACCGTCTTTATGTATTCTTGGCATTAATATTTCCAGTAAGTTAAGCTGGGCAGCTTACATCTTCTCTGTTGCCAAAGAAGCATCGAAATGTCTTGGATTTCTGAAAAGGTGTAAGAAATACTTCAGCGCATCGAATCTAGCGCTCCTCTACAATTCATACTTTAGACCTAGAATCGAATACAATTCCCATATCTGGGCAGGGGCTGGTAGAACTGTGCGAATGTGGAATAGTCTACCATCTGTCTTTCCTCCGGCATACAATCTGCGAAGGTTTAAGAATGATATATGTATATCGGCACCTCCGCCACTCTCCTCATGTTTCGTTTTTCCTTCCTGCCATGCTGTGCTTTGGCTTGATAATATATCAAAATCACTAGTATTAAGCTGGCTTGAAAATATAAAAATTTAGCAACGTTATCTGCCATGCTTCCTTCATTCATCTGACGCTATCCAGATAAAAATAAATATTCCCCCACCTCCTCATCTTTCATTAACATCCGTTTCATAGAAGGTGATTAAGGATTGCTAACCTCTCGATTAAGTTTGGGCAGTTCAACTAAAGGGATGACCAAGTTTTGAATGTGATTATGTAAGGGAGAGGTCCTTAGGTCGGCCATAGTTTTCGTTTTTGTTCATAAAATGTGGAACTATCTTTAATGCAAGCATAGTTTTGATATTGCTGTAAAATCAAATAATACAGCCAATTTTCAAAATGACTGAAAATCGGGACTTCGAAAAATTAGTCTGTTGATCCATTTCAAAATATCTAAAAATAAGCACCAGAAGTGCATAAATGAAGTGAAGATTCATTCTCTTGATTTATTTGGCTTCATCAACATTTTAATTCCTGAACCAGAAAATGAACCCATCTAACATTTTCCAGTTCAATACTGTTAGAAAAGTGTAATGTACAGAAGTTCTGGCGTTTCATTGAACTCTGTCGGTTTAAGATAGAGTCCTCCATGTGAATTAAATATAATTGGATGATTTCAAAGTAATCTGTAATATTTTGTTGGGTAACCTGATAACGTACGAAATTACATCGGTATCATACATCGCCTTGTATGCCTTTAAATAAAGTTTCTGGTAGAGAAACTCTGATTTAGTTGAAAAACGACACGTCATATCACTTTTTTAATTTTTTTTTAAATACAAGAATTTCTGCTATTTCCAAATTAATTATTAATTTGCAGGAGCCATCAGCGATTCAAAAGTCAACAATCATTTCAATAAATTGAAGTATTTTTTCCCTTACTGCCTAGGTATGCAAAGCGTAGATAATTGGAATATCGATTTAATTTTCCATCACCTGAATTATAAAAATTTGCTTAATTGAATATGAAAGGTTTCGTGAAAATTCAATTATTTCCGTGATTTTGAAAAAATATTTTCCTGTAGAAAGTAATATTCTATTTGTGTAATTTACATAATTGTCATACAAAAGAAAGAAAGTTCTTTTTTGTCGCACACACACACACTATTAAATTTTTCAGGAACTATCTACAAATTTTGGAGGTTATACATTCCTTAATAAAATCAAAGCCAGTAGCTTTTGAATTCTTGTAGGCCGAATTGTCCTTTTTAAATTACTTATCTAGTCCCTAACCCCTGACTAAAAAACTTCGAGTCTGAGAGTGCCGTTCGTGACGAAAGCGTTTTCGGGTAGTAGTGTAGTAAACGTGGATAGATATAAATGAGGTTTTCTTATTTAGATTGTGTGAATGGGGAGCTTTCCGATTGGATAAAATTTTCTTACTTTTTTTGGATTTTCGGGGGGGGGGGGGGGGGTGGAAACTACCACCCTTGGAGTTGTCCAATTTAGACCGTGTGTGATATCAAATTAAAGCTCTTGCTGAGTGCTATTAAATGGCATATTTTCTTTTCTTCTGCAAGAAACTTTTTTCATTCGAATATCGTTAAAATGTGTGATTTTGGGTAGTAAACATGATGGATTTACATGGTTTTGTGTGATGATAAATAAAGAGGTGGAGAGAGAGTGTATAGAATCTATGACTAAAAAGTAAAAAATAAAACCTTTAAAATAAATTGTACTAAAAAGTAAAAAATAATTTCTCCTTATAGTTTAGTCAAATTGGAAAAAATAAAAACATTATATGGAAGGTCTGAATTTTGATATACATGCGGCTTCCCAGTGAACATACTAAAAGTCCCCATCAAAATCTCTTGCGCTCGAGCTGCCATCTTGGAAAAAAGGCGCACTTCTTCAGTTGTTTGCCTATATCTCAGCAACTATAACTGATACGAAAAAATAGTTCAGACAAAAAAAAAAGTTCATTAAATTGTCCATAAAAAAGCATATCAACATTTTTTTATATTTGAGCTGTAATCCGACATTGAATTGAGAAGAAAGTCTCCTGACCTCTTGAAACGGTTGCGCAAATTGTTTTTTGCATCTTCATGACTTAACAAATGACAAATCATTAAATTCATTGAAAATTGTCGTGAAAGTTCGCCTATTCTTACCAATTAAAATCATTGCATGCTACTCGTACTAGATGTAGCACTGTCTGAAACCCAATCGTCTGGTGGAAATCGTCGAAGCCGTCGTACTCAAGTTGGCTGTGAGGCGTGATGAAATGTTCCTCATAAAACTCCCTTTCAATAGAACTCTCGTCTTCAATGTCGAGATTTTTGTTCGAGTTCAAATACGCAATACTTTGGCAATGTCCACAAATCGCTGCCTGTTTTAGTCCGGGTTTTCGGCATCCACAAGATGAGATACATCCCTTTTTACAATTACATCAGAGTAATGAGAGCACGGAACTTGGAGCAGGAGCCTACAGTATCCGAACAGGGTCAAGAAATTCGTGGACTTTCCTCCAACCTCACAGTTCGGGAGATGCTTCATATCCACGCCATTTCTAGACTTGTTGATAAACACGAAATGAGTGTTGCCGGGCCGTTGCTACCATAGGAGGTAACAATGCCAGATTTAGCTTATTCTTGTACGCGAATTTTCTGAAGGTGTGATAACCATGTCGGTTTAAAGATCTCTCACTAGCAGGCGCATCATATACAGATAAGAAAAATCGTTCTCCAGTGTGAGCAATTTCATTGTGAGTGGCATCGTCATTGAAAATTCTTACTATACCGGGCGTTTACCTTTTTGCAAAAGACGTGATGTGGTGTCACTTCCAGTGAGGGCATGTACAAACAAAATCTAATCCTGATTTCCTTCATGTGATAACAAGAGACTCGAGGAGTTTTTCCCTTTCCTGCTTTCGTGAAGAAAAAATTTCTTTCCTGCGGGGCCAATGCAGTTAGGAGAACGAGGAATAAAGTACTTAAACCAAAAAGAGACAGCTAAAAGTGTTCCCATGATTATGCAAGCAATTTAAGTAGTGTCATCGGTCCATTGTTCTACATGTCAATGACTTGGACTCTAACCTACCAGGTGACCATAAACGCACCATATAATGACTCTCTCTCTCTCTCTCTCTCTCTCTCTCTCTCTCTCTCTCTCTCTCTCTCTCTCTCTCTCTCTCTCTCTCTCTCTCTCTCTCTCTCTATTTGTAAATAAATTTCAAAACATATATTTTACCGTTTGTACAACAAAATACAGAAACAAAAAAGGCGAAACGAGGCCAAAAATATAAATAATTTTTCTATTCAACGTCGGATATTGGAGATACAAAAAAAAATTTGATTTGCTTTTTTATGGTTAATTTAAATTTAATAAACTTCATTTTTATCTGAACTATTTTTTCGTATCAGTTATAGTTGCCGAGATAAAGGCAAAAACTTGAAAAAATGCACCTTGTTCCAAGACGGCGGCTCGATAGCAACACTTTTTGACGGGGACTTTTAGTGCCGTAATAAGCGTATATCAAAATTCAGAGCTTTACAATTTAATGTTTTTATTTTTTTCCAATTTGACTGGACTAAAAAATATTTTTTACTATTTAATGCAATTTATTTACAAAAGTTATTTATTAAAAAATTTTTTTTTTTAATATATTTTATTAATAATGTTCTTGTCTGCAGCTGAAATATTTTCAGCTTTAATTGTAGTGAGTTACCGTGTATTTTGTAGATTTGACAGCAACGAATTGAAGTTATATCTACAATTTGTTCATGTGCCTACTTGTATCGTGTGCTTTTATATGGATCCACACAATATCCGTTGAACCCTTGCGAAGAACCCCACAAGAATTATCAATAATATTAAATCCTCGCTCAACCACAGCTTGTATACACGCTTGCTTAAGACATTGAGATTGTCAAACCCAGGAAATTTTTTGGTAAAACACCTATATCGTGGCTGTCAAATGGATATGAGAGAAATTTTATCATAATCCTCTCCTAAACCTAGTACGATGTTCGCGTAAAAGTTTTCCTATACCAAATCAAACCTAGTACCCCCTCCGCCCAGTCTGTGGAACATCTTGCATAATTTTTCGTAAAAAAAAAAAATATCCTGTTTTCCATGGAGAAATCTCGGTTTAAGTATTAAAATAAAAACAGCCTTTACGTAAAGTGTAGACTTTTTCCATCCAAGTTTAAATGTCTGGATACATAAATTGTTGCAGAACTTGTAACTGCTAGCTGTTTTCAAAAATTCCATCTCTTATGCTTTGCTGTGGATAAGTTGGATAAGTAAAGGAGCTATGAGCGGGTTTTGTCGATTAATCGATATGTGTGAATAAATCCATTAAACATATTGCAAAATTATACTTATAGATATCTCTGTAACTGCCAACATTTGCAATCTGCAACGTTATTAAAAATCTTTTCTTGTGTAATGTTTACTACGAATTTCCATACAAGAGATCTTTTGCAAGATTATTTGAAACACATCTGTACGTCCGTATTTATTACTGTTATATAATTTTACGTAAGCAATCGAGTCCAAGAATATTCAATATTTAAATATCTTTTCTTGAATGTTTACCCTTGAGTAAGTACCTACATTAAAAAAAGACTGCATCCACAATGATATCTACAAAAAGGCAAATAACCGGTGGGTCAATCTGGATACCTGCTGTATTGCGATACAATCATTATGGAGTTTGGGAGATGAGAATTTTGGTTTTCTTCGATTAAAGCTCCCTAACTAACCCCCATGAGGGTTGCTTAGAATACGTCATGTTGGGTATCAAATTAAAGACGGAGGAAAGGGTAATCGAGTGGTGTGCCTTATTTTTGAACCTTTAAACTACATAACTGACTTTACCACCGAAAAACGGCTTTTTTGCATTTGGGTCATATATATCACAGCTCCTATATTTTACATATATTTTTTCCGTTCTATTTTTCACATCCATTTTGCTCATGGAAAGTGAATTTCCACGACTTACAATGCTGAGTTGAAAATATGTCCATTTTTCAACCTTAAAAAGAAGTAATTCACTTCTCTTGCAGTTATATCCAAATCCACTTACCGGACTCAAAAGCTAATTACATATCTAATTAGCGTCAAAATGTAAATGCGGTACTATACAGGGTGTTCCAAAAAATTGCGATAATCGAAAGCCTGGAGGTAGAGTGTCCTTCGGGGAACCCAAATCACCCCATTAATGTGCGGTTGCAATACGACATGTTGCATATTAAATTAAAGGTCTCGCCGAGTAGGCACTATCGGGTGGTGTACTTTTTTTTCTGATTCAGGAAACTTTCTTAGGACGTTTTCGTCGCCGGAAAATTCATTCATTTGGGTCACATACACCCCAGTATTCAGAGAAAAAAATTCTTCTACGAATTATAGCTGGTAATGAACTGAGGTGAGCAATGAAACCCGTTTTCCGAACGGACATAACCCTACCGAGTTTACAACTGATCAAAGGTGCGAAAAATTTAGTTCACCAGTTCGAATAGATTGAAGACTTTATACGTTTTGAACCGAATTTTAAGTATGATGCCATAGGGATATCTCAATAAAATTTACACGGTAAATAGCCAGTGCGAATTTCTTTTTAAATCGCCCTCAAAGATTTTGGTACATTAATTATTTTGAAGTTAAATGAATTTAAAAATTTCTTTTGGCGCAATGCTATGAGCTACGGAATCAAATCTTTTTGTATTGGATGGGCCTAAATTGAAAAAAAAAAATGTGTTCGAATTAATAGTTTGGTGAAAAAAAAAACAAAAAAGAAAAACATAACTTGAAAACTACAAAAAATCGTTGAACATACATGGAGTTATTTGGGTTTTCCGAGGGGCGTTCTACCTCCAGGCTTCCAATTATCACTAATTTTTGGGACACCCTATATACAAGCTTAACAAGTATATTTAAAATTTTTATAGCATCTCTCCTGTACTGGAAGACTACCAAATTTCCAATTTTTCGCGTGATTTAAAATTTTTAACGGGTACCTTGCGACACAAAAATCCATATATCTGTGTAAATATTGCATGGATCTTCATAATTTGTGTATATAAGTCTTCATAATTTGTCTTTTTAAGTATAGCCAGGATATGCGGGGAATTAATAATTTAATTTGCAAATTCTCCAGAAACAACAAAAACAGGCAATATACGCTTTTTCTTACTTTTCCACAACTAAAACAGCCAAGAGTTTGGTAATTCTCAAAACAGTTTCCCCGAGTTACAAAATTCTCAGTGGTGAATTAAATGTCAAAAGAACTCTCATCCCTCCAATCCACAATTATCCGTGTTACAGTATCTAGTACACCAAGAAACTAGTAGGGATGATAACGAGTTATTGTATCAGAGGTAACCATGCTAGGAGACTGGGTGTGGAGTCTAAGGATTTCTGTAGAAGCAGTTATTTTCCTGAAGAAAACAAATCAGATCAACATGTACTCTGTCAATTTCCTAAAATTTCCACAATATTGGTCTAAATGAAGCAGTCTAAGATTCATCTTAGCGGTACCCCTAAAACTAAGTACATTCAAATTATTTCTAAATTTGTTATTAACCCCGAGTACCGCCAAATTACCTTTATCCATAGCTACTTTCTTGTTATGACCTTGGATTTTAGTAATCAAACGCAACTAAGAAATCAGCTAAATATTTTGAAATCTTGAACAAAACAAATTGCAAAAAATATTTTGTTTTTGTTACTTTGAACATGCAAAAATATGAACGAAGCAGTTATAGCAGAAACCTTGAACACATGTGTCGTGAGTTGTGTCCCAGGAGTCAGCATTATTATTCTAGAATTCAAATTAAATAAAAAAAAAAAACTTACTTTTCACAAATGAATAATTGGGGCCGAGAGTTTAGAGTAGGCATGTGCAATATCATTACTTTTGTTACCCGGTACTCATTCGTTACTCCACGAAAAATATTCGTTACTTTTAATCGTTACTTTCTAATTCGGTATTTTAGGTAAAATACTCTTCAAGCAGTATACTCGTACTTATTAATTAAACAATGTTAATAGGAGTATTTAATTAAATATGAAAACAATAGTACCCAATTAGAGTTCAAGAATTGAAAAATAAAAAACAAAATATTTCAGGAGAAAAAAAAAATACCATTTTTCAGAAGTAAATTAATAGTTTTAAAGAAATATTTTGATTAGCATGGAGGAAGATTAATTTCTCAACATTTTCAGGAAAAAATCGATTCCTTCTATCTCTTATAACTAGTTCTGCCGTAGTCGAAAATATTCTTTCAGAAGGAAGAGAAGTTGCAACTGATCCCAAATATTTTGTTGCAATTTCCCTTTGCTCTAAAGAAATTAAGTGGGTGTAACTCTTGCTGGATTCTCTGATAGTTTTGGCAAAAGTGAGAATTTTATTCTATAGAAATTATAGAAATTTCAGCATGTTGCCCAAAGCGAAATTTTTGTTTTTCTTAAAAAATTGAGGTAGGGTGACCGGTTGTACGAAAAATTCAATACTATGAATAATTTGAAGGGATCTTGAAGCTACTCAAGAAGATTTTACTATTCCGGTAATGATTTGCTCTCTAAATTTTTGTTTTTAACTCGTTTTCTCAGTCGCATTAGGGCAATGCATAGATAAGTTCTTTCATTCATCAGAAATCGCCTGCATATATTTCTTTGTTTGTTCCAAACGAGGAATTTTTCCAGTTTTGTGCGGCTGTTTCACAAGCGAAAGTTTTACTGATGATTTTACTAGTGGGTACAGAGTTTTCAGGTAAAAACTAAAGGTTCCCTCTATGTAAAATAAAATAGACGGCACTATAAAATCTCCAGACATTTTACTAAGCATTTCAATGCACAAAACCATATCGAGTTTGAGCTTAATAAAATTTAATGGGTTCTTAAAATATTTCACACTAAAATCGCGAGTAAATGTTAATTTATAGAAAACAAAATAAGTCATTTTTACATTTTGATAAAACAATTTTAACTTCGCGCATTAAAAAGCCTATATAATGCCATCTATTTTATAAAAAGGAAACCTTCAGTTTTTATAACTCCGTATTGCACTAGTAAAATCTTCAGTAAAATTTCGGCCTCCGATTTTACCAGCTCTAGAATTTGTATGGAAATGTCACATTTTACTCGAATTCGATACTATACTCAAGGCATTAAGTGACTGGTACAATGTTGACATTTCCTATTTTTATGGCAATTCTCAGTTTTTTTATTTTTATTATTGAATGAGGAGTTAAAATTGTTACTCTGGTTTCTCCAAATTAACATACATCAAAATTATACTAGCGATTTTAATGTGAAATATTTGGAGACCGCGTTAAATTTTACCTTGCCCAAACTTGATACTAGGGTTAACTTCTTATTAAGTTAACTTTAGCACCACCACCGCAGTTTATTGTTCACTTCTCATCCCCACTATGATACTAGTGATGAAAAAAAAAAAAAAAGATACGGTACCTACTTACGTGAACAACTGGGAAAAAAAGTGTGATTAATCCTGTTTGGTAATCGTATAGGTAGAATACACAATTGCATGAAATTTTATCGAAAACTTTAACCGGGTACCGCCGTAGAACGAATTGTAGTTATTTGATTTCCATCGTTACACTGTATTCGTATAGGTAATAGAATACCGAATTTATCATGAGATGAAAATTTTGAATCAACTGAAATGAGTACAAGCAACGAATAATTATTTAGGTATGTATTCGGTACCCAGTTTTTAGAGAAGTAACGAATACTTTTGTACCGAATGATTACTACCCGCACATCTTTAGTTTAGAGTATTCGCTTACAGGAAGAATTTTTCCATAATGGGAAATTTGCAAAAGGAAAATAATTGTGAAGTAATTGTGATGTCACCTCAATCAACCAGAAATTTATAAAGAGATCTTGCCCTTCTTATCGGCTGTATTTGTTTGTTTTATTGTTTTTCTCTTGTATTGTTAGGTAAGTTATATGTTTTTGTATTTAATCGAGTTTCTATTAATGCAATAAACATTATTTTTTTATTTAGTTCTTTATTACTAGATGTGACATTCGATCTTCCACTTTTTAACATTTTTTTTCTGTTCCAGAAAATTATTTATAATTCGTTCTACAGTCCACGGTGCTATTACATTCCTTTACTGTTCTGTTCACGTACTCATTTTTGAGATAATGCGTTATAATGCACTTGTACGTCCGTTTATTTTGTCATGCAAAAATATTACATGAATTTTGCATACATGGCAGTTTCCACTCTTGCATAAAATAACCCAAAGTTTTTAGCTATTACACCATTTTTGCAAAGAGAACTGACAGCTGTCATAAGAAAAGTTCTCTTTACTTTTATTATTCCACACTTCTTGTTATTAACGAAGTTGCAAGAAACCCGTTCGGGTAGTTTTCCTTAGAATATAGAGAGAACAGGAAGTTCTGATACCTGTGAAATTTGTCTACATGAACCTGGCTTTTCTTTGAGGTTTTGAAGTAGGACAGAATATATTGAAGAAAGAGATATGTTATAAAGCTGATTGATTTTTTTACGTTTTAAACATAAAAAAATTTTCATTAAACATAAAAACTTTTTCATTAAAAAGGAAGAATTCCTTCGAAATAAATGTCTGAGAATATTTCATTATTATTATTTTATATTGATTTAAATTCTTAACTAAACAATGAATAAAGCTCTTGACCCGCATCAAAAATAGCAAAAAGCTCAACTAAAACGGAATTTTAAATACCTATAATGACTGCTGGAGACGTGTGAACGGTTTGTGTGGCATGTCATTTACCTACTCATGTAATAGACAGAAGACCAATGCAAGCTTCCCACTATTTTACAGTTACCCCCGCTTTAGTCCTTGGAAACATAACACGATAACGTTTATCTTGTTGTGGCTAAAGGTGTAAGGAAGGTTGGTGTTGTATAGATTATATCCTTTAAACAAAGTGACCAGGCGATTACGGATTGCTCAGTTATTTGTTCAACGTAAGATTGGTCAAAAATAGAAGCACGAAAAAATTAAATAATAAATAAATTTTTTATTCTTCAAATCATAGTCCAATGCTCATGAATCTCTACTAATACAGGGTGTTTCCCACTAGGAGGTCAATAGAGCAGGAGGTGATAGTACTCACCTAAACGAACCAAAAATTGTTAGGCATGAGGGGGGGGGGCATATTAACCGTTTAGGAGTTACAGGGTGATTAAGAAATAAAGCTAGTTTTTCACAAAACACCCTGTATCTTAAAAACTACAGGGCGTACGATCATAGTTAGTAGCTCATTAGCTGTGTTCTTTTGTGTCCGCAGAACAGAGCAGAACAAGAGATACACAAAAGAACGCCTCAAGAGAACAAGATTTTTATGTTCAGCAGTTGGCAAAAAGTCAAAAAGTTAACAGGTGAAAATAAAAATAAAATGTGGCTGCTTTAATTAACACACATTCTGAAATCATGTCGCAATCACTAATTAATATTTTTAATATCTAAACTAAATGAAACTTCTCTGGCCACATATGGAGGAAGAGTATGAATTATGGTGAAAAGTAGTAGATAGGATACTGGCTGAGTTGTAAAAATGTCAGAATTACAAATCAAATGCCAAAATTCCTATGGAAAATATATGTCTGGGTCTACAATTCCTCGGGGGGTCGTAAAAAGTAAAATTTTTTTTTCGGTTGAACAGCGTATAACGAATCAAAATCAACAAAATTACAAAATTGATAAAAAGGCCAGAAAGATAATAATCAGAAATGTGTATTATTTTAGCGGCAGAAGGTGATCACAACAAACTGCGCAGTAGGTGCATATTATCATCGGTAAAAAAATTATTTTGCTTGTGGCAGGGACATGAATGAAAATGCATTTATAGTACCTATTCAGTTCTCTACATCGCATTTGATTTAACTTCTACCACTTCTACTAAGCTTATCCCCGACCAAAGACGTACCCCACCAACACAGCGGCAAAGCTAGCGGATGCCAACCAACAAATTAAAATTAAAAACAAATAAAATGGCTAGATTTGATCTACGACTAATTCTTATAATACCCTAGATGTATGTATGTAATTTCGTTTGATTTTTGAAGTGGGTTTTCTACGTTAACTCGTTCTCAGGCGGTGTCCAAATATATAGTGAAAAATGAAATTTTTGTATGGAAACCCACGAAGGAGTACCCGATTTCTCGTGAGGACGGACATGCAAAAATCAACAACTTTTATAATTATTCGAGGGTGTCCAATCCATATTGCTCTACCATAATTATTTCTTTGCGTTACAAATGGAATGATAAACTTAGTATACTCTAGGATTTCATCATGTAAGGTATAACAACTGACGAAAGATAGTAAATAAGATTAAAATCATAACACATATAAATTTATGTTGATAGTCTGAACAAAAACAATAATAAAAAGTACGTCATCTAGATTAAAAGCATTTACACAGACTTAATAGTTAAAAATTGTATTTCCTGTCTCACTTAATGATGCTATTCCCGTAGCTACCAGCTTAAGAGTGTTAGGGAATGCATAATGCTCAGCCTTTTGAATTATCTTTGTAAGCGCATCCTCATCGTCACCAAGCAAAATCGGTACTTTTTCTTGAACTATTATTACACCAGTATCAACGCCCTGAAAATATTGAAATATTTCCATTTAAAAACAAAGCTGGATAAATTCGATATTATGAACTCACGTCATCTACAAAATGAACAGTACATCCAGATTCTGCATCTGTATTCATCTAACTTTTTCGTCATAGCATCATCGAATTCCTCTCTACTCTTTTAATCTTCGTGAGATATATACAGAGCAGGAATTTTAGCACTTTCAGCACGTTGCATACGTAAGACGCCAAGTTTATTTGAAATCTTTGCTGCTTTATGCGTAAAACGCAAATGTTCCATGATTAGGTTTTCAAATTTGGAATCAACAATTAGGACAACTCCAAGACCACAGTTGTACGTTCGTTGCATTTCATGATGAGTAATATTACCACTTTCTGCTAACTAACCGAAAACAGGAAGAATATGAAAATTGTTCTCATTCAGATGACCTTTGAGATCTTTGGTGAGGACACGAGGAATATTTTCAATTAATCCACCTCCAGTAATATGTGCCATTGCTTTTATACACTTCTTTTCCAGCAGAGGTTTTATTGCGCTTACGTAAATTTTTGTTGGCACCAGGAACTCTTCACCTCAGTTTAAAGTAGAAAAAATATTTCAATTAAAATGTAAATAGGTATGTTTTATGTTCTATTGTGACAGTTCAAATATGACAAATGTCAAGCATTTTCAGTTGAGTTTTACCAACTTCTACAACTAGAAAATTGTAGAACAGCACCCCTACATTTTCATAGAAGATTTAAATGAAGCGAACAGCACAAATAGTTCGCTTCAATCCACAGAGCAAATAGTTCTCTCCAATGTATGGGCGTTCTAGAACAAGGTACACAAAAGAACACAGCTATTGTATGCAGAACTTCATGGCCTTTTCAACGACTGCTCAACTAGCCCCATACCCCTACAGTTAACACATAGGGTGTAATAGGTTAACTTAAAGAGGAGAGTCTACAGTTCTACAGTTTTTATAAAAAAAAATTATGTTAACGACCTTTTTGCAAAAATAATTAATTAAATTAAAAAAAGGGAAGAAAATCCGAAATTTTCAATTTAAGCAACCATAGGTCTGGTTAGGAGAGGGGGCTGGTTTAGCAGTCGTTGGAAAGGCCATGAAGTTCTGCATACAATAAGCTACTAACTATGATCGTACGCCCTGTAGTTTTTAAGATACAGGGTGTTTTGTGAAAAAGTAGATTTTTTTCTTAATCACCCTGCAACTCTTAAACGGTTGATATGCCCCCCCGCCCATACAATTTTTGGTTCGTATTGGTGAGTACTATCACCTCCTGCTCTACTGACCTCCTAGTGGGAAACACCCTGTATGCAATGCAACAGATAGCCAGTGTTTGCTTACTTAATCAAGTTGTAATTATACATAAATGTAAATATTCTGTACCTAAGATATAAGATTTCCTATATATAACACCCGATACTAGAAATATTTATTCATTAAAATTTCACAGAGCAATATATATTCCTTTGTTATTAAGTTGAAATAAAGTGAAAACTTTAATCAAAATCAAATTAATTTATTTTGCTGCCCAGCTCTCTATGCTAATTGATAGTACTCGTCTGTACACTACATTGGCAACATCTTCTAACACAATCAGAATTTAATTACGGGTAATCTGGCTTATCACACATCCTGTTCTCTCTATATTTTAAGTATTTTTCCATACCTTTTACATATTTTCCCTACCACATGAGTAAGTTTTTACCCAGAAAGTTTGTGCACGAAAGTAGGCGAGCAGACTTATTATTAGGATATACTAAGTTTTTCATTCCGTTTGTAACACAAAAATAATGATGGTAGAGCAAAATGGATTGAACACCAACACATTATATTTAAAATCAGTTTGGTTTTTGCATGTCCGTCTGTCTGTCCGTCCGTTCTCACCATAACTCGAGAACGCGTTTACTTAGAAAGCTGAAATTTTTCACACTGGCTTTTAAAAAGAGAAATAAATTTAAGCTCGAAAATAAGACAAATCAGGTAACTCATTCGTATGGTTACCGTACAAAAATTTAGTTTTTTACTATGTCTTCGGACACTGCTTGAGAACGCGTCGATGTAGAGAGCTGAAAATTTGTACACAACGTTTTCATAAAAATAGTAAATAATTTTTTTAAAAACGAACTAAATCGAGCAACCCTATTTTAGTGTTGTCATACAAATGTTTGAGTTTCATTTTATTTAACTTTTATCTTCATATTTTTGGTCTTACAAGGAAACGGTCCCTACTCGTCATAACCGATTTCGTCCAAAATCACAGTATAAGTAGGGCTTGATCACAAATGAAAGTGACACAATTGGGAGCTCCAGATGACCAAGCGAAACCGAAATAATGCATAATGTAGGGGAGCCTGGTGGTTTGTAGGCTTACTTCTTGCATAATGATCGAATTTGCAAATTTTCGCAGGAGTTGTCATGGTTAAATTGCAACAGAACTTGAACGAAATCGACAAATTCATTCGGCTAAAATGCCAACCATAGAGGAGGTATGTAGATTGCCGATTCTGTAAGTGGCATTTCCGTGCGGTTACAAAGATCGCCGGAATATGGCGAAAAGTGGGTATGCAAAATTTTTATAGATTTATTATTTTTTTAAATAGGTAAATGACATCCGATCTTCCTGAAATTTTTTACATATAATCTCTTAATAAAAGCGCATTAATAAAAAAACAAAACAAAATTGGATTAATCGATAAGAATTTTCAGACAGAATATTGACCGTCGAAAATAAAATTTTGCAGCTTAATTAGCTGGGAGGGAAGGAAAATATGCTAAAAAAATCGGGAAAAAAATCACAAAAAAGAACTAGCAAAAGGAATTTTGTAAATCGGATAATATTTACCCCAACTCCCTCAGAACACCCGAATTCGATAAATGAGAAACTTTTTCCCATTGGTGTATATGAATGACCTTTTGACATTGAATTTATCATCCGATTTTGATGAGATTTTGTTCGAATATTCTACACAGATTGTAGAATATATCCCCACCCCCGGAAAAATATTTTTTTTTTAATTGGTGGTGCGTTACTACTCTGTAAGCCGCTGCCGTACGAACCTCGTAATATTTTCAAAAAATCATACAAAACTCACAATGAATTTAGCAAAAAGAATTTTGTTGAACATCGGTTATAATTTGGCCTAGGGATAAAGGACGGTAGCTTTAAAGTATGTGTTGCTAATTAATATAAGTTGAAAGTAATTTAGGCAAACCTTGCAATCTCATTTGGGAAAATGCTCCATAACTAATTGGAATAATGACTTCTGGTTTTTTGTATATGAAAGGTAATAGATTATATATTGTAACAAAAAGAAAGTGGCTTTAATGTTGCGAATATACCCGCATGATGGAAGTTTTCCTCAAAGTGTTAATTTTAACCCCGGATTCACCTACATTATGCATTCTTTCGGTATCAAAATCGGTGATGACGAGTAAGGACCCTCTCCTTGTTAGACCAATTATAACCTTTTCTCTTGTTAAATAAATCAATATTAATTTTAATAAATCAAAGGTAGTTATGGTTTAAAATAAAAATTGTAACATAGATATTTTCAAAAATCAATATTTTAAATGAAAACCTCATTTCCAATATATTCATTCCCAAAATATCCAATTTATCGCCAATTTAATTTTGCACAGCTGGCCACATCTCATTTACATTTAACCATTATCCATTTTTTCATAGTACACAATAGGACTAACAACTGTGGGCCACAATTCTTTAGTGGGAACTTCTGTTTTATAGCTTAGAAAATATCTTCCAAGAATTTAGAATATTTCTTCATACATAGGAGAAAATACTGAAAAAAAAAATCACTCACGTTTCCCACAAAAATGTTTGTACCCCACGACCGGGTTGATAATTTTGCTGCTTTCATGGTTTCATTTATACCTACCTATTCACCCACCATGACCATTTTACCTAAGTACCTACATATCTGTATTAACAATGATGGTTTTAGTTCAATAATAAATCATAATTATGTTTTTATTATTTGCCTATTTGTCAAATTATTTTCAATTAATTCAAACCCCATACATTGGGATGCAATAAAAATGCAAAGAATGAAAATCAATTTAGAGTCGGTATATGGGGTTTATGAAAGAAACATAAAATACAATTAAACTTGCATCTTATAATATAATTGTACCTTTATAAGGCTACACGGAACCGCTAGAGCTTATTCTGACGATGAGATGGACTGGAAACATAACATAAAATTTGTGCATAGTTTGTATGCGCTCGGAGTCCACAGTATGTATAGCAAATGGGATTGGGTCGTAATTCTTTTCTGTAAAATTATTTTGAAGCAAAATTCTGCACACACAAGAATCCTGGCTTCACTATTTTAATATTCTGAAAAGTACGAATCTCTGTCTAATTTTTGGAAAATATGCATATTTTAAATGTGCATAAAAATACAAAAAAAGGGAATACCGTTTTTTTATCAGTTATTCAAGATATTATATTAAAGAAGGAATATATCTTCTGATATGAAATATTTCCAAGTAAATTTGTAAAGTAGGTATTCCAGAATATACAGCTGAATATAGCATTTCGAAAGATTTGCAATTACTATAATAAACTAATCTTAGAAATGTTGAAACGGAGATTCTTAAAGCTATATTGGTTTTTTTCTAAATACATTATGTGCGATAGAGTAGATAGGTAGTTATTAATAAGCTGTTGTCCTATTTTTTGGGAAGGGATTGCGGCTTTGTAAAAAATTCTCTTGAAGTCTCTAACAGAGATCCTCTATCCAGTTGAAGTTGCAATATTTTTCTATGTAGTCAGTCCAGACTTCATAAAAACTCTTTTTGTAACATGCACACTTATCTTTTCTTGACGTATCCATATGGTTATAGACATGTTAGCAGTAATATCGTGTTAAAAAAAAAGTCCTTAAAATGGAAAGCATATTTTTATTTAATATGGTATGTTCACATATTTCTCGCACGACCGTTCCGTAAAAAAATAATAGAATCAAGGTTACGCTTTAGGAGCTATTAGCAGCTATTTTTCGTTGAAGATTTCTCAAATAAGCCTATTTTATGCAAAGCAGCTTTTTCTTTACAGTCCTCGAAAGCATAATTCAAGTTATTTTAAGCTATGGTCGGCAACCGGCGTAACGCCTGAAATATACAAGCCATGAAGAATTAAGTACGACCTGAATGTGAGCATTTTTTTTTTCTTATTTAAAATAGCTAAGTTGTAGCATAGAGATATGTTTTTGTAGAAATGACAGATGTTTGAAGCGAACTCTCATGATTTTTATCGAAATTTTGAGTTTTGAAAATTTATAAAAAATTAACGTGGCATCCACTGACATGTACAGGGTGGGCCATCTGCTGGTTCTTTTTTCAATCGATGATTTTTAGTACTTAATGTTACTGTACTAAAAAATTCTTTGACATATGAAAAGTCAAAAATATGCCATTTCTAGTCTTGTAGTCGATAACATCACAATGAAAATGGTCGTTCAAAAAGAACAACATTTCGTAAATTAAATGAGAGTTTTGGTCGACGTGGACGTCTTATTGAGCGTGCAATTGGAAAAATTATTGATCGTTTTGAAGAAACTGATTCAGTGGAAGGTCGTAGACCGTATCAACATGTTCATCCAGTTCGCACTCCTGATGCGCTGGCAGCTGTTAGTGAAAGTGTTCGTAATGAGCCAAGCACATCAACCAGGCATCGTTCACAGGAACTAAACATTTCACGAACCACATTACGTCGCATTTTGCATGTTGATCTTCATTTGCATCCATAATAAATTTAAATAACCCAACAATTGAAGCCACCAGACCATTTAAAACGTTGTCGTTTTGTGGATTGGATGCTTGAAAAAAATGAAGGTTTTTCATCAAAAATCATCTTTAGCGACGAAGCACATTTTTATCTGGATGGGTACGTCAATAAACAAAACTGTCGAATTTGGGGAGCGAAGAATCATCATGTTTTCACGAAGCAGAACTTCATCCTCCAAAAGTCACTGTTTGGTGTGGTCTATGGGCTGGTGCGTTATCCGCGACATATACAAGCCATGAACAAAGTCGAAAAAATATAGCAGGCAACATCCACAGTCTTCTTGCCTTGTCTTACTGCAGAAGTTTTTCATATAAAAGTTGCTTGTATTTTGTTCAAACGCTATAATTTCCATAAATTTGTTCTACATGTAATTTTTTTTAAACTATTAGAAAGAAAGCTTATTTGGCTGCAATTTGTTTTAACTTCATTTTGCTGTGGGAGCGACAGTTTTGGACTTTAGGACCTGTTTAAGATGAAATTTTAGTTTTTCGTCCATGACGAGTATACAAAAAGCAGTGAAAGTGAGCTCTTACTGCATGCTGTACCCGGCACGTTAAGGCCTTTTAATGTGTCGGTTCCTTCGGCGACTTCATGGCTTGTATTATATTCCGGGGGCTACGACTGGTGGCATCATTAGGCCGTTTTTCTTTGAAAACGAACAGGAAAATACTCTTACTGTGAATGGGGAACGTTATCGCAACATGTTAACTGGTGCTTTGTGAATTTGGTGTCAACGACGTTTGGTTTCAACAAGACGGAGCGACATGTTACACATGTCGTGCAACACTCCATTTATTGTCAACAAAATTTGTCGATCGCTTAATTTCAAGAAATTCTGAAGTTCCTTGGACACGAAGAAGCCCGGTCATTGACTTTTCATCCCAAAATGTGTGTTTTATTTACAAATGAAAAAAGGACAGATGGCCCACCCTGTATATAAATGAACTGAATGATCTCCTGTTTCATGTAGAAATCAAAACTTTTCAGAAAGTATGCTCTCACTCTCAATGCTACCAATTGCAGTAAATATGTTTTTTACAAGGATGTTTTGGAAGGAAAAGTTTATTTATAGAAAATTCATCAATGAAAATTTCTAATAACTAAAATAAAGACAGAGTATTAATTTGGTCAGGGTAATCAGTAGTAATTTATTAGTATGGCACCTTTATTGTACATAGCATACATAAATCTTAAATATCCATAGCTTCGGAACAATCTCCAAAAGATGCCTCAACATTTCCTAGCCGGCTTTGTATTGCTTTCTGGGCTTGACTTTTGAATAATATAAGCAATAGCGTCATCTTCCTTCATTGCTTCCCTGAAATTGTATAAAATTATTTTTGAAATTACGTGAAATTGAAAGGCGCATTTTTTTTTTATTTGCCCCGTTTTCTCGTAGCCTGTCTCACAGCGATATTCTTTTGGATATTGATCACCAGCAATATTGTGTTCGGTCATATTTTTCACATATATAAATTATATTTTGTACATAATTCGTATTTTATTAAAATATATTTTTTACAATCTGTTTTGAAATTATTCAATGCACTGACTGGCGACATATACAGGGTGTCCCACGTAACGTATTCCCTGGACATTTTTATCGAAAATTTATGGAGATATCGAAGAAGTCCTAATAATAAAAGTTACGTATCATTAGTCAAGGTATCCTTTGGCATAGCCAAAGTCCTTGTGAAATGACTATAGGAAAAGCATATATTAAAAAATGTCCTTTTCGTCCTAAGGATACATTTTTGAATTCCACAAATCAAACTAAAACGAAATTGTTATATTGAAAATTCCACTTTAACCCTTTATTATCGAGATATAAGGTCTCCTCAAAGCTTCTGAAGCAGAAGCAATATACCGTAGTTACAGGTACAGGTAAAAAATTTATGAGAAGGTAAAAAGGAAGGAATTTTCTATGATGTGAAAAAACATAATTTTAACACACAAATAGTTTATTAAATCTTAAATTAAGAACTAATTACTAATTCTTACGCTAATAAATATTCAAAATGGCCCCCACCTTGTTGAAAACAGTATGCGAGTCTCCGTTTGAAGTTTTCTTACATCTAATAAAACATCTGCAGGAATTTCTGAACAAATTTATTTCATATGACAATGAATTACCATTGTAGGTTCATTTGCAAATACTTTGTCGTGAATTTGTCCCCATAAAAAAAATCAAATGGGGTTAAATCAGATGAACGAGTTGGCCAGTTTACTTCTGCCCTGCGTCCAATTGATCTTCCTAGAAACATGCTATTAAATTGGCTTCGTGCATCTAATGAATAGTATGAGGGAGCTCCATCTTGCTGGAACCACATCAGTGTTCTTGTTCTTAAATCGCCTTCATATTAAAAGTATGGGAAGTTTAGAATTTAAAAATGCTTTATAAATTTCTCCATTTAAAATTCCATCGAAGAAAAATGGACCGATTATTCTGCTGCCCAATATTCCGCACCATACGTTCAATGACCAAATATGCTGGTTTTCTTTCGGCCTTTTCCACCTTGGATTCGTCTGACTCCAGTAGTGAATGTTATGTCTATTGAGTTCATTAGAATTCCTAAATGTATGTGATTCATCGGTAAAAAATGCATTATTAAAGAAGTTTGTATCTTCGTGTAGTTTCTGTTGAGCCCAGTTGCAAGATTGTGTACTCCTACTGAAATCTCTTTCTTCTAATTTCTGAGAAAGGTGTAAGTGGTAAGGGTGCATTATTGATCCTCTGAGCTTCCTTTCCTCTCTGTCCTTGATATATGTCTATCTGTTTCTATTAGTCGCAGTAAGTGCTGCCTAGTTGGGCACCATCTTTCTGGAAAGAGTTCAGCATAACTCCTTACAGTTTCTGCGGCATTACGGTTACATTCACCGTATGTAATCAGCAGCTCAACCAATTCACTATCTGCAAGGCGCGACAAGAATATTTTATATCAAAGATCAAACTTAAAATGAAATTTGCATACTCAATATAAAAAATTTATACCATTTCAAGCGTGCACTAGGTCAAAGTTGGATATACTTAGGTATGAATATATTAGGTACAAACCTACTTAACTATTGTTTGAATTACATTTGCCGCTTTTGCTTCCTTTCCGTAAATTTCTTACCTGTATCTGTATCTATTTGCTTCTGCTTCAGTAGTTTACGTTAACAATAAAAATAAGATAATGATAATTTACCTGAAAATTGAATGGGGACGTAATGCCGGCCCTGTTATCTCAGGAATTATGACAATTTATTACATACCTGTAAATGATTCACTTTCTTTTTGTGAAAAAATTTCAGTAGGTATACCACTTACTTTCTAATTTGATATGCAGTTATTCAATGTAGCCAAAATGTAAGGACGAAAAGGACCAAACCGAAGATATTCTTTTTTCGTGTGCCTTTTTTGAAATGTTTACCATACCAAAATATAGCCCGGCTTATGATGTGTAACTTTTGTTACTAGCACTTCGATGATATCTGTGTGCATTTTCGAGAAAAATGGAAAAGGAACACGGTACATAGAGTACAATTTAAGACCTTATATCTCGATAATAAAGGGTTAAACTGGCATTTTCAATATAACACTTTCGTTTTAGTTTTATTTGCGGAATTCAAAAATTTAATCTAAATGTATCCTTAATAAGGACGAAGAGGACATGTTTGTAATATATCCTTTTCAAGGACTTTGGCTATGCCAAAGGATACCTTGACTAACGATACTTCTTCGATATCTCCGCACATTTTCGATAAAATTGCCAAGGGAACACGTTACGTGGGACACCCTCTATATATTCAATTGCTTGAAGTACTAATGTCACTGGAACTCTCAAATACAGGGGTGGCGAGCTAATTAGCACACCTAACGATATAATTTATTTATAAGGAACTGAACTGTCTTCCTGGTGTACTTAAGGTCCAGTTCCTTGTTTGGCGGACGCCGCACGTAAGTTCGTCCATCAGGTCCACTCAGATTAAATTTGGATTCATCACTCCAGATGACCGAATTCCAAAATGATTGACATTTGGACCGATGGCTTCTAACGAAAGCTATTCGTTTTCTTCGATTACCTTGTGTAACCTTTGGTTTCTTGAGACTCTGACATCCTCGGAGATTATGTTCGAGTAACCGCTGTCTGACAGTCCTGGCAGAGATATTAACGCCATAATTTTCTTCCATTCGAGCTCTTATTTCCACTGAAGTGTCGAAAGGCTCTCTAAGATCATGCCTGATTATCAGACTGTCCTCTCGATTTGAAGTTTTTCTCGGCCTAGCTCGTCTCAGATTCTCAAAAGTTCCATGATTTTGGTAGTATTTGAGAGCATTTTGCACTTTTTTCCTCGAACAGCCCATGGTTCTGGCGATTTTACTGATGTTTTGTTCCTTTTGGAACAAATTCCAAATTAGCCTCCTTTCTTCCTTAGTAGAACTATTTTCTTTGCCCATAACTATTCTGAATCCGAAAATAACGCTCGAAAAATTAAATAGCTACAAAATAAAATTGTATTCCAATGAAGAAATAAAATAACTTAAAAATTAATCACCTGTATGTAAGGGTGTACTAATTAAAATGCCAGAGCAACTTGGACACCTTTACCTTTACACTAGTATATCTGACGACACCACTGTTCAATTGTTTCCGTAAGACGTAATTAAGCAATATGAATGACACATCTTTCAAAACCTTTTACAGTTAAAAACTGATGAATGAGTCATTTTATGGAAAAAGACAATATATTGCATATGCATAGGGGTGTGCTAATTAGCTCGCCAGGGCTGTATATTACTAAATTTCCAGTTCTGCAAATGCCGCTGAACCCCAAGCAATTTCTCGTTCCCAATCCCAAGCGTTACAGTTCAGTGAAAAAGTATGCGCCCACGAAAAAAGACGGGAATATGAAAGTGGTGCCATTTGCTTTCATGCATTTTTGGTTCAGCGAACAGTCCATTTATATACATGTCAGTGGTGGCATCCAATCAGAAAAACATTGATGGTACCTACATCTTAGATATGGTCCATCAGTTTGAAAAATGTAGTTTCGAGAAAAAAATGGAAAGAAAAAAAAGTTCTTCCTGCAGCGCTCACTTCTAATTGCTAAAACTTGGAAATGATTTTGAGATATTCAAAATATTCTTATTAAAAGTATAAACAATTAAGAGAAAAAAAATTAGGGTGGTGTACCCTCTTAAGTTGAAATCGTAGTTCTTTCTCCATAAGAATATAATAGTGTGAACTCTTACTTAATGGGGTGTAGCCACTGACTTATAACAATGAACTGATTGATTTGCTATTTGATGTGGCACAAATATTGTGTTTCTGTATATCACCGTTAAAGCACCCTTTAAAACTTTTACTACATAAAACATGTAAAACTTAACCAATCAGATGAAATTTTACATCCGAAAATCAAATTAAATTAAAAAAAATATATTTTCTTGTGTCCAAGTGATATTTTAATCGCTTATAAAGAATTAAACTCATTCCGACATTAATTTTGAAAAGTTATTTCTAACTGAATCCTGCGTATGGGCAAGAGAGACGAAGAATGGTAAACACTATCTTTACCTTATTCTTTCTGCCTTGATTGCATCTGCAGCCAACATAAAAACATCAAATGGCATAATAAAACGTTTAGTAAGAAATATTTTGTGTTGGTAGCTCTAAATCTGCCATAGGGCGAAAGAGAAAACAGTAAAACTTGTGCCATTCTTTCCTATAGGAAAATGGCAATATGCTCAGTCCATTGTTATAAGTCAGTGGTTGTAGCTGGTTCACTAATCAGTTTTAATGTGTTGGTATCAATCCATGGCTCATATATTCCGTGGGTTACGGTGCTGGAGCTAAAAGTTGGTATACAAAGATTTGTGCATGTGTATGCTATCAGACAAATTGAGGTGGTTTGTACTCGTGTCGTGGCCCAATGCAATCACTCAATAAAAACCAACAATTAACCGGACAAAACTTTCTTTACATAAAACACTCGAATTTCTTTGTACGTTATAAATCTTTATTTTACTGATTTCTTTTATTTAACTGACCTATCCTAATAATCTTTAAGTAGTCCGAACCGAACTTGACACTCTAAAACAAAGTCGCGACTGAATACTTCACGGCACTCGCCAGACCAGTCATTGGTCTTTTATGTCCGATACTCGGAAGTAAACTTTCTTTGCTCACAACGCGGATGTAAACAAACGACTACAACCTTGTCGTTTGTTCTACCGGTTGCAGCACCTGAGTCGCTTAGTAGTAAACTATCGCCTTACATAATAATTACCATGCGAGGTTAATTATTATTGTAATCGTCGATTGCTCCACTAAGCGCTCATCACAGCCAGCTGTTGGACTAATCAGCAAAACAACCGACAGTTGCAGAACAATACCATGAGAGGTTATTGTTTAGCAATTGCTGATTATTTCGCTGTGATGCCTTAGGATGCTGGAAGAATCCTCCGTATATCGGGCCATAACACTCGGGTTCTTATTTGTGAAGTGACAATACATTTTTAAAAGATGGAAAAAGCAATTTGGAATTTATTTCTTTAAATTTACATTTTTTCACTATAAAATTTTATGTTTACGCATTTTATCAAAGTATTACAGAAACTAATTTTGTCGTTCAAGATTTCCTGCATATATTAGCTTATTTTGCAATTTCTCATATCAAAACAACCAAGCTCAAATCTGCACAAAATTAGCTTAAACCAAGATACGCGTGTTCAACTTCTTAAAACTACTCCACTATCAAATATCAACTGTAGGGTGATTCTGTGCTCTTTGTCGTTCTATTTAGTCGTGAATTTTGACATATTTTGTGAGTGTTTTCTTCAACACAGTTCATTTTGTGTCTTCACTATTATCTATCATATAATGAATTTTCAACAAACGTCAAAAAACACGACTAAATTATCGACAAATTAGTCAACTGCTCCCAGAGGTTGTGACAAAAAATTTACACTGGTAAATAAAAATTCTACGCCTAATTAGAGCATTACAAGTGCTTAAATTCGAAATATTATTTTGAATTTGTAATGTGAAGTGACATTTTCAGTTCATTTTAAGTCATGCAAGGGTTGCTGACCTGAATAAAAACACGAAAAAATCAGTAGAAAAGTTCATTTCATTTAGTCGATTATTTTGACATTCAAGTTCGACAAAACCCACAGAATCACCCCACTGGTTTCTGTAAAAATTTATGTAATTTTTCCTGTATTGTCTAAAATTTCAGCTGTCACTTGCCAAATAAAGTGTCAAGTGTGTTGTTTAATTGAAGAACTTCCGTGCGTTCAGCGGCACGCAGAATGTCACATAATGTCACATTTTTGCCCACCATGTCGTTCAGGCGACCGAAGCGTTGTCATTTCCCCAGCACATCGGTGTGCACATTTTTACGCTACGGTCTGTTAGTGTAGTGTGTAATGTCTCGGTGCGCTTAGTAGTTTTGATATTTAGCGTAGTTTTATTCTTAAAGAACTTTCAAAAATGACACTTCGAATCGAAGTGCACACCACCATTCAGTTGCTATCCCTACTTTTTCAATCAGGTGATGTGCACACCGTTGTGCTAAAAATCAAATCGGTGTACACACCTGAACGCACGGCTTAATTGAAAATTTCAGTATTCTTTAATTTTGTGGATTTTCACTTTTTTTAAGGCATATATCCACCGGAAAGTTTTTGCCACGCAACTCAAGTGCTAAGTGGAAACTAATTGTCTTGTACAACAAAAGAAGCAGCGCGCTCCTGCATCTTGTTGTTAGCTCGCACGCTAACGGACGCAACATTCGCGTGACTTCCGACTGGTTTGATGCGCATTTGAAGTGTATCAACCCGATGGCGCATGTTGCGAGCTAAGATGTCAGATACTACTTGGACCCAGATAAATTCGGTGGAGATGAAAAAGTCACCAGAGTATTGGATGCGCGCAGATTTTATGGTTCCCATTTGAAATGGGAAAACAAGTGCACGTTCCGAATGCTTTTCAGATGTTTTTCATATTCTTCTTTTTTAGTTTCATATTCTTGTGGTTAGGGAACTCTATGTGTATGAGATCGAGATCCAGTGTACACCTGAAAATTGTATCCGGATTTGGTGCCCGAATCTGCGAACTATCCGATTCCTGAAATCCGGATCCAGATTAAGTAAAAGGCTACAAAATGTCTTCCAGATTACATTGTTTCATTAGGAAAATGGAAACGTCATGAAATTTATATTTTCCCAATGAAACAATACAATCTGGAGGAACTTTGTACTGTGTTTGCTTAGTCTAGATTCGGATAGCTCGGATACCCGGATTTGAAGAATCGAATACTAATTATTTCGAAAAATACAGATAACAAATTATCCGGATATTTTCAGCTCTAATCCAGTGTAGTAAACGACGAAAATTTTGTGGATTGTACCGTCAATTAGCTCAATGATATCGACGTGCAAGGGAGGTAGACTACATGCAGCAATGATCTTCTCGGACGCCACCCACCATCCGTGGTGTATCTATCAAAATACTAGTTTGTGAGTTGCATGTGCATTGCATGCGAATTTTGTTATTTATCCTTCTTTCGGTGGATAAACTCAGGCCGCAATGTTCCCAGAAGCTCGCGTGTGCTGTACGCGTCCCTCGTTCGGTATACGCCTTAATAATATTGCAGTAAGATGCTAAAATTCTTTTACGTAGTCAACTGCCCATAAAAAGCGTTTTTATACTTTTATTGTTCGATGACACATCTTATTACGAATTTTTGTTTTTGAAAGAGGTGCAGTACCTGAACAAAAAAAAAACCTATTCATAGAGGCTTTTGAGTCGGATTGTCAACACATCCCGGGAAAAATGACATCATTCCTATGTTATCTTTCAAGACCAGGGTGCTGATTCTGATCATTTGTCGTGCCGTAAATGGAATATCACTAAATAGAATGGACTTAGACATTTTTAACAGGGGGAAATTAAATCTATTTACAAATTTTATAAACCATATTAGACGCGCAATAAGTTAAGCACGATTAAATATTTTGAGTCTGTGATATTTTTCGAAATCACTTCACAATAATAAACTGCATACATATGTATATAGGTATATGTATATTTTTCTCTGCATTAAATAAATTATCCTTGTAGAGAAATTATTGTTAATATACAAAGGTAATTCAGAAATGTTCGAGTAAATTCCTCTACTGAATGTAATGAAATTTTGTGTTTATGATGATTAATATTTTAATCTGTATAAGTATGTATCTGGGTCGACAGTTTAATTTTGTCAAATAGCATTTTGCTATTACTGTACTGGCAACCGTGGTCGGCGCGGAGACCATAATTCACTATTTCAGGGATTTTTTTTTTTATTTACGCGACCACTTGAATGAAACTTACACAAATTTGATGTCGGTATCATTTTCAGCATTCTAAAATCATGTGTAAACGGATATGCCGTTTAATTGGTTTCGGGGAAAATATCTATGTTTTGTTGCCTAATTGATTAATCTTGCATTCTGCATTACTTTGGCACTCTAAAAAGTTGTCAGCAAAAATCACGACTGGAAACAGCGTTTGAAATAAAGACGATGTTAGATTCAATTGTATCAAACACATAATTTATTATGATGTGACGTGAGCACTTTAAATTACAAAGATCTGCATGCAAATACAGGGTGTTTCCTCCATGGTGGTCCATAGAGCAGGAGGTGATAGTACTCACCTAAACAAACAAAAAATCGTATGGCAGGGGGGGGGGGGCATATCAACCGTTTCGGAGTTACAGGGTGATTAAGAAAAAAAGCTAGTTTTATCACAAATCACCCTGTATCTCAAAAAGTACAGGGCGTATGGTCACAGTTAAGAGCTCATTGTATGCAGAACTTCATGGACTTTTCAACGACTGCTCAACCAGAACCGTACCCCTCGCCCCTCAAGAATTATGGTTGTATTAAAATTATTTAGAAGTGAAAAGTTATTCACTGGCTGATATAGCTGCTCGAATTTTAGTGCCCTTTTTTCATATCATAATTCATTCCACCAATTCCAGTAGAGTAACTTTTAAAAGCTCTCATAAAATTCTTCCGGAATTTTGGATCGTTATTTTGAAGTTCACCAAACAAATAGTAGTTAAATCATATACGAGGTGTGGTCAGAAAAAACTGTGAATGGTTTTATTACAAACAAAGTAATAAGGTTTCCATTAAATTTATCAATTTATATCTTTCAATGTACTCCCCTTGGCTAGCAATGCATTTATCTCAACGTTGATTACATGATTGAACGCATTTCTTGAAGGCTTCTTTCGGAAGGGCTTTCAGCTGCTCTGTTCGGCCCGTCTAAATGTCGAAAATGGTGTAAAAACGTTTTGCTTTTAGTACAGTTTTTATTTTTGGGTAGAGCCAGAAGTCGCATGGTGCTAAATCCGGAGAGCACGGTGGATGTAGGCAGACAAATTTTTTTTTCGACCAAAAACTCGCGAGTCAGAAGCTAGGTGTGACACGGAGCGTTGTGGTAATGAAAGAGGAAGCCATTGAATTATTTTTCTGGCCTTACGGGGACCCATGCTTCTCCCTAAGCTCTCAAAGATTCAATCACCTATTTGAACGAATCCGTTTTGCTTCTTTGCACGCTTCCGAGTGTTTTTGAGGTCAAAGGACGTCTTGTCCGTTGCTCGTCATCATCCGACTCATTTTCAGTTTTAAATCGCTCATACCACTTGTTGACACTCTTCAGAGTCACTAACATTATCCCCATACACTGCCTTTAACAATATATGAACTTCTTGGGCACTTTTTTACAACTTAAAACAAAACTTAATATTACCACGATGTACGACAGACACGGTAAACATGACCTAACTCTTCTTATTTTGGAAGCATAGCTTTCTCAAAGAATCAGGCTATCAGAAGCATAACTTCAAATTAATAAAATGTCAGTAGTTTGCTATAAAAATTCATTCACAGTATTTTTTGATGACATGATAAGACTCTCAAAACTCTCACCCATAATTAAAAAATTTAAGTGAAAACACGTTTGCAAAAATTTGCTGAAAACCTTTATAACAACAACAACTCGAAATTGATTTTGCCACATCAAAAATTTGAATACTATCTGTATGATGATCTCGTGAGAAATTTGAAATTCAGCTTAGGCCTTCTATACTTTCTTATTTTTTTTAATGCTGTGTAGACGCACCGACCTGGAAATCATGTAAAAATATGATTTCAACCTGTGATTATACTAAACCAACTTTTAAATCACTTCAAATTTGTATGATTTCAAGCCAAATTAATTGAAATGCGCCATCTGTTGTGTCATTTATTTTATTAGTCCAAATTTCCCTGGCGTTTCCAATCATTTATCAGTCTTTTATTCCTAAAGTATTAATGAATGGCCGCAGTTTAAGTAATTCTGTAACATGATATTCAACCGTTCCACCTTCATTCTGATTTATCAAATTAAATCTCATAGGAAATTTTGGTTTTTTACATCACTAATTTCGTTGAAAATACGACACCAATTTAAGCTTTTAATTGTTCGCCACATTTTCTTATCTTCGTCCTTCGTAAAACCGTTTCTTTATCAAAACTTCATATATTCGACAGCTATTTTTAATAACATGAGTGTCACTTTCTGAATATAGTTAGATGCTAACGTCGTTTGCGAAATTTACCAGAGTATTTCAAAAATCGTACGAAACGTTCTTCTGCGATTGAAGAAATCGCTCAACAAGGAGAAATCATTCAAAAGTTGCATAATTTATGGACCCAATTTAATAATGAGTTAAGATAAACAAGGAGGAGGAAAAGTACACAGGCATCTGCTGACGTGTATACTAGCAATTGATCAGAGTATTTTGAGAGACTGAAATATTTTCAACCTTCCTCAAAATTTATTGTTATGATATTAAAACTTATAAATTGATTTCAAAACCTTAAATATAACCAAGCAATATTCTGGGAAATTTTTTGAAAAAAATGTGCACTAAAATTCTGAGCAAATACATAGGACTCACATTTAAAAAAATCAACATAAATGTGAGATAATGGCACAGAAAGTCATTTCTATGTATGTATATATAGCCAGAAATCGGAGTGATAACGCCAATCTTTCTGCAGGTGAAATAGACTTTCTCATCACATTATCTTTTTTACTCTTTACTGGTGTAACTTTTTCATGCAATTTATCAAAATCTACAGCTGATAAAAAAAAAAGTTATGAAATCTTTCATCACCAAGAATTCGAGAAATGAAGTATTGAAGCAACCAAATACTTCTATTCCTTTTGTTGTATAATTATTTCCTCATTTAGCGAAGATTAATTTCAAAACGTTTTTCTAAACGTTTTCATCTTACGTATTAACCCATATGTAAGTTTCTTTGCAATCGTAACAATTGCAAAGATATAAAAGCATTTTACGTGCACTGATCAATACCCGGTCAGCATAAATAAAGAATGGCTAATCAGAAGTTATTGCAGAATGATTTACCTTCGCAATCATGACCTACTTCGCAGGTAAACAAAGCGAAGTAGGAAAAGAAACAAAACCTTGATTGCAAAAAACTAAAATTCTGGCACAGAAATTACGCGTAGCCGATTCTGCATTTTTTTTTTTGGAATGAACCAATTAATTTCCAATAGAGTAGAAGAAGTTGAGTTGGAGTCTTATCAGTAAGTGCAGTTGAGTTTTAAGAGACAGAACAAGCCGTGTAGTTATTAAAGTATTAAAGCCGTGTAGTTATAAAAGGTTATACATAAGTATTACAGTGTAAAGTATAACAAATTAATTACTATGAAAATAAAGGGTTAAACAGTGTGTCATTTTCGTCTTTTGTAATCAAACCCTCCACATCCATTATTTCGCAGTGTGTACAAACTAAACACCACACTTTCCTCCATTACCTTGTCATAGTCTTTTTTGTTAGATTGCAGCTTTTTCTGCTCAATAAAGAAGAGTCATGTAGACGACTCATGCGATACTTCATCTCGACACAAGTGTACGACACCAATCTTGCCTCAAAAATTGCTGTACATGTGGACAAAACCACAACTGCTCTAGATACAAGAATCTTCTTTAACCTGGGGATTACACAAGGAAATACAGCTTGCATTTAGGCTGCACTATCATATTACTTGCACGTGTAATCCAAACTGCCATGTAGGCAGCTCAAGTGATAGCTTAAAACATATAAATAAAGGAAGTGCCAATAAGCCCGAAAAAATGCTGCATTTCGCATTAAATTGTAACTTCAAATGTTTTTATTTAAAATTAACACAATTTAAAGTTTTTTAATTAAAAAGGCACAGAAAACTAAGCCCGGCACAGAAAACACGAATCTGAAGTTTAATTCGAAATGGCACAATTGTCATTAGAAAATTAACTTGGTCAAGGCTTGGTTAGACTTGGTTAAGTTCTTCTTGCCTTTCCACCTCTTCCCCATAGAACCAAGATTCCCTCACACCGATAGGATTTTTACACGATATTTTACTTCCTTTAGTTATATGTTCTAAGGGATTACATCGGGGAAAATGAATAATGTTTCTGGGATCATTTACATTAAATCATTTCTTGTTTTTCCGATACTTCTACTTCCTTTATTATTACTATAATTGGCGACATACACAAAACTTACGTCGCAATGCCATTTTTATACCTTATGATGAAATCAGAGTATACTTGTCATTCCGTTTGTAACGCATAGAAGTAATGCTGGTAGAGCAAAATGGGTTGGATACCCACGCATAATAAAAGTTATTTTGATTTTTTTAGGGCCGTCTGTCCGTCCATTCGTCTGTCTATCTGTTCACCCGTCCTCACGATAACTCGAGAGCGCATTCACTTAGAAAGCTGAAATTCACAGACTTTTTTAAAAAAACTTTAGGTTTAAGTTCGAAAATTGGACAAACAGGGTAACTCCTTCGTAAGGTTGCCATACAACAATTTCGTTTTTACATTATATCTGGACACTGCCCGAGAACGCATTAATGTAGAGAGTTGTAATTTTGCATACGGTGCTTTCCTAGATATATTAAATATAATTTCAAACATGAGCTAAATCGGGCAAACCCTTCTTTTAGGTTTGTTAAGTATACTGTGAAAACGATCAGCTCTAGAAGTTCTCATTGTACTGAAAAGTTCTTCAGAATATGAAATGCTATGAAATTGGTTATAACCATTTTTACTGTGCGACAAACCGTTCTAGAAATATATGCGAAAAACCACTTCCAAAATCAAACTTGCATAGCTGAGTGAGCATTCATCTAGGGTATCATAAGAATTTGTCATAGAACAATTCTAGCTGAAATTTGGCACACAGGTTCATGTCGCGAGACAATTGAATCTATAAGAATTTGAACCGGAAATTTCCATGGAAAACCTGGAAAATCGGGAAAAATCATTTGAAAATTTGGTACAAATCCGTTTCAGGAAAAATGCAGAGTTTTCCGATTTTTCCGAAAAAAATTTGCGGAATTTTCCGACTTTTCCTGTAAAAAAGTTTTCTAAATTATGCAGGATCAAGTTCCCTATCAACTGGCATCATTACTTTCTCTCCGACAATGGTGAAAAAATCGAGGAAAATTCATGTAAAACGCTTTTCCGGAGTTTTTCCGACCAAGGAAGCGTTTGAGCGTTTTGCAACCTAAGACAAAGTTGTAGAGCGAAATGAGTTGCTTTTGTGGAAAACTCGATGGAAAACCCGGAAAAGCGGGAAAATCACCGGAAAAATTTTCATCTATATGATTAGTGATAAATTTGTTTCAGGAAAAATTCAGAATTTTCAAATTTTTCTGGAAAATTTTCCGAAAATTTCCGGAATTTTCTGACAAAAAAGTTTTATAAGCTAAGCGGAATCATTTTTTTCCGTCCTACTGGCATCAATACTTTCTCTTCAACAATCATTAAAACTTGCATGAAAAATCGAGGAAAAGTCATGTAAATTTTTAAAAAAAATTCATAGTAATAGGAAAAGTCTGTGGAAAACATGAAAAATCGGGGAAAATTCATGTTATATGGGATCAGCTAAAAAGCGCTGTTTAAAACATAATTTGAATTTCAGAAAACCGTTGCAGTACCTACTTCAACAATTTGATACTCGAATAAATTTTTTGAAAAACTGGTAGGTCAGTGTCTTTTCAGCCGTCATAAAATTGTTTTAAAATATCTCCATGCAACACGTAATAACAATTTAGTTAGCCTGAAAAAGGCAGAAAATAAAATAAGTAAAAAACAAGTTTTCAAACAAAACTGCGGGCCAAGCCGCATGAAAAAGTAGAAAATAAAGTTTTCTTCATACACAGAGGTGGACATTCAGATTTTATTCGCTGACAATCACCGATATATTTCAGTATGATCAATCAAAGGTAATAAGTGATTAGATTCATGAAGAGAAAGAATATTCAAGAGAAATGTCCCAATCAAAAAATCTGAGTCCACCTCTGTGTGTGAAGAAAAGTTTATTTTCTACTTTTTATGCGGCTTGGCCTCAGTTTTGTTTGAAAACTCGTTTTTACTTATTTTATTACTTGTTCTAAATAAACTTGCATGCATAATGTGACAAGACATCAACCGAACTGTCTTCTCTTCTCTTCTCTTTACATTCGTTGTTTCTTCTCCTTCCAGTGTATTCAGAAAATTCCTTATCCTCCTTAAACCTAAATAGGTACTATAGTAAAACGAAAAAAAATTCCTATAATTCTCGAAGAGTTTTGTTCATCACATCTGCTGATATAATTTCGGTTAAGAACTAACTTTTAATGGTATATTTATAAATTTTATTTATTTTTTCCGGGCGGGAATCGAAACCACATTTGTTAAAATTGGTCAAAGATGGAGAATAGAAGAATTATAAAAACTTTTATTTTTAACGATTCTAAATCAAATCATAAATACGAGAGGAAAAAACAACCGCCTCGTCCGGCCCGCTTGCCGAGCGACTGCTCTTATCACTGAACTAACGAGACAGATGATTTTTCCCTCTTGTCAGGAAAAATAAATAAAATTGATTTTACAATGTATTTCTGCGTTTTCATCGTTACTGGTTACTGTCAGCTGAAAGCAAACGTGGCTTTAAGCTAGTTACAAATTAAGAAGGACAAGATGGAAAAATCACCTGTGTCATCAGCTCAGTGGTAAGAACAGTCGCCCGGCAAGCGAAAGGTCCCGCTTTCAAACCCCGGACGAGGCGGTTTATTTTCCTCTTGTATTTATGATTTGATTTAGAATCGTTAAAAATAAAAGTTCATAAAATTCTTCTATTCTCTCTCTTCATAAATCCATACATAAATTATTCTTTTCAAATTGAAAATAAAACTATCAACATAAGATTGAAATTAACTCTGTACATATTTACAAAAGAAGTCATATTTGTACACATGATAGTGGCCAATAAAGTGCCCACAACTCCATACATAATATTACCTATCCCGAATTGCTTTTCCAAAAATCTTAATTTAAAAGTCACAAGTCAATTGAAGTCCATGTACATGTGCACATCATTCATGATTTTGGGAGAATTTATCACAGAATGGAGCTCACTATGCATAATTGCAAAGCCAGTAAACAATGAAAGTCAATAGATCGACCTTATTGCAAGCAAATCCCCATATTGCCCGTCCTTTCTCTTGCAGCTCTTGCTCGTATGCTTCAAATGCATGCACTAGTTTCAGGATAGGTATGCACTTTCATGCTACCATGATTTGTTACTTGCTTTTGCGATTGATTGCATTCAAGCCATCTTCATTTAATATTAAATATCCAATACTGAATGGGGTTACTCGTGTACCGCAAACAAATATGTGAAATCAGAGAGAATTCTTGGCATCATGGAATGAACTTAATTTCGACTTGAACAGTTTTAGGCAAATTCCAAATAGTGTAGAATATAGTATAATAAAGCCATGACTTTACAGTATTATCGTTGTTTTAGTTATGGTATTTATATTTACTTTATGATTGACAAGTTCAGATTTTTTAATAAGAACTTATGAAGACTGAAGTAATTACTTTATTCAGACGATTCAAGGTCTCATTTGCTGTTTTTGAATATTTACGAGACCTTTTAGTTACTATTTTCACCATACACAGAAATTGGTAACTAAATAAATATTTTTAGCATAAATTTAAAGATTTTTCATTAAATAATATTATCCGTTTAGGAAGCTTAAGAAAAAATTAAAGCTCTGCAAATGAAAACTTTTAGTTGCTGGTCTCATGAAGGCCAATTTCTGCTAGTCAACGTGGAAGCTAACAGCAGAAGACTCGGTTTGCATGCAAGCTGTACTGCTACATTATACTTGCTTGTCAACTGGCAATGAAAAATCATGGCATGTCAAAGGATAGTAAATTGACTGCATACTTTTCAAGATAGGGGAAAGAAATTATTCGAGAACGGAGCTAATGAAATGAATAACACATGCAAAATAAGTGCTTATGATACACTTTTTAGAAAATAATAGATATTATCAGCATAGCAGTGATTTTTTTTTAATTTACCCAATATAAAAAAAAATTCAAATACTAGTTCAAAAATAGAGCAAATCGGGCAACTCTTTCTTGGTGTTGCCATACAAAATTTTGGTTTTTCATTATATGTGATATTTGGATACTGCCTGTGAATGCGTCGACGTAGAGAGCTGAAATTATGTATACAGCGTTTTCATAAAAATTGCAAATACAAGCTCAACAATGAACTAAATCGGGCAACCTCCTCTTGATGTTGTCATGCAAAACTTTTGAAATAGATGATTGAATTATGCACATTTTAGTTTGTTTTCGATTTACACGGTTTTCTAAGGAAACTATCTTCAGTGTAAATCGGGGGATAGCTGTATTTTCATTTAAGGTATAATATATAACTTTTCTCTTGTTTCTAAGGGAATTTGTTGGGAATATTCAACTAAAATCGTGGGTAATTTTCATTCTAATGTTGGCAACGCTGCTCTCAGGTCTATTCCGGTCATTTTCAACGACTGATCTGAGATATATCAATTCTCATTGCGAGATAAATTTTGAAGATCAACTGAAGTCTTTTGAACTTAAATGGATGCTCTGAGGGTATCAACGATATTCGTGGTATGAATCCCTCTTGAGCACACACAGCGACTACTATGTCCTCGACGATATTATTTAAGAATTTCACAGGATAATTTCCTGTGTCATCAGCTGAGAGGTTGAGTTTAGAAAAATTGTTTCTTAGCAAGGTATAAGTCACAATCAGTTAGGACATGTCTTTTTATAGGCTCTTACCGCTCAACATCCATGGGAAATGTATAGCTGCAAAGAGTCCAATCAGACTTAAAGAGTCTGTCCTCAGGAGTGTATACGGTGAGCTGCGGATATATTGTTCCAAGACTAGACTTTGAGAAACCATTCCTAGCAGAGAGCAGTGGGGACGGTTCGAAAATGGATGGGGGAGTGGCAGCCGGGATGTACTCAACACTTCCTCAAATACAGGAATCTTACCCGCCTACTGGACCAATGTAGTGTATTCCAGGTGAAGATCCTGGCCATTTGCAAAGCAGCAGGGCTGCTGCATACAGCTTTGAACGTACCTAGCGATTGAGTCATCAGGAATTGTATTGACAGCCAAGCTGTAATCAAAGCTTTGGACTCAAGTACCATTAGATCGCGCCTTGTGAAACCATGTTGCTGTCAGCTTGGGAAACTCGGTTCTAATCACAGAGTTATTCTCTGCTGGGTGCCTGATCACAGTTATATACCTGGCCAAAAAGGGTTCCGCTATGAATATATGTCCAACAGAGGAGTCCAATGACCTCTGCAGAAGCTGTAGTATGGACGCTTAGTAGTTACTTTTTCTGCGAACTGGCAGAATTAGCAAACAAAGAGTGGGGGACCAGGTAAGGTTCATTAACTCTTGTGGCTGGTTTTATCGCACATCCTAGCTCTTAAATATCTTTTCCAGGCTGAGTTAAAATAAATATGGCTGATCGTACATGCTTTTACGATGGCCGCCACCCTAAGCTAACCTAACCTTTTATAAATTTAAAAATTGCACGGTTGTTCAAAATGACCGTCTTTGGTTAAGTTGCACTGTCACGTTATCGGCATTAATTAATTAATCTTTGATGTCTCCAGTCTCCTCAAACAAACGTATGCGCCGCTAAACCCAGTGGGCGGAACATCTTGAAAATGTTTCGTTTTGTAAAGCTATAATAGCGACACGGTTTTCTTTATCGAACCATTCCATCGCGAAAACAAACTCAAATAACAATTCTTTTCATCTTTGTAACTTAATACTTAATATTATGTCAACTTTTCATTTCTATACGCTGAAAACTGTTTCATTTTACCCACGGGTAGTCTATAATAAAGTCTGTGTAATATTTTATTTTAGCTATAGGTACTTAAAGATATATTCAAATGAATCCTTATTTAATCGATATGGTCTATCATCAAATAGGTGTTACTAGTATCTTTGGAGTTATGAACCTTCAAAACTTTTGTTTTTCAAATGAAATTATCTCAACATTTTACATACCTACATATAGTTCTAGGAAAAAAATTAATAGGTGCTCTACAAGTCAGTCTTTACAGAACTGAAAATTATAACGTAAAATGTACAGATCTTGCCTGAATCCCATGTTACAAATTTAAGTTATTCATCCGAAACAAAATGGAACAAAGAGCAACATTTTTCTGAAAGAACTAAACAACAACAATGACCAAAGCTGGAATCGTAAATTTTGCCTTATTTACTTTTGGAAAATTATTTCTTATCCTGTGGATCCACCAACAAAGATTACATATTATTATAGTGTATACGCTACATTATACAACGAATGTCTCATACCATTCTTCCATATTTACCTACCTCAGTTCAGTATTTTTTTTTTCTTTAAAATTCAATACCCTATCTAATAGTAAAATAAAAATACATTTTTCTATTTAAAAATTTTTTTAAAAATTAATTAAAAGAAAATACATTCACGTTTTATAAAATTCATGCTAGGAGCAGATAATTCGCCTCGTAATAAAAATTCTCCACCAGCAACATTTAATTAGTTTCCGAACTCCAGTTTTTCTAACTATGAAATAAATCGACGAAAGTTTATACTTCATGAATGTCAGAATAATGTACAGTAATAAAAAATGTACACTATAGTTACAAAAAAATCCAATTTAAATTTTATTCCTTGACACAATTTTTCTTCCTCTTCTTTATCGTCCAACATCCAACGGCTAAGTAGTAATTATTGGATTTTATCCACATTTTCTTTTTTGCCACACTTATTAGAAGAGGGTGTGACCTACAAAAATATTTCTATAAGAAAACTCGGGCAAGTTTTAATAAGTTGGGGGGCAAGTGTCTGTGGCGTTCCAAAAAATTATGCACAAATAAATGCCACCGTAAACGTGTGGCATCTGCAAAGGACCAGAAATTAACTTATATTCTTAGGAAGCGTTAACGATTCATGATATATAAATGTATGTATATATGTATGAACTTAAATCCAGCTGATGCTGTTAATTAGTCACAACACAAAATATGCATAACGTCTTTTAATCTCGTGTTCTTCCCTCCCGCATTCATGGTTGGTATGGTAGGTACATTACATACATACATATATGAAATGTGGGCTAAGAGTCATCTTCAGGAGTAATTCTCAAAACAGGATTTTAGCGTACACAGTACAAGTGAATACAGACACTTTGCTCCTCATTAAGATGTTATCATAAGCAGCGACGAATTTCATTTGTACCACAGTTGGTTTCTGTGCAAATATTGAAATTTCTGTTGGGAAAATCTCTTCTTCTCGTCAGAGCTACTGCAAAAACAAAGAAAACTAATTGTGATCTAATTTGCTAGTTACACTGCTTCCGGGACTGTCTTGACTTTTCTGAAAAGAGCCCTTGAAATCAATAAAGAAAGATTCGTAGACTCGTTCGTCGTAGCATAGCAGCCATTAACTAACTGAATGATCTGAGCTCTGACTACCATGTCGTCTCCTGTTGAGAACTTGAATATTTTAAATGGGAAATAATTTTCATTTAAAGTTGAATCTATAAGGGTTTCGTACGAGAGAGATACATACATATGTATGTCTGTACATAGATAGTTGGTATTATATTTACAAAAAAGGAAAGAAAATATTTATTTTACAGAGAAATATTCCTTAAAACTTTCCTCTTATGTATTTGGGGTATTTCCATTAGGATAGGATTGATCTCCTTTCAGTACTTTCGTGTTTGATGCTCGTACTCAAGAGTTTTTTTTTTTTTTTCTTTTTGCCATCATTCAAAGGAAATTTTGCTGAAAAGTTTCTATCCTTTTTGGAATAATAATAAAAAAAAATATATATTTACCTAGCGATTTCACAATTTTTCAATTTAGCGAGATTTCAAATCAGATCTTAATCGTGAATTTTCAATGGGAAATTCAATATTCCGTGATTATGATTTCTCCTGATAGAATTTCTTGTGATTTCTCTTTAGAGAATGCAGGTCAACTGGAAGGCAATCATTATTCTTAAATTCTATGCAGTAATTGCAGTTTAGAGTAGATGGAATTCGTTCCAGACCGATTGAGTTACGATGAAAAGAGGAAAATTATTGAAACTCCAGATCTTTTTCTTATGAAAAAATATTTCCAATTTTTACTCCAAAGTTAATATTACAAAAGCATGAAGATTTTACTGCCATATATGTATGCTATAGTAGGTTAACGTAACTGGTTGAGGAACATCTTGACACACTTTCAAAATAATAATTCATTTTTATATTTTGAAATAAGAAATATGAAATTAGGAAATATCAAATTTTTATCTGCCATCAAAGGCCTAGTAAAGTTGTGTGGAGAATTTATAGTGCCATCTATTTTATAAAAAGTTAACCTTCAGTTTTTACTTGTGAATTTCGTACTGCATCAGTAAAATCATCAGTAAATATTTTGTTTGCAATTTCAATTTTATCAGCGCTAAAATTTTTATGGAAACGTCACATTTTACTCGGATTAGGCGCCTTATTTGTCTAACTTTTAGGTAGACAATTCTCATCTGTATAGATTAAAATTACTGAAAATAATTTTAATGAATTTCTATAATGCATTGAAAATGCAGAAAAAAATCGAACTTTTCGACCCAACGATCAGAGAGGTCTCATCAGTATGGTTATCTCTGATCGCATAACATAGAAGTTCGATGTTATGTAAGCAAAGACTTACATAGCTAGCCCATAAGCCATGTCTTAGCTAAAAATATTGTTTCAATCACTAAATGTTACTAGTAATATTCACTTATTTACTTAAGATATCCTCTAATTTCGTGTGAGACATGGAACTACAACGTTGCTTTCTGGCTCTGCTGTGAGCCATAAGCCTCACCGCAGGATCTACCCATCCCATCCGTTGATATAATCGTTCTTTTATAAGTGCCTCGAGACCCTCTTACTCGACGCATGGATTTCTAGTGAACTCTAGTCAAGAGTATGCTTTACTTTGGAATGTTATTATTGTTGGCGTGCCCAATCCAATTTATTTCTTAACTTGATTTAGTACTACCTTGTACATAATTGTTTGTTTTAGACTTGGGACGAAATTCTAGAACACTTCCGCTCACTTGACTCAAGTTCGCAATCTTGTACCGACTTTTAACTGTATTAGTATTGCCCGTATGCGCCAAAAGTTTTTGATTTTTACAGAAAAATATTTCTCCAAAAAAAGTTTTAAAGTTTCTGTTAATGTCCTACTCACATTTGGTAAATTTTTTGAGTGTACAATCTCCAATATGCTAATAGGCACCTCAAAAGGTGACATGTGTACATATTTGACATTTTTGTTTGTAACATCCTATCATACTGCACTAGATTTTAGTACAATTTTGTATTTCGCCAGAAAACCATCCCAAGTCTCCAGCGAATTTTTAGAATTAGATGTAAGCAAATTTTTGTAATCGCTATGCTATGGATTGGGCACCTTACAATCTCCTCACTTTTGTCGTAGATCTGAGTCCGTAAAGCGCTGTTTGTATAAGTGCGCACAGATATCATCAGCGACAGCAAGTTCATTATGATGATCTAACCGCCCCCATTCTATACCGCACAAGTTATTTTGAAGTTACATACATAGGATCTGTCGGTTAATCTTCCGAGCTTCGAGCTCTCCATTTCTTCGCCTTAAGTTTTGTATTGAGACCCTGTATAAGTTCAATTATTGTTTGGGGAACCTCACTTGTGCTTTCCAGATATATTTTTAAGTAATCGATGTAACAACGACCTTTTCTGAACCTACCTTGCACTATCGTTAAATTTATCTTGATTCGAGTTTTAATTATCTCATGTTGGATTCATAGGAACTTCCAATCTTCTAGACATCCACAGAGGGCTTAAAGTTATACATCGCGTTCAGTCACGTGTACAATTTGTCCTTCACAACATTTTACGCCTCCTCAGTAAGCTAGCGTAGCTTTGAAGGTTCTTTGAAGGTTGCGAGTGTTTATTCGAAGATATGGCACTCTATCTTTGCCCTTTTTTTTGTGGGTGTTTTAAAAATGTCCTATTCTAAGCGTTGAGAAAATGAGACTTCCATCTAACAACTAAAATATTTTTTATTTTTCAAACAGGACACGTTTCAATATAGATAATCGCGAATATATTGCTCTTTGCCCTTAAAAAAAAATAATCTGTAATACGTTTTAAGACTGAGTCCTTGAAACAAAACAATACGTTTGCCAGTTTCATTTTGTAGACATTTCTGTCAATATTCAACATTTTATCCTGGAACAAATTATGTAATTTAAAAATAATTATAATAATTGCACACCTAATAAATTAAAACAAAAAACAAAATATTTCTTAACTATCTCACCCACTTAAGTATATTAATAATATTTAATTTTCCAGACCGACAACCAAAATGAAACAGATTAATGTATCTGTTGTTGGCCTTTCTGGTACTGAAAAGGAGAAGGGTCAAATGGGAGTTGGTAAATCATGCCTTTGCAACCGATTTATACGTCCATTAACTGATGATTACTTTATCGATCACATATCCGTTTTGAGTCAGGTAAGTTTGTTTTATTATCATCCTTAAATGAACGATTAACACATGTGTATAACTTCTCTATAGTCGGATTTCAGTGGACGTGTAGTAAATAATGATCATTTTTTGTATTGGGGTGAAGTTAAGAAAAATTCTGATGATGGAGCCGAATATAATTTTCATATAGTTGAACAAACCGAGTTCATGGATGATGCCACATTTCAGCCGTTTAAAGTTGGTAAAATGGAGCCATATATTAAGCGATGTACAGCAACTAAGATAGCTTCAGCTGAAAAGCTTATGTATATATGTAAAAATCAGTTGGGAATTGAAAAGGAATACGAACAGAAAGTTGTACCCGATGGTCGACTCAGTATTGATGGATTTATTTGTGTGTTCGATGTAAGCCCGGTACCCAATAGGTCAATTGAAAAGCAAGTTGAATTTGTCCATAATATTTTGCTTTGTATAATTAAAACTAAGAAACCGGTTCTATTAGTAACGACCAAAAATGATGATGCTAATGAATCGTATGTTCGTGAAGCCGAAAAAATATGCCAACGTAAAGAATATAAGGGTGCTGTGCAGCTCGTTGAAACATCATCGCATGAATCAATCAATATCGACCTTGCATTTTTGTTACTAGCACAAATAATCGATAAAACAAAAAATCGAACAAAAATTACAACTTACCATGATGCGGCTCGCACAAGAAAAGAACTTCTAGACAATAGAACAGAAGCTGTGACACGACTTATTCGTACAAATATTACAGATTATCATACACTTTGGTCACATGGATCGAAAATGCTCGCACAACATAAGGAATGGTTAGATTTTCTGGATTTATTTGGACAAGAAGCAGGACAACGAATTTTTCGAAGGCACATGAAAAAATTGCGTGATGATCACTTGAATAAGCGTCTTACTCAGTATATGGATAATTTTGCATGCTCTCTACAAGATATTGTGCCCGATATTAATACGCTTAGTATTGAAGTCGATGATGATTGGAATTCGGCTAAGAACTACTTAAAAACTCATGTAGATTTCGATCAGTTTTTCTTTGATTGTCAAAGAGCTCCATGGACTGATTTAAGTGATTTGAGTGATATTGAAGATGAATCGCGAATACCTTTTGATATTTTGGATACACCAGAAGCTGAAACTGTTTTTAAGAATCATGTGAATGCCCTTCAGCAGGAACAAAAGCGATTAGAGTGAGTAGAAATTTTTGTTTTGGTTTATTTTTTATAAGGTTTATTTCCAAAAACGAATTTAGATTTTTCTTAAAGCTTTTGTCTATTAAATACCTACAATCCACGACCAACGATCTCAATTTTTTTCAAGTTCCAGCTGTAGTAATATTCTCCACAACTTGCAGCTGAAAATACCTTATAAACAAACCGATGACAATTTCATCAGGATTAGATGAATAGTCCTGTGATGCTACCAGTTATGTTAGATTCAAAATTATTCGAATTCGTTGCCCGGAACTATGATATTTCGGATTTTCAACAATAGATGGGATTTGTTATCTCATGTTGGATATCATTAAAAACTAAAGACCATTTCAGATTTCTTTCAGGCACTCATTGCTCCCCAATACTGTTAAATTGACTGTAATTTTCCAGCATTGATCTTATCTAACAAACCGAACAACGGCTATGGTAAAATTTAGAGTATTCCGTCTCTGATGTTGTTATGTTATTGCCTAGTACTTTCTACATTGTATTTGATAGCCTCTCGGCTAAGCTGTAAACACTGAAAATGCTATAGTCATCCATAAAATGGTGTTGAGTGATAAGGGCGCTGTAATTGTATTTGAATCTTATAAAGCCATGATCTCATTCCTGTAAACATTCGTTTATATATAATAAATCAAATAAATTTCAGCTCTTTCAAGTTCATTCGCATTAGGAAATATATGTTTTTTTTAATATCCACGCCCTCTTAATCTTCCGATGAATAACAGTGAAATAACTGATTAACTCTTGCAGTTTCGTAAGAAGATCTGTTGGGTGTTTGTTTTCTTCGGACCAATATCGTCAGTAAGCTGGATTCGTTGAGATTATAGTTGTAAATACAATTAAGGATGATACAATTCTCACATTTAATTACATTTCAAGCACGTTGATTTGAACCACTTCGTTTTGATTTTTACATCTCCCCAAGGCTTCTGTTATTCATGTACAACACAATGCTTTACCATATAATCGTATAGTCGTTTCATATTCATCAACGCTCAAAACTAAATGTTTCATGTAAAATGATGAAGCTAAAATGGTGCTATGAAATTTCTTAGATCCTGTTTTGAAATGTTTTCTCAACGTTACACTCAATAAGAACAGGTTGTGTGCTATCCTAATAGTGGCTGGCCTCATCTTGAGGCCGGATTCTGTTACACAGACATTTGGGGAGTTTTGGAGATGAGAATTTTCGTTTTCTCCAATTAAAAATCCCTAACTCTCCATTTGCAATTCTCTAATCTATTTGGGAAGTTAGGGAAAACGTGAGACGTGTCGCAATATTGAAGGGCGGCTAACTCTGTGTGGGAGGGTCGTAGAGCATTAAGTTTTTTTCCTATGGACTTAGGGTCTATTTCGCCTTTCGCCCTTCGCCTTTCGCCTTTCGCCTTTCGCCTTTCACCTTCCGCCTTTCGCCTTTCGCTTTTCGCCTTTCGCCTTGCACCTTTCGCCTTTCGCCTTTACAAAAATATAGGGGAACAATCTGTGAGAGAGGGGCTTTTGGGGAATGGGGGTTGTACCATCCCACATTGAGGGTTGTCCAAAATACGTCATTTGATACCAAATTAAAGAAGAAGGAGCGGGTAATCGAGTGGTGTAGTTTGGTTTTGATCATTTTAATGTCCACATCCATTAGTACTCTGTTGTGAACATTTCTCTCATGGAAAGTGAATTTCCAACACGTACCTGTTCTTCATATTGATGGGTTGAAAATATGTCCATTTTGTACCAAAAAACGGCAATTTTTTAATCTTAAGAAGGACTGATTCACTTCTTTTGCAGTTATCTCCAGAACCATTAGCGGACTCAAAAACTAATTACATATTTAAATAGAATACGAAATGTAGATGCGATTTCATCCTACATAACAGCTTTATGGTGCATATTTAAAAATGTTATAGCATCTCTTTTTTTTTTTTTTTTTTTTTTTTTTTTTTTTTTTTTGTAAATATAACCAGGATATGCGCTGAATCTGCAACCGAATCTGCCATTCTCGTGCTCTTTCCTCTTCCCTACTGGCGGGAAATGACAGATTCGGTGGTTACACCTAGTCTCAAAAAAAAATTTACTATTAAAAATGCCTAGATACCGAACTATCTTCACAAAACATACCAAAAACAGACAATACTGTCAGTTGAGAAATATTCTTCTTACTTCTCCACAACTAAAACAGCCGAGAGTTTTGTCGAGTGTAATAGAGAGTTTGGCAATTCTCAATACAAATTCCCTGAGTTACAGAATTCCGAGTGGTAAACCGGGTGGTAAGCTTTTTGTAATATCTAACTGTCGATCATACCAAACTCTTTAAACATTTTTATACATTTGTGTACAGAACATTAAAGGAACACCTTCTATAATTCTGCTACAATATCTATTTTTTCCAAACAAAAATTAAATCAACTCTCCAGTAAGTAATTGTGCCCGGGGGACAGAAGTTCATTCAGTGCAGTAACTGACAGTTTTCGTTGATTAATCAGATGCTTATTAGCGTTTGCAAAAGTGGGATTGTGAAGGTCCGCTTATAGTCCAACAGTAGCACTATACCATTGATGGATAATGTTTGCGAGATGTAGCTTTTCCTTGAGCACCTCTTTATCATCGTATTTCTCCAAAAATATTTAAATTTCCGTGTCGGATGGTGCTAGCCCAACAATGCAAGATTTATATGATATGCGCTAGCAAATAATTGAATTTAAATGTACTAGATATTATTATTATTATTAGTGGGGGATGTGGGCAGAGTTCCCGCCTCTCATCTAGTCACCGCGACGTATATGATCTTTTGTGACATTACCCCTAAATGCCCTAGGGCGCCCATTCGAACTTAAGGTCTTTTATAAAGTCTATAACATTCTTAGGGGCAATTGTTCCGACATCCTCTGGCAGTGGAAATGCCTTTCCTAGGTGCCTAGTCTTCTACGGCACAGAGCTTCACAGTCACACAGGACATGTTCGGCGGTTTCCTCGTCTTCCATACAGAAGCGGCAGGTCTCATCATCGACCTTACCCATCTTTTTAAGATGATACCTAAGTGGGCAGTGCCCACTAAATAGGCCCGTTATGAGCCTTAACTCCTTCCTGCTGAGCGTGAGCACTTCTTTTGTCCTCTGTTGCGAATACTTTACAGACTTCTAATGTACTAGACATATTCTGCCGTTCATTTATGACTGGTCTATCCTCAAACTAGAGTCCCAATTCAAATTATTGAGAAAACAGGTTAGTGTTAGTTAGTTATACCATTCGTAGAACTTAAAATAATCCTGATCTCTCGATTCTCTTGAGTCGTCGTTGTCTTAGACGAGTTTAGTGCTTAGGTCCTCCTCTATTTGAAGATATCGTAATCAGCGATATCTATTTTAATAAAAAGGCTTTGGTTAACGCTTTTGTTAGCTTTAGGCGCTGATTATTTTATTCGATAAAATAACATTCCCTAGTCGTCTATTCCCGCTCCCGGGTTTCGGTACCAGATTTAAAAAAAAATAATTGTTTTTCCTGAGGTGTTTTATTACTTCACTATAGCTTTAGCTGCAGTGCACGCTGTTCAAAGAGATGCCCTTCGAATTATCTTTGATCACAGTTGACAAAACTAATTACTTTTTATTATTTTACAGTAACTTCTATCTAAGTTTTTCTATGAATATAATATAAGCCTTGGTAAACTGTGTCACTTATCGTGTAATATACACTGGGAATTAAGAAACAATTGCTTAGAGTTCTATATTGTCTTTCAAATTGCTTTAATAATAAAATTCTAAACTAATTGATACTTTTAATAATGGTAAATCTATATATTTACTTTTCGCTTACAAATTAGGATGCCGAAAAGGTGTAGTATATCGTATGTTGACAAATTCAAATTTTTACGACGCAATTCTTACTTTCAGATGGAAAAAACAATTCAAGAAACTTCTTGAAGAGACTGGTTATGTAACACCTGGAAAGCAACTTTCAGAAGTAAGAGTACTATTTATGGGCCGTGAATGTTTTGAAGCACTCTCTGAGCATGATTGCCAGCAAATCTATGATAATCATCAAAGAGAAATAATTGACAAGGCGAAACATAATTTCTTGGAACTTCTGTTAGAACATGCTGACTTATTTCAACACTTCAAAAACATTGAACCGTCCGGAACAATAACTCAGGATGATATTAAGGAAATTACAGAAGTGTTGCAGGACGATATACGGTATGGACTACATTAAGTATGTAACTCCAAGTCTAATACTTTTTTTTTTTTTACAGATATAAAATGCTCGATAGATTAGATCAAGATCGTAAATTGATGTTATTTCAACATTTAGGATTTGTTCATTGTCCTATTCGTGAGCACTGCCCTGCCTTCCCGAATTGTATGGACGCTCTTATAGAACGAATTATGTCTGGAAAGAAATCACATAGGTTTGTAAAGAATGATTTTTTATCTATTCGAAAAAAACACCGCCCATACACATTTCTTTTTAGTATGACTTCAAGTCAATGGAAATCACGTAACGAAAGTGTGCTAAACTTGCTAATTTTGGGCTCGGAGCACTTAGCTAGCGATCTTTTAAATGATATTCGTATCAGCTGTGGCAGCGATGGAGAATATATTTTCGACAGCCAAACATATTATCTTAATTATCGAATTGTTAACGGTGATATGGAATCCTTTAAGTCAATTGATTTTCAATCAAGTGGTTAGTGACAGAATTTCTAGTCAATTTCTTATAGGGTGGGAAGATCCTTTCATCATGTTACATTATTTCCAGGTTTAATATGTGTATATTCAAATCAGCAGTCTTTTGAAAATCTCAAGGAGAATTTAGAACGTAGCTTACGATGTAATCTAGAATACGAAGACAAGTTCGAGAATCTACCAATTGTTTTAGTATATCAACCACAAGATCTAAAAGAGACGGAAATCGATTATCTACGCTCTGAAGGACAGAGCTTGGCTGATCTTTTGCATTGTGAATTTATAGATACTTTAAATTATTATCGTCATCGACAATCGCAACATCAAAATCATGTTTATGATATTTTGAATCATTTGATTGTATGTATTCGCATGGCTGACATTAAGTGTGATGATTCATATCAACCAGATCAGCCCGATATCCGTATTATTCTCTCCATGTTCTGTGGAGATCCGTATTCAGTTGAAAGTATTTTGGGTCCACTTTTGTCGGAACCCAGCTCTTGTATAACACCTGAACGCAGTATTCTTGTTGATACGTTTTTGGGTGAATCAAAACGTCGCGTTGAATTTATTATCTCATCGTATCATGGAGCAAATCAATATCGAGATGATCTAATCCATGGTTTTATTCTTCTCTATTCAACAAAACGTCGATCATCTTTAGCCAATTTGAAGTGAGTATTAAGAAATAAGGTAAGTGCTCGTGTCTTTTGTTTTTAACTTTTCTTGCTTTTATTTAGCGCTTTTACAATGAACATTCCAAATATGCCAATACAAATAATTGCCATAACTGATAGCGGCGGTGCCAATGCCTTTTTTAACAATGATCTCTGCCAATTGTTAATTACTGAAGGAAATTCAATAGCTGATAGATTTAGAGCGCACTTTATGACTTCCACTGCCGGAAATCAATTGAAATGTAATTTCTATTAAAAAACAATAAAACCAAAATGACATTTTCAATTCAATATTAACGTAAAATTTTAATTTATAGTTGCGTTTTATACGCCATTTCTAAAGAAAGTCTGGGATCGTAAACCGGAAATAGAGCAACTACACATTGAAGAGCCGGTTACTTTAGATTCCGGGGAAGGAACATTGGAACACTCTATGCATCATCTACCCCAACCACCGCCTCGTCACGAGAGTTATATGCTGAAAAACACTGCAGGAACTGATGGATCCGGAAGCGAGAACTATGAACATCTGCCGACGAGATCACTGAACTCTTTAAATGGTCCGGATGATAGTATTAAACTAAATTTGAACGAAAACAACGACAAATATCGTCATTTATATATGTTAGGCGAAAAAGATATTTCGATGGACGACACCTATGATGATGACAAAGACGAGAAGGCAAGACTACTCCATCAAGGTAACGAAAGTGATTGCAGCAGAAGTCTATGTGTCATGTGTAAACGCTTTAACTAACTGGCATCTTCTTGTATACTACTCATTTTGTGTTTATGTTTTGCTCTCTATCGTGTTAACTGTGTATATATATTATGTATATGTGTATATACATAAATGCTTTAAGGGCTTCCGATCATAAATTACTACTAACCTTATGTTATAAATCATCGTTTATGTACTGTAGGGTTCCAGATATATCCGCCGCCGACAACACCTCCGGAGCCAGCACCGCCAGATCATCACATGGCTCCATCATCAATTATGAGACAATTTAAGGGGAATTTGGTTTCAGCATCTCAATCCAGTTTAGATGAAATAACATGTAAAGATCATTTTTCCATAATTCATTGTTTTTTTTTTATCATTTTACTTATCGTTTTTGTTTTTTCAATTGTTCCTAATCCCATCCCATTTCATGCTTTCATTTAGCGGATGTAAGCGGCTCCAAGGATTCACTAACAACTCATGATTCAGGTTATTTGGAATTTCATTGTTTTATTAAGCTTTTCTTTAAAAATATTTCACTTTGCAAATAATTTTTTATGTGGTATTTGATTATTTGATGTTATATGTTATGACGACTGCTTGAATATTGTGAAAAATGTCGCATATTGGCAACTAATATATACATATTTATCTACATACTATTATTAGCGATAATTCGAACATGTTGTTCGATTGACGTGTTCATTGAATCTATAAACTTTCGTTTAAAAATTCGAAAATTTTGGCTTTGGCACTTTTGCTGTAGTTCAGAGGTGCTCCGTACATCAATGAAAATTATCTTCCAATAAGAGTTTATCGAGTAATACAGACTAAACAGCGCTGGAGATATAACATATTTTATAAAATCCTATTAACAAACGTTTGCAGCGTCACCATGCGTAATCCATAATTATTTTTATGTCTTTAATTAAGAAAAAACGTATAAGACGTAAGTTATTTGTTGGTAAGGAAAAATCTCCTTCCTGCATTGGTTGACGTAGTTTCATGACCGATAATACAATATTACGCTTACGGATAGATGTGCTGAAATTGTCAACCACAAAATCACCAAGTCAAATTGAAAAAAAAAAACTAATTTATTATTAATAAATCTAAATCATCATTAAAAGGAAATCTACCTAAACCTCATGAACTTACCATAAACTACCTTCCACCACCACCTCCATAGTCGTATATTTCCACTCACACAAGCAATGCAAGAACATCACTGCTTATAAAAAGTGGGAATCAGAAAAAGAAAACTACCACATATTCTTGAGACCTTAATACCAATTCCCATTGATCCAGAAGTGTTACACTTTTCTGGCAGTGGTAAACTAAAATCGTTCCATTGACGTGCACTGCTAGAAAAAATTTATCCTACACACGAAAAATCGACGGTGGTACACTGAAAAACACACATCTGCCTGGGTAATGTCCTTGGAGCATCATATATCGATCTACAGTTAGTCCACCATCCGCAATCACGCCAAAATCTGCAGAATTGTCAATTTTTTTTTTTTTTTTTTTTTTTTTTTTTTTAAATTACACGGATACTAAGTACTTGCCCTGTTCACATTCCTATTAATTCTGTTACTATTCTGTGTCATAGCTTGCCAACGGATTGCAGAATTATAAAGCTTTTAACGACAAAATTTGTTTAATTTTGAATTCATCAAATACTCGTTTTGGTTTTTTTTTATCGAATTAAAAGCAATAATAGGATCCCAGGGCTAATGCAAAGCTCCTTTTCATAACATCATTGATTTCCTGCCTAAATGAAATCGGCTTTTCAGAATTACTTCTTTTTTTTCCCTAAGTAACTTCGTACCTGCAATGCAACCAATGCGTCGTTTTATCATCTGCAGAAATTCGAAATCTTTGCGTCCATAATTTTGTCGGTTAATGTGAGAAATTAATGCCATTTGGTCATCCTTATAATTTTTTCTGAGTTCTGGCTGTCAACCTATTTTTTTTTTTTCTTTCAAATGTTGTAAACCAACTCGCTCAAAAATCTGATCTTCGAAATGCTGCATTTAGCCTGTTTCATGCAATTTTTAATTTTATCTTTGTTAGAAAAATGCTATAACAAATCTCGATATTTTATTTGTTATTGCATGTCTACTTAGAACAATGCTGTTCGACGAACAACGATAGCAAATACCAGTGCGGATGACATCGCTGCCGCGTTTTCGCCACAGCAAAATATTAAACTAGTTTTGATCTTTCTCCGTACGCTGTATGACGATAGTATCGATAAGCGGCGTCATCATTCGTTGTTAAACACTGATGTAGCAGTTGAGTAAAGTAAACTGAAAGTAAAAAGCTCTAAATTTATTGATTCATTGTACACGCGAACTAAATTATGATTAATAGCAATAATTTCGAAATGTTCCTGCATATTCATACTTACTTCGTTCCTCAAAACATTGAAGGAGTAAATTTGTATTTACTTTTGTCATTCAAATACACAGTATTAAATTGCTCTAAATTAAATCAGCTGTTTATGTTGAATGTATACTGGATTAGCCTGTAATGTTTTTATCCGTTTTGCACTTCTTAGTAAAAATGACATAAGGTAAAGAAAATGAAACGCTCAATTTAGTTTTCCCACAAAATTCAACAACAATTTATCACATGTTTGGTGCTATATATACATATTCCTTTGTTCAATATTTTTTTGGCAGACAAAATCATTGTAAATTAAACTATCATTGAGCTGATTAACGATTAATAATTACAATTAACCATGTAATCGGTAATCAGATTATTTTGTAACAGATTACTAATGTAGTATTCGGTAATCAGATTATTTTGTAACAGATTACTAATGTAATCCATTTCCATAATTACATAATGTAAACGATTAACGTGTAATGTGATTACAAGTTAATTTGATTACACATTAATCGATTACATGATAATTTAATTTCAATGTAATGTGATTACATTGCCGAGATATAAGTCTTCTAAATTTTGTGAATTTCATACCCAAATGGAATCTGTGCATACTAGAGTATTGTGTAAATATTGAAGGAAGTTAGTTACGTACACATACTTCGTGGCCGTGTTATTAGTGATTAAAAAAAATAACTAAGTGTAACTGACTAGTTACTATTAAGAAAAGAACTAACTAGCTACTAAAAACTTCTTTAGTTAGTTATTAGTTACCTTTGAATATTATATTTTATAGTTACTTATTTATTATAGCGAAAAAAAAACTTCAAAATAATCTTAGTCAAGTACCAAGGATCTATATTCCATTCCATTTTATTTTTGTAATTTGATAATTCATCAACTATAAAAACTTATCACCGGTAGTCGGCATATGTGGTTATATGTTGGATCATAGATAAGTGAAGTACCGTTAAATGGGATGAATTGGATCACTTCTTTTTTTTTTAATATCTTTTCTTAAGTTCTGAAAATAATTTCAAAAGGTACAACTATTTTCAGAATTTAAGATTTCTCACGTGATTCAATTCACCTCGTTTGACTCTACAAAGTAATCTGTTACAATGTAATTAGATTACAAAATAATCGAATTATATTGTAACAGATTACACATTTGATAGATTCTCTCATAAGTAATCTGATTGAAATGTAATCAAATACAATTTAATTAGATTACGTGGTAATTTGACTAAACTTTAATGGAATTATTAATTAAATTACACTGGAATCAGATTAACGCCCAACACTGAACTAAATCGAGAATAAGCATAGAGACGTAATCGCCGGTTAAACTTATGCATGTTCGCACAAGCAATTATTCTATACCTCTTTCTACGTTCCTATGCGATTTGCCAGCTCACACCTCAGAATTAATACGCTATATATAAAAATATTATCTCAAGCAGTCGCTCATCATTGGAAACGTATTTCTTATAAAAATTCAAAAATTTCTTAATATTTGAATAATTTCATATACAGGTTGGTTAGACGATGCCCTCTTCATTTCCCGGGATGCTGAAAAACACGACAATAGAGCTGGAGTTCGAAGGAATATTATTTGGAATAATTTTAGCTCAAATCACCACGCTTTTACAACTGGTCGGCGACAGAATGAATCTAGTTTTTCGAATAAAATTCGTCCAAAGGGACCTAGTCAAACTTTGAAGGTACTAAATATCTTCTTAATACTACAACCATATACGATTTATCAGTAGACATCTAACACAATGATTATTTTATTAATTTCAGCAACCTGGTAAATTAAATTTAAAAAATTTTCAAATAGTGAGTGAAGCTGTAGCCCGGATGAACGTGAACAGCGACACAAATTTGGCAGAAGGTGATAACAAAAAAGTTATAGGTATTAGTAATAAAGCAACAATATTTGATCATGCTCCTCTCGCTGCACCTGAAGACGATTCTGATGAAATGGCCGAATATGCTCAAGTCAAAGACGTTTACGGGGATGAAGGTAACAATGATCAAATGTACACATTGCCACACGATTTGACACCGAGCAAATCGAAACCTAGACATCGTCGGGAAAAAGAGCAAAGTAAATGTTTTTGTGAATTAAAAAGAGTTATTTACTACTTACTAACGGTAGATGATTAACAATTTAGAATCGTAGCGTGTATATGTATACTCTTAGAACAATCGCCCCCTTCCCCCCCTTTAGGTTAGAACATATTTTATAAATATTTTTTTGATTTTACAGAGTACTCCGAGTCGGACAGTGATTCAAGCTCTTCCGAAAGAAAGACGAGAGGCTATGATGGATACTATAAAATGAATCGTAAACCACAAACACATAAGAGAATTCGAAAGAAACGTACTGGAATACCAGTTCAACCACCGAAAGTTCCACCATTTGGTACATTTGTAAGTCCTCCAGAAATTCCTCTTCATTATCAAAAGCTAAAAGCTATAGAAAAAGGTAGGTACGTTGTATGTAGAATATTGTTTATACTAAATCTTATTCGCCCAGCTAAATCTGTACACACTGACGTCCAAGAAGAGGAATCTAGCATTGATGTTTCATCACCTCGCGATAATAATTCTCCTATTGTAATCATAATTAGAATTTTCATATAGATAATGGGCTTAAATTTCTTATCACTTTTAGTTTGGGGTTGTGTCAAAAATTGCTGGTGAAAATGATCGTGATAAATTGCTTGATATGAAACGTGAAAAACAGAAAAACTGGAAAGAAGAAGAGAAATTAGAAAAGCGGAGAGCAAAAGAAGAACAGGCAAAACTCAGAAAGCTTCAAGATAAGGAACGAGAACAAGAAAAGAAAACAAAACGAAAGTCCAAGCAAAATAGCAAGGGATCATCAGGCACTAGTGAAAGTTTAGAGTCAGCAATGTCATCTCTTCCGGAGTTCATGCAGTCTGATAAAAATAACATTCCCATTTTTCTTCATAAGTGTATTCAATTCATTGAGCAGGAAGGTTTAGATTCCGAAGGTATTTACAGGGTACCTGGGAATCGAGCCCATGTTGATTTGTTATTTCAGAAATTCGAAGAAGGTAATTGCGTTGCATTTTAAAATTTCTTTAAATTTTCTTGAACTTTCTTTCTTTATCTTCACAGAACCAAATGTTGATATTGAAGTTCTTGACATTCCTGTAAATGCTGTGGCCACAGCGTTAAAAGATTTCTTCTCGAAAAGATTACCTTCTTTGTTTGATAAGGAATTAATGAGTGAACTTGAAGATATTGCCGGTAAGTTGATAAGTTAATACCTAATGCATTTTCTGTATTGACAACATTAACTGCATTTACATTTCTCTTATATAAGATTTCAGATTGTTTCGCTCAGTAAACGTTAGAGCAGCTATTAATAATAGACTGCTTTATTTACAAGTTTCCTTTTTACATATCTCAGCCAATTGTTTATGAACCGCCACCAATTAAAAAATTATCGAAAATGATTTTGGCCGACTGTCGCTTGAGAGCTCCAGACATTGCTGAGATCATAATCATTTGCGTTGATCATTGTTCATTGAACTGGGCATGTTGAAGGTCTTGTTGCGTTTACTTATACTCCAGCAAAAACTGCGATATAGCAACTTTCCGACACCAATGAAAGCGCAAGTATGATTGGATGGAAAAGTAATGGCCTTGATGTTTCGAGATGTCAAACGAATCATTCATTGATTATTTAGAAGAGCAACGTCTTAATTGTCACCTTATGGTGCACATTTTCTTAAAAACAAATAAAATAATCGAAAAGAAAATACCTCATTGTAAAAACTAGTCTTCCACCATTACAATACATCGACCCATTCCGTTTAACTCACCGAACAAACAAATGGTGGGCCATATCTTCCCAAACTTTCAAAAATACTTGACGGGCAGGAAAGACCTTAATGAATATAATCTAAAGGCATTGGAATAAGTGCATTTTACTCTTAGTTCGTGCAATATGAAATATTATTCAAATAAAAAGAAAAATTTAAGGGGGGGATGTACCCATGTCCATTTGGACAAGTTTTCTATGCATTTCTTCAATTTCACGTCTGCAGTTATTGTTTCTCCAGGCCTTAGAAATGAATAATAGCCCCGCAATCCATCATACTGTTACGATAATACTTTGGCCATGTTAAAGCTGACTTCGGTATGTATCCTGGATGCTCACGGTTAATCCACTGTTCCGATCACATTCTATATGTCATCCATTTTTCATTGGGCTATTGCCTTGCTGAAGGGCTTCTCCCAGTAGACTATCTGGTCGAGAAGTCGATCCACTTTATTATTATTATTATTTTTTTTTCAAACGACTCATATTTTGTTATTCAATTATTTCGGATGAACTGTCAGAGCTGTAGAGCTCCCCGCGCAGACCAAAACATGCCCTGCACAGTTTTGTTTGATGGGAGCTGGAGCCGAAAATTTGGATTTTTTTTTATAAATAAAATTGGAATTTGCTCTCCATTGATAGAAGAATAAAATACGTTAAAACCCATTTCCAAAATTATTTATTTTATGTAAAAAAAAAAATAATAATTCCTAAGTCCATGCATTATTCCTGCCTCTCGACGGTAACCTCCCCTTAATGATTGTGTTGTACAATGTACACATATACACACGCCACAAATCGCTACTCACTCAAATTGTTTGGCTGCACAGACGCACGGGTGCACAAAATGCCGTCGGTAAATATGTGAATTGCATTTTTTATGATTTTTCCGGTAAAAACCTATCGTTTACGCATTCAGTTATTGGCTGGCTATATGTGTTGCTACATTTGCTGTCCTGGGCCGAATTCTATAACACGGAGAATTATGGAATTTGGGAGATGAGAGTTGATTTGACAGTTAATTCTCCACTTGGAATTCTGTAACTTGGCGAATTTGTTTTGAGAATTACCAAACTCTCTACTCCACTTGTTAAAATTCTCCGATGTTTTGCAAGTGGAAAAGTAAGAAGAAGAATTCCTAACTGAGCATATTACCTATTTTTGTTGTATTTTGAGACCTAGGCAGCTTACGAACTTATTTTCAATTTAACCGGTGGGAATTGCAATCTCTCTTCGCATTTCTCTACATTTTGCCTAATTCTCAAACCATGTTCGTGAATTGGGAATGGATAATTAGGTAGTTTAATCGGAGAAAACGAATATTCTTATCTCATAAATTCTCTGTGGTTACAGAATCCCGCCCCTGATGTACATATATTGTATACAGGGTGTTTCACACCGTCTAAGCTTTCCAATGAATGCCCATTCAGCCTTCCTGTCACCTTCTGTCGGAAGTAGTAGGACGTGAAAGTCAAAACATTGGAAAAAATTCTAATTTTTTCAAATTTTAACGATTTTCCCGCCAAAATGCATTGTAACTATACAGTTTTATTACAAGATTTAGAAACCCCGGAATGTTACCTTTAATTTGATTTTGCACATGTACCTACCTAAATGCCACCGTTTTTCAGATATTCCCGTTTCTATGATTAATAATTTCATTAATTTTGCTACTGACTGCCCCCTACTATTATGCAATTTCACGCAAAATTATGTGGAACAATTTTTTGATCAGCTTACCTCAAGGAATCGCGTGGTATACCGGAAGCTATCTTGTTCTGAATCACCCTGTATATCTTACCTCAAATACATACAGTGACCTATTTAGTCGTTTCTATTGACTATCAAGGCATACAATGAGAGTAAAGGAACGAATAACATTTTTTTCATGAATTTGAAATATTTAATTTTGTGCAATCCATACGCTCCAAGTATTTAATTGCGAATATCTTTTGTTTTCAGGATCAAGAGGGATGGCATCAACAAAACTAAGCATGGAAGTTAAAACAGATCGAAGTTGCCGCCTAATAGCTCTACGTACGCTTTTAAATAAGTTGCCACCGATTAATTTTTCAATTTTGAAATTCATTTTCCAGCATTTTGTTAGGTATATTTGCTTTAATTTGAAAAAACAAAAACGTAAGTTATGGAGACAATATTTTAAATTTCCAGGGTATCAGAAAATTCCAAATTGAATAGCATGGATAGCAAAAATCTTGCAATTTGTTGGTGGCCAACATTGATTCCAATCGAATTTACAGATATGAGTCATTTTGAACAACTTCGGCCCTACCTAGAAGATATTGTACAGACAATGATCGATCAATTCCCATATTTGTTTTGTGGAAAAGAGGCTTTCGTAATGGTATAAGTTTGTTGTTTTTATGTATGGACTCTGATAAAAAGACAAAATCATACATCCGAAATATTCATACATATTAAAAAAAAAAAAAGTATTTATAAATGTACTACTAACTGTGAAACAATGTTGTTTTATAATTGAATTATAATTGTATTATTATTAATTATATTATAGTTATATAATTTGCGCATATTTATATATATACGGCAGGTGTTAGTGTACGATACATGATCATGAAAATAATTGTGAGACGCACAAGTTAAATTTTCTTAATGAAACGAAATTATTTGATAATAGAAGATACATTTTTCTAGACCTCCCCGGCGAGATAGAAAAATTATTATCTCAGTTCCCAATTTGAGTGGGAGATTTTCAAAATTTTTACTCAGATGATGAAAGTGTTGAAATAGTTAAAATTATTAAACAAGAGAAAAAAAATTAAGAATCAATTCATACTTTTATATAACACACTTACCTACTTAAATGTAATTAATTAAACATGAAATCTCATAATACAGTAAATAATCCACTCAGAAAAAAAAACCTAAATGTGATTTTATCAATTAAGATTTTTGACGAAATACTACGATTAAAACGTACTCAAAAAGCTTGTCTTAAAAATTTTCCTTCCTGACTCATGTTCTATCTCTTCTCGAAACTTTACTAAATAGGTTTCTTGTTGTGTTTATTGTATTATTGTAAATGGCTCTTTAAACTGTCTATTCAAAAAAAGAGTAAAAAATAACATTTTCTGTGTAAAATTTGAATCACAAAAGAAATTTAATTATATAAAGACTTAAGCTTCGGTTATCTGTTGCTGCATGCTTCTCTGGCGTTCATCGATTACTAAAATATTACAATACAATATTTTTTCAAATTTTTTGTACCTAAGTATAAGTTTATTGTTGTTACATATGCTCAGTAGCATATTTAAGTTAATGTATTGCGACTGTGGAATGTGGATGTAGGATGTATGTGCGGATCGATATCGGCACTGCATTATTCTCCCTCCAGTTAAATAGTCTGCTAAGTATATTTAAATGACATTTTCAAACTACGGTTTTCTTGCAAAAATAATTTAATTAAAAATTCAGCAGGATCTTCACCACTTCGTTATAAACATTTGATTATCATTTCTAGTATCATTCAGTTAGCATATTTCTTTATGGTACGTTCAGTGTTGTCTTCCAGTATTATTATGCGGCCTTTAAACAGTGACTATTCAATCGACGATAAGTGCTCCTGTTGGGTATTACTAAGAGAAATATTAAAAATTTATCAATGCAAGTCAAGCAATACCTGTTATCGCTAGATAACGGAAGAGATTAAATTACATATACCAGACGTTGATATGATCAAATTGGTTTTCCGATCGCGCCTATGTAGAAATTGAATTGACTTCCTATTGGAAGTGCATATATGGACTAATAGCTGCTATCATCGGCGTTTTCTAAAAACTATACCTTTCGGTTTAAGTAAAATATTTTTTTAAAATTGTTGACAGATCTAGTTCTAGTTCCTGCATGTGTTTTTACTAAATTTCAATCTTTAATTCTGGATTGTGTGAATAATACGACAATCTTTTCTATTCTAAGACATGAGGACTTCCGAGATTCGGGTTGCAAGACAGAATTGCTTGCATATTGCTCAGAAGACGTTGTAACCATCAAAATTTTGAAATCTTTTCGCTGAGTTGATTTTGGTTCAAGATACGCATTTCTCGAAGTAGTTGTGATGGCTGAAGATCTCCTAACGACATTAACTGCCTGGTTTTCTCGTTTTCGTTGGCTGCCAGAAAAACGAGAAATCACAATTTCTTTAGCTTTCTTGTATGTGTTTATTCTCCGCAGACGCCTCGAACATGACATCACGTCCGACAGTGTTGCCACTTTGGCAATCGTAGCAAATGGCTACTTTCGACAACGTTTGGCTACAGTGATACCCCCCTAATATTTTGCTACAGGGATACCCTCTAATATTTTGGCTACACTAGAAGATTTTTGAATACGTGAGCAAAATATTTCCAATAATTTTTATTTATTTTAATTCTCAGCACTGTAGCAGTGTAAGTGTAGTAACATTATTTATGCTGACTGAACCCACCGATAGAGATTTGAAAGTTCCTTTCCTTGCTGGGCTCATTTATATATTAATAAAGAAATCGTAAGGGGGATTATATGTTTAGGGCAATGTCAACCTTGGTTTACTCAGTACTTTGGATTTATTTAAATTTATTAGCATTGCCTGCTTTAGCGCGGCAGTGACAGGTTCTGGATTTTATTTTTCTCTTTAAAAACCGAAATAAAAAAAAGAACCAATTAAGTTATGATGTGGTTATTAGTACATAAAAAACTAATATTACAAAATTTGTAAACAATTTGTTAACAGATAAATTATGAAAAAGTAATTTTTTAAGACATATTTCCAGTTAAATACTCTATAGGGTTATATTTATCAAAGATTTTTTCACGTGTGGCTAGTCATACCACTTTCGGGCTTCCCTAAAAAACGTAAGAAAGATTTCGAGTGGCAACACTAACGTCCCACTCTAACTCACCCAAAACAATGTAGTATGTTCTTGGTTTTGTCTTGCTAGTATTACAGATAGCTCAAATTGAGCTTCAAGTTCGACGAACCATAACTACGGACTCGGCTTTCAGAATGGGGTTTGTTTCACTGGCATGGCATCTCTTCAAGTCTTGGAAATGGGGAGTGTCATCTATCTCTTCTTCAGATATAATGTTCACGTTGCACAAATGTACGTTCACTTTTAATTCATAACGCATGATAACTTACGAATAATATGCGACGCCAGTTACGCTTCATTTCATGGTATGTTGCACGAATCGAACATAATTGTAATTTACTTTTTTTTTTTTTTACTAAAACTGAAGAATCGTTTTGTTCCGCCCAGTCCAAACAGTTGTTAAATGCATCTTCAAGTTTTATTTTTAGTGTAAGATGTGTAATATCAAAAGGTTTTTCATCTGTGTTATCTCTGTTTCCACTTTCAACGAAAGCATCGTGAGAAAGTTCGTTTGGAAATTGTCTGAAATCCATTCAGCGACATCATTTCTCCGAAGGCTCTTATTAGGAAACATTTGGTTTAACATTGTTGTTATATCAGATCTTTTTGAAAGAATTTGATTTGCGGATTTCAATTACGGGTATGTTGTTTTCCCCGTCCCAATTGTCACATGATATTCTCAAAACAATTTTCCAACATTTGGCCACTACAGTCGGATTCAAACTTTGCCATGCTTTAGCGAGGAAACAATTTGCATGTATAAAATTTAAATTTTTCAGGGAAACCTCATAATTATTGGAAGCAACCACATGACTCAATAACAAACTACTTTATAAGAAAGCTTTGTCAACCTTATAACATTCTGATCCATAGGTTGAAAGAGAAATTTGAAGGAAAACACATTATTGTTATAGATAAATCATTTACATCGATTTTCGAGTTTTTTGGATGACAAGAAGCATTGTCAAGTAAAAGCAAAACTCTTTGGCAAATTTATTATGAATTAAAGATATGATAGAACCTAGAAAAGAAAAATCTCATTTCCAGGCAATCGTAAGTGAAAATTATTAAATTAGTACTCACCTCTTTTGCGAAATTATTCTTTAACCATTTATCAAAAAGAACTAAGGTCATCCAAGCATTTTTATTACCCTTCTACATAATGGGTATAACAATCATATTTTTCAAGGCTCTTTGTTTTTTGTGTTCCTAATCACAAAAGGCTTCAATTTATACTCACCGCTAGCATTTGTACACACCAAAAATGTTTATTCTCTGTTTTGAAGTTTTTCTTCACGGTATTGAAGTTTCACGAAGAGGAGAAGCTTCCAAAAAAAGGTTGGATTCGTTCGCATTGTAAATTTGATCCGGATTAAAATCTTTTTCATTCATCTTTTTCTTAAGCTCCAATAAAAATGTTGAACAAAAGTAAGTTCAGACACATTTGAAACTTTCTTGCCGCTTGTCTTTAAAAATCGAACTCTATACCGCTTTTTGAAATTTGAGAACCCAACCACTACTTGCACGAAATTCTTCTGGTCTTTCTTTAATTTTGTTATGCAGATAATTTGTTTTCTCACATAAAAGATGACAAAAGTTTTCAAATTTCCTTCCATTTGCTTGATTCTGCATACAATTAATTTGTTGACATAATATGCTGTAGGAGATAATTTCTTAAGAATGTCATTTTTTTCTTGTATAGTGACCCTCTTTTGATGAACAAGTCGTGTTTTATTTGTGATTTTTTACATTGCTCAATAATCTTTCAATCTCATCATTCAAAAACAATTAAAGCTATTTTCAGAAGTAACTAAAATCGAAAACAATTTAAAGTTTTAAAACTTAAATTTCGATAAATGAAAAAAACTATAGAAAATACGTTCACTTTCATAAACTTTTACTAAAATCTAGATTGAGTTTTTAGAATCAAGGCTGACGCACATCGACGTAATAGCGAATGCGATTGCGAGATATGTGTTCGGGCTGATGATGATATCATATTTCCGTAATTTCAGTATACTGAATTGCAGAAATTCAGATTACTGAATTTATGAAAACCAAAATACACGCAATATAATGGTCATGGAACTCAGTTTTGAAAAAATTCAGAAAGTGATTCCGATTTATCAGTTTGCTATTTTCGCTAAAGCATTGTGACTTACAAATGCTGTCACATTTTCCGATTAATAATAAGATTTTTGCTGAATTGTTAGTGTCGCGAACGCAAATCTAGAAGGTTTTGTAAAAATGTTCGAGACTGAGAAATTCATTTCGGGTATAGAAAAAAAGGAGTGTTTGTGGAACGTGAAATGAGATTATATGCGTCTGGTATTAATCTCTTAAAGTTAAAGTCCATTTTTACTAACGACAAAATAATAAATTTTTCGACTAATAACACTAAGTAGGCCGGCCTTCTATTCAATAATAACCTCTGCGCCACTGTACAATCTAAAACTCACTTTTACGATTCAATAAAGCTGTGTCATTCTATACTGAAACTGAATTTCATAGAGAAGCAATAACAGAGTTGAAAAATATATGGCCAATATTCCCTTGATTTTAAAAGCTCACTTTAAAAGAGCTTTTGACTATGATGATATTTCTTACGCTTATCACCTGATGAGTTTGAACAAATTCTAAGGTAAGTGACTCTTCTTATAAAGAGAAACGATACCTAAATGAGGAAAGCAATATCTCCCAGTCAACGGTTACCTATAACTTTGAGATTTTTAGCAACAAGTAAATTTTATAAGGAAATATTTATGGAGTTATTTACATAAGTTATTATATTACAAGTAAAATAATAATAAAAAAAAGAGCAATATGAATTCTGAAGAATTTGAAATTAAAATTTGGTACTTACCCCACAAATTTAAGCAACATCTTAAAAAACTGCATACGCAACTGCAACAAAAGTTTCAACTAAACTAATATTTTTATACTGCACATGCAACCTTATCTTTAGATGTTTACACATTGCAACTACCGAGACTGCGACAACACGAAAAAGTTGCAAGTAATCGAGCTGCAGGCGCAACTTTTTGGGTTTTAGGAGTGTACACACGCGTTACAATGTGTAACCGTACCTTAATTTGATCAACAGCTCAAATTGACTTGTTCAAACTAGATAGTTTCATGAGCGTTGTATTCACAAGTGCAACTTCTGTGTATGCATACGTACCATACAATTTATATTCATACAGGTTCTTTTTAAAATTTACCATAAAATTTGCAAATATGTATGTAGCTGTAATAATATATATAAATATAAAACAACTAAAAATTCCTTCTTCTCAACGTAACCTTGAACCCTTATCCTGGATAGCTCTGCTGCGTTTTAGCGCAGGTTGCTTCGTCTTACTATAGGAACTGCTGAGCTGCGCCATAGCGGTAGTGTTGCTGCAACTATTAAAAAAATAAATAAATAAACTGCTGTTTTTGCTGCGTCTTGATTGTCGCACGATCTTCTGAATAACTGTAAATATAAATGAAGTGTTCAGGTGTGTTGGGTTCTATGTGAATTTTGTTTTAAAATCTTTGTCCCTCTGGCATACTACACCGAAGGCATTATGTATGTCACCATCTTCTGCTAACTATTAATTTAATTTTTGAATCTTTTAATTACTCCTGTTTTAATTCAACAATAAATATTATAAGTAATCGAAAGCGGCCGTCTCTCATGAATTGATAATAATTTTCAATAAATAAATTCAAATTTTATACAAAAAAAAAATAATAAGAAAAAAGAAGAAAACTCGCATCACAGAAAAATCGCTTATGCTTAGATAGTTCATATTATTAGAATTGATATTAAAATGTGAATGAATGGGAAAATGAATTGTGTGAATAACCTACCTAAAAAAAAAGATTGCTCCGTGACTATTTTAACGCTTTTTTTATATATTTTATTTATATTTAACAAATAATAAAATTTATCAAGTAACGTAACAAGAAGAAACACAATTTAATTAAAATTGTAAATACAAACTTGTATCTTTGTTCTTTTGTTTAGTCTTCTTTATTTTAGCGCGTGATTTATTTATTAATATTATAAATAAAAATTAAATTATATATAGAAATTAAAGACAGTGGATATATGTTTTCTATATATGAATATATAAATATTTGTATAAAAAAAAGTCGATAAACAAGAAACAAATATTAATATAAAATATATTTTTTATTTTTTTAGAACAAGAAGAATATTACAAATAAGAAAATAAATTAAATAAATATGAGTGGAAATGAGAGCTGAGTAAAAAAAAGTAAACACTAACAAAAATAATTAATTGAAAGAGACAAACGTAATAATTACGATTGTTATTGGTAATTTACGGTGACGTTGTTGTGTTTATAATATAATATGTGTGTCTACAGCTATTGAGGGGAATTTTACAAAAATATAAAATAAAAAAAAACCTTTAATTATTTTCTTGCTAAAACTAATTATATGACGGATGCTCGCCATTTAATAATTACCTGTTGCTCATATTTTACAGAGGAAGAAATTTTCTTCTTACTCTCATTTTAGTTCCGTCCGTAATTAGTAATTGTTCTGTTCTTTTAGAGACAACAAAATAATTAAAAAAATAAAATAAAAACAAAAACAAATAAATAAAGAAAGAAAGGAATTTTTTTAGGAATGGATGCAACGAGTTAACATGTGATGATACCAAGACTGTGGCATTAGAGGTTGTATAAGCTTTTATGTAGGTACATAAGCTTATTATTATGTAGACATTGGATATAATGTATTAGAAATTTGAATATTTTGTTGGCAGAACCTCGTATTTTTTTTTCTTCTCTCTTTTCTTAATTTGATTCTTGTTTCTTGCAGTTTTTAGATTGTTGTTTTTGCATTTTTTGGAAATTCTACCACTTTCTCAACAAAGCGATTTATGAATAAAGTAAAACGAATTATTTTTGGAAGGACTGTACTTCAGTTCAGAGCATATAATTTATATATATATAGGTATATTAAATTAGGCTTCCTGCGATGTTTTTTTTTTTTTTTTGTTTTAATATTATATATATGTATGTATATATTACTAATTGTTGGGTGACTTGTAACCGTACCCAATGGAATTAGTTATTTGACCTGTCTCGAAAACGGAGTTCATAAGAAAAAATTGACAGCTATATTCGTCCAACGAGTGTTCACTTTTCAAAATCGGCGATCCCAAATTTTTATCAAATTTTGTAGTCTACGAATTTTTTTCATCAAAAATACCTTTTGTCACTGTTTTTGATGAGAGAGAGCTCACTCGACGGAAATAAAATAAGAAAAACATGTGTATAGGAATTTTTCTTCACTAGTTTTTAAAATATAAAAAAAAAAACTGCTCAAATTAGGTGAGGTATAACCACCAGGGCATGAAAAATCGCTCCTACTCGGACGTGTTGCTTGAAAAATAAAGCTCCTTCCAGAGTGTTATGTTTTAAACTCCTTGACAAAAATGCCATCTGATTTTAAGTAAACGCTCTACCCGGAGTTTTTAAAATTCCCAAACAAATTCTAAGTTCAATTTGAAGCTAATTTTTTTACCTAAAAATAATATATCTCCTTAGAGAGTCAATTAATATAAGGACTTAAGGAGACCTAGTGGACATGTATTGACACAAGAAATCCTATCCAATATATAGGTACATAGTTTTTTATAGAAATTTTCGAGCTCAGTCTCTACAAACAGCCAGGTTTATCTGAAACTTTTTGAACTTTAAAAGAACTTAAGTTCAGTCTCTGCATCATCCGTTGTAATCTTCAATACCGATATTTCATCCGCCACGTTTTTAACGTACCTACTTGTAACCAGTATCAATACTGACCACTATAGTTATTCAGGTCTACCGGGGAATTCGATTCGATCTAGATTCCATCGATTTCTTACTAGTAAAATTAATGGCATCGAATATTTTTCATCGTCAATCAAAAATAACTGACAATTGCTTTCTATTGAATTCGGAAAATCTTTGATTTAATTGTATTAAACAGTAGAAAATGATCATTAAAAAAATTCGATTCGATACAGATTTTCTCGAATCGAATTCCCCGGTAGGCCTGATTTTCATGGTGTGCTTCTCATAGGTAATTGGTTAGTCCACACTTAGGTATGCTGTAGTTTTACTGTCATTGAGCAAGCTGCAAAATTTATGTGTAATATTATATTAGATTAGGTAGAGAGTAGGGTCGACTAAGACTCTACGGACTCCGCGACCAGAGTTGATTTATTGTGTCCTCCCGTAAAGTGGTTAGGCCAAATCTAGCCTTTTTGCGGGTTATTATTGCTTTGGGGTTAGATTACAAACCTTATTTGGAAAGATAAGTGTTTCTACAGTGATTTGCAACCTAAAAGTGCGGGACACTCAGATATGTACATATATCAGACATTGGCCCGTGGCGGGAACTGAAGCTGTCTGTCTAATATCAGGCTTCTCTTCTTAAGGAATGTAATATTAGTTGTGTTCGAAAAACCCATGTGGGATGGAAATCATACTTGTAAATGTAGTTCTGCTTGCTACAGATTTAGCGTGTAGAATATCGAAAGTCTACTAATGGAAAATAGACAGAGTATATCCTCCGTTAATTTTTCTTAAAATACCTTCATGGCCGAACTGTCCGACATTAGCATGAAGCAAAAACTACAAACGTTGTTTTTTTTTTATTTATTATTTTATGGTCTTCATAGCTCTGAAAGTACGAAAACTAGCAAAAATATCCCCCAAAAATAAAATTACTTTACTTTTACGTATCCCACCGGATTATATTTTTCAAATTCCATAAAAAGATATCGAGTGTTCCATAATGCCCGTGGAATACATAGAGAACGTGGTAGAAGAAAGCATGAAATGAAATTTAGTACTTTTTGAAGGCCTAATTTGGATCAAAACGCGCGTGTATTTATTTATTCAATTATTTTTTCAGTACATAAAAACTTCCCCCAAATAGCTTTCGGTGTGACAATTTTAAAGACTCATTATTCAAATATTAATAAAGAAAAAACCAATATTTATATTTATATATTTTTTTTTTGTTAACACTACGAATTTCATGTGCAAAGCGTACTCCGATTACAATTGAGTGAACCTAATTGATAACGCTTCGTAGATAAATAAAATGAAACAAAGTGAAACAAATCAATTTTATAATGAATCTCAACAGATTATTACATATACATAGATATTATCACACTACAAACAAGCAAAGAGATGTTTTAAAGAAAATATTTTACCTATCAAAGTGATGATGGTGATTCACTGTACGATGCGGATGCCATTTCATACAACATATTTGTAATAATTGTTTATTTTATAAACGAAACTGAAAAATGCTTAATGATTATTGAATAAGATGGATATAAGTGTCACATTGATGTAAATATTATTTTGAAAAAAAAAAAAAAAAACAATGAAAACATGTTTGCAATATTGTATATGTGTAAAATTATTAAAATGAAAAATTTTATTTGGACGTCTATTAATTTATTTACTTAATCATTGGTTCTTGTCCGTATTCAGATCTAACATGAATTACATTAGAGCACTCAAGTAAATTTAACTTAATGACAAGTTAGGATACAGAAGAGTTTTCCGATTATTTTACATTTAAAATGTACACGGCAAGAAAAGGAAGAAAGACGAAAAAAAACTCTTTAAAACTTTTATGAAAAGGATAAAAAATGTGAAAAGTGCAGATTGCATGCAACGAAACATAAATGAGAAGGGGAGTTTACAAATTTTACTCTCATAAAATGCCCGCGCTTTTGTGAAAACTGGTTTTCTGTGAAATGTTGTGAGAATCATCCAATGTTTTTTTTTTTATAGTAAAATCAATTTTTGTTGGTGTAATTCCTATTATATTTGAACAGCACGTGCTTCTGTTTACATTCGTTTTGCTCTGAAGAGATTAAGTGGAAGAAAGTAATGCTGGATTATCTGATATTTTTGAGAAAAATGAGAATTTTATTTGACAGGAACTTTACTTCTCCTTTCAAATTTACCTTTTTCTTAAAAAAGTGAGGTAGTGTGACCCGAAGTACATTATTATGAATAGTTTGAAAGGATTTTTAAGATGTTCAAGAAGATTTTGTCATTCGGATAAACCTACGCTCTCTCGATTTTTGTTTTTAACTCGTCTCTCTCAATCGCACTGCAATAGTGACAACGTGGTAATAACTAAAGGAGATTCAATTATATGTACGATCCGTGTACATGATCGTACCAAAAATTTCCCTGCATTTGTGTATGTTTCAGTCCTCCATTTTTGGTCTTCGCTGTCAAATCCATACTTAGGTTTGGTTTGTTTTGGGCTTGACGCATTGATGCAGGAAAGCCCGTGAAATAACCGTATGGGCACGAAGCAAATATTACTCACAAACTTTATACCACTGAACTTTTTTTCTTTTAATTATTAAATTTTTTATGTTCATGTTTGCAAATTCAGTAAATAATTTTGAGGATATGAAAATAAAAGCGATTAAAATTGCGCACAGGTTGTACAATTGTTACAGGTCTACAAATTTTACGGCGCTTATGTACAAACAATATCAGTGTCACTGTATTAGAAATGGGTACGTGATATTTTCATTTCTTTTAGATCTTATCTCGGTGAAAAGTGCATAGCCAAGTTCCTTCCCTCATTCCTGCAAAAGACGAAAGTATATGACATTACTTGTTTCGGTATAAAAAACACGAAAAATTTCCAATTTTGTTCGGCTGTGTCCTATCTTCTTATTAGGTTATCTTCGATTTAAGCTTTCGATGCTCTTCTTTCACAGGAGGTAGAAATCTTCCATTTTCTTTGCATAATCTCCACATAGGTTACATTTCCCCCTCTTTAATGCGGTTTATTAATATGAATATCTTTTTATTCTTTAAATCACCCTTATTATCGTTTCACTTTAAGTGAGAAATGGCCTTACGACACAAAATTTATTGATCTTTATAAAAGCAAATCGTTTTTGTGGAAAATTAAAAGTAATGAATATAGTAATCGCGATGCTAGAAATCAGGCGTATGAAGTTTTAGTGGAAAAATTAAAAATCACAGTTTCTGATGCAACAAAAGAGCCATCGCCACTGCCATTAATATATCTTCATCCATTATACTACGCGAATTCAACGACGAGTATTTGTATGCTACAATGGCGTACGTCGTTCGTCGAACAGCTTTGTCTGAATGTCGTTCAGACAACGCTGTTCGACTAACGCAGAGTAATACAACGAAAGTGTGTAGCGAGCATAAGGAAAAGGAAAATGCAAGCGGATAAAGATAAATTTTATGGTAGCTTTTTAAGTTGTTCATTAAAACATAAAATTCAATAGTTTTTTATAAATTTAATCATTTTTTTTTGCATTTTTAGTGTAAAAATTACAACAACAAAGCAATTTAGAAGTCATGATAGATTTTATGGTGAAGCATTCTTTTATAGCTTAAGGAGGAATATAATATAACATATCGCAAGAATTTAATTTTTCCACTCTTTCCTCCCATGCATTGCGGTCCTTGTGCCCTAACAAGCTTATCCTCTAATACATCGTACCTTTATTTTAACTTTCTAGTATGCAAATGGCCAAGTAACAATTTATTAGTGATAATTAATAATTATATGTGCTTACATTTCTAAAATAAAATCGCTTCTAAATGATTTCACTCCCACTCACCGCAAAACTGAAAGTGAGAGTGAATTTATTAGCAGAATCAAATTTGCAGAAAATTTACTCACTTCACTCACTTTTTGCCAATTATGACTTAGCTGAAACTTGGTACTGGACTTAATATAAGTTCGAGTCTCGGTACAGGTACTCAAAAAATTTTCAAGTCCAACACTGGTATTTGAAAACTTTCAAATACAAATCCAGGTACAGTCCCATATATAGGCTTAAGGGTAACGTGACAAAATCCAGAAGAGACAAAATCTAAAAACATTGAAAAAATCCGAAAATGAGAAAATTCAGAAGTGACAAAATCCGGAAATTGGAATAATTGTTATAATTATATTCTATTCTACAAATATATATATATATAAATTTCACATGAGTGAGACAAATTTGTTAAATATATGTGCTGATTGGTACATTGGATTTTGGTGATGGTAGATTTACATATGATGGAAGCCTGTGTCATCCAGGATGAAGTTCTCGTGCAACCCAACAGTGCCCAGTTTATATGCATATGAAGAAAGGTGTGGCTCAAAAATCATTTTTTACAACTCAACAATCGTTAGTCCCGGACACATTTAAGGGAGTTCTTGAGTTCTTTCTTGATAATTCATGTAAAGTGGGCACAGTTGAGTTCCTCCAGAACTTCATCCAGGATGACACAGGTTTCCATAAGATGTAAATCTACCATCATCATATCCCAATAAAGAATTCAAACTAAGAGGAATTCCCGAAACAAATCCAGAAAAGATATTCGCGCGCGCGTATATCTTTTCTGGATTTTTCTGGAGATCCTCCGAATTTTGTCTCTTCCGGATTATGTCACTTCTACATTTTGTCTTTTCTAAATATTGTATCTTCTGGAGTTTGTTTTCCTGGATTTTGTCACATCTGGATTTTGTACTTTCTGGATATCGTCTCTTCTGGATTTTGTCTTCCTGGATATCGTCACTCTGGATTTTGTACCAAACCCAAGCTTAAGTACCCGCTAGCTACAAATACCACAATAACGCGAAGTACTTCAGCTCATGTAAATTACTTAAATACGACTTCTAATAGTAGAGGTTTAGTAGCAGAAACAAAAAAATTAAATTGCAGTCATTGACAGTAGGATAGAAATTGACATGCTGCATCACGAATTACCCGCTCTCTTCCTCCGCACTTGTGGAGCGTTTATTTTCATTTGGAAGTCATGTGAATACTCCACGAAGGCAATCATTACCTGATGCGACATTTGAAAAGCTTGTTTTGCTAAAAACAAACTCAACTTTTTTTTGTCACCGATTTTGACCGGGGATGGCTCATTTGAAGCGGAATAAGAACAGAAAAAGATGTGTATAGTTTTCTTTGAGATAAAATCACCAGTTGAAAAAAAAAAATAGAGCAAAGAAACTGGTAATGCAGAGCACATAAACTTTACAGTTACATTCTTCTTATTATTCCGCGTCCAACGAGTGTTCATTGGTCAAAATCGGCTGCAAAAAATTTTGAAAGAAATTTCCGCAAAAAAACATGGGCTATAGCCTATAGATTTTTTTCATCAAAAATTTTGTTGTCACCGATTTTGACCGGGGATGGCTCATTTGAAGCGGAATAAGAACAGGAAAAGATGCGTATAGTTTTCTTTCAGATAAAATCACCAGTTGAAAAAAAAATAGAGCAAAGAAACTGGTAATGCAGAGCACCAGACTAGAGGATAAGTTTTTCGGATATTTCTCTTAAACTAGTTGGAATTTTGCACATAAGCTTTACAGTTACATTCTTCTTATTATTCCGCGTCCAACGAGTGTTCATTGGTCAAAATCGGCTGCAAAAAATTTTGAAAGAAATTTCCGCAAAAAAACATGGGCTATAGCCTATAGATTTTTTTCATCAAAAATTTTGTTGTCACCGATTTTGACCGGGGATGGTTCATTTGAAGCGGAATAAGAACAGGAAAAGATGCGTATAGTTTTCTTTCAGATAAAATCACCAGTTAAAAAAAAAAATAGAGCAAAGAAACTGGTAATGCAGAGCACCAGACTAGAGGATAAGTTTTTCGGATATTTCTCTTAAACTAGTTGGAATTTTGCACATAAGCTTTACAGTTACATTCTTCTTATTATTCCGCGTCCAACGAGTGTTCATTGGTCAAAATCGGCTGCAAAAAATTTTGAAAGAAATTTCCGCAAAAAACATGGGCTGTAGCCTATAGATTTTTTTCATCAAAAATTTTGTTGTCACCGATTTTGACCGGGGATGGCTCATTTGAAGCGGAATAAGACCAGGAAAAGATGTGTATAGTTTTCTTTCAGATAAAATCACCAGTTGAAAAAAAATAGAGCAACGAAACTGGTAATGCAGAGCACCAGACTAGAGGATAAGTTTTTCGGATATTTCTCTTAAACTAGTTGGAATTTTGCACATAAACTTTACAATTACATTCTGTGTTCATTGGTCAAAATCGGCTGCAAAAAATTTTGAAAGAAATTTCCGCAAAAAAACATGGGCTATAGCCTATAGATTTTTTTCATCAAAAATTTTTTTGTCACCGATTTTGACCGGGGATGGCTCATTTGAAGCGGAATAAGAACAGAAAAAGATGTGTATAGTTTTCTTTCAGATCAAATCACCAGTTGAAAAAAAAAATAGAGCAAAGTAACTGGTAATGCAGAGCACTAGACTAGAGGATTAGTTTTTCGGATATTTTTCTTAAACTAGTTGAAATTTTGCACATAAACTTTACAGTTCCATTCTTCTTATTATTCCGCGTCCAACGAGTGTTCATTGGTCAAAATCGGCTGCAAAAATTTTTTAAAGAAATTTCCGCAAAAAAACATGGGCTATAGCCTATAGATTTTTTTCATCAAAAATTTTTTGTCACCGATTTTGACCGGGGATGGCTCATTTGAAGCGGAATAAGAGCAGAAAAAGATGTGTATAGTTTTCTTTGAGATAAAATCACCAGTTGAAAAAAAAAATAGAGCAAAGAAACTGGTAATGCAGAGCACCAGACTAGAGGATAAGTTTTTCGGATATTTCTCTTAAACTAGTTGGAATTTTGCACATAAACTTTACAGTTACATTCTTCTTATTATTCCGCGTCCAACGAGTGTTCATTGGTCAAAATCGGCTGCAAAAAAATTTTAAAGACATTTCCGCAAAAAAACATGGGCTATAGCCTATAGATTTTTTTCATCAAAAATTTTTTTGTCACCGATTTTGACCGGGGATGGCTCATTTGAAGCGGAATAAGAACAGAAAAAGATGTGTACAGTTTTCTTGCAGATCAAATCACCAGTTGAAAAAAAAATAGAGCAAAGAAACTGGTAATGCAGAGCACCAGACTAGAGGATTAGTTTTTCGGATATTTTTCTTAAACTAGTTGAAATTTTGCACATAAACCTTACAGTTACATTCTTCTTATTATTCCGCGTCCAACGAGTGTTCATTGGTCAAAATCGGCTGCAAAAAATTTTGAAAGAAATTTCCGCAAAAGACATGGGCTATAGCCTATAGATTTTTTTCATCAAAAATTTTGTTGTCACCGATTTTGACCGGGGATGGCTCATTTGAAGCGGAATAAGAACAGGAAAAGATGTGTATAGTTTTCTTTCAGATAAAATCACCAGTTGAAAAAAAAATAGAGCAACGAAACTGGTAATGCAGAGCACCAGTCTAGAGGATAAGGTTTTCGGATATTTCTCTTAAACTAGTTGGAATTTTGCACATAAACTTTACAGTTACATTCTTCTTATTATTCCGCGTCCAACGAGTGTTCATTGGTCAAAATCGGCTGCAAAAAAATTTTAAAGAAATTTCCGCAAAAAAACATGGGCTATAGCCTATAGATTTTTTTCATCAAAAATTTTTTTGTCACCGATTTTGACCGGGGATGGCTCATTTGAAGCGGAATAAGAGCAGAAAAAGATGTGTATAGTTTTCTTTGAGATAAAATCACCAGTTGAAAAAAAATAGAGCAAAGAAGCTGGTAATGCAGAGCACCAGACTAGAGGATTAGTTTTTCGGATATTTCTCTTAAACTAGTTGGAATTTTGCACATAAACTTTACAGTTACATTCTTCTTATTATTCCGCGTCCAACAAGTGTTAATTGGTCAAAATCGGCTGCAAAGAATTTTTAAAGAAATTTCCGCAAAAAAACATGGGCTATAGCCTATAGATTTTTTTCATCAAAAATTTTGTTGTCACCGATTTTGACCGGGGATGGCTCATTTGAAGCGGAATAAGAACAGGAAAAAATGTGTATAGTTTTCTTTCAGATAAAATCACCAGTTGAAAAAAAATAGAGCAACGAAACTAGTAATGCAGAGCACCAGTCTAGAGGATAAGGTTTTCGGATATTTCTCTTAAACTAGTTGGAATTTTGCACATAAACTTTACAGTTACATTCTTCTTCTTAATATTCCGCGTCCAACGAGTGTTCATTGGTCAAAATCGGCTGCAAAAAAATTTTAAAGAAATTTCCGCAAAAAAACATGGGCTATAGCCTATAGATTTTTTTCATCAAAAATTTTTTTGTCACCGATTTTGACCGGGGATGGCTCATTTGAAGCGGAATAAGAACAGAAAAAGATGTGTATAGTTTTCTTTCAGATAAAATCACCAGTTGAAAAAAAATAGAGCAACGAAACTGGTAATGCAGAGCACCAGTCTAGAGGATAAGGTTTTCGGATATTTCTCTTAAACTAGTTGGAATTTTGCACATAAACTTTACAGTTACATTCTTCTTATTATTCCGCGTCCAACGAGTGTTCATTGGTCAAAATCGGCTGCAAAAACATTTTAAAGAAATTTCCGCAAAAAAACATGGGCTATAGCCTATAGATTTTTTTCATCAAAAATTTTGTTGTCACCGATTTTGACCGGGGATGGCTCATTTGAAGCGGAATAAGAACAGGAAAAGATGTGTATAGTTTTCTTTGAGATAAAATCACCAGTTGAAAAAAAATAGAGCAATGAAACTGGTAATGCAGAGCACCAGACTAGAGGATTAGTTTTTCGGATATTTCTCTTAAACTAGTTGGAATTTTGCACATAAACTTTACAGTTACATTCTTCTTATTATTCCGCGTCCAACGAGTGTTCATTGGTCAAAATCGGCTGCAAAAAATTTTGAAAGAAATTTCCGCAAAAAAACATGGGTATAGCCTATAGATTTTTTTCATCAAAAATTTTGTTGTCACCGATTTTGATCGGGGATGGCTCATTTGAAGCGGAATAAGAGTAGAAAAAGATGTGTATAGTTTTCTTTGAGATAAAATCACTAGTTGAAAAAAAATAGAGCAAAGAAACTGGTAATGCAGAGCACCAGACTAGAGGATAAGTTTTTCGGATATTTCTCTTAAACTAGTTGGAATTTTGCACATAAACTTTACAGTTACATTCTTCTTCTTAATATTCCGCGTCCAACGAGTGTTCATTGGTCAAAATCGGCTGCAAAAAAATTTTAAAGAAATTTCCGCAAAAAAACATGGGCTATAGCCTATAGATTTTTTTCATCAAAAATTTTTTTGTCACCGATTTTGACCGGGGATGGCTCATTTGAAGCGGAATAAGAACAGAAAAAGATGTGTATAGTTTTCTTTCAGATAAAATCACCAGTTGAAAAAAAATAGAGCAACGAAACTGGTAATGCAGAGCACCAGTCTAGAGGATAAGGTTTTCGGATATTTCTCTTAAACTAGTTGGAATTTTGCACATAAACTTTACAGTTACATTCTTCTTATTATTCCGCGTCCAACGAGTGTTCATTGGTCAAAATCGGCTGCAAAAACATTTTAAAGAAATTTCCGCAAAAAAACATGGGCTATAGCCTATAGATTTTTTTCATCAAAAATTTTGTTGTCACCGATTTTGATCGGGGATGGCTCATTTGAAGCGGAATAAGAGCAGAAAAAGATGTGTATAGTTATCTTTGAGATAAAATCACCAGTTGAAAAAAAAATAGAGCAAAGAAACTGGTAATGCAGAGCACCAGACTAGAGGTTAAGTTTTTCGTATATTTCTCTTAAACTAGTTGGAATTTTGCACATAAACTTTACAGTTACATTCTTCTGATTATTCCGCGTCCAACGAGTGTTCATTGGTCAAAATCGGCTGCAAAAAATTTTGAAAGAAATTTCCGCAAAAAAACATGGGCTATAGCCTATAGATTTTTTTCATCAAAAATTTTGTTGTCACCGATTTTGACCGGGGATGGCTCATTTGAAGCGGAATAAGAACAGGAAAAGATGTGTATAGTTTTCTTTGAGATAAAATCACCAGTTGAAAAAAAATAGAGCAAAGAAGCTGGTAATGCAGAGCACCAGACTAGAGGATTAGTTTTTCGGATATTTCTCTTAAACTAGTTGGAATTTTGCACATAAACTTTACAGTTACATTCTTCTGATTATTCCGCGTCCAACGAGTGTTCATTGGTCAAAATCGGCTGCAAAAAATTTTGAAAGAAATTTCCGCAAAAAAACATGGGCTATAGCCTATAGATTTTTTTCATCAAAAATTTTGTTGTCACCGATTTTGATCGGGGATGGCTCATTTGAAGCGGAATAAGAGTAGAAAAAGATGTGTATAGTTTTCTTTGAGATAAAATCACCAGTTGAAAAAAAATAGAGCAAAGAAGCTGGTAATGCAGAGCACCAGACTAGAGGATTAGTTTTTCGGATATTTCTCTTAAACTAGTTGGAATTTTGCACATAAACTTTACTGTTACATTCTTCTTATTATTCCGCGTCCAACAAGTGTTAATTGGTCAAAATCGGCTGCAAAGAATTTTTAAAGAAATTTCCGCAAAAAAACATGGGCTATAGCCTATAGATTTTTTTCATCAAAAATTTTGTTGTCACCGATTTTGACCGGGGATGGCTCATTTGAAGCGGAATAAGAACAGGAAAAGATGTGTATAGTTTTCTTTGAGATAAAATCACCAGTTGAAAAAAAATAGAGCAATGAAACTGGTAATACAGAGCACCAGACTAGAGGATTAGTTTTTCGGATATTTCTCTTAAACTAGTTGGAATTTTGCACATAAACTTTACAGTTACATTCTTCTTATTATTCCGCGTCCAACGAGTGTTCATTGGTCAAAATCGGCTGCAAAAAAATTTTGAAAGAAATTTCCGCAAAAAAACATGGGCTATAGCCTATAGATTTTTTTCATCAAAAATTTTGTTGTCACCGATTTTGATCGGGGATGGCTCATTTGAAGCGGAATAAGAGTAGAAAAAGATGTGTATAGTTATCTTTGAGATAAAATCACCAGTTGAAAAAAAAATAGAGCAAAGAAACTGGTAATGCAGAGCACCAGACTAGAGGATTAGTTTTTCGGATATTTCTCTTAAACTAGTTGGAATTTTGCACATAAACTTTACAGTTACATTCTTCTTCTTAATATTCCGCGTCCAACGAGTGTTCATTGGTCAAAATCGGCTGCAAAAAAATTTTAAAGAAATTTCCGCAAAAAAACATGGGCTATAGCCTATAGATTTTTTTCATCAAAAATTTTTTTGTCACCGATTTTGACCGGGGATGGCTCATTTGAAGCGGAATAAGAACAGAAAAAGATGTGTATAGTTATCTTTGAGATAAAATCACCAGTTGAAAAAAAAAATAGAGCAAAGAAACTGGTAATGCAGAGCACCAGACTAGAGGCTAAGTTTTTCGTATATTTCTCTTAAACTAGTTGGAATTTTGCACATAAACTTTACAGTTACATTCTTCTTATTATTCCGCGTCCAACGAGTGTTCATTGGTTAAAATCGGCTGCAAAAAATTTTTAAAGAAATTTCCGCAAAAAAACATGGGCTATAGCCTATAGATTTTTTTCATCAAAAATTTTGTTGTCACCGATTTTGACCGGGGATGGCTCATTTGAAGCGGAATAAGAACAGGAAAAGATGTGTATAGTTTTCTTTGAGATAAAATCACCAGTTGAAAAAAAATAGAGCAATGAAACTGGTAATGCAGAGCACCAGACTAGAGCATTAGTTTTTCGGATATTTCTCTTAAACTAGTTGGAATTTTGCACATAAACTTTACAGTTACATTCTTCTTATTATTCCGCGTCCAACGAGTGTTCATTGGTCAAAATCGGCTGCAAAAACATTTTAAAGAAATTTCCGCAAAAAAACATGGGCTATAGCCTATAGATTTTTTTCATCAAAAATTTTGTTGTCACCGATTTTGATCGGGGATGGCTCATTTGAAGCGGAATAAGAGCAGAAAAAGATGTGTATAGTTATCTTTGAGATAAAATCACCAGTTGAAAAAAAATAGAGCAACGAAACTGGTAATGCAGAGCACCAGTCTAGAGGATAAGGTTTTCGGATATTTCTCTTAAACTAGTTGGAATTTTGCACATAAACTTTACAGTTACATTCTTCTTATTATTCCGCGTCCAACGAGTGTTCATTGGTCAAAATCGGCTGCAAAAACATTTTAAAGAAATTTCCGCAAAAAAACATGGGCTATAGCCTATAGATTTTTTTCATCAAAAATTTTTTTGTCACCGATTTTGACCGGGGATGGCTCATTTGAAGCGGAATAAGAACAGAAAAAGATGTGTATAGTTATCTTTGAGATAAAATCACCAGTTGAAAAAAAAAATAGAGCAAAGAAACTGGTAATGCAGAGCACCAGACTAGAGGCTAAGTTTTTCGTATATTTCTCTTAAACTAGTTGGAATTTTGCACATAAACTTTACAGTTACATTCTTCTTATTATTCCGCGTCCGACGAGTGTTCATTGGTCAAAATCGGCTGCAAAAAATTTTGAAAGAAATTTCCGCAAAAAAACATGGGCTATAGCCTATAGATTTTTTTCATCAAAAATTTTGTTGTCACCGATTTTGATCGGGGATGGCTCATTTGAAGTGGAATAAGAGTAGAAAAAGATGTGTATAGTTTTCTTTGAGATAAAATCACCAGTTGAAAAAAAATAGAGCAAAGAAACTGGTAATGCAGAGCACCAGACTAGAGGATAAGTTTTTCGGATATTTCTCTTAAACTAGTTGGAATTTTGCACATAAACTTTACAGTTACATTCTTCTTCTTAATATTCCGCGTCCAACGAGTGTTCATTGGTCAAAATCGGCTGCAAAAAAATTTTAAAGAAATTTCCGCAAAAAAACATGGGCTATAGCCTATAGATTTTTTTCATCAAAAATTTTTTTGTCACCGATTTTGACCGGGGATGGCTCATTTGAAGCGGAATAAGAACAGAAAAAGATGTGTATAGTTTTCTTTCAGATAAAATCACCAGTTGAAAAAAAATAGAGCAACGAAACTGGTAATGCAGAGCACCAGTCTAGAGGATAAGGTTTTCGGATATTTCTCTTAAACTAGTTGGAATTTTGCACATAAACTTTACAGTTACATTCTTCTTATTATTCCGCGTCCAACGAGTGTTCATTGGTCAAAATCGGCTGCAAAAACATTTTAAAGAAATTTCCGCAAAAAAACATGGGCTATAGCCTATAGATTTTTTTCATCAAAAATTTTGTTGTCACCGATTTTGATCGGGGATGGCTCATTTGAAGCGGAATAAGAGCAGAAAAAGATGTGTATAGTTATCTTTGAGATAAAATCACCAGTTGAAAAAAAAATAGAGCAAAGAAACTGGTAATGCAGAGCACCAGACTAGAGGTTAAGTTTTTCGTATATTTCTCTTAAACTAGTTGGAATTTTGCACATAAACTTTACAGTTACATTCTTCTTATTATTCCGCGTCCAACGAGTGTTCATTGGTCAAAATCGGCTGCAAAAAATTTTGAAAGAAATTTCCGCAAAAAAACATGGGCTATAGCCTATAGATTTTTTTCATCAAAAATTTTTTTGTCACCGATTTTGACCGGGGATGGCTCATTTGAAGCGGAATAAGAGCAGAAAAAGATGTGTATAGTTTTCTTTGAGATAAAATCACCAGTTGAAAAAAAATAGAGCAAAGAAGCTGGTAATGCAGAGCACCAGACTAGAGGATTAGTTTTTCGGATATTTCTCTTAAACTAGTTGGAATTTTGCACATAAACTTTACAGTTACATTCTTCTTCTTAATATTCCGCGTCCAACGAGTGTTCATTGGTCAAAATCGGCTGCAAAAAAATTTTAAAGAAATTTCCGCAAAAAAACATGGGCTATAGCCTATAGATTTTTTTCATCAAAAATTTTTTTGTCACCGATTTTGACCGGGGATGGCTCATTTGAAGCGGAATAAGAACAGAAAAAGATGTGTATAGTTTTCTTTCAGATAAAATCACCAGTTGAAAAAAAATAGAGCAACGAAACTGGTAATGCAGAGCACCAGTCTAGAGGATAAGGTTTTCGGATATTTCTCTTAAACTAGTTGGAATTTTGCACATAAACTTTACAGTTACATTCTTCTTATTATTCCGCGTCCAACGAGTGTTCATTGGTCAAAATCGGCTGCAAAAACATTTTAAAGAAATTTCCGCAAAAAAACATGGGCTATAGCCTATAGATTTTTTTCATCAAAAATTTTGTTGTCACCGACTTTGATCGGGGATGGCTCATTTGAAGCGGAATAAGAGTAGAAAAAGATGTGTATAGTTTTCTTTGAGATAAAATCACCAGTTGAAAAAAAATAGAGCAAAGAAACTGGTAATGCAGAGCACCAGACTAGAGGATAAGTTTTTCGGATATTTCTCTTAAACTAGTTGGAATTTTGCACATAAACTTTACAGTTACATTCTTCTTCTTAATATTCCGCGTCCAACGAGTGTTCATTGGTCAAAATCGGCTGCAAAAAAATTTTAAAGAAATTTCCGCAAAAAAACATGGGCTATAGCCTATAGATTTTTTTCATCAAAAATTTTTTTGTCACCGATTTTGACCGGGGATGGCTCATTTGAAGCGGAATAAGACCAGGAAAAGATGTGTATAGTTTTCTTTCAGATAAAATCACCAGTTGAAAAAAAATAGAGCAACGAAACTGGTAATGCAGAGCACCAGACTAGAGGATAAGGTTTTCGGATATTTCTCTTAAACTAGTTGGAATTTTCCACATAAACTTTACAGTTACATTCTTCTTATTATTCCGCGTCCAACGAGTGTTCATTGGTCAAAATCGGCTGCAAAAAATTTTAAAGAAATTTCCGCAAAAAAACATGGGCTATAGCCTATAGATTTTTTTCATCAAAAATTTTGTTGTCACCGATTTTGATCGGGGATGGCTCATTTGAAGCGGAATAAGAGCAGAAAAAGATGTGTATAGTTATCTTTGAGATAAAATCACCAGTTGAAAAAAAAATAGAGCAAAGAAACTGGTAATGCAGAGCACCAGACTAGAGGTTAAGTTTTTCGTATATTTCTCTTAAACTAGTTGGAATTTTGCACATAAACTTTACAGTTACATTCTTCTTATTATTCCGCATCCAACGAGTGTTAATTGGTCAAAATCGGCTGCAAAAAATTTTTAAAGATATTTCCGCAAAAAAACATGGGCTATAGCCTATAGATTTTTTTCATCAAAAATTTTGTTGTCACCGATTTTGACCGGGGATGGCTCATTTGAAGCGGAATAAGAACAGAAAAAGATGTGTATAGTTATCTTTGAGATAAAATCACCAGTTGAAAAAAAAATAGAGCAAAGAAACTGGTAATGCAGAGCACCAGACTAGAGGATTAGTTTTTCGGATATTTCTCTTAAACTAGTTGGAATTTTGCACATAAACTTTACAGTTACATTCTTCTTCTTAATATTCCGCGTCCAACGAGTGTTCATTGGTCAAAATCGGCTGCAAAAAAATTTTAAAGAAATTTCCGCAAAAAAACATGGGCTATAGCCTATAGATTTTTTTCATCAAAAATTTTTTTGTCACCGATTTTGACCGGGGATGGCTCATTTGAAGCGGAATAAGACCAGGAAAAGATGTGTATAGTTTTCTTTCAGATAAAATCACCAGTTGAAAAAAAATAGAGCAACGAAACTGGTAATGCAGAGCACCAGACTAGAGGATAAGGTTTTCGGATATTTCTCTTAAACTAGTTGGAATTTTCCACATAAACTTTACAGTTACATTCTTCTTATTATTCCGCGTCCAACGAGTGTTCATTGGTCAAAATCGGCTGCAAAAAATTTTAAAGAAATTTCCGCAAAAAAACATGGGCTATAGCCTATAGATTTTTTTCATCAAAAATTTTGTTGTCACCGATTTTGACCGGGGATGGCTCATTTGAAGCGGAATAAGAACAGAAAAAGATGTGTATAGTTATCTTTGAGATAAAATCACCAGTTGAAAAAAAAATAGAGCAAAGAAACTGGTAATGCAGAGCACCAGACTAGAGGATTAGTTTTTCGGATATTTCTCTTAAACTAGTTGGAATTTTGCACATAAACTTTACAGTTACATTCTTCTTCTTAATATTCCGCGTCCAACGAGTGTTCATTGGTCAAAATCGGCTGCAAAAAAATTTTAAAGAAATTTCCGCAAAAAAACATGGGCTATAGCCTATAGATTTTTTTCATCAAAAATTTTTTTGTCACCGATTTTGACCGGGGATGGCTCATTTGAAGCGGAATAAGACCAGGAAAAGATGTGTATAGTTTTCTTTCAGATAAAATCACCAGTTGAAAAAAAATAGAGCAACGAAACTGGTAATGCAGAGCACCAGACTAGAGGATAAGGTTTTCGGATATTTCTCTTAAACTAGTTGGAATTTTCCACATAAACTTTACAGTTACATTCTTCTTATTATTCCGCGTCCAACGAGTGTTCATTGGTCAAAATCGGCTGCAAAAAATTTTAAAGAAATTTCCGCAAAAAAACATGGGCTATAGCCTATAGATTTTTTTCATCAAAAATTTTGTTGTCACCGATTTTGACCGGGGATGGCTCATTTGAAGCGGAATAAGAACAGAAAAAGATGTGTATAGTTATCTTTGAGATAAAATCACCAGTTGAAAAAAAAATAGAGCAAAGAAACTGGTAATGCAGAGCACCAGACTAGAGGATTAGTTTTTCGGATATTTCTCTTAAACTAGTTGGAATTTTGCACATAAACTTTACAGTTACATTCTTCTTCTTAATATTCCGCGTCCAACGAGTGTTCATTGGTCAAAATCGGCTGCAAAAAAATTTTAAAGAAATTTCCGCAAAAAAACATGGGCTATAGCCTATAGATTTTTTTCATCAAAAATTTTTTTGTCACCGATTTTGACCGGGGATGGCTCATTTGAAGCGGAATAAGACCAGGAAAAGATGTGTATAGTTTTCTTTCAGATAAAATCACCAGTTGAAAAAAAATAGAGCAACGAAACTGGTAATGCAGAGCACCAGACTAGAGGATAAGGTTTTCGGATATTTCTCTTAAACTAGTTGGAATTTTCCACATAAACTTTACAGTTACATTCTTCTTATTATTCCGCGTCCAACGAGTGTTCATTGGTCAAAATCGGCTGCAAAAAATTTTAAAGAAATTTCCGCAAAAAAACATGGGCTATAGCCTATAGATTTTTTTCATCAAAAATTTTGTTGTCACCGATTTTGATCGGGGATGGCTCATTTGAAGCGGAATAAGAGCAGAAAAAGATGTGTATAGTTATCTTTGAGATAAAATCACCAGTTGAAAAAAAAATAGAGCAAAGAAACTGGTAATGCAGAGCACCAGACTAGAGGTTAAGTTTTTCGTATATTTCTCTTAAACTAGTTGGAATTTTGCACATAAACTTTACAGTTACATTCTTCTTATTATTCCGCATCCAACGAGTGTTAATTGGTCAAAATCGGCTGCAAAAAATTTTTAAAGATATTTCCGCAAAAAAACATGGGCTATAGCCTATAGATTTTTTTCATCAAAAATTTTGTTGTCACCGATTTTGACCGGGGATGGCTCATTTGAAGCGGAATAAGAACAGAAAAAGATGTGTATAGTTATCTTTGAGATAAAATCACCAGTTGAAAAAAAAATAGAGCAAAGAAACTGGTAATGCAGAGCACCAGACTAGAGGATTAGTTTTTCGGATATTTCTCTTAAACTAGTTGGAATTTTGCACATAAACTTTACAGTTACATTCTTCTTCTTAATATTCCGCGTCCAACGAGTGTTCATTGGTCAAAATCGGCTGCAAAAAAATTTTAAAGAAATTTCCGCAAAAAAACATGGGCTATAGCCTATAGAATTTTTTCATCAAAAATTTTTTTGTCACCGATTTTGACCGGGGATGGCTCATTTGAAGCGGAATAAGACCAGGAAAAGATGTGTATAGTTTTCTTTCAGATAAAATCACCAGTTGAAAAAAAATAGAGCAACGAAACTGGTAATGCAGAGCACCAGACTAGAGGATAAGGTTTTCGGATATTTCTCTTAAACTAGTTGGAATTTTCCACATAAACTTTACAGTTACATTCTTCTTATTATTCCGCGTCCAACGAGTGTTCATTGGTCAAAATCGGCTGCAAAAAATTTTAAAGAAATTTCCGCAAAAAAACATGGGCTATAGCCTATAGATTTTTTTCATCAAAAATTTTGTTGTCACCGATTTTGATCGGGGATGGCTCATTTGAAGCGGAATAAGAGCAGAAAAAGATGTGTATAGTTATCTTTGAGATAAAATCACCAGTTGAAAAAAAAATAGAGCAAAGAAACTGGTAATGCAGAGCACCAGACTAGAGGTTAAGTTTTTCGTATATTTCTCTTAAACTAGTTGGAATTTTGCACATAAACTTTACAGTTACATTCTTCTTATTATTCCGCATCCAACGAGTGTTAATTGGTCAAAATCGGCTGCAAAAAATTTTTAAAGATATTTCCGCAAAAAAACATGGGCTATAGCCTATAGATTTTTTTCATCAAAAATTTTTTTGTCACCGATTTTGACCGGGGATGGCTCATTTGAAGCGGAATAAGAACAGAAAAAGATGTGTATAGTTTTCTTTCAGATAAAATCACCAGTTGAAAAAAAATAGAGCAACGAAACTGGTAATGCAGAGCACCAGTCTAGAGGATAAGGTTTTCGGATATTTCTCTTAAACTAGTTGGAATTTTGCACATAAACTTTACAGTTACATTCTTCTTATTATTCCGCGTCCAACGAGTGTTCATTGGTCAAAATCGGCTGCAAAAAATTTTGAAAGAAATTTCCGCAAAAAAACATGGGCTATACCCTATAGATTTTTTTCATCAAAAATTTTTTTGTGACCGATTTTGATCGGGGATGGCTCATTTGAAGCGGAATAAGAACAGAAAAAGATGTGTATAATTTTCTATGAGATAAACTCACCAGTTGAAAAAAAAAATAGAGCAAAGAATCTGGTAATGCAGAGCACCAGACTAGAGGATTAGTTTTTCGGATATTTCTCTTAAACTAGTTGGAATTTTGCACATAAACTTTACAGTTACATTCTTCTTATTATTCCGCGTCCAACGAGTGTTCATTGGTCAAAATCGGCTGCAAAAAATTTTTAAAGAAATTTCCGCAATAAAACATGGGCTATAGCCTATAGATTTTTTTCATCAAAAATTTTTTTTGTCACCGATTTTGATCGGGGATGGCTCATTTGAAGCGGAATACGAACAGAAAAAGATGTGTATAATTTTCTTTGAGATAAAATCACCAGTTGAAAAAAAAAATAGAGCAAAGAAACTGGTAATGCAGAGCACCAGACTAGAGGATAAGTTTTTCGGATATTTCTCTTAAACTAGTTGGAATTTTGCACATAAACTTTACAGTTACATTCTTCTTATTATTCCGCGTCCAACGAGTGTTAATTGGTCAAAATCGGCTGCAAAAAATTTTTACAGAAATTTCCGCAAAAAAACATGGGCTATAGCCTATAGATTTTTTTCATCAAAAATTTTTTTGTCACCGATTTTGATCGGGGATGGCTCATTTGAAGCGGAATAAGAGCAGAAAAAGATGTGTATAGTTTTCTTTGAGATAAAATCACCAGTTGAAAAAAAATAGAGCAAAGAAACTGGTAATGCAGAGCACCAGACTAGAGGATAAGTTTTTCGGATATTTCTCTTAAACTAGTTGGAATTTTGCACATAAACTTTACAGTTACATTCTTCTTATTATTCCGCGTCCAACGAGTGTTCATTGGTCAAAATCGGCTGCAAAAAATTTTGAAAGAAATTTCCGCAAAAAAACATGGGCTATAGCCTATAGATTTTTTTCATCAAAATTTTTTTTGTCACCGATTTTGATCGGGGATGGCTCATTTGAAGCGGAATAAGAGCAGAAAGAGATGTGTATACTTTTCTTTGAGATAAAATCACCAGTTGAAAAAAAATAGAGCAAAGAAACTGGTAATGCAGAGCACCAGACTAGAGGATAAGTTTTTCGGATATTTCTCTTAAACTAGTTGGAATTTTGCACATAAGCTTTACAGTTACATTCTTCTTATTATTCCGCGTCCAACGAGTGTTCATTGGTCAAAATCGGCTGCAAAAAATTTTGAAAGAAATTTCCGCAAAAAAACATGAGCTATAGCCTATAGCTTTTTTCATCAAAAATTTTGTTGTCACCGATTTTGACCGGGGATGGCTCATTTGAAGCGGAATAAGAACAGGAAAAGATGCGTATAGTTTTCTTTGAGATAAAATCACCAGTTGAAAAAAAATAGAGCAAAGAAACTGGTAATGCAGAGCACCAGACTAGAGGATTAGTTTTTCGGATATTTCTCTTAAACTAGTTGGAATTTTGCACATAAACTTTACAGTTACATTCTTCTTATTATTCCACGTCCAACGAGTGTTCATTGGTCAAAATCGGCTGCTAAAAATTTTGAAAGAAATTTCCGCAAAAAACATGGGCTATAGCCTAAAGATTTTTTTCATCAAAAATTTTTTTGTCACCGATTTTGATCGGGGATGGCTCATTTGAAGCGGAATAAGAGCAGAAAAAGATGTGTATAGTTTTCTTTGAGATAAAATCACCAGTTGAAAAAAAATAGAGCAAAGAAACTGGTAATGCAGAGCACCAGACTAGAGGATTAGTTTTTCCTATATTTCTCTTAAACTAGTTGGAAATTTGCACATAAACTTTACAGTTACATTCTTCTTATTATTCCGCGTCCAACGAGTGTTCATTGGTCAAAATCGGCTGCAAAATTTTTTTAAAGAAATTTCCGCAAAAAAACATGGGCTATAGCCTATAGATTTTTTTCATCAAAAATTTTTTTGTCACCGATTTTGACCGGGGATGGCTCATTTGAAGCGGAATAAGAACAGAAAAAGATGTGTATAGTTTTCTTTCAGATCAAATCACCAGTTGAAAAAAAAAAATAGAGCAAAGTAACTGGTAATGCAGAGCACTAGACTAGAGGATTAGTTTGTCGGATATTTTTCTTAAACTAGTTGAAATTTTGCACATAAACTTTACAGTTACATTCTTCTTATTATTCCGCGTCCAACGAGTGTTCATTGATCAAAATCGGCTGCAAAAAATTTTGAAAGAAATTTCCGCAAAAAAACATGGGCTATAGCCTAAAGATTTTTTTCATCAAAAATTTTGTTGTCACCGATTTTGATCGGGGATGGCTCATTTGAAGCGGAATAAGAGCAGAAAAAGATGTGTATAGTTTTCTTTGAGATAAAATCACCAGTTGAAAAAAAATAGAGCAAAGTAACTGGTAATGCAGAGCACTAGACTAGAGGATTAGTTTTTCGGATATTTTTCTTAAACTAGTTGAAATTTTGCACATAAACTTTACAGTTACATTCTTCTTATTATTCCGCGTCCAACGAGTGTTCATTGATCAAAATCGGCTGCAAAAAATTTTGAAAGAAATTTCCGCAAAAAAACATGGGCTATAGCCTAAAGATTTTTTTCATCAAAAATTTTGTTGTCACCGATTTTGATCGGGGATGGCTCATTTGAAGCGGAATAAGAGCAGAAAAAGATGTGTATAGTTTTCTTTGAGATAAAATCACCAGTTGAAAAAAAATAGAGCAATGAAACTGGTAATGCAGAGCACCAGACTAGAGGATAAGTTTTTCGGATATTTCTCTTAAACTAGTTGGAATTTTGCACATAAACTTTACAGTTACATTCTTCTTATTATTCCGCGTCCAACGAGTGTTCATTGGTCAAAATCGGCTGCAAAAAAATTTGAAAGAAATTTCCGCAAAAAAAACATGGGCTGCCTATAGATTTTTTTCATCAAAAATTTGTTTGTCACCGATTTTGATCGGGGATGGCTCATTTGAAGCGGAATAAGAACAGAAAAAGATGTGTATAGTTATCTTTGAGATAAAATCACCAGTTGAAAAAAAAATAGAGCAAAGAAACTGGTAATGCAGAGCACCAGACTAGAGGATTAGTTTTTCGGATATTTTTCTTAAACTAGTTGAAATTTTGCACATAAACTTTACAGTTACATTCTTCTTATTATTCCGCGTCCAACGAGTGTTCATTGATCAAAATCGGCTGCAAAAAATTTTGAAAGAAATTTCCGCAAAAAAACATGGGCTATAGCCTATAGATTTTTTTTCATCAAAAATTTTTTTGTCACCGATTTTGATCGGGGTTGGCTCATTTGAAGCGGAATAAGAGCAGAAAAAGATGTGTATAGTTTTTTTTGAGATAAAATCACCAGTTGAAAAAAAAATAGAGCAAAGAAACTGGTAATGCAGAGCACCAGACTAGAGGATAAGTTTTTCGGATATTTCTCTTAAACTAGTTGGAATTTTGCACATAAACCTTACAGTTACATTCTTCTTATTATTCCGAATCCAACGAGTGTTCATTGGTCAAAATCGGCTGCAAAAAATTTTGAAAGAAATTTCCGCAAAAAAACATGAGCTATAGCCTAAAAATTTTTTTCATCAAAAATTTTTTTGTCACCGATTTTGATCGGGGATGGCTTATTTGAAGCGGAATAAGAGCAGAAAAAGATGTGTATAGTTTTCTTTGAGATAAAATCACCAGTTGAAAAAAAAATAGAGCAAAGAAACTGGTAATGCAGAGCACCAGACTAGAGGATTAGTTTTTCGGATATTTCTCTTAAACTAGTTGGAATTTTGCACATAATCTTTACAGTTACATTCTTCTTATTATTCCGCGTCCAACGAGTGTTCATTGGTCAAAATCGGCTGCAAAAAATTTTGAAAGAAATTTCCGCAAAAAAACATGGGCTATAGCCTATAGATTTTTTCATCAAAAATTTTTTTTTCACCGATTTTGATCGGGGATGGCTCATTTGAAGCGGAATAAGAGCAGAAAAAGATGTGTATAGTTTTCTTTGAGATAAAATCACCAGTTGAAAAAAAAATAGAGCAAAGAAACTGGTAATGCAGAGCACCAGACTAGAGGATAAGTTTTTCGGATATTTCTCTTAAACTAGTTGGAATTTTGCACATAAACTTTACAGTTACATTCTTCTTATTATTTCGCGTCCAACGAGTGTTCATTGGTCAAAATCGGCTTCACAAAATTTTTAAAGAAATTTCCGCAAAAAAACATGGGCTATAGCCTATAGATTTTTTTCATCAAAAATTTTTTTGTCACCGATTTTGATCGGGGATGGCTAATTTGAAGCGGAATAAGAGCAGAAAAAGATGTGTATAGCTTTCTTTGAGATAAAATCACCAGTTGAAAAAAAAAATAGAGCAAAGAAACTGGTAATGCAGAGCACCAGACTAGAGGATTAGGTCTTCGGATATTTTCCTTAAACTAGTTGGAATTTTGCACATAAACTTTACAGTTACATTCTTCTTATTCTTCCGCGTCCAACGAGTGTTCATTGGTCAAAATCGGCTGCAAAAAATTTTGAAAGAAATTTCCGCAAAAAAACATGTGCTATATATAGATAATTTTCATCAAAAATTTTTTGTTACCGATTTTGATCGGGGATGGCTCATTTGAAGCGGAATAAGAGCAGAAAAAGATGTGTATAGTTTTCTTTGAGATAAAATCACCAGTTGAAAAAAAAATAGAGCAAAGAAACTGGTAATGCAGAGCACCAGACTAGAGGATTAGTTTTTCGGATATTTCTCTTAAACTAGTTGGAATTTTGCACATAAACTTTACAGTTACATTCTTCTTATTATTCCGCGTCCAACGAGTGTTCATAGGTCAAAATCGGCAGAAAAGGATTTTGAAAGAAATTTCTGCAAAAAAACATGGGCTATAGCCTATAGATTTTTTTCATCAAAAATTTTTTGTCACCGATTTTGATCGGGGATGGCTCATTTGAAGCGGAATAAGAACAGAAAAAGATGTGTATAGTTTTCTTTTAGATAAAATCACCAGTTGAAAAAAAAATAGAGCTAAGAAACTGGTAATGCAGAGCACCAGACTAGAGGATAAGTTTTTCGGATATTTCTCTTAAACTAGTTGGAATTTTGCACATAAACTTTACAGTTACATTCTTCTTATTATTCCACGACCAACGAGTGTTCATTGGTCAAAATCGCCTGCAAAAAATTTTGAAAGAAATTTCCGCAAAAAAACGTGGGCTATAGCCTATAGATCTTTTTCATCCAAAATTTTTTGTCACCGAATTTGACCGGGAATGGCTCATTTGAAACGGAATAAGAGCAAAAAAAGATGTGTATAGTTTTCTTTCAGATAAAATCACCAGTTGAAAAAAAAATAGAGCAAAGAAACTGGTAATGCAGAGCACCAGACTAGAGGATAAGTTTTTCGGATATTTCTCTTAAACTAGTTGGAATTTTGCACATAAACTTTACAGTTACATTCTTCTTATTCTTCCGCGTCCAACGAGTGTTCATTGGTCAAAATCGGCTGCAAAAAATTTTGAAAGAAATTTCCGCAAAAAAACATGGGCTATAGCCTATAGATTTTTTCATCAAAAATTTTTTTTCACCGATTTTGATCGGGGATGGCTCATTTGAAGCGGAATAAGAGCAGAAAAAGATGTGTATAGTTTTCTTTGAGATAAAATCACCAGTTGAAAAAAAAATAGAGCAAAGAAGCTGGTAATGCAGAGCACCAGACTAGAGGATAAGTTTTTCGGATATTTCTCTTAAACTAGTTGGAATTTTGCACATAAACTTTACAGTTACATTCTTCTTATTATTTCGCGTCCAACGAGTGTTCATTGGTCAAAATCGGCTGCAAAAAATTTTTAAAGAAATTTCCGCAAAAAAACATGGGCTATAGCCTATAGATTTTTTTCATCAAAAATTTTTTTGTCACCAATTTTGATCGGGGGTGGCTAATTTGAAGCGGAATAAGAGCAGAAAAAGATGTGTATAGCTTTCTTTGAGATAAAATCACCAGTTGAAAAAAAAAATAGAGCAAAGAAACTGGTAATGCAGAGCACCAGACTAGAGGATTAGTTCTTCGGATATTTTCCTTAAACTAGTTGGAATTTTGCACATAAACTTTACAGTTACATTCTTCTTATTCTTCCGCGTCCAACGAGTGTTCATTGGTCAAAATCGGCTGCAAAAAATTTTGAAAGAAATTTCCGCAAAAAAACATGTGCTATATATAGATTTTTTTCATCAAAAATTTTTTGTCACCGATTTTGATCGGGGATGGCTCATTTGAAGCGGAATAAGAGCAGAAAAAGATGTGTATAGTTTTCTTTGAGATAAAATCACCAGTTGAAAAAAAAATAGAGCAAAGAAACTGGTAATGCAGAGCACCAGACTAGAAGATAAGTTTTTCGGATATTTCTCTTAAACTAGTTGGAATTTTGCACATAAACTTTACAGTTACATTCTTCTTATTATTCCGCGTCCAACTAGTGTTCATTGGTCAAAATCGGCTGCAAAAAATTTTTAAAGAAATTTCCGCAAAAAAACATGGGCTATAGCCTATAGATTTTTTTCATCAAAAATTTTTTGTCACCGATTTTGATCGGGGATGGCTCATTTGAAGCGGAATAAGAGCAGAAAAAGATGTGTATAGTTTTCTTTGAGATAAAATCACCAGTTGAAAAAAAATAGAGCAAAGAAACTGGTAATGCAGAGCACCAGACTAGAGGATTAGTTCTTCGGATATTTTCCTTAAACTAGTTGGAATTTTGCACATAAACTTTACAGTTACATTCTTCTTATTATTCCGCGTCCAACGAGTGTTCATTGGTCAAACTCGGCTGCAAAAAATTTTTAAAATTTCCGCAAAAAAACATGGGCTATAGCCTATAGATTTTTTTCAGCAAAAATTTTTTGTCACCGATTTTGATCGGGGATGGCTCATTTGAAGCGGAATAAGAGCAGAAAAAGATGTGTATAGTTTTCTTTGAGATAAAATCACCAGTTGAAAAAAAATAGAGCAAAGAAACTGGTAACGCAGAGCACCAGACTAGAGGATAAGTTTTTCGGATATTTCTCTTAAACTAGTTGGAATTTTGCACATAAACTTTACAGTTACATTCTTCTTATTATTCCGCGTCCAACGAGTGTTCATTGGTCAAAATCGGCTGCAAAAAATTTTGAAAGAAATTTCCGCAAAAAAACATGTGCTATAGCCTATAGATTTTTTTCATCAAAAATTTTTTGTCACCGATTTTGATCGGGGATGGCTCATTTGAAGCGGAATAAGAGCAGAAAAAGATGTGTATAGTTTTCTTTGAGATAAAATCACCAGTTGAAAAAAAAAAATAGAGCTAAGAAACTGGTAATGCAGAGCACAAGACTAGAGGATTAGTTTTTCGGATATTTCTCTTAAACTAGTTGGAATTTTGCACATAAACTTTACAGTTACATTCTTCTTATTATTCCACGTCCAACGAGTGTTCATTGGTCAAAATCGGCTGCAAAAAATTTTGAAAGAAATTTCCGCAAAAAAAACTAGTTGGAATTTTGCACATAAACTTTACAGTTACATTCTTCTTATTATTCCACGTCCAACGAGTGTTCATTGGTCAAAATCGGCTGCAAAAAATTTTGAAAGAAATTTTCCGCAAAAAAACATGGGCTATAGCCTATAGATCTTTTTCATCCAAAATTTTTTGTCACCGAATTTGACCGGGAATGGCTCATTTGAAGCGGAATAAGAGCAAAAAAAGATGTGTATAGTTTTCTTTCAGATAAAATCACCAGTTGAAAAAAAAATAGAGCAAAGAAACTGGTAATGCAGAGCACCAGACTAGAGGATAAGTTTTTCGGATATTTCTCTTAAACTAGTTGTAATTTTGCACATAAACTTTACAGTTACATTCTTCTTATTATTCCGCGTCCAACGAGTGTTCATTGATCAAAATCGGCTGCAAAAAAATTTTGAAAGAAATTTCCGCAAAAAACATGGGCTATAGCCTATAGATTTTTTTCATCAAAAATTTTATTGTCACCGATTTTGATCGGGTATGGCTCATTCGAAGCGGAATAAGAGCAGAAAAAGATGTGTATAGCTTTCTTTGAGATAAAATCACCAGTTGAAAAAAAATAGAGCAAAGAAACTGGTAATGCAGAGCACCAGACTAGAGGATAAGTTTTCGGATATTTCTCTTAAACTAGTTGGAATTTTGAACATAAACTTTACAGTTACATTCTTCTTATTATTCCGCGTCCAACGAGTGTTCATTGGTCAAAATCGGCTGCAAAAATTTTTGAAAGAAATTTCCGCAAAAAAACATGGGCTATAGCCTATAGATTTTTTTCATCAAACATTTTTTTGTCACCGATTTTGATCGGGGATGGCTCATTTGAAGCGGAATAAGAGCAGAAAAAGATGTGTATAGTTTTCTTTGAGTTAAAATCACCAGTTGAAAAAAAATAGAGCAAAGAAACTGGTAATGCAGAGCACCAGACTAGAGGATAAGTTTTTCGGATATTTCTCTTAAACTAGTTGGAATTTTGCACATAAACTTTACAGTTACATTCTTCTTATTATTCCGCGTCCAAAGAGTGTTCATTGGTCAAAATCGGCTGCAAAAAACTTTGAAAGAAATTTCCGCAAAAAAACATGGGCTATAGCCTATAGATTTTTTTCATCAACAATTTTTTTGTCACCGATTTTGATCGGGGATGGCTCATTTTAAGCGGAATAAGAGCAGAAAAAGATGTGTATAGTTATCTTTGAGATAAAATCACCAGTTGAAAAAAAATAGAGCAAAGAAACTGGTAATGCAGAGCACCAGACTAGGGGATAAGTTTTTCGGATATTTCTCTTAAACTAGTTGGAATTTTGCACAAAAACTTTACAGTTACATTCTTCTTATTATTCCGCGTCCAACGAGTGTTCATTGGTCAAAATCGGCTGCAAAAAATTTTGAAAGAAATTTCCGCAAAAAAACATGGGCTATAGCCTATAGATTTTTTTCATCAAAAATTTTTTTGTCACCGATTTTGACCGGGGATGGCTCATTTGAAGCGGAATAAGAACAGAAAAAGATGTGTATAGTTTTCTTTCAGATCAAATCACCAGTTGAAAAAAAAAATAGAGCAAAGAAACTGGTAATGCAGAGCACCAGACTAGAGGAGTAGTTTTTCGGATATTTTTCTTAAACTAGTTGAAATTTTGCACATAAACTTTACAGTTACATTCTTCTTATTATTCCGCATCCAACGAGTGTTCATTGATCAAAATCGGCTGCAAAAAATTTTGAAAGAAATTTCCGCAAAAAAACATGGGCTATAGCCTATAGATTTTTTCATCAAAAATTTTTTTGTCACCGATTTTGATCGGGGATGGCTTATTTGAAGCGGAATAAGAGCAGAAAAAGATGTGTATAGTTTTCTTTGAGATAAAATCACCAGTTGAAAAAAAATAGAGCAAAGAAACTGGTAATGAAGAGCACCAGACTAGAGGATAAGTTTTTCGGATATTTCTCTTAAACTAGTTGGAATTTTGCACATAAACTTTACAGTTACATTCTTCTTATTATTCCGAATCCAACGAGTGTTCATTGGTCAAAATCGCCTGCAAAAAATTTTGAAAGAAATTTCCGCAAAAAAACGTGGGCTATAGCCTATAGATCTTTTTCATCCAAAATTTTTTGTCACCGAATTTGACCGGGAATGGCTCATTTGAAACGGAATAAGAGCAAAAAAAGATGTGTATAGTTTTCTTTCAGATAAAATCACCAGTTGAAAAAAAAATAGAGCAAAGAAGCTGGTAATGCAGAGCACCAGACTAGAGGATAAGTTTTTCGGATATTTCTCTTAAACTAGTTGGAATTTTGCACATAAACTTTACAGTTACATTCTTCTTATTCTTCCGCGTCCAACGAGTGTTCATTGGTCAAAATCGGCTGCAAAAAATTTTGAAAGAAATTTCCGCAAAAAAACATGGGCTATAGCCTATAGATTTTTTCATCAAAAATTTTTTTTCACCGATTTTGATCGGGGATGGCTCATTTGAAGCGGAATAAGAGCAGAAAAAGATGTGTATAGTTTTCTTTGAGATAAAATCACCAGTTGAAAAAAAAATAGAGCAAAGAAGCTGGTAATGCAGAGCACCAGACTAGAGGATAAGTTTTTCGGATATTTCTCTTAAACTAGTTGGAATTTTGCACATAAACTTTACAGTTACATTCTTCTTATTATTTCGCGTCCAACGAGTGTTCATTGGTCAAAATCGGCTGCAAAAAATTTTTAAAGAAATTTCCGCAAAAAAACATGGGCTATAGCCTATAGATTTTTTTCATCAAAAATTTTTTTGTCACCAATTTTGATCGGGGATGGCTAATTTGAAGCGGAATAAGAGCAGAAAAAGATGTGTATAGCTTTCTTTGAGATAAAATCACCAGTTGAAAAAAAAAATAGAGCAAAGAAACTGGTAATGCAGAGCACCAGACTAGAGGATTAGTTCTTCGGATATTTTCCTTAAACTAGTTGGAATTTTGCACATAAACTTTACAGTTACATTCTTCTTATTCTTCCGCGTCCAACGAGTGTTCATTGGTCAAAATCGGCTGCAAAAAATTTTGAAAGAAATTTCCGCAAAAAAACATGTGCTATATATAGATTTTTTTCATCAAAAATTTTTTGTCACCGATTTTGATCGGGGATGGCTCATTTGAAGCGGAATAAGAGCAGAAAAAGATGTGTATAGTTTTCTTTGAGATAAAATCACCAGTTGAAAAAAAAATAGAGCAAAGAAACTGGTAATGCAGAGCACCAGACTAGAAGATAAGTTTTTCGGATATTTCTCTTAAACTAGTTGGAATTTTGTACATAAACTTTACAGTTACATTCTTCTTATTATTCCGCGTCCAACTAGTGTTCATTGGTCAAAATCGGCTGCAAAAAATGTTTAAAGAAATTTCCGCAAAAAAACATGGGCTATAGCCTATAGATTTTTTTCATCAAAAATTTTTTGTCACCGATTTTGATCGGGGATGGCTCATTTGAAGCGGAATAAGAGCAGAAAAAGATGTGTATAGTTTTCTTTGAGATAAAATCACCAGTTGAAAAAAAATAGAGCAAAGAAACTGGTAATGCAGAGCACCAGACTAGAGGATTAGTTCTTCGGATATTTTCCTTAAACTAGTTGGAATTTTGCACATAAACTTTACAGTTACATTCTTCTTATTATTCCGCGTCCAACGAGTGTTCATTGGTCAAACTCGGCTGCAAAAAATTTTTAAAATTTCCGCAAAAAAACATGGGCTATAGCCTATAGATTTTTTTCAGCAAAAATTTTTTGTCACCGATTTTGATCGGGGATGGCTCATTTGAAGCGGAATAAGAGCAGAAAAAGATGTGTATAGTTTTCTTTGAGATAAAATCACCAGTTGAAAAAAAATAGAGCAAAGAAACTGGTAACGCAGAGCACCAGACTAGAGGATAAGTTTTTCGGATATTTCTCTTAAACTAGTTGGAATTTTGCACATAAACTTTACAGTTACATTCTTCTTATTATTCCGCGTCCAACGAGTGTTCATTGGTCAAAATCGGCTGCAAAAAATTTTGAAAGAAATTTCCGCAAAAAAACATGTGCTATAGCCTATAGATTTTTTTCATCAAAAATTTTTTGTCACCGATTTTGATCGGGGATGGCTCATTTGAAGCGGAATAAGAGCAGAAAAAGATGTGTATAGTTTTCTTTGAGATAAAATCACCAGTTGAAAAAAAAAAATAGAGCTAAGAAACTGGTAATGCAGAGCACAAGACTAGAGGATTAGTTTTTCGGATATTTCTCTTAAACTAGTTGGAATTTTGCACATAAACTTTACAGTTACATTCTTCTTATTATTCCACGTCCAACGAGTGTTCATTGGTCAAAATCGGCTGCAAAAAATTTTGAAAGAAATTTCCGCAAAAAAAACTAGTTGGAATTTTGCACATAAACTTTACAGTTACATTCTTCTTATTATTCCACGTCCAACGAGTGTTCATTGGTCAAAATCGGCTGCAAAAAATTTTGAAAGAAATTTTCCGCAAAAAAACATGGGCTATAGCCTATAGATCTTTTTCATCCAAAATTTTTTGTCACCGAATTTGACCGGGAATGGCTCATTTGAAGCGGAATAAGAGCAAAAAAAGATGTGTATAGTTTTCTTTCAGATAAAATCACCAGTTGAAAAAAAAATAGAGCAAAGAAACTGGTAATGCAGAGCACCAGACTAGAGGATAAGTTTTTCGGATATTTCTCTTAAACTAGTTGTAATTTTGCACATAAACTTTACAGTTACATTCTTCTTATTATTCCGCGTCCAACGAGTGTTCATTGATCAAAATCGGCTGCAAAAAATTTTGAAAGAAATTTCCGCAAAAAACATGGGCTATAGCCTATAGATTTTTTTCATCAAAAATTTTATTGTCACCGATTTTGATCGGGTATGGCTCATTCGAAGCGGAATAAGAGCAGAAAAAGATGTGTATAGCTTTCTTTGAGATAAAATCACCAGTTGAAAAAAAATAGAGCAAAGAAACTGGTAATGCAGAGCACCAGACTAGAGGATAAGTTTTCGGATATTTCTCTTAAACTAGTTGGAATTTTGAACATAAACTTTACAGTTACATTCTTCTTATTATTCCGCGTCCAACGAGTGTTCATTGGTCAAAATCGGCTGCAAAAATTTTTGAAAGAAATTTCCGCAAAAAAACATGGGCTATAGCCTATAGATTTTTTTCATCAAACATTTTTTTGTCACCGATTTTGATCGGGGATGGCTCATTTGAAGCGGAATAAGAGCAGAAAAAGATGTGTATAGTTTTCTTTGAGTTAAAATCACCAGTTGAAAAAAAATAGAGCAAAGAAACTGGTAATGCAGAGCACCAGACTAGAGGATAAGTTTTTCGGATATTTCTCTTAAACTAGTTGGAATTTTGCACATAAACTTTACAGTTACATTCTTCTTATTATTCCGCGTCCAAAGAGTGTTCATTGGTCAAAATCGGCTGCAAAAAACTTTGAAAGAAATTTCCGCAAAAAAACATGGGCTATAGCCTATAGATTTTTTTCATCAACAATTTTTTTGTCACCGATTTTGATCGGGGATGGCTCATTTTAAGCGGAATAAGAGCAGAAAAAGATGTGTATAGTTATCTTTGAGATAAAATCACCAGTTGAAAAAAAATAGAGCAAAGAAACTGGTAATGCAGAGCACCAGACTAGGGGATAAGTTTTTCGGATATTTCTCTTAAACTAGTTGGAATTTTGCACAAAAACTTTACAGTTACATTCTTCTTATTATTCCGCGTCCAACGAGTGTTCATTGGTCAAAATCGGCTGCAAAAAATTTTGAAAGAAATTTCCGCAAAAAAACATGGGCTATAGCCTATAGATTTTTTTCATCAAAAATTTTTTTGTCACCGATTTTGATCGGGGATGGCTTATTTGAAGCGGAATAAGAGCAGAAAAAGATGTGTATAGTTTTCTTTGAGATAAAATCACCAGTTGAAAAAAAATAGAGCAAAGAAACTGGTAATGAAGAGCACCAGACTAGAGGATAAGTTTTTCGGATATTTCTCTTAAACTAGTTGGAATTTTGCACATAAACTTTACAGTTACATTCTTCTTATTATTCCGAATCCAACGAGTGTTCATTGGTCAAAATCGGCTGCAAAAAATTTTGAAAGAAATTTCCGCAAAAAAACATGGGCTTTAGCCTATAGATTTTTTCATCAAAAATTTTTTTGGCGCCGATTTTAATCGGGGATGGCTCATTTGAAGCGGAATAAGAGCAGAAAATGATGTGTATAGTTTTCTTTGAGATAAAATCACCAGTTGAAAAAAAATAGAGCAAAGAAACTGGTAATGCAGAGCACCAGACTAGAGGATAAGTTTTTCGGATATTTCTCTTAAACTAGTTGGAATTTTGCACATAAACTTTACAGTTACATTCTTCTTATTATTCCGCGTCCAACGAGTGTTCATTGGTCAAAATCGGCTGCAAAAAATTTTGAAAGAAATTTCCGCAAAAAAACATGGGCTATAGCCTATAGATTTTTTTCATCAACAATTTTTTTGTCACCGATTTTGATCGGGGATGGCTCATTTGAAGCGGAATAAGAGCAGAAAAAGATGTGTATAGTTATCTTTGAGATAAAATCACCAGTTGAAAAAAAAAAATAGAGCAAAGAAACTGGTAATGCAGAGCACCAGACTAGAGGATAAGTTTTTCGGATATTTCTCTTAAACTAGTTGGAATTTTGCACATAAACTTTACAGTTACATTCTTCTTATTATTTCGCGTCCAACGAGTGTTCATTGGTCAAAATCGGCTGCAAAAAATTTTGAAAGAAATTTCCGCAAAAAACATGGGCTATAGCCTATAGATTTTTTTCATCAAAAATTTTTTTGTCACCGATTTTGATCGGGGATGGCTCATTCGAAGCGGAATAAGAGCAGAAAAAGATGTGTATAGCTTTCTTTGAGATAAAATCACCAGTTGAAAAAAAATAGAGCAAAGAAACTGGTAATGCAGAGCACCAGACTAGAGGATAAGTTTTCGGATATTTCTCTTAAACTAGTTGGAATTTTGCACATAAACTTTACAGTTACATTCTTCTTATTATTCCGCGTCCAACGAAAGTTCATTGGTCAAAATCGGCTGCAAAAATTTTTGAAAGAAATTTCCGCAAAAAAACATGGGCTATAGCCTATAGATTTTTTTCATCAAACATTTTTTTGTCACCGATTTTGATCGGGGATGGCTCATTTGAAGCGGAATAAGAGCAGAAAAAGATGTGTATAGTTTTCTTTGAGTTAAAATCACCAGTTGAAAAAAAATAGAGCAAAGAAACTGGTAATGCAGAGCACCAGACTAGAGGATAAGTTTTTCGGATATTTCTCTTAAACTAGTTGGAATTTTGCACATAAACTTTACAGTTACATTCTTCTTATTATTCCGCGTCCAAAGAGTGTTCATTGGTCAAAATCGGCTGCAAAAAACTTTGAAAGAAATTTCCGCAAAAAAACATGGGCTATAGCCTATAGATTTTTTTCATCAACAATTTTTTTGTCACCGATTTTGATCGGGGATGGCTCATTTTAAGCGGAATAAGAGCAGAAAAAGATGTGTATAGTTATCTTTGAGATAAAATCACCAGTTGAAAAAAAATAGAGCAAAGAAACTGGTAATGCAGAGCACCAGACTAGGGGATAAGTTTTTCGGATATTTCTCTTAAACTAGTTGGAATTTTGCACAAAAACTTTACAGTTACATTCTTCTTATTATTCCGCGTCCAACGAGTGTTCATTGGTCAAAATCGGCTGCAAAAAATTTTGAAAGAAATTTCCGCAAAAAAACATGGGCTATAGCCTATAGATTTTTTTCATCAAAAATTTTTTTGTCACCGATTTTGACCGGGGATGGCTCATTTGAAGCGGAATAAGAACAGAAAAAGATGTGTATAGTTTTCTTTCAGATCAAATCACCAGTTGAAAAAAAAAATAGAGCAAAGAAACTGGTAATGCAGAGCACCAGACTAGAGGAGTAGTTTTTCGGATATTTTTCTTAAACTAGTTGAAATTTTGCACATAAACTTTACAGTTACATTCTTCTTATTATTCCGCATCCAACGAGTGTTCATTGATCAAAATCGGCTGCAAAAAATTTTGAAAGAAATTTCCGCAAAAAAACATGGGCTATAGCCTATAGATTTTTTCATCAAAAATTTTTTTGTCACCGATTTTGATCGGGGATGGCTTATTTGAAGCGGAATAAGAGCAGAAAAAGATGTGTATAGTTTTCTTTGAGATAAAATCACCAGTTGAAAAAAAATAGAGCAAAGAAACTGGTAATGAAGAGCACCAGACTAGAGGATAAGTTTTTCGGATATTTCTCTTAAACTAGTTGGAATTTTGCACATAAACTTTACAGTTACATTCTTCTTATTATTCCGAATCCAACGAGTGTTCATTGGTCAAAATCGCCTGCAAAAAATTTTGAAAGAAATTTCCGCAAAAAAACGTGGGCTATAGCCTATAGATCTTTTTCATCCAAAATTTTTTGTCACCGAATTTGACCGGGAATGGCTCATTTGAAACGGAATAAGAGCAAAAAAAGATGTGTATAGTTTTCTTTCAGATAAAATCACCAGTTGAAAAAAAAATAGAGCAAAGAAGCTGGTAATGCAGAGCACCAGACTAGAGGATAAGTTTTTCGGATATTTCTCTTAAACTAGTTGGAATTTTGCACATAAACTTTACAGTTACATTCTTCTTATTCTTCCGCGTCCAACGAGTGTTCATTGGTCAAAATCGGCTGCAAAAAATTTTGAAAGAAATTTCCGCAAAAAAACATGGGCTATAGCCTATAGATTTTTTCATCAAAAATTTTTTTTCACCGATTTTGATCGGGGATGGCTCATTTGAAGCGGAATAAGAGCAGAAAAAGATGTGTATAGTTTTCTTTGAGATAAAATCACCAGTTGAAAAAAAAATAGAGCAAAGAAGCTGGTAATGCAGAGCACCAGACTAGAGGATAAGTTTTTCGGATATTTCTCTTAAACTAGTTGGAATTTTGCACATAAACTTTACAGTTACATTCTTCTTATTATTTCGCGTCCAACGAGTGTTCATTGGTCAAAATCGGCTGCAAAAAATTTTTAAAGAAATTTCCGCAAAAAAACATGGGCTATAGCCTATAGATTTTTTTCATCAAAAATTTTTTTGTCACCAATTTTGATCGGGGATGGCTAATTTGAAGCGGAATAAGAGCAGAAAAAGATGTGTATAGCTTTCTTTGAGATAAAATCACCAGTTGAAAAAAAAAATAGAGCAAAGAAACTGGTAATGCAGAGCACCAGACTAGAGGATTAGTTCTTCGGATATTTTCCTTAAACTAGTTGGAATTTTGCACATAAACTTTACAGTTACATTCTTCTTATTCTTCCGCGTCCAACGAGTGTTCATTGGTCAAAATCGGCTGCAAAAAATTTTGAAAGAAATTTCCGCAAAAAAACATGTGCTATATATAGATTTTTTTCATCAAAAATTTTTTGTCACCGATTTTGATCGGGGATGGCTCATTTGAAGCGGAATAAGAGCAGAAAAAGATGTGTATAGTTTTCTTTGAGATAAAATCACCAGTTGAAAAAAAAATAGAGCAAAGAAACTGGTAATGCAGAGCACCAGACTAGAAGATAAGTTTTTCGGATATTTCTCTTAAACTAGTTGGAATTTTGTACATAAACTTTACAGTTACATTCTTCTTATTATTCCGCGTCCAACTAGTGTTCATTGGTCAAAATCGGCTGCAAAAAATGTTTAAAGAAATTTCCGCAAAAAAACATGGGCTATAGCCTATAGATTTTTTTCATCAAAAATTTTTTGTCACCGATTTTGATCGGGGATGGCTCATTTGAAGCGGAATAAGAGCAGAAAAAGATGTGTATAGTTTTCTTTGAGATAAAATCACCAGTTGAAAAAAAATAGAGCAAAGAAACTGGTAATGCAGAGCACCAGACTAGAGGATTAGTTCTTCGGATATTTTCCTTAAACTAGTTGGAATTTTGCACATAAACTTTACAGTTACATTCTTCTTATTATTCCGCGTCCAACGAGTGTTCATTGGTCAAACTCGGCTGCAAAAAATTTTTAAAATTTCCGCAAAAAAACATGGGCTATAGCCTATAGATTTTTTTCAGCAAAAATTTTTTGTCACCGATTTTGATCGGGGATGGCTCATTTGAAGCGGAATAAGAGCAGAAAAAGATGTGTATAGTTTTCTTTGAGATAAAATCACCAGTTGAAAAAAAATAGAGCAAAGAAACTGGTAACGCAGAGCACCAGACTAGAGGATAAGTTTTTCGGATATTTCTCTTAAACTAGTTGGAATTTTGCACATAAACTTTACAGTTACATTCTTCTTATTATTCCGCGTCCAACGAGTGTTCATTGGTCAAAATCGGCTGCAAAAAATTTTGAAAGAAATTTCCGCAAAAAAACATGTGCTATAGCCTATAGATTTTTTTCATCAAAAATTTTTTGTCACCGATTTTGATCGGGGATGGCTCATTTGAAGCGGAATAAGAGCAGAAAAAGATGTGTATAGTTTTCTTTGAGATAAAATCACCAGTTGAAAAAAAAAAATAGAGCTAAGAAACTGGTAATGCAGAGCACAAGACTAGAGGATTAGTTTTTCGGATATTTCTCTTAAACTAGTTGGAATTTTGCACATAAACTTTACAGTTACATTCTTCTTATTATTCCACGTCCAACGAGTGTTCATTGGTCAAAATCGGCTGCAAAAAATTTTGAAAGAAATTTCCGCAAAAAAAACTAGTTGGAATTTTGCACATAAACTTTACAGTTACATTCTTCTTATTATTCCACGTCCAACGAGTGTTCATTGGTCAAAATCGGCTGCAAAAAATTTTGAAAGAAATTTTCCGCAAAAAAACATGGGCTATAGCCTATAGATCTTTTTCATCCAAAATTTTTTGTCACCGAATTTGACCGGGAATGGCTCATTTGAAGCGGAATAAGAGCAAAAAAAGATGTGTATAGTTTTCTTTCAGATAAAATCACCAGTTGAAAAAAAAATAGAGCAAAGAAACTGGTAATGCAGAGCACCAGACTAGAGGATAAGTTTTTCGGATATTTCTCTTAAACTAGTTGTAATTTTGCACATAAACTTTACAGTTACATTCTTCTTATTATTCCGCGTCCAACGAGTGTTCATTGATCAAAATCGGCTGCAAAAAATTTTGAAAGAAATTTCCGCAAAAAACATGGGCTATAGCCTATAGATTTTTTTCATCAAAAATTTTATTGTCACCGATTTTGATCGGGTATGGCTCATTCGAAGCGGAATAAGAGCAGAAAAAGATGTGTATAGCTTTCTTTGAGATAAAATCACCAGTTGAAAAAAAATAGAGCAAAGAAACTGGTAATGCAGAGCACCAGACTAGAGGATAAGTTTTCGGATATTTCTCTTAAACTAGTTGGAATTTTGAACATAAACTTTACAGTTACATTCTTCTTATTATTCCGCGTCCAACGAGTGTTCATTGGTCAAAATCGGCTGCTAAAATTTTTGAAAGAAATTTCCGCAAAAAAACATGGGCTATAGCCTATAGATTTTTTTCATCAAACATTTTTTTGTCACCGATTTTGATCGGGGATGGCTCATTTGAAGCGGAATAAGAGCAGAAAAAGATGTGTATAGTTTTCTTTGAGTTAAAATCACCAGTTGAAAAAAAATAGAGCAAAGAAACTGGTAATGCAGAGCACCAGACTAGAGGATAAGTTTTTCGGATATTTCTCTTAAACTAGTTGGAATTTTGCACATAAACTTTACAGTTACATTCTTCTTATTATTCCGCGTCCAAAGAGTGTTCATTGGTCAAAATCGGCTGCAAAAAACTTTGAAAGAAATTTCCGCAAAAAAACATGGGCTATAGCCTATAGATTTTTTTCATCAACAATTTTTTTGTCACCGATTTTGATCGGGGATGGCTCATTTTAAGCGGAATAAGAGCAGAAAAAGATGTGTATAGTTATCTTTGAGATAAAATCACCAGTTGAAAAAAAATAGAGCAAAGAAACTGGTAATGCAGAGCACCAGACTAGGGGATAAGTTTTTCGGATATTTCTCTTAAACTAGTTGGAATTTTGCACAAAAACTTTACAGTTACATTCTTCTTATTATTCCGCGTCCAACGAGTGTTCATTGGTCAAAATCGGCTGCAAAAAATTTTGAAAGAAATTTCCGCAAAAAAACATGGGCTATAGCCTATAGATTTTTTTCATCAAAAATTTTTTTGTCACCGATTTTGATCGGGGATGGCTTATTTGAAGCGGAATAAGAGCAGAAAAAGATGTGTATAGTTTTCTTTGAGATAAAATCACCAGTTGAAAAAAAATAGAGCAAAGAAACTGGTAATGAAGAGCACCAGACTAGAGGATAAGTTTTTCGGATATTTCTCTTAAACTAGTTGGAATTTTGCACATAAACTTTACAGTTACATTCTTCTTATTATTCCGAATCCAACGAGTGTTCATTGGTCAAAATCGGCTGCAAAAAATTTTGAAAGAAATTTCCGCAAAAAAACATGGGCTTTAGCCTATAGATTTTTTCATCAAAAATTTTTTTGGCGCCGATTTTAATCGGGGATGGCTCATTTGAAGCGGAATAAGAGCAGAAAATGATGTGTATAGTTTTCTTTGAGATAAAATCACCAGTTGAAAAAAAATAGAGCAAAGAAACTGGTAATGCAGAGCACCAGACTAGAGGATAAGTTTTTCGGATATTTCTCTTAAACTAGTTGGAATTTTGCACATAAACTTTACAGTTACATTCTTCTTATTATTCCGCGTCCAACGAGTGTTCATTGGTCAAAATCGGCTGCAAAAAATTTTGAAAGAAATTTCCGCAAAAAAACATGGGCTATAGCCTATAGATTTTTTTCATCAACAATTTTTTTGTCACCGATTTTGATCGGGGATGGCTCATTTGAAGCGGAATAAGAGCAGAAAAAGATGTGTATAGTTATCTTTGAGATAAAATCACCAGTTGAAAAAAAAAAATAGAGCAAAGAAACTGGTAATGCAGAGCACCAGACTAGAGGATAAGTTTTTCGGATATTTCTCTTAAACTAGTTGGAATTTTGCACATAAACTTTACAGTTACATTCTTCTTATTATTTCGCGTCCAACGAGTGTTCATTGGTCAAAATCGGCTGCAAAAAATTTTGAAAGAAATTTCCGCAAAAAACATGGGCTATAGCCTATAGATTTTTTTCATCAAAAATTTTTTTGTCACCGATTTTGATCGGGGATGGCTCATTCGAAGCGGAATAAGAGCAGAAAAAGATGTGTATAGCTTTCTTTGAGATAAAATCACCAGTTGAAAAAAAATAGAGCAAAGAAACTGGTAATGCAGAGCACCAGACTAGAGGATAAGTTTTCGGATATTTCTCTTAAACTAGTTGGAATTTTGCACATAAACTTTACAGTTACATTCTTCTTATTATTCCGCGTCCAACGAAAGTTCATTGGTCAAAATCGGCTGCAAAAATTTTTGAAAGAAATTTCCGCAAAAAAACATGGGCTATAGCCTATAGATTTTTTTCATCAAACATTTTTTTGTCACCGATTTTGATCGGGGATGGCTCATTTGAAGCGGAATAAGAGCAGAAAAAGATGTGTATAGTTTTCTTTGAGTTAAAATCACCAGTTGAAAAAAAAATAGAGCAAAGAAACTGGTAATGCAGAGCACCAGACTAGAGGATAAGTTTTTCGGATATTTCTCTTAAACTAGTTGGAATTTTGCACATAAACTTTACAGTTACATTCTTCTTATTATTCCGCGTCCAACGAGTGTTCATTGGTCAAAATCGGCTGCAAAAAATTTTGAAAGAAATTTCCGCAAAAAAACATGGGCTATAGCCTATAGATTTTTTTCATCAACAATTTTTTTGTCACCGATTTTGATCGGGGATGGCTCATTTGAAGCGGAATAAGAGCAGAAAAAGATGTGTATAGTTATCTTTCAGATCAAATCACCAGTTGAAAAAAAAAATAGAGCAAAGAAACTGGTAATGCAGAGCACCAGACTAGAGGATTAGTTTTTCGGATATTTTTCTTAAACTAGTTGAAATTTTGCACATAAACTTTACAGTTACATTCTTCTTATTATTCCGCGTCCAACGAGTGTTCATTGGTCAAAATCGGCTGCAAAAAATTTTGAAAGAAATTTCCGCAAAAAAACATGGGCTATAGCCTATAGATTTTATCATCAAAAATTTTTTTGGCACCGATTTTGATCGGGGATGGCTCATTTGAAGCGGAATAAGAGCAGAAAAAGATGTGTATAGTTTTCTTTGAGATAAAATCACCAGTTGAAAAAAAATAGAGCAAAGAAACTGGTAATGCAGAGCACCAGACTAGAGGATAAGTTTTTCGGATATTTCTCTTAAACTAGTTGGAATTTTGCACATAAACTTTACAGTTACATTCTTCTTATTATTCCGCGTCCAACGAGTGTTCATTGGTCAAAATCGGCTGCAAAAAATTTTGAAAGAAATTTCCGCAAAAACATGGGCTATAGCCTATAGATTTTTTCATCAAAAATTTTTTTGTCACCGATTTTGATCGGGGATGGCTCATTTGAAGCGGAATAAGAACAGGAAAAGATGCGTATAGTTTTCTTTCAGATAAAATCACCAGTTGAAAAAAAAAATAGAGCAAAGAAACTGGTAATGCAGAGCACCAGACTAGAGGATAAGTTTTTCGGATATTTCTCTTCAACTAGTTGGAATTTTGCACATAAACTTTACAGTTACATTCTTCTTATTATTCCGCGTCCAACGAGTTTTCATTGGTCAAAATCGGCTGCAAAAAATTTTGAAAGAAATTTCCGCAAAAAACATGGGCTATAGCCTATAGATTTTTTCATCAAAAATTTTTTTGTCACCGATTTTGATCGGGGATGGCTCATTTGAAGCGGAATAAGAACAGAAAAAGATGTGTATAGTTTTCTTTGAGATAAAATCACCAGTTGAAAAAAAATAGAGCAAAGAAACTGGTAATGCAGAGCACCAGACTAGAGGAAAAGTTTTTCGGATATTTCTCTTAAACTAGTTGGAATTTTGCACATAAACTTTACAGTTACATTCTTCTTATTATTCCGCGTCCAACGAGTGTTCATTGGTCAAAATCGGCTGCAAAAAATTTTTAAAGAAATTTCCGCAAAAAAACATGGGCTATAGCCTATAGATTTTTTTCATCAAAAATTTTTTTGTCACCGATTTTGACCGGGGATGGCTCATTTGAAGCGGAATAAGAACAGAAAAAGATGTGTATAGTTTTCTTTCAGATCAAATCACCAGTTGAAAAAAAAAATAGAGCAAAGAAACTGGTAATGCAGAGCACCAGACTAGAGGATTAGTTTTTCGGATATTTTTCTTAAACCAGTTGAAATTTTGCACATAAACTTTACAGTTACATTCTTCTTATTATTCCGCATCCAACGAGTGTTCATTGATCAAAATCGGCTGCAAAAAATTTTGAAAGAAATTTCCGCAAAAAAACATGGGCTATAGCCTATAGATTTTTTCATCAAAAATTTTTTTGTCACCGATTTTGATCGGGGATGGCTTATTTGAAGCGGAATAAGAGCAGAAAAAGATGTGTATAGTTTTCTTTGAGATAAAATCACCAGTTGAAAAAAAAATAGAGCAAAGAAACTGGTAATGAAGAGCACCAGACTAGAGGATAAGTTTTTCGGATATTTCTCTTAAACTAGTTGGAATTTTGCACATAAACTTTACAGTTACATTCTTCTTATTATTCCGAATCCAACGAGTGTTCATTGGTCAAAATCGGCTGCAAAAAATTTTGAAAGAAATTTCCGCAAAAAAACATGGGCTTTAGCCTATAGATTTTTTCATCAAAAATTTTTTTGGCACCGATTTTAATCGGGGATGGCTCATTTGAAGCGCAATAAGAGCAGAAAATGATGTGTATAGTTTTCTTTGAGATAAAATCACCAGTTGAAAAAAAATAGAGCAAAGAAACTGGTAATGCAGAGCACCAGACTAGAGGATAAGTTTTTCGGATATTTCTCTTAAACTAGTTGGAATTTTGCACATAAACTTTACAGTTACATTCTTCTTATTATTCCGCGTCCAACGAGTGTTCATTGGTCAAAATCGGCTGCAAAAAATTTTGAAAGAAATTTCCGCAAAAAAACATGGGCTATAGCCTATAGATTTTTTTCATCAACAATTTTTTTGTCACCGATTTTGATCGGGGATGGCTCATTTGAAGCGGAATAAGAGCAGAAAAAGACGTGTATAGTTATCTTTGAGATAAAATCACCAGTTGAAAAAAAAATAGAGCAAAGAAACTGGTAATGCAGAGCACCAGACTAGAGGATAAGTTTTTCGGATATTTCTCTTAAACTAGTTGGAATTTTGCACATAAACTTTACAGTTACATTCTTCTTATTATTCCGCGTCCAACGAGTGTTCATTGGTCAAAATCGGCTGCAAAAAATTTTGAAAGAAATTTCCGCAAAAAACATGGGCTATAGCCTATAGATTTTTTTCATCAAAAATTTTTTTGTCACCGATTTTGATCGGGGATGGCTCATTCGAAGCGGAATAAGAGCAGAAAAAGATGTGTATAGCTTTCTTTGAGATAAAATCACCAGTTGAAAAAAAATAGAGCACAGAAACTGGTAATGCAGAGCACCAGACTAGAGGATAAGTTTTCGGATATTTCTCTTAAACTAGTTGGAATTTTGCACATAAACTTTCCAGTTACATTCTTCTTATTATTCCGCGTCCAACGAAAGTTCATTGGTCAAAATCGGCTGCAAAAATTTTTGAAAGAAATTTCCGCAAAAAAACATGGGCTATAGCCTATAGATTTTTTTCATCAAACATTTTTTTGTCACCGATTTTGATCGGGGATGGCTCATTTGAAGCGGAATAAGAGCAGAAAAAGATGTGTATAGTTTTCTTTGAGTTAAAATCACCAGTTGAAAAAAAATAGAGCAAAGTAACTGGTAATGCAGAGCACCAGACTAGAGGATAAGTTTTTCGGATATTTCTCTTAAACTAGTTGGAATTTTGCACATAAACTTTACAGTTACATTCTTCTTATTATTCCGCGTCCAACGAGTGTTCATTGGTCAAAATCGGCTGCAAAAAATTTTGAAAGAAATTTCCGCAAAAAAACATGGGCTATAGCCTATAGATTTTTTTCATCAACAATTTTTTTGTCACCGATTTTGATCGGGGATGGCTCATTTGAATTGGAATAAGAGCAGAAAAAGATGTGTATAGTTATCTTTCAGATCAAATCACCAGTTGAAAAAAAAAATAGAGCAAAGAAACTGGTAATGCAGAGCACCAGACTAGAGGATTAGTTTTTCGGATATTTTTCTTAAACTAGTTGAAATTTTGCACATAAACTTTACAGTTACATTCTTCTTATTATTCCGCGTCCAACGAGTGTTCATTGGTCAAAATCGGCTGCAAAAAATTTTGAAAGAAATTTCCGGAAAAAAACATGGGCTATAGCCTATAGATTTTATCATCAAAAATTTTTTTGGCACCGATTTTGATCGGGGATGGCTCATTTGAAGCGGAATAAGAGCAGAAAAAGATGTGTATAGTTTTCTTTGAGATAAAATCACCAGTTGAAAAAAAATAGAGCAAAGAAACTGGTAATGCAGAGCACCAGACTAGAGGATAAGTTTTTCGGATATTTCTCTTAAACTAGTTGGAATTTTGCACATAAACTTTACAGTTACATTCTTCTTATTATTCCGCGTCCAACGAGTGTTCATTGGTCAAAATCGGCTGCAAAAAATTTTGAAAGAAATTTCCGCAAAAAACATGGGCTATAGCCTATAGATTTTTTCATCAAAAATTTTTTTGTCACCGATTTTGATCGGGGATGGCTCATTTGAAGCGGAATAAGAACAGGAAAAGATGCGTATAGTTTTCTTTCAGATAAAATCACCAGTTGAAAAAAAAATAGAGCAAAGAAACTGGTAATGCAGAGCACCAGACTAGAGGATAAGTTTTTCGGATATTTCTCTTAAACTAGTTGGAATTTTGCATATAAACTTTACAGTTACATTCTTCTTATTATTCCGCGTCCAACGAGTTTTCATTGGTCAAAATCGGCTGCAAAAAATTTTGAAAGAAATTTCCGCAAAAAACATGGGCTATAGCCTATAGATTTTTTCATCAAAAATTTTTTTGTCACCGATTTTGATCGGGGATGGCTCATTTGAAGCGGAATAAGAACAGGAAAAGATGCGTATAGTTTTCTTTCAGATAAAATCACCAGTTGAAAAAAAAAATAGAGCAAAGAAACTGGTAATGCAGAGCACCAGACTAGAGGAAAAGTTTTTCGGATATTTCTCTTAAACTAGTTGGAATTTTGCACATAAACTTTACAGTTACATTCTTCTTATTATTCCGCGTCCAACGAGTGTTCATTGGTCAAAATCGGCTGCAAAAAATTTTGAAAGAAATTTCCGCAAAAAAACATGGGCTATAGCCTATAGATTTTTTTCATCAAAAATTTTTTTGTCACCGATTTTGATCGGGTATGGCTGATTCGAAGCGGAACAAGAGCAGAAAAAGATGTGTATAGGTTTCTTTGAGATAAAATCACCAGTTGAAAAAAAATAGAGCAAAGAAACTGGTAATGCAGAGCACCAGACTAGAGGATAAGTTTTCGGATATTTCTCTTAAACTAGTTGGAATTTTGCACATAAACTTTACAGTTACATTCTTCTTATTATTCCGCGTCCAACGAGTGTTCATTGGTCAAAATCGGCTGCAAAAATTTTTGAAAGAAATTTCCGCAAAAAAACATGGGCTATAGCCTATAGATTTTTTTCATCAAAAATTTTTTTGTCACCGATTTTGATCGGGGATGGCTCATTTGAAGCGGAATAAGAGCAGAAAAAGATGTGTATAGTTTTCTTTGAGATAAAATCACCAGTTGAAAAAAAATAGAGCAAAGAAACTGGTAATGCAGAGCACCAGACTAGAGGATAAGTTTTTCGGATATTTCTCTTAAACTAGTTGGAATTTTGCACATAAACTTTACAGTTACATTCTTCTTATTATTCCGCGTCCAACGAGTGTTCATTGGTCAAAATCGGCTGCAAAAAATTTTGAAAGAAATTTCCGCAAAAAACATGGGCTATAGCCTATAGATTTTTTCATTAAAAATTTTTTTGTCACCGATTTTGATCGGGGATGGCTCATTTGAAGCGGAATAAGAACAGGAAAAGATGCGTATAGTTTTCTTTCAGATAAAATCACCAGTTGAAAAAAAAAATAGAGCAAAGAAACTGGTAATGCAGAGCACCAGACTAGAGGATAAGTTTTTCGGATATTTCTCTTAAACTAGTTGGAATTTTGCACATAAACTTTACAGTTACATTCTTCTTATTATTCCGCGTCCAACGAGTGTTCATTGGTCAAAATCGGCTGCAAAAAATTTTGAAAGAAATTTCCGCAAAAAAACATGGGCTTTAGCCTATAGATTTTTTTCATCAAAAATTTTTTTGTCACCGATTTTGATCGGGTATGGCTGATTCGAAGCGGAATAAGAGCAGAAAAAGATGTGTATAGTTTTCTTTGAGATAAAATCACCAGTTGAAAAAAAATAGAGCAAAGAAACTGGTAATGCAGAGCACCAGACTAGAGGATAAGTTTTCGGATATTTCTCTTAAACTAGTTGGAATTTTGCACATAAACTTTACAGTTACATTCTTCTTATTATTCCGCGTCCAACGAGTGTTCATTGGTCAAAATCGGCTGCAAAAATTTTTGAAAGAAATTTCCGCAAAAAAACATGGGCTATAGCCTATAGATTTTTTTCATCAAAAATTTTTTTGTCACCGATTTTGATCGGGGATGGCTCATTTGAAGCGGAATAAGAGCAGAAAAAGATGTGTATAGTTTTCTTTGAGATAAAATCACCAGTTGAAAAAAAAATAGAGCAAAGAATCTGGTAATGCAGAGCACCAGACTAGAGGAAAAGTTTTTCGGATATTTCTCTTAAACTAGTTGGAATTTTGCACATAAACTTTACAGTTACATTCTTCTTATTATTCCGCGTCCAACGAGTGTTCATTGGTCAAAATCGGCTGCAAAAAATTTTGAAAGAAATTTCCGCAAAAATACATGGGCTATAGCCTATAGATTTTTTTCATCAAAAATTTTTTTGTCACCGATTTTGATCGGGGATGGCTCATTTGAAGCGGAATAAGAGCAGAAAAAGATGTGTATAGTTTTCTTTGAGATAAAATCACCAGTTGAAAAAAAAATAGAGCAAAGAAACTGGTAATGCAGAGCACCAGACTAGAGGAAAAGTTTTTCGGATATTTCTCTTAAACTAGTTGGAATTTTGCACATAAACTTTACAATTACATTCTTCTTATTATTCCGCGTCCAACGAGTGTACATTGGTCAAAATCGGCTGCAAAAATTTTTGAAAGAAATTTCCGCAAAAAAACATGGGCTATAGCCTATAGATTTTTTTCATCAAACATTTTTTTGTCACCGATTTTGATCGGGGATGGCTCATTTGAAGCGGAATAAGAGCAGAAAAAGATGTGTATAGTTATCTTTGAGTTAAAATCACCAGTTGAAAAAAAATAGAGCAAAGAAACTGGTAATGCAGAGCACCAGACTAGAGGATAAGTTTTTCGGATATTTCTCTTAAACTAGTTGGAATTTTGCACATAAACTTTACAGTTACATTCTTCTTATTATTCCGCGTCCAACGAGTGTTCATTGGTCAAAATCGGCTGCAAAAAATTTTGAAAGAAATTTCCGCAAAAAAACATGGGCTATAGCCTATAGATTTTTTTCATCAAAAATTTTGTTGTCACCGATTTTGACCGGGGATGGCTCATTTGAAGCGGAATAAGAACAGAAAAAGATGTGTATAGTTTTCTTTCAGATCAAATCACCAGTTGAAAAAAAAAAATAGAGCAAAGAAACTGGTAATGCAGAGCACCAGACTAGAGGATTAGTTTTTCGGATATTTTTCTTAAACTAGTTGAAATTTTGCACATAAACTTTACAGTTACATTCTTCTTATTATTCCGCATCCAACGAGTGTTCATTGATCAAAATCGGCTGCAAAAAATTTTGAAAGAAATTTCCGCAAAAAAACATGGGCTATAGCCTATAGATTTTTTCATCAAAAATTTTTTTGTCACCGATTTTGATCGGGGATGGCTCATTTGAAGCGGAATAAGAGCAGAAAAAGATGTGTATAGTTTTCTTTGAGATAAAATCACCAGTTGAAAAAAAATAGAGCAAAGAAACTGGTAATGCAGAGCACCAGACTAGAGGATAAGTTTTTCGGATATTTCTCTTAAACTAGTTGGAATTTTGCACATAAACTTTACAGTTACATTCTTCTTATTATTCCGAATCCAACGAGTGTTCATTAGTCAAAATCGGCTGCAAAAAATTTTGAAAGAAATTTCCGCAAAAAAACATGGGCTTTAGCCTATAGATTTTTTCATCAAAAATTTTTTTGGCACCGATTTTAATCGGGGATGGCTCATTTGAAGCGGAATAAGAGCAGAAAATGATGTGTATAGTTTTCTTTGAGATAAAATCACCAGTTGAAAAAAAATAGAGCAAAGAAACTGGTAATGCAGAGCACCAGACTAGAGGATAAGTTTTTCGGATATTTCTCTTAAACTAGTTGGAATTTTGCACATAAACTTTACAGTTACATTCTTCTTATTATTCCGCGTCCAACGAGTGTTCATTGGTCAAAATCGGCTGCAAAAAACTTTGAAAGAAATTTCCGCAAAAAAACATGGGCTATAGCCTATAGATTTTTTTCATCAACAATTTTTTTGTCACCGATTTTGATCGGGGATGGCTCATTTTAAGCGGAATAAGAGCAGAAAAAGATGTGTATAGTTATCTTTGAGATAAAATCACCAGTTGAAAAAAATAGAGCAAAGAAACTGGTAATGCAGAGCACCAGACTAGAGGATAACTTTTTCGGATATTTCTCTTAAACTAGTTGGAATTTTGCACAAAAACTTTACAGTTACATTCTTCATATTATTCCGCATCCAACGAGTGTTCATTGATCAAAATCGGCTGCAAAAAATTTTGAAAGAAATTTCCGCAAAAAAACATGGGCTATAGCCTATAGATTTTTTCATCAAAAATTTTTTTGTCACCGATTTTGATCGGGGATGGCTCATTTGAAGCGGAATAAGAGCAGAAAAAGATGTGTATAGTTTTCTTTGAGATAAAATCACCAGTTGAAAAAAAAATAGAGCAAAGAAACTGGTAATGAAGAGCACCAGACTAGAGGATAAGTTTTTCGGATATTTCTCTTAAACTAGTTGGAATTTTGCACATAAACTTTACAGTTACATTCTTCTTATTATTCCGAATCCAACGAGTGTTCATTGGTCAAAATCGGCTGCAAAAATTTTTGAAAGAAATTTCCGCAAAAAAACATGGGCTATAGCCTATAGATTTTTTTCATCAAAAATTTTTTTGTCACCGATTTTGATCGGGGATGGCTCATTTGAAGCGGAATAAGAGCAGAAAAAGATGTGTATAGTTTTCTTTGAGATAAAATCACCAGTTGAAAAAAAATAGAGCAAAGAAACTGGTAATGCAGAGCACCAGACTAGAGGATAAGTTTTTCGGATATTTCTCTTAAACTAGTTGGAATTTTGCACATAAACTTTACAGTTACATTCTTCTTATTATTCCGCGTCCAACGAGTGTTCATTGGTCAAAATCGGCTGCAAAAAATTTTGAAAGAAATTTCCGCAAAAAACATGGGCTATAGCCTATAGATTTTTTCATTAAAAATTTTTTTGTCACCGATTTTGATCGGGGATGGCTCATTTGAAGCGGAATAAGAACAGGAAAAGATGCGTATAGTTTTCTTTCAGATAAAATCACCAGTTGAAAAAAAAAATAGAGCAAAGAAACTGGTAATGCAGAGCACCAGACTAGAGGATAAGTTTTTCGGATATTTCTCTTAAACTAGTTGGAATTTTGCACATAAACTTTACAGTTACATTCTTCTTATTATTCCGCGTCCAACGAGTGTTCATTGGTCAAAATCGGCTGCAAAAAATTTTGAAAGAAATTTCCGCAAAAAAACATGGGCTTTAGCCTATAGATTTTTTTCATCAAAAATTTTTTTGTCACCGATTTTGATCGGGTATGGCTGATTCGAAGCGGAATAAGAGCAGAAAAAGATGTGTATAGTTTTCTTTGAGATAAAATCACCAGTTGAAAAAAAATAGAGCAAAGAAACTGGTAATGCAGAGCACCAGACTAGAGGATAAGTTTTCGGATATTTCTCTTAAACTAGTTGGAATTTTGCACATAAACTTTACAGTTACATTCTTCTTATTATTCCGCGTCCAACGAGTGTTCATTGGTCAAAATCGGCTGCAAAAATTTTTGAAAGAAATTTCCGCAAAAAAACATGGGCTATAGCCTATAGATTTTTTTCATCAAAAATTTTTTTGTCACCGATTTTGATCGGGGATGGCTCATTTGAAGCGGAATAAGAGCAGAAAAAGATGTGTATAGTTTTCTTTGAGATAAAATCACCAGTTGAAAAAAAAATAGAGCAAAGAATCTGGTAATGCAGAGCACCAGACTAGAGGAAAAGTTTTTCGGATATTTCTCTTAAACTAGTTGGAATTTTGCACATAAACTTTACAGTTACATTCTTCTTATTATTCCGCGTCCAACGAGTGTTCATTGGTCAAAATCGGCTGCAAAAAATTTTGAAAGAAATTTCCGCAAAAATACATGGGCTATAGCCTATAGATTTTTTTCATCAAAAATTTTTTTGTCACCGATTTTGATCGGGGATGGCTCATTTGAAGCGGAATAAGAGCAGAAAAAGATGTGTATAGTTTTCTTTGAGATAAAATCACCAGTTGAAAAAAAAATAGAGCAAAGAAACTGGTAATGCAGAGCACCAGACTAGAGGAAAAGTTTTTCGGATATTTCTCTTAAACTAGTTGGAATTTTGCACATAAACTTTACAATTACATTCTTCTTATTATTCCGCGTCCAACGAGTGTACATTGGTCAAAATCGGCTGCAAAAATTTTTGAAAGAAATTTCCGCAAAAAAACATGGGCTATAGCCTATAGATTTTTTTCATCAAACATTTTTTTGTCACCGATTTTGATCGGGGATGGCTCATTTGAAGCGGAATAAGAGCAGAAAAAGATGTGTATAGTTATCTTTGAGTTAAAATCACCAGTTGAAAAAAAATAGAGCAAAGAAACTGGTAATGCAGAGCACCAGACTAGAGGATAAGTTTTTCGGATATTTCTCTTAAACTAGTTGGAATTTTGCACATAAACTTTACAGTTACATTCTTCTTATTATTCCGCGTCCAACGAGTGTTCATTGGTCAAAATCGGCTGCAAAAAATTTTGAAAGAAATTTCCGCAAAAAAACATGGGCTATAGCCTATAGATTTTTTTCATCAAAAATTTTGTTGTCACCGATTTTGACCGGGGATGGCTCATTTGAAGCGGAATAAGAACAGAAAAAGATGTGTATAGTTTTCTTTCAGATCAAATCACCAGTTGAAAAAAAAAAATAGAGCAAAGAAACTGGTAATGCAGAGCACCAGACTAGAGGATTAGTTTTTCGGATATTTTTCTTAAACTAGTTGAAATTTTGCACATAAACTTTACAGTTACATTCTTCTTATTATTCCGCATCCAACGAGTGTTCATTGATCAAAATCGGCTGCAAAAAATTTTGAAAGAAATTTCCGCAAAAAAACATGGGCTATAGCCTATAGATTTTTTCATCAAAAATTTTTTTGTCACCGATTTTGATCGGGGATGGCTCATTTGAAGCGGAATAAGAGCAGAAAAAGATGTGTATAGTTTTCTTTGAGATAAAATCACCAGTTGAAAAAAAATAGAGCAAAGAAACTGGTAATGCAGAGCACCAGACTAGAGGATAAGTTTTTCGGATATTTCTCTTAAACTAGTTGGAATTTTGCACATAAACTTTACAGTTACATTCTTCTTATTATTCCGAATCCAACGAGTGTTCATTAGTCAAAATCGGCTGCAAAAAATTTTGAAAGAAATTTCCGCAAAAAAACATGGGCTTTAGCCTATAGATTTTTTCATCAAAAATTTTTTTGGCACCGATTTTAATCGGGGATGGCTCATTTGAAGCGGAATAAGAGCAGAAAATGATGTGTATAGTTTTCTTTGAGATAAAATCACCAGTTGAAAAAAAATAGAGCAAAGAAACTGGTAATGCAGAGCACCAGACTAGAGGATAAGTTTTTCGGATATTTCTCTTAAACTAGTTGGAATTTTGCACATAAACTTTACAGTTACATTCTTCTTATTATTCCGCGTCCAACGAGTGTTCATTGGTCAAAATCGGCTGCAAAAAACTTTGAAAGAAATTTCCGCAAAAAAACATGGGCTATAGCCTATAGATTTTTTTCATCAACAATTTTTTTGTCACCGATTTTGATCGGGGATGGCTCATTTTAAGCGGAATAAGAGCAGAAAAAGATGTGTATAGTTATCTTTGAGATAAAATCACCAGTTGAAAAAAATAGAGCAAAGAAACTGGTAATGCAGAGCACCAGACTAGAGGATAACTTTTTCGGATATTTCTCTTAAACTAGTTGGAATTTTGCACAAAAACTTTACAGTTACATTCTTCATATTATTCCGCATCCAACGAGTGTTCATTGATCAAAATCGGCTGCAAAAAATTTTGAAAGAAATTTCCGCAAAAAAACATGGGCTATAGCCTATAGATTTTTTCATCAAAAATTTTTTTGTCACCGATTTTGATCGGGGATGGCTCATTTGAAGCGGAATAAGAGCAGAAAAAGATGTGTATAGTTTTCTTTGAGATAAAATCACCAGTTGAAAAAAAAATAGAGCAAAGAAACTGGTAATGAAGAGCACCAGACTAGAGGATAAGTTTTTCGGATATTTCTCTTAAACTAGTTGGAATTTTGCACATAAACTTTACAGTTACATTCTTCTTATTATTCCGAATCCAACGAGTGTTCATTGGTCAAAATCGGCTGCAAAAAATTTTGAAAGAAATTTCCGCAAAAAAACATGGGCTTTAGCCTATAGATTTTTTCATCAAAAATTTTTTTGGCACCGATTTTAATCGGGGATGGCTCATTTGAAGCGGAATAAGAGCAGAAAATGATGTGTATAGTTTTCTTTGAGATAAAATCACCAGTTGAAAAAAAATAGAGCAAAGAAACTGGTAATGCAGAGCACCAGACTAGAGGATAAGTTTTTCGGATATTTCTCTTAAACTAGTTGGAATTTTGCACATAAACTTTACAGTTACATTCTTCTTATTATTCCGCGTCCAACGAGTGTTCATTGGTCAAAATCGGCTGCAAAAAATTTTGAAAGAAATTTCCGCAAAAAAACATGGGCTATAGCCTATAGATTTTTTTCATCAACAATTTTTTTGTCACCGATTTTGATCGGGGATGGCTCATTTGAAGCGGAATAAGAGCAGAAAAAGATGTGTATAGTTATCTTTGAGATAAAATCACCAGTTGAAAAAAAAATAGAGCAAAGAAACTGGTAATGCAGAGCACCAGACTAGAGGATAAGTTTTTCGGATATTTCTCTTAAACTAGTTGGAATTTTGCACATAAACTTTACAGTTACATTCTTCTTATTATTCCGCGTCCAACGAGTGTTCATTGGTCAAAATCGGCTGCAAAAAATTTTGAAAGAAATTTCCGCAAAAAACATGGGCTATAGCCTATAGATTTTTTTCATCAAAAATTTTTTTGTCACCGATTTTGATCGGGTATGGCTCATTCGAAGCGGAATAAGAGCAGAAAAAGATGTGTATAGCTTTCTTTGAGATAAAATCACCAGTTGAAAAAAAATAGAGCAAAGAAACTGGTAATGCAGAGCACCAGACTAGAGGATAAGTTTTCGGATATTTCTCTTAAACTAGTTGGAATTTTGCACATAAACTTTACAGTTACATTCTTCTTATTATTCCGCGTCCAACGAGTGTTCATTGGTCAAAATCGGCTGCAAAAATTTTTGAAAGAAATTTCCGCAAAAAAACATGGGCTATAGCCTATAGATTTTTTTCATCAAACATTTTTTTGTCACCGATTTTGATCGGGGATGGCTCATTTGAAGCGGAATAAGAGCAGAAAAAGATGTGTATAGTTTTCTTTGAGTTAAAATAACCAGTTGAAAAAAAAAATAGAGCAAAGAAACTGGTAATGCAGAGCACCAGACTAGAGGATAAGTTTTTCGGATATTTCTCTTAAACTAGTTGGAATTTTGCACATAAACTTTACAGTTACATTCTTCTTATTATTCCGCGTCCAACGAGTGTTCATTGGTCAAAATCGGCTGCAAAAAATTTTGAAAGAAATTTCCGCAAAAAAACATGGGCTATAGCCTATAGATTTTTTTCATCAAAAATTTTGTTGTCACCGATTTTGATCGGGGATGGCTCATTTGAAGCGGAATAAGAACAGAAAAAGATGTGTATAGTTATCTTTCAGATCAAATCACCAGTTGAAAAAAAAAATAGAGCAAAGAAACTGGTAATGCAGAGCACCAGACTAGAGGATTAGTTTTTCGGATATTTTTCTTAAACTAGTTGAAATTTTGCACATAAACTTTACAGTTACATTCTTCTTATTATTCCGCGTCCAACGAGTGTTCATTGGTCAAAATCGGCTGCAAAAAATTTTGAAAGAAATTTCCGCAAAAAAACATGGGCTATAGCCTATAGATTTTTTCATCAAAAATTTTTTTGGCACCGATTTTGATCGGGGATGGCTCATTTGAAGCGGAATAAGAGCAGAAAAAGATGTGTATAGTTTTCTTTGAGATAAAATCACCAGTTGAAAAAAAATAGAGCAAAGAAACTGGTAATGCAGAGCACCAGACTAGAGGATAAGTTTTTCGGATATTTCTCTTAAACTAGTTGGAATTTTGCACATAAACTTTACAGTTACATTCTTCTTATTATTCCGCGTCCAACGAGTGTTCATTGGTCAAAATCGGCTGCAAAAAATTTTGAAAGAAATTTCCGCAAAAAACATGGGCTATAGCCTATAGATTTTTTTCATCAAAAATTTTTTTGTCACCGATTTTGATCGGGTATGGCTCATTCGAAGCGGAATAAGAGCAGAAAAAGATGTGTATAGCTTTCTTTGAGATAAAATCACCAGTTGAAAAAAAATAGAGCAAAGAAGCTGGTAATGCAGAGCACCAGACTAGAGAATAAGTTTTCGGATATTTCTCTTAAACTAGTTGGAATTTTGCACATAAACTTTACAGTTACATTCTTCTTATTATTCCGCGTCCAACGAGTGTTCATTGGTCAAAATCGGCTGCAAAAATTTTTGAAAGAAATTTCCGCAAAAAAACATGGGCTATAGCCTATAGATTTTTTTCATCAAACATTTTTTTGTCACCGATTTTGATCGGGGATGGCTCATTTGAAGCGGAATAAGAGCAGAAAAAGATGTGTATAGTTTTCTTTGAGTTAAAATAACCAGTTGAAAAAAAAAATAGAGCAAAGAAACTGGTAATGCAGAGCACCAGACTAGAGGATAAGTTTTTCGGATATTTCTCTTAAACTAGTTGGAATTTTGCACATAAACTTTACAGTTACATTCTTCTTATTATTCCGCGTCCAACGAGTGTTCATTGGTCAAAATCGGCTGCAAAAAATTTTGAAAGAAATTTCCGCAAAAAAACATGGGCTATAGCCTATAGATTTTTTTCATCAAAAATTTTTTTGTCACCGATTTTGATCGGGGATGGCTCATTTGAAGCGGAATAAGAACAGAAAAAGATGTGTATAGTTATCTTTCAGATCAAATCACCAGTTGAAAAAAAAAATAGAGCAAAGAAACTGGTAATGCAGAGCACCAGACTAGAGGATTAGTTTTTCGGATATTTTTCTTAAACTAGTTGAAATTTTGCACATAAACTTTACAGTTACATTCTTCTTATTATTCCGCGTCCAACGAGTGTTCATTGGTCAAAATCGGCTGCAAAAAATTTTGAAAGAAATTTCCGCAAAAAAACATGGGCTATAGCCTATAGATTTTTTCATCAAAAATTTTTTTGGCACCGATTTTGATCGGGGATGGCTCATTTGAAGCGGAATAAGAGCAGAAAAAGATGTGTATAGTTTTCTTTGAGATAAAATCACCAGTTGAAAAAAAATAGAGCAAAGAAACTGGTAATGCAGAGCACCAGACTAGAGGATAAGTTTTTCGGATATTTCTCTTAAACTAGTTGGAATTTTGCACATAAACTTTACAGTTACATTCTTCTTATTATTCCGCGTCCAACGAGTGCTCATTGGTCAAAATCGGCTGCAAAAATTTTTGAAAGAAATTTCCGCAAAAACACATGGGCTATAGCCTATAGATTTTTTCATCAAAAATTTTTTTGTCACCGATTTTGATCGGGGATGGCTCATTTGAAGCGGAATAAGAGCAGAAAAAGATGTGTATAGTTTTCTTTGAGATAAAATCACCAGTTGAAAAAAAAAAATAGAGCAAAGAAACTGGTAATGAAGAGCACCAGACTAGAGGATAAGTTTTTCGGATATTTCTCTTAAACTAGTTGGAATTTTGCACATAAACTTTACAGTTACATTCTTCTTATTATTCCGCGTCCAACGAGTGTTCATTGGTCAAAATCGGCTGCAAAAAATTTTGAAAGAAATTTCCGCAAAAAACATGGGCTATAGCCTATAGATTTTTTTCATCAAAAATTTTTTTGTCACCGATTTTGATCGGGTATGGCTGATTCGAAGCGGAATAAGAGCAGAAAAAGATGTGTATAGTTTTCTTTGAGATAAAATCACCAGTTGAAAAAAAATAGAGCAAAGAAACTGGTAATGCAGAGCACCAGACTAGAGGATAAGTTTTTCGGATATTTCTCTTAAACTAGTTGGAATTTTGCACATAAACTTTACAGTTACATTCTTCTTATTATTCCGCGTCCAACGAGTGCTCATTGGTCAAAATCGGCTGGAAAAATTTTTGAAAGAAATTTCCGCAAAAACACATGGGCTATAGCCTATAGATTTTTTCATCAAAAATTTTTTTGTCACCGATTTTGATCGGGGATGGCTCATTTGAAGCGGAATAAGAGCAGAAAAAGATGTGTATAGTTTTCTTTGAGATAAAATCACCAGTTGAAAAAAAAATAGAGCCAAGAAACTGGTAATGAAGAGCACCAGACTAGAGGATAAGTTTTTCGGATATTTCTCTTAAACTAGTTGGAATTTTGCACATAAACTTTACAGTTACATTCTTCTTATTATTCCGCGTCCAACGAGTGTTCATTGGTCAAAATCGGCTGCAAAAAATTTTGAAAGAAATTTCCGCAAAAAAACATGGGCTATAGCCTATAGATTTTTTTCATCAAAAATTTTTTTGTCACCGATTTTGATCGGGGATGGCTCATTTGAAGCGGAATAAGAACAGGAAAAGATGCGTATAGTTTTCTTTCAGATAAAATCACCAGTTGAAAAAAAAAATAGAGCAAAGAAACTGGTAATGCAGAGCACCAGACTAGAGGATAAGTTTTTCGGATATTTCTCTTAAACTAGTTGGAATTTTGCACATAAACTTTACAGTTACATTCTTCTTATTATTCCGCGTCCAACGAGTGTTCATTGGTCAAAATCGGCTGCAAAAAATTTTGAAAGAAATTTCCGCAAAAAAACATGGGCTATAGCCTATAGATTTTTTTCATCAAAAATTTTTTTGTCACCGATTTTGATCGGGTATGGCTGATTCGAAGCGGAATAAGAGCAGAAAAAGATGTGTATAGTTTTCTTTGAGATAAAATCACCAGTTGAAAAAAAATAGAGCAAAGAAACTGGTAATGCAGAGCACCAGACTAGAGGATAAGTTTTTCGGATATTTCTCTTAAACTAGTTGGAATTTTGCACATAAACTTTACAGTTACATTCTTCTTATTATTCCGCGTCCAACGAGTGCTCATTGGTCAAAATCGGCTGGAAAAATTTTTGAAAGAAATTTCCGCAAAAACACATGGGCTATAGCCTATAGATTTTTTCATCAAAAATTTTTTTGTCACCGATTTTGATCGGGGATGGCTCATTTGAAGCGGAATAAGAGCAGAAAAAGATGTGTATAGTTTTCTTTGAGATAAAATCACCAGTTGAAAAAAAAAATAGAGCAAAGAAACTGGTAATGAAGAGCACCAGACTAGAGGATAAGTTTTTCGGATATTTCTCTTAAACTAGTTGGAATTTTGCACATAAACTTTACAGTTACATTCTTCTTATTATTCCGCGTCCAACGAGTGTTCATTGGTCAAAATCGGCTGCAAAAAATTTTGAAAGAAATTTCCGCAAAAAAACATGGGCTATAGCCTATAGATTTTTTTCATCAAAAATTTTTTTGTCACCGATTTTGATCGGGTATGGCTGATTCGAAGCGGAATAAGAGCAGAAAAAGATGTGTATAGTTTTCTTTGAGATAAAATCACCAGTTGAAAAAAAATAGAGCAAAGAAACTGGTAATGCAGAGCACCAGACTAGAGGATAAGTTTTTCGGATATTTCTCTTAAACTAGTTGGAATTTTGCACATAAACTTTACAGTTACATTCTTCTTATTATTCCGCGTCCAACGAGTGTTCATTGGTCAAAATCGGCTGCAAAAAATTTTGAAAGAAATTTCCGCAAAAAACATGGGCTATAGCCTATAGATTTTTTCATCAAAAATTTTTTTGTCACCGATTTTGATCGGGGATGGCTCATTTGAAGCGGAATAAGAACAGGAAAAGATGCGTATAGTTTTCTTTCAGATAAAATCACCAGTTGAAAAAAAAAATAGAGCAAAGAAACTGGTAATGCAGAGCACCAGACTAGAGGATAAGTTTTTCGGATATTTCTCTTAAACTAGTTGGAATTTTGCACATAAACTTTACAGTTACATTCTTCTTATTATTCCGCGTCCAACGAGTGTTCATTGGTCAAAATCGGCTGCAAAAAATTTTGAAAGAAATTTCCGCAAAAAAACATGGGCTATAGCCTATAGATTTTTTTCATCAAAAATTTTTTTGTCACCGATTTTGATCGGGTATGGCTGATTCGAAGCGGAATAAGAGCAGAAAAAGATGTGTATAGTTTTCTTTGAGATAAAATCACCAGTTGAAAAAAAATAGAGCAAAGAAACTGGTAATGCAGAGCACCAGACTAGAGGATTAGTTTTTCGGATATTTTTCTTAAACTAGTTGAAATTTTGCACATAAACTTTACAGTTACATTCTTCTTATTATTCCGCGTCCAACGAGTGTTCATTGGTCAAAATCGGCTGCAAAAAATTTTGAAAGAAATTTCCGCAAAAAAACATGGGCTATAGCCTATAGATTTTTTCATCAAAAATTTTTTTGGCACCGATTTTGATCGGGGATGGCTCATTTGAAGCGGAATAAGAGCAGAAAAAGATGTGTATAGTTTTCTTTGAGATAAAATCACCAGTTGAAAAAAAATAGAGCAAAGAAACTGGTAATGCAGAGCACCAGACTAGAGGATAAGTTTTTCGGATATTTCTCTTAAACTAGTTGGAATTTTGCACATAAACTTTACAGTTACATTCTTCTTATTATTCCGCGTCCAACGAGTGCTCATTGGTCAAAATCGGCTGGAAAAATTTTTGAAAGAAATTTCCGCAAAAACACATGGGCTATAGCCTATAGATTTTTTTCATCAAAAATTTTTTTGTCACCGATTTTGATCGGGGATGGCTCATTTGAAGCGGAATAAGAACAGGAAAAGATGCGTATAGTTTTCTTTCAGATAAAATCACCAGTTTAAAAAAAAAATAGAGCAAAGAAACTGGTAATGCAGAGCACCAGACTAGAGGATAAGTTTTTCGGATATTTCTCTTAAACTAGTTGGAATTTTGCACATAAACTTTACAGTTACATTCTTCTTATTATTCCGCGTCCAACGAGTGTTCATTGGTCAAAATCGGCTGCAAAAAATTTTGAAAGAAATTTCCGCAAAAAAACATGGGCTATAGCCTATAGATTTTTTTCATCAAAAATTTTTTTGTCACCGATTTTGATCGGGTATGGCTGATTCGAAGCGGAATAAGAGCAGAAAAAGATGTGTATAGTTTTCTTTGAGATAAAATCACCAGTTGAAAAAAAATAGAGCAAAGAAACTGGTAATGCAGAGCACCAGACTAGAGGATAAGTTTTTCGGATATTTCTCTTAAACTAGTTGGAATTTTGCACATAAACTTTACAGTTACATTCTTCTTATTATTCCGCGTCCAACGAGTGCTCATTGGTCAAAATCGGCTGGAAAAATTTTTGAAAGAAATTTCCGCAAAAACACATGGGCTATAGCCTATAGATTTTTTCATCAAAAATTTTTTTGTCACCGATTTTGATCGGGGATGGCTCATTTGAAGCGGAATAAGAGCAGAAAAAGATGTGTATAGTTTTCTTTGAGATAAAATCACCAGTTGAAAAAAAAAATAGAGCAAAGAAACTGGTAATGAAGAGCACCAGACTAGAGGATAAGTTTTTCGGATATTTCTCTTAAACTAGTTGGAATTTTGCACATAAACTTTACAGTTACATTCTTCTTATTATTCCGCGTCCAACGAGTGTTCATTGGTCAAAATCGGCTGCAAAAAATTTTGAAAGAAATTTCCGCAAAAAAACATGGGCTATAGCCTATAGATTTTTTTCATCAAAAATTTTTTTGTCACCGATTTTGATCGGGTATGGCTGATTCGAAGCGGAATAAGAGCAGAAAAAGATGTGTATAGTTTTCTTTGAGATAAAATCACCAGTTGAAAAAAAATAGAGCAAAGAAACTGGTAATGCAGAGCACCAGACTAGAGGATAAGTTTTTCGGATATTTCTCTTAAACTAGTTGGAATTTTGCACATAAACTTTATAGTTACATTCTTCTTATTATTCCGCGTCCAACGAGTGTTCATTGGTCAAAATCGGCTGCAAAAAATTTTGAAAGAAATTTCCGCAAAAAACATGGGCTATAGCCTATAGATTTTTTCATCAAAAATTTTTTTGTCACCGATTTTGATCGGGGATGGCTCATTTGAAGCGGAATAAGAACAGGAAAAGATGCGTATAGTTTTCTTTCAGATAAAATCACCAGTTGAAAAAAAAAATAGAGCAAAGAAACTGGTAATGCAGAGCACCAGACTAGAGGATAAGTTTTTCGGATATTTCTCTTAAACTAGTTGGAATTTTGCACATAAACTTTACAGTTACATTCTTCTTATTATTCCGCGTCCAACGAGTGTTCATTGGTCAAAATCGGCTGCAAAAAATTTTGAAAGAAATTTCCGCAAAAAAACATGGGCTATAGCCTATAGATTTTTTTCATCAAAAATTTTTTTGTCACCGATTTTGATCGGGTATGGCTGATTCGAAGCGGAATAAGAGCAGAAAAAGATGTGTATAGTTTTCTTTGAGATAAAATCACCAGTTGAAAAAAAATAGAGCAAAGAAACTGGTAATGCAGAGCACCAGACTAGAGGATTAGTTTTTCGGATATTTTTCTTAAACTAGTTGAAATTTTGCACATAAACTTTACAGTTACATTCTTCTTATTATTCCGCGTCCAACGAGTGTTCATTGGTCAAAATCGGCTGCAAAAAATTTTGAAAGAAATTTCCGCAAAAAAACATGGGCTATAGCCTATAGATTTTTTCATCAAAAATTTTTTTGGCACCGATTTTGATCGGGGATGGCTCATTTGAAGCGGAATAAGAGCAGAAAAAGATGTGTATAGTTTTCTTTGAGATAAAATCACCAGTTGAAAAAAAATAGAGCAAAGAAACTGGTAATGCAGAGCACCAGACTAGAGGATAAGTTTTTCGGATATTTCTCTTAAACTAGTTGGAATTTTGCACATAAACTTTACAGTTACATTCTTCTTATTATTCCGCGTCCAACGAGTGCTCATTGGTCAAAATCGGCTGGAAAAATTTTTGAAAGAAATTTCCGCAAAAACACATGGGCTATAGCCTATAGATTTTTTCATCAAAAATTTTTTTGTCACCGATTTTGATCGGGGATGGCTCATTTGAAGCGGAATAAGAGCAGAAAAAGATGTGTATAGTTTTCTTTGAGATAAAATCACCAGTTGAAAAAAAAAATAGAGCAAAGAAACTGGTAATGAAGAGCACCAGACTAGAGGATAAGTTTTTCGGATATTTCTCTTAAACTAGTTGGAATTTTGCACATAAACTTTACAGTTACATTCTTCTTATTATTCCGCGTCCAACGAGTGTTCATTGGTCAAAATCGGCTGCAAAAAATTTTGAAAGAAATTTCCGCAAAAAAACATGGGCTATAGCCTATAGATTTTTTTCATCAAAAATTTTTTTGTCACCGATTTTGATCGGGTATGGCTGATTCGAAGCGGAATAAGAGCAGAAAAAGATGTGTATAGTTTTCTTTGAGATAAAATCACCAGTTGAAAAAAAATAGAGCAAAGAAACTGGTAATGCAGAGCACCAGACTAGAGGATAAGTTTTTCGGATATTTCTCTTAAACTAGTTGGAATTTTGCACATAAACTTTACAGTTACATTCTTCTTATTATTCCGCGTCCAACGAGTGTTCATTGGTCAAAATCGGCTGCAAAAAATTTTGAAAGAAATTTCCGCAAAAAACATGGGCTATAGCCTATAGATTTTTTCATCAAAAATTTTTTTGTCACCGATTTTGATCGGGGATGGCTCATTTGAAGCGGAATAAGAACAGGAAAAGATGCGTATAGTTTTCTTTCAGATAAAATCACCAGTTGAAAAAAAAAATAGAGCAAAGAAACTGGTAATGCAGAGCACCAGACTAGAGGATAAGTTTTTCGGATATTTCTCTTAAACTAGTTGGAATTTTGCACATAAACTTTACAGTTACATTCTTCTTATTATTCCGCGTCCAACGAGTGTTCATTGGTCAAAATCGGCTGCAAAAAATTTTGAAAGAAATTTCCGCAAAAAAACATGGGCTATAGCCTATAGATTTTTTTCATCAAAAATTTTTTTGTCACCGATTTTGATCGGGTATGGCTGATTCGAAGCGGAATAAGAGCAGAAAAAGATGTGTATAGTTTTCTTTGAGATAAAATCACCAGTTGAAAAAAAATAGAGCAAAGAAACTGGTAATGCAGAGCACCAGACTAGAGGATAAGTTTTCGGATATTTCTCTTAAACTAGTTGGAATTTTGCACATAAACTTTACAGTTACATTCTTCTTATTATTCCGCGTCCAACGAGTGTTCATTGGTCAAAATCGGCTGCAAAAATTTTTGAAAGAAATTTCCGCAAAAAAACATGGGCTATAGCCTATAGATTTTTTTCATCAAAAATTTTTTTGTCACCGATTTTGACCGGGGATGGCTCATTTGAAGCGGAATAAGAACAGAAAAAGATGTGTATAGCTTTCTTGCAGATCAAATCACCAGTTGAAAAAAAAAAAAACAAAGAAACTGGTAATGCAGAGCACCAGACTAGAGGATTAGTTTTTCGGATATTTTTCTTAAACTAGTTGAAATTTTGCACATAAACCTTACAGTTACATTCTTCTTATTATTCCGCGTCCAACGAGTGTTCATTGGTCAAAATCGGCTGCAAAAAATTTTGAAAGAAATTTCCGCAAAAGACATGGGCTATAGCCTATAGATTTTTTTCATCAAAAATTTTGTTGTCACCGATTTTGACCGGGGATGGCTCATTTGAAGCGGAATAAGAACAGGAAAAGATGTGTATAGTTTTCTTTCAGATAAAATCACCAGTTGAAAAAAAAATAGAGCAACGAAACTGGTAATGCAGAGCACCAGTCTAGAGGATAAGGTTTTCGGATATTTCTCTTAAACTAGTTGGAATTTTGCACATAAACTTTACAGTTACATTCTTCTTATTATTCCGCGTCCAACGAGTGTTCATTGGTCAAAATCGGCTGCAAAAAATTTTGAAAGAAATTTCCGCAAAAAAACATGGGCTATAGCCTATAGATTTTTTTCATCAAAAATTTTTTTGTCACCGATTTTGATCGGGGATGGCTCATTTGAAGCGGAATAAGAGCAGAAAAAGATGTGTATAGTTATCTTTGAGATAAAATCACCAGTTGAAAAAAAAATAGAGCAAAGAAACTGGTAATGCAGATCACCAGACTAGAGGATAAGTTTTTCGGATATTTCTCTTAAACTAGTTGGAATTTTGCACATAAACTTTACAGTTACATTCTTCTTATTATTCCGCGTCCAACGAGTGTTCATTGGTCAAAATCGGCTGCAAAAAATTTTGAAAGAAATTTCCGCAAAAACACATGGGCTATAGCCTATAGATTTTTTCATCAAAAATTTTTTTGGCACCGATTTTGATCGGGGATGGTTCATTTGAAGCGGAATAAGAGCAGAAAAATATGTGTATAGTTTTCTTTGAGATAAAATCGCCAGTTGAAAAAAAATAGAGCAAAGAAACTGGTAATGCAGAGCACCAGACTAGAGGATAAGTTTTTCGGATATTTCTCTTAAACTAGTTGGAATTTTGCACATAAACTTTACAGTTACATTCTTCTTATTATTCTGCGTCCAACGAGTGTTCATTGGTCAAAATCGGCTGCAAAAAATTTTGAAAGAAATTTCCGCAAAAAAACATGGGCTATAGCCTATAGATTTTTTTCATCAAAAATTTTTTTGTCACCGATTTTGATCGGGGATGGCTCATTTGAAGCGGAATAAGAGCAGAAAAAGATGTGTATAGTTATCTTTGAGATAAAATCACCAGTTGGAAAAAAATAGAGCAAAGAAACTGGTAATGCAGAGCACCAGACTAGAGGATAAGTTTTTCGGATATTTCTCTTAAACTAGTTGGAATTTTGCACATAAACTTTACAGTTACATTCTTCTTATTATTCCGCGTCCAACGAGTGTTCATTGGTCAAAATCGGCTGCAAAAAATTTTGAAAGAAATTTCCGCAAAAAAACATGGGTATAGCCTATAGATTTTTTCATCAAAAATTTTTTTGTCACCGATTTTGATCGGGGATGGCTCATTTGAAGCGGAATAGGAGCAGAAAAAGATGTGTATAGTTATCTTTGAGATAAAATCACCAGTTGAAAAAAAAATAGAGCAAAGAAACTGGTAATGCAGATCACCAGACTAGAGGATAAGTTTTTCGGATATTTCTCTTAAACTAGTTGGAATTTTGCACATAAACTTTACAGTTACATTCTTCTTATTATTCCGCGTCCAACGAGTGTTCATTGGTCAAAATCGGCTGCAAAAAATTTTGAAAGAAATTTCCGCAAAAACACATGGGCTATAGCCTATAGATTTTTTCATCAAAAATTTATTTGTCACCGATTTTGATCGGGGATGGCTCATTTGAAGCGGAATAAGAGCAGAAAAAGATGTGTATAGTTTTCTTTGAGATAAAATCACCAGTTGAAAAAAAAATAGAGCAAAGAAACTGGTAATGAAGAGCACCAGACTAGAGGATAAGTTTTTCGGATATTTCTCTTAAACTAGTTGGAATTTTGCACATAAACTTTACAGTTACATTCTTCTTATTATTCCGAATCCAACGAGTGTTCATTGGTCAAAATCGGCTGCAAAAAATTTTGAAAGAAATTTCCGCAAAAAAACATGGGCTATAGCCTATAGATTTTTTCATCAAAAATTTTTTTGGCACCGATTTTGATCGGGGATGGTTCATTTGAAGCGGAATAAGAGCAGAAAAAGATGTGTATAGTTTTCTTTGAGATAAAATCACCAGTTGAAAAAAAATAGAGCAAAGAAACTGGTAATGCAGAGCACCAGACTAGAGGATAAGTTTTTCGGATATTTCTCTTAAACTAGTTGGAATTTTGCACATAAACTTTACAGTTACATTCTTCTTATTATTCTGCGTCCAACGAGTGTTCATTGGTCAAAATCGGCTGCAAAAAATTTTGAAAGAAATTTCCGCAAAAAAACATGGGCTATAGCCTATAGATTTTTTTCATCAAAAATTTTTTTGTCACCGATTTTGATCGGGGATGGCTCATTTGAAGCGGAATAAGAGCAGAAAAAGATGTGTATAGTTATCTTTGAGATAAAATCACCAGTTGAAAAAAAAATAGAGCAAAGAAACTGGTAATGCAGAGCACCAGACTAGAGGATAAGTTTTTCGGATATTTCTCTTAAACTAGTTGGAATTTTGCACATAAACTTTACAGTTACATTCTTCTTATTATTCCGCGTCCAACGAGTGTTCATTGGTCAAAATCGGCTGCAAAAAATTTTGAAAGAAATTTCCGCAAAAAAACATGGGCTATAGCCTATAGATTTTTTTCATCAAAAATTTTTTTGTCACCGATTTTGATCGGGGATGGCTCATTTGAAGCGGAATAAGAGCAGAAAAAGATGTGTATAGTTTTCTTTGAGATAAAATCACCAGTTGAAAAAAAATAGAGCAAAGAAACTGGTATGCAGAGCACCAGACTAGAGGATTAGTTTTTCGGATATTTCTCTTAAACTAGTTGGAATTTTGCACATAAACTTTACAGTTACATTCTTCTTATTATTCCGCGTCCAACGAGTGTTCATTGGTCAAAATCGGCTGCAAAAAATTTTGAAAGAAATTTCCGCAAAAAAACATGGGCTATAGCCTATAGATTTTTTTCATCAAAAATTTTTTTTGTCACCGATTTTGATCGGGGATGGCTCATTTGAAGCGGAATAAGAGCAGAAAAAGATGTGTATAGTTTTCTTTGAGATAAAATCACCAGTTGAAAAAAAATAGAGCAAAGAAACTGGTAATGCAGAGCACCAGACTAGAGGATTAGTTTTTCGGATATTTCTCTTAAACTAGTTGGAATTTTGCACATAAACTTTACAGTTACATTCTTCTTATTATTCCGCGTCCAACGAGTGTTCATTGGTCAAAATCGGCTGCAAAAAATTTTGAAAGAAATTTCCGCAAAAAAACATGGGCTATAGCCTATAGATTTTTTTCATCAAAAATTTTGTTGTCACCGATTTTGATCGGGGATGGCTCATTTGAAGCGGAATAAGAGCAGAAAAAGATGTGTATAGTTATTTTTGAGATAAAATCACCAGTTGAAAAAAAAATAGAGCAAAGAAACTGGTAATGCAGAGCACCAGACTAGAGGATAAGTTTTTCGGATATTTCTCTTAAACTAGTTGGAATTTTGCACATAAACTTTACAGTTACATTCTTCTTATTATTCCGCGTCCAACGAGTGTTCATTGGTCAAAATCGGCTGCAAAAAATTTTGAATGAAATTTCCGCAAAAAACATGGGCTATAGCCTATAGATTTTTTTCATCAAAAATTTTTTTGTCACCGATTTTGATCGGGTATGGCTCATTCGAAGCGGAATAAGAGCAGAAAAAGATGTGTATAGCTTTCTTTGAGATAAAATCACCAGTTGAAAAAAAATAGAGCAAAGAAACTGGTAATGCAGAGCACCAGACTAGAGGATAAGTTTTCGGATATTTCTCTTAAACTAGTTGGAATTTTGCACATAAACTTTACAGTTACATTCTTCTTATTATTCCGCGTCCAACGAGTGTTCATTGGTCAAAATCGGCTGCAAAAAATTTTGAAAGAAATTTCCGCAAAAAACATGGGCTATAGCCTATAGATTTTTTCATCAAAAATTTTTTTGTCACCGATTTTGATCGGGGATGGCTCATTTGAAGCGGAATAAGAACAGGAAAAGATGCGTATAGTTTTCTTTCAGATAAAATCACCAGTTGAAAAAAAAATAGAGCAAAGAAACTGGTAATGCAGAGCACCAGACTAGAGGATAAGTTTTTCGGATATTTCTCTTAAACTAGTTGGAATTTTGCACATAAACTTTACAGTTACATTCTTCTTATTATTCCGCGTCCAACGAGTGTTCATTGGTCAAAATCGGCTGCAAAAAATTTTGAAAGAAATTTCCGCAAAAAAACATGGGCTATAGCCTATAGATTTTTTTCATCAAAAATTTTTTTGTCACCGATTTTGATCGGGGATGGCTCATTTGAAGCGGAATAAGAGCAGAAAAAGATGTGTATAGTTTTCTTTGAGATAAAATCACCAGTTGAAAAAAAAATAGAGCAAAGAAACTGGTAATGCAGAGCACCAGACTAGAGGAAAAGTTTTTCGGATATTTCTCTTAAACTAGTTGGAATTTTGCACATAAACTTTACAGTTACATTCTTCTTATTATTCCGCGTCCAACGAGTGTTCATTGGTCAAAATCGGCTGCAAAAAATTTTGAAAGAAATTTCCGCAAAAAAACATGGGCTATAGCCTATAGATTTTTTTCATCAAAAATTTTTTTGTCACCGATTTTGATCGGGGATGGCTCATTTGAAGCGGAATAAGAGCAGAAAAAGATGTGTATAGTTATCTTTGAGATAAAATCACCGGTTGAAAAAAAAATAGAGCAAAGAAACTGGTAATGCAGAGCACCAGACTAGAGGATAAGTTTTTCGGATATTTCTCTTAAACTAGTTGGAATTTTGCACATAAACTTTACAGTTACATTCTTCTTATTATTCCGCGTCCAACGAGTGTTCATTGGTCAAAATCGGCTGCAAAAAATTTTGAAAGAAATTTCCGCAAGAACACATGGGCTATAGCCTATAGATTTTTTCATCAAAAATTTTTTTGTCACCGATTTTGATCGGGGATGGCTCATTTGAAGCGGAATAAGAGCAGAAAAAGATGTGTATAGTTATCTTTGAGATAAAATCACCAGTTGAAAAAAAAATAGAGCAAAGAAACTGGTAATGCAGAGCACCAGACTAGAGGATAAGTTTTTCGGATATTTCTCTTAAACTAGTTGGAATTTTGCACATAAACTTTACAGTTACATTCTTCTTATTATTCCGCGTCCAACGAGTGTTCATTGGTCAAAATCGGCTGCAAAAAATTTTGAATGAAATTTCCGCAAAAAACATGGGCTATAGCCTATAGATTTTTTTCATCAAAAATTTTTTTGTCACCGATTTTGATCGGGTATGGCTCATTCGAAGCGGAATAAGAGCAGAAAAAGATGTGTATAGCTTTCTTTGAGATAAAATCACCAGTTGAAAAAAAATAGAGCAAAGAAACTGGTAATGCAGAGCACCAGACTAGAGGATAAGTTTTCGGATATTTCTCTTAAACTAGTTGGAATTTTGCACATAAACTTTACAGTTACATTCTTCTTATTATTCCGCGTCCAACGAGTGTTCATTGGTCAAAATCGGCTGCAAAAAATTTTGAAAGAAATTTCCGCAAAAAATATGGGCTATAGCCTATAGATTTTTTCATCAAAAATTTTTTTGTCACCGATTTTGATCGGGGATGGCTCATTTGAAGCGGAATAAGAACAGGAAAAGATGCGTATAGTTTTCTTTCAGATAAAATCACCAGTTGAAAAAAAAAATAGAGCAAAGAAACTGGTAATGCAGAGCACCAGACTAGAGGATAAGTTTTTCGGATATTTCTCTTAAACTAGTTGGAATTTTGCACATAAACTTTACAGTTACATTCTTCTTATTATTCCGCGTCCAACGAGTGTTCATTGGTCAAAATCGGCTGCAAAAAATTTTGAAAGAAATTTCCGCAAAAAAACATGGGCTATAGCCTATAGATTTTTTTCATCAAAAATTTTTTTGTCACCGATTTTGATCGGGGATGGCTCATTTGAAGCGGAATAAGAGCAGAAAAAGATGTGTATAGTTATCTTTGAGATAAAATCACCAGTTGGAAAAAAATAGAGCAAAGAAACTGGTAATGCAGAGCACCAGACTAGAGGATAAGTTTTTCGGATATTTCTCTTAAACTAGTTGGAATTTTGCACATAAACTTTACAGTTACATTCTTCTTATTATTCCGCGTCCAACGAGTGTTCATTGGTCAAAATCGGCTGCAAAAAATTTTGAAAGAAATTTCCGCAAAAAAACATGGGCTATAGCCTATAGATTTTTTTCATCAAAAATTTTTTTGTCACCGATTTTGATCGGGGATGGCTCATTTGAAGCGGAATAAGAGCAGAAAAAGATGCGTATAGTTTTCTTTCAGATAAAATCACCAGTTGAAAAAAAAAATAGAGCAAAGAAACTGGTAATGCAGAGCACCAGACTAGAGGATAAGTTTTTCGGATATTTCTCTTAAACTAGTTGGAATTTTGCACATAAACTTTACAGTTACATTCTTCTTATTATTCCGAATCCAACGAGTGTTCATTGGTCAAAATCGGCTGCAAAAAATTTTGAAAGAAATTTCCGCAAAAAAACATGGGCTATAGCCTATAGATTTTTTCATCAAAAATTTTGTTGGCACCGATTTTGATCGGGGATGGTTCATTTGAAGCGGAATAAGAGCAGAAAAAGATGTGTATAGTTTTCTTTGAGATAAAATCACCAGTTGAAAAAAAATAGAGCAAAGAAACTGGTAATGCAGAGCACCAGACTAGAGGATAAGTTTTTCGGATATTTCTCTTAAACTAGTTGGAATTTTGCACATAAACTTTACAGTTACATTCTTCTTATTATTCTGCGTCCAACGAGTGTTCATTGGTCAAAATCGGCTGCAAAAAATTTTGAAAGAAATTTCCGCAAAAAAACATGGGCTATAGCCTATAGATTTTTTTCATCAAAAATTTTTTTGTCACCGATTTTGATCGGGGATGGCTCATTTGAAGCGGAATAAGAGCAGAAAAAGATGTGTATAGTTATCTTTGAGATAAAATCACCAGTTGAAAAAAAAATAGAGCAAAGAAACTGGTAATGCAGAGCACCAGACTAGAGGATAAGTTTTTCGGATATTTCTCTTAAACTAGTTGGAATTTTGCACATAAACTTTACAGTTACATTCTTCTTATTATTCCGCGTCCAACGAGTGTTCATTGGTCAAAATCGGCTGCAAAAAATTTTGAAAGAAATTTCCGCAAAAAAACATGGGCTATAGCCTATAGATTTTTTTCATCAAAAATTTTTTTTGTCACCGATTTTGATCGGGGATGGCTCATTTGAAGCGGAATAAGAGCAGAAAAAGATGTGTATAGTTTTCTTTGAGATAAAATCACCAGTTGAAAAAAAATAGAGCAAAGAAACTGGTAATGCAGAGCACCAGACTAGAGGATTAGTTTTTCGGATATTTCTCTTAAACTAGTTGGAATTTTGCACATAAACTTTACAGTTACATTCTTCTTATTATTCCGCGTCCAACGAGTGTTCATTGGTCAAAATCGGCTGCAAAAAATTTTGAAAGAAATTTCCGCAAAAAAACATGGGCTATAGCCTATAGATTTTTTTCATCAAAAATTTTGTTGTCACCGATTTTGATCGGGGATGGCTCATTTGAAGCGGAATAAGAGCAGAAAAAGATGTGTATAGTTATTTTTGAGATAAAATCACCAGTTGAAAAAAAAATAGAGCAAAGAAACTGGTAATGCAGAGCACCAGACTAGAGGATAAGTTTTTCGGATATTTCTCTTAAACTAGTTGGAATTTTGCACATAAACTTTACAGTTACATTCTTCTTATTATTCCGCGTCCAACGAGTGTTCATTGGTCAAAATCGGCTGCAAAAAATTTTGAAAGAAATTTCCGCAAAAAACATGGGCTATAGCCTATAGATTTTTTTCATCAAAAATTTTTTTGTCACCGATTTTGATCGGGTATGGCTCATTCGAAGCGGAATAAGAGCAGAAAAAGATGTGTATAGCTTTCTTTGAGATAAAATCACCAGTTGAAAAAAAATAGAGCAAAGAAACTGGTAATGCAGAGCACCAGACTAGAGGATAAGTTTTCGGATATTTCTCTTAAACTAGTTGGAATTTTGCACATAAACTTTACAGTTACATTCTTCTTATTATTCCGCGTCCAACGAGTGTTCATTGGTCAAAATCGGCTGCAAAAAATTTTGAAAGAAATTTCCGCAAAAAACATGGGCTATAGCCTATAGATTTTTTCATCAAAAATTTTTTTGTCACCGATTTTGATCGGGGATGGCTCATTTGAAGCGGAATAAGAACAGGAAAAGATGCGTATAGTTTTCTTTCAGATAAAATCACCAGTTGAAAAAAAAATAGAGCAAAGAAACTGGTAATGCAGAGCACCAGACTAGAGGATAAGTTTTTCGGATATTTCTCTTAAACTAGTTGGAATTTTGCACATAAACTTTACAGTTACATTCTTCTTATTATTCCGCGTCCAACGAGTGTTCATTGGTCAAAATCGGCTGCAAAAAATTTTGAAAGAAATTTCCGCAAAAAAACATGGGCTATAGCCTATAGATTTTTTTCATCAAAAATTTTTTTGTCACCGATTTTGATCGGGGATGGCTCATTTGAAGCGGAATAAGAGCAGAAAAAGATGTGTATAGTTTTCTTTGAGATAAAATCACCAGTTGAAAAAAAAATAGAGCAAAGAAACTGGTAATGCAGAGCACCAGACTAGAGGAAAAGTTTTTCGGATATTTCTCTTAAACTAGTTGGAATTTTGCACATAAACTTTACAGTTACATTCTTCTTATTATTCCGCGTCCAACGAGTGTTCATTGGTCAAAATCGGCTGCAAAAAATTTTGAAAGAAATTTCCGCAAAAAAACATGGGCTATAGCCTATAGATTTTTTTCATCAAAAATTTTTTTGTCACCGATTTTGATCGGGGATGGCTCATTTGAAGCGGAATAAGAGCAGAAAAAGATGTGTATAGTTATCTTTGAGATAAAATCACCGGTTGAAAAAAAAATAGAGCAAAGAAACTGGTAATGCAGAGCACCAGACTAGAGGATAAGTTTTTCGGATATTTCTCTTAAACTAGTTGGAATTTTGCACATAAACTTTACAGTTACATTCTTCTTATTATTCCGCGTCCAACGAGTGTTCATTGGTCAAAATCGGCTGCAAAAAATTTTGAAAGAAATTTCCGCAAAAACACATGGGCTATAGCCTATAGATTTTTTCATCAAAAATTTTTTTGTCACCGATTTTGATCGGGGATGGCTCATTTGAAGCGGAATAAGAGCAGAAAAAGATGTGTATAGTTATCTTTGAGATAAAATCACCAGTTGAAAAAAAAATAGAGCAAAGAAACTGGTAATGCAGAGCACCAGACTAGAGGATAAGTTTTTCGGATATTTCTCTTAAACTAGTTGGAATTTTGCACATAAACTTTACAGTTACATTCTTCTTATTATTCCGCGTCCAACGAGTGTTCATTGGTCAAAATCGGCTGCAAAAAATTTTGAATGAAATTTCCGCAAAAAACATGGGCTATAGCCTATAGATTTTTTTCATCAAAAATTTTTTTGTCACCGATTTTGATCGGGTATGGCTCATTCGAAGCGGAATAAGAGCAGAAAAAGATGTGTATAGCTTTCTTTGAGATAAAATCACCAGTTGAAAAAAAATAGAGCAAAGAAACTGGTAATGCAGAGCACCAGACTAGAGGATAAGTTTTCGGATATTTCTCTTAAACTAGTTGGAATTTTGCACATAAACTTTACAGTTACATTCTTCTTATTATTCCGCGTCCAACGAGTGTTCATTGGTCAAAATCGGCTGCAAAAAATTTTGAAAGAAATTTCCGCAAAAAACATGGGCTATAGCCTATAGATTTTTTCATCAAAAATTTTTTTGTCACCGATTTTGATCGGGGATGGCTCATTTGAAGCGGAATAAGAACAGGAAAAGATGCGTATAGTTTTCTTTCAGATAAAATCACCAGTTGAAAAAAAAAAATAGAGCAAAGAAACTGGTAATGCAGAGCACCAGACTAGAGGATAAGTTTTTCGGATATTTCTCTTAAACTAGTTGGAATTTTGCACATAAACTTTACAGTTACATTCTTCTTATTATTCCGCGTCCAACGAGTGTTCATTGGTCAAAATCGGCTGCAAAAAATTTTGAAAGAAATTTCCGCAAAAAAACATGGGCTATAGCCTATAGATTTTTTTCATCAAAAATTTTTTTGTCACCGATTTTGATCGGGGATGGCTCATTTGAAGCGGAATAAGAGCAGAAAAAGATGTGTATAGTTTTCTTTGAGATAAAATCACCAGTTGAAAAAAAAATAGAGCAAAGAAACTGGTAATGCAGAGCACCAGACTAGAGGAAAAGTTTTTCGGATATTTCTCTTAAACTAGTTGGAATTTTGCACATAAACTTTACAGTTACATTCTTCTTATTATTCCGCGTCCAACGAGTGTTCATTGGTCAAAATCGGCTGCAAAAAATTTTGAAAGAAATTTCCGCAAAAAAACATGGGCTATAGCCTATAGATTTTTTTCATCAAAAATTTTTTTGTCACCGATTTTGATCGGGGATGGCTCATTTGAAGCGGAATAAGAGCAGAAAAAGATGTGTATAGTTATCTTTGAGATAAAATCACCGGTTGAAAAAAAAATAGAGAAAAGAAACTGGTAATGCAGAGCACCAGACTAGAGGATAAGTTTTTCGGATATTTCTCTTAAACTAGTTGGAATTTTGCACATAAACTTTACAGTTACATTCTTCTTATTATTCCACGTCCAACGAGTGTTCATTGGTCAAAATCGGCTGCAAAAAATTTTGAAAGAAATTTCCGCAAAAACACATGGGCTATAGCCTATAGATTTTTTCATCAAAAATTGTTTTGTCACCGATTTTGATCGGGGATGGCTCATTTGAAGCGGAATAAGAGCAGAAAAAGATGTGTATAGTTTTCTTTGAGATAAAATCACCAGTTGAAAAAAAAATAGAGCAAAGAAACTGGTAATGAAGAGCACCAGACTAGAGGATAAGTTTTTCGGATATTTCTCTTAAACTAGTTGGAATTTTGCACATAAACTTTAAAGTTACATTCTTCTTATTATTCCGAATCCAACGAGTGTTCATTGGTCAAAATCGGCTGCAAAAAATTTTGAAAGAAATTTCCGCAAAAAAGATGGGCTATAGCCTATAGATTTTTTCATCAAAATTTTTTTGGCACCGATTTTGATCGGGGATGGTTCATTTGAAGCGGAATAAGAGCAGAAAAAGATGTGTATAGTTTTCTTTGAGATAAAATCACCAGTTGAAAAAAAATAGAGCAAAGAAACTGGTAATGCAGAGCACCAGACTAGAGGATAAGTTTTTCGGATATTTCTCTTAAACTAGTTGGAATTTTGCACATAAACTTTACAGTTACATTCTTCTTATTATTCTGCGTCCAACGAGTGTTCATTGGTCAAAATCGGCTGCAAAAAATTTTGAAAGAAATTTCCGCAAAAAAACATGGGCTATAGCCTATAGATTTGTTTCATCAAAAATTTTTTGTCACCGATTTTGATCGGGGATGGCTCATTTGAAGCGGAATAAGAGCAGAAAAAGATGTGTATAGTTATCTTTGAGATAAAATCACCAGTTGAAAAAAAATAGAGCAAAGAAACTGGTAATGCAGAGCACCAGACTAGAGGATAAGTTTTTCGGATATTTCTCTTAAACTAGTTGGAATTTTGCACATAAACTTTACAGTTACATTCTTCTTATTATTCCGCGTCCAACGAGTGTTCATTGGTCAAAATCGGATGCAAAAAATTTTGAAAGAAATTTCCGCAAAAAAACATGGGCTATAGCCTATAGATTTTTTCATCAAAAATTTTTTTGTCACCGATTTTGATCGGGTATGGCTCATTCGAAGCGGAATAAGAGCAGAAAAAGATGTGTATAGCTCTCTTTGAGATAAAATCACCAGTTGAAAAAAAATAGAGCAAAGAAACTGGTATGCAGAGCACCAGACTAGAGGATTAGTTTTTCGGATATTTCTCTTAAACTAGTTGGAATTTTGCACATAAACTTTACAGTTACATTCTTCTTATTATTCCGCGTCCAACGAGTGTTCATTGGTCAAAATCGGCTGCAAAAAATTTTGAAAGAAATTTCCGCAAAAAAACATGGGCTATAGCCTATAGATTTTTTTCATCAAAAATTTTTTTTGTCACCGATTTTGATCGGGGATGGCTCATTTGAAGCGGAATAAGAGCAGAAAAAGATGTGTGTAGTTTTCTTTGAGATAAAATCACCAGTTGAAAAAAAATAGAGCAAAGAAACTGGTAATGCAGAGCACCAGACTAGAGGATTAGTTTTTCGGATATTTCTCTTAAACTAGTTGGAATTTTGCACATAAACTTTACAGTTACATTCTTCTTATTATTCCGCGTCCAACGAGTGTTCACTGGTCAAAATCGGCTGCAAAAAATTTTGAAAGAAATTTCCGCAAAAAAACATGGGCTATAGCCTATAGATTTTTTTCATCAACAATTTTTTTGTCACCGATTTTGATCGGGGATGGCTCATTTGAAGCGGAATAAGAGCAGAAAAAGATGTGTATAGTTATCTTTGAGATAAAATCACCAGTTGAAAAAAAAATAGAGCAAAAAAACTGGTAATGCAGAGCACCAGACTAGAGGATAAGTTTTTCGGATATTTCTCTTAAACTAGTTGGAATTTTGCACATAAACTTTACAGTTACATTCTTCTTATTATTCCGCGTCCAACGAGTGTTCATTGGTCAAAATCGGCTGCAAAAAATTTTGAAAGAAATTTCCGCAAAAAACATGGGCTATAGCCTATAGATTTTTTTCATCAAAAATTTTTTTGTCACCGATTTTGATCGGGTATGGCTCATTCGAAGCGGAATAAGAGCAGAAAAAGATGTGTATAGCTCTCTTTGAGATAAAATCACCAGTTGAAAAAAAATAGAGCAAAGAAACTGGTAATGCAGAGCACCAGACTAGAGGATAAGTTTTCGGATATTTCTCTTAAACTAGTTGGAATTTTGCACATAAACTTTACAGTTACATTCTTCTTATTATTCCGCGTCCAACGAGTGTTCATTGGTCAAAATCGGCTGCAAAAATTTTTGAAAGAAATTTCCGCAAAAAAACATGGGCTATAGCCTATAGATTTTTTTCATCAAACATTTTTTTGTCACCGATTTTGATCGGGGATGGCTCATTTGAAGCGGAATAAGAGCAGAAAAAGATGTGTATAGTTTTCTTTGAGTTAAAATCACCAGTTGAAAAAAAAAATAGAGCAAAGAAACTGGTAATGCAGAGCACCAGACTAGAGGATAAGTTTTTCGGATATTTCTCTTAAACTAGTTGGAATTTTGCACATAAACTTTACAGTTACATTCTTCTTATTATTCCGCGTCCAACGAGTGTTCATTGGTCAAAATCGGCTGCAAAAAATTTTGAAAGAAATTTCCGCAAAAAAACATGGGCTATAGCCTATAGATTTTTTTCATCAACAATTTTTTTGTCACCGATTTTGATCGGGGATGGCTCATTTGAAGCGGAATAAGAGCAGAAAAAGATGTGTATAGTTTTCTTTGAGATAAAATCACCAGTTGAAAAAAAAAAATAGAGCAAAGAAACTGGTAATGCAGAGCACCAGACTAGAGGATTAGTTTTTCGGATATTTTTCTTAAACTAGTTGAAATTTTGCACATAAACTTTACAGTTACATTCTTCTTATTATTCCGCGTCCAACGAGTGTTCATTGGTCAAAATCGGCTGCAAAAAATTTTGAAAGAAATTTCCGCAAAAAAACATGGGCTATAGCCTATAGATTTTTTCATCAAAAATTTTTTTGGCACCGATTTTGATCGGGGATGGCTCATTTGAAGCGGAATAAGAGCAGAAAAAGATGTGTATAGTTTTCTTTGAGATAAAATCACCAGTTGAAAAAAAATAGAGCAAAGAAACTGGTAATGCAGAGCACCAGACTAGAGGATAAGTTTTTCGGATATTTCTCTTACAGTTCATTGGTCAAAATCGGCTGCAAAAAATTTTGAAAGAAATTTCCGCAAAAAAACATGGGCTATAGCCTATAGATTTTTTCATCAAAAATTTTTTTGTCACCGATTTTGATCGGGGATGGCTCATTTGAAGCGGAATAAGAGCGGAAAAATATGTGTATAGTTTTCTTTGAGATAAAATCACCAGTTGAAAAAAAATAGAGCAAAGAAACTGGTAATGCAGAGCACCAGACTAGAGGATAAGTTTTTCGGATATTTCTCTTAAACTAGTTGGAATTTTGCACATAAACTTTACAGTTACATTCTTCTTATTATTCCGCGTCCAACGAGTGTTCATTGGTCAATATCGGCTGCAAAAAATTTTGAAAGAAATTTCCGCAAAAAAACATGGGCTATAGCCTATAGATTTTTTTCATCAAAAATTTTTTTGTCACCGATTTTGATCGGGGATGGCTCATTTGAAGCGGAATAAGAGCAGAAAAAGATGTGTATAGTTTTCTTTGAGATAAAATCACCAGTTGAAAAAAATAGAGCAAAGAAACTGGTAATGCAGAGCACCAGACTAGAGGATAAGTTTTTCGGATATTTCTCTTAAACTAGTTGGATAAACTTTACAGTTACATTCTTCTTATTATTCCGCGTCCAACGAGTGTTCATTGGTCAAAATCGGCTGCAAAAAATTTTGAAAGAAATTTCCGCAAAAAACATGGGCTATAGCCTATAGATTTTTTTCATCAAAAATTTTTTTTGTCACCGATTTTGATCGGGGATGGCTCATTTGAAGCGGAATAAGAGCAGAAAAAGATGTGTATAGTTTTCTTTGAGATAAAATCACCAGTTGAAAAAAAATAGAGCAAAGAAACTGGTAATTCAGAGCACCAGACTAGAGGATTAGTTTTTCGGATATTTCTCTTAAACTAGTTGGAATTTTGCACATAAACTTTACAGTTACATTCTTCTTATTATTCCGCGTCCAACGAGTGTTCATTGGTCAATATCGGCTGCAAAAAATTTTGAAAGAAATTTCCGCAAAAAAACATGGGCTATAGCCTATAGATTTTTTTCATCAAAAATTTTTTTGTCACCGATTTTGATCGGGGATGGCTCATTTGAAGCGGAATAAGAGCAGAAAAAGATGTGTATAGTTTTCTTTGAGATAAAATCACCAGTTGAAAAAAATGGAGCAAAGAAACTGGTAATGCAGAGCACCAGACTAGAGGATAAGTTTTTCGGATATTTCTCTTAAACTAGTTGGATAAACTTTACAGTTACATTCTTCTTATTATTCCGCGTCCAACGAGTGTTCATTGGTCAAAATCGGCTGCAAAAAATTTTGAAAGAAATTTCCGCAAAAAAACATGGGCTATAGCCTATAGATTTTTTTCATCAAAAATTTTTTTGTCACCGATTTTGATCGGGGATGGCTCATTTGAAGCGGAATAAGAGCAGAAAAAGATGTGTATAGTTTTCTTTTAGATAAAATCACCAGTTGAAAAAAAAATAGAGCAAAGAAACTGGTAATGCAGAGCACCAGACTAGAGGATAAGTTTTTCGGATATTTCTCTTAAACTAGTTGGAATTTTGCACATAAACTTTACAGTTACATTCTTCTTATTATTCCGCGTCCAACGAGTGTTCATTGGTCAAAATCGGCTGCAAAAAATTTTGAAAGAAATTTCCGCAAAAAAACATGGGCTATAGCCTATAGATTTTTTTCATCAAAAATTTTTTTGTCACCGATTTTGATCGGGGATGGCTCATTTGAAGCGGAATAAGAGCAGAAAAAGATGTGTATAGTTTTCTTTCAGATAAAATCACCAGTTGAAAAAAAAATAGAGCAAAGAAACTGGTAATGCAGAGCACCAGACGAGGATTAGTTTTTCGGATATTTCTCTTAAACTAGTTGGAATTTTGCACATAAACTTTACAGTTACATTCATCTTATTATTCCGCGTCCAACGGGTGTTCATTGGTCAAAATCGGCTGCAAAAAATTTTGAAAGAAATTTCCGCAGTGCACCAGACTAGAGGATAAGTTTTTCGGATATTTCTCTTAAACTAGTTGGAATTTTGCACATAAACTTTACAGTTACATTCTTCTTGTTATTCCGCGTCCAACGAGTGTTCATTGGTCAAAATCGGCTGCAAAAAATTTTGAAAGAAATTTCCGCAAAAAAACATGGGCTCCTATAGATTTTTTTCATCAAAAATTTTTTTGTCACCGATTTTGATCGGGGATGGCTCATTTGAAGCGGAATAAGAGCAGAAAAAGATGTGTATAGTTTTCTTTGAGATAAAATCACCAGTTGAGAAAAAAAATAGAGCAAAGAAACTGGTAATGCAGAGCACCAGACTAGAGGATTAGTTTTTCGGATATTTTCCTTAAACTAGTTGGAATTTTGCACATAAACTTTACAGTTACATTCTTCTTATTATTCCGCGTCCAACGAGTGTTCATTGGTCAAAATCGGCTGCAAAAAATTTTGAAAGAAATTTCCGCAAAAAAACATGGGCTATAGCCTATAGATTTTTTTCATCAAAAATATTTTTGTCACCGATTTTGATCGGGGATGGCTCATTTGAAGCGGAATAAGAGCAGAAAAAGATGTGTATAGTTATCTTTGAGATAAAATCACCAGTTGAAAAAAAAATAGAGCAAAGAAACTGGTAATGCAGAGCACCAGACTAGAGGATAAGTTTTTCGGATATTTCTCTTAAACTAGTTGGAATTTTGCACATAAACTTTACAGTTACATTCTTCTTATTATTCCGCGTCCAAGGAGTGTTCATTGGTCAAAATCGGCTGCAAAAAATTTTGAAAGAAATTTCCGCAAAAAAACATGGGCTATAGCCTATAGATTTTTTCATCAAAAATTTTTTTGTCACCGATTTTGATCGGGGATGGCTCATTTGAAGCGGAATAAGAGCAGAAAAAGATGTGTATAGTTTTCTTTGAGATAAAATCACCAGTTGAAAAAAATGGAGCAAAGAAACTGGTAATGCAGAGCACCAGACTAGAGGATAAGTTTTTCGGATATTTCTCTTAAACTAGTTGGATAAACTTTACAGTTACATTCTTCTTATTATTCCGCGTCCAACGAGTGTTCATTGGTCAAAATCGGCTGCAAAAAATTTTGAAAGAAATTTCCGCAAAAAACATGGGCTATAGCCTATAGATTTTTTTCATCAAAAATTTTTTTTGTCACCGATTTTGATCGGGGATGGCTCATTTGAAGCGGAATAAGAGCAGAAAAAGATGTGTATAGTTTTCTTTGAGATAAAATCACCAGTTGAAAAAAAATAGAGCAAAGAAACTGGTAATTCAGAGCACCAGACTAGAGGATTAGTTTTTCGGATATTTCTCTTAAACTAGTTGGAATTTTGCACATAAACTTTACAGTTACATTCTTCTTATTATTCCGCGTCCAACGAGTGTTCATTGGTCAATATCGGCTGCAAAAAATTTTGAAAGAAATTTCCGCAAAAAAACATGGGCTATAGCCTATAGATTTTTTTCATCAAAAATTTTTTTGTCACCGATTTTGATCGGGGATGGCTCATTTGAAGCGGAATAAGAGCAGAAAAAGATGTGTATAGTTTTCTTTGAGATAAAATCACCAGTTGAAAAAAATGGAGCAAAGAAACTGGTAATGCAGAGCACCAGACTAGAGGATAAGTTTTTCGGATATTTCTCTTAAACTAGTTGGATAAACTTTACAGTTACATTCTTCTTATTATTCCGCGTCCAACGAGTGTTCATTGGTCAAAATCGGATGCAAAAAATTTTGAAAGAAATTTCCGCAAAAAAACATGGGCTATAGCCTATAGATTTTTTTCATCAAAAATTTTTTTGTCACCGATTTTGATCGGGGATGGCTCATTTGAAGCGGAATAAGAGCAGAAAAAGATGTGTATAGTTTTCTTTTAGATAAAATCACCAGTTGAAAAAAAAATAGAGCAAAGAAACTGGTAATGCAGAGCACCAGACTAGAGGATAAGTTTTTCGGATATTTCTCTTAAACTAGTTGGAATTTTGCACATAAACTTTACAGTTACATTCTTCTTATTATTCCGCGTCCAACGAGTGTTCATTGGTCAAAATCGGCTGCAAAAAATTTTGAAAGAAATTTCCGCAAAAAAACATGGGCTATAGCCTATAGATTTTTTTCATCAAAAATTTTTTTGTCACCGATTTTGATCGGGGATGGCTCATTTGAAGCGGAATAAGAGCAGAAAAAGATGTGTATAGTTTTCTTTCAGATAAAATCACCAGTTGAAAAAAAATAGAGCAAAGAAACTGGTAATGCAGAGCACCAGACGAGGATTAGTTTTTCGGATATTTCTCTTAAACTAGTTGGAATTTTGCACATAAACTTTACAGTTACATTCATCTTATTATTCCGCGTCCAACGGGTGTTCATTGGTCAAAATCGGCTGCAAAAAATTTTGAAAGAAATTTCCGCAGTGCACCAGACTAGAGGATAAGTTTTTCGGATATTTCTCTTAAACTAGTTGGAATTTTGCACATAAACTTTACAGTTACATTCTTCTTGTTATTCCGCGTCCAACGAGTGTTCATTGGTCAAAATCGGCTGCAAAAAATTTTGAAAGAAATTTCCGCAAAAAAACATGGGCTCCTATAGATTTTTTTCATCAAAAATTTTTTTGTCACCGATTTTGATCGGGGATGGCTCATTTGAAGCGGAATAAGAGCAGAAAAAGATGTGTATAGTTTTCTTTGAGATAAAATCAAAAGTTGAGAAAAAAAATAGAGCAAAGAAACTGGTAATGCAGAGCACCAGACTAGAGGATTAGTTTTTCGGATATTTTCCTTAAACTAGTTGGAATTTTGCACATAAACTTTACAGTTACATTCTTCTTATTATTCCGCGTCCAACGAGTGTTCATTGGTCAAAATCGGCTGCAAAAAATTTTGAAAGAAATTTCCGCAAAAAAACATGGGCTATAGCCTATAGATTTTTTTCATCAAAAATATTTTTGTCACCGATTTTGATCGGGGATGGCTCATTTGAAGCGGAATAAGAGCAGAAAAAGATGTGTATAGTTATCTTTGAGATAAAATCACCAGTTGAAAAAAAAATAGAGCAAAGAAACTGGTAATGCAGAGCACCAGACTAGAGGATAAGTTTTTCGGATATTTCTCTTAAACTAGTTGGAATTTTGCACATAAACTTTACAGTTACATTCTTCTTATTATTCCGCGTCCAAGGAGTGTTCATTGGTCAAAATCGGCTGCAAAAAATTTTGAAAGAAATTTCCGCAAAAAAACATGGGCTATAGCCTATAGATTTTTTCATCAAAAATTTTTTTGTCACCGATTTTGATCGGGGATGGCTCATTTGAAGCGGGATAAGAGCAGAAAAAGATGTGTATAGTTTTCTTTGAGATAAAATCACCAGTTGAAAAAAAATAGAGCAAAGAAACTGGTATGCAGAGCACCAGACTAGAGGATTAGTTTTTCGGATATTTCTCTTAAACTAGTTGGAATTTTGCACATAAACTTTACAGTTACATTCTTCTTATTATTCCGCGTCCAACGAGTGTTCATTGGTCAAAATCGGCTGCAAAAAATTTTGAAAGAAATTTTCGCAAAAAAACATGGGCTATAGCCTATAGATTTTTTTCATCAAAAATTTTTTTTGTCACCGATTTTGATCGGGGATGGCTCATTTGAAGCGGAATAAGAGCAGAAAAAGATGTGTATAGTTTTCTTTGAGATAAAATCACCAGTTGAAAGAAAATAGAGCAAAGAAACTGGTAATGCAGAGCACCAGACTAGAGGATTAGTTTTTCGGATATTTCTCTTAAACTAGTTGGAATTTTGCACATAAACTTTACAGTTACATTCTTCTTATTATTCCGCGTCCAACGAGTGTTCATTGGTCAAAATCGGCTGCAAAAAATTTTGAAAGAAATTTCCGCAAAAAAACATGGGCTATAGCCTATAGATTTTTTTCATTAAAAATTTTTTTGTCACCGATTTTGATCGGGGATGGCTCATTTGAAGCGGAATAAGAGCAGAAAAAGATATGTATAGTTTTCTTTGAGATAAAATCACCAGTTGAAAAAAAAATAGAGCAAAGAAACTGGTAATGCAGAGCACCAGACTAGAGGATAGGTTTTTCGGATATTTCTCTTAAACTAGTTGGAATTTTGCACATAAACTTTACAGTTACATTCTTCTTATTATTCCGCGTCCAACGAGTGTTCATTGGTCAATATCGGCTGCAAAAAATTTTGAAAGAAATTTCCGCAAAAAAACATGGGCTATAGCCTATAGATTTTTTTCATCAAAAATTTTTTTGTCACCGATTTTGATCGGGGATGGCTCATTTGAAGCGGAATAAGAGCAGAAAAAGATGTGTATAGTTTTCTTTGAGATAAAATCACCAGTTGAAAAAAATGGAGCAAAGAAACTGGTAATGCAGAGCACCAGACTAGAGGATAAGTTTTTCGGATATTTCTCTTAAACTAGTTGGATAAACTTTACAGTTACATTCTTCTTATTATTCCGCGTCCAACGAGTGTTCATTGGTCAAAATCGGCTGCAACAAATTTTGAAAGAAATTTCCGCAAAAAAACATGGGCTATAGCCTATAGATTTTTTTCATCAAAAATTTTTTTGTCACCGATTTTGATCGGGGATGGCTCATTTGAAGCGGAATAAGAGCAGAAAAAGATGTGTATAGTTTTCTTTGAGATAAAATCACCAGTTGAAAAAAAAATAGAGCAAAGAAACTGGTAATGCAGAGCACCAGACTAGAGGATAAGTTTTTCGGATATTTCTCTTAAACTAGTTGGAATTTTGCACATAAACTTTACAGTTACATTCTTCTTATTATTCCGCGTCCAACGAGTGTTCATTGGTCAAAATCGGCTGCAAAAAATTTTGAAAGAAATTTCCGCAAAAAAACATGGGCTATAGCCTATAGATTTTTTTCATCAAAAATTTTTTTGTCACCGATTTTGATCGGGGATGGCTCATTTGAAGCGGAATAAGAGCAGAAAAAGATGTGTATAGTTTTCTTTGAGATAAAATCACCAGTTGAAAAAAAATAGAGCAAAGAAACTGGTAATGCCGAGCACCAGACTAGAGGATAAGTTTTTCGGATATTTCTCTTAAACTAGTTGGAATTTTGCACATAAACTTTACAGTTACATTCTTCTTGTTATTCCGCGTCCAACGAGTTTTCATTGGTCAAAATCGGCTGCAAAAAATTTTGAAAGAAATTTCCGCAAAAAAACATGGGCTATAGCCTATAGATTTTTTTCATCAAAAATTTTTTTGTCACCGATTTTGATCGGCGATGGCTCATTTGAAGCGGAATAAGAGCAGAAAACGATGTGTATAGTTTTCTTTGAGATAAAATCACCAGTTGAAAAAAAAATAGAGCAAAGAAACTGGTAATGCAGAGCACCAGACTAGAGGATAAGTTTTTCGGATATTTCTCTTAAACTAGTTGGAATTTTGCACATAAACTTTACAGTTACATTCTTCTTATTATTCCGCGTCCAACGAGTGTTCATTGGTCAAAATCGGCTGCAAAAAAATTTGAAAGAAATTTCCGCAAAGAAAAATGGGCTATAGCCTATAGATTTTTTTCATCAAAAATTTTTTTGTCACCGATTTTGATCGGGGATGGCTCATTTGAAGCGGAATAAGAGCAGAAAAAGATGTGTATAGTTATCTTTGAGATAAAATCACCAGTTGAAACAAAAATAGAGCAAAGAAACTGGTAATGCAGAGCACCAGACTAGAGGATAAGTTTTTCGGATATTTCTCTTAAACTAGTTGGAATTTTGCACATAAACTTTACAGTTACATTCTTCTTATTATTCCTCGTCCAAGGAATGTTCATTGGTCAAAATCGGCTGCAAAAAATTTTGAAAGAAATTTCCGCAAAAAAACATGGGCTATAGCCTATAGATTTTTTTCATCAAAAATTTTTTTGTCACCGATTTTGACCGGGGATGGCTCATTTGAAGCGGAATAAGAACAGAAAAAGATGTGTATAGTTTTCTTTCAGATCAAATCACCAGTTGAAAAAAAAAATAGAGCAAAGAAACTGGTAATGCAGAGCACCAGACTAGAGGATAAGTTTTTCGGATATTTCTCTTAAACTAGTTGGAATTTTGCACATAAACTTTACAGTTACATTCTTCTTATTATTCCGCGTCCAAGGAGTGTTCATTGGTCAAAATCGGCTGCAAAAAATTTTGAAAGAAATTTCCGCAAAAAAACATGGGCTATAGCCTAAAGATTTTTTTCATCAAAAATTTTTTTGTCACCGATTTTGATCGGGGATGGCTCATTTGAAGCGGAATAAGAGCAGAAAAAGATGTGTATAGTTTTCTTTGAGATAAAATCACCAGTTGAAAAAAAATAGAGCAAAGAAACTGGTAATGCAGAGCACCAGACTAGAGGATTAGTTCTCTTAAACTAGTTGGAATTTTGCACATAAACTTTACAGTTACATTCTTCTTATTATTCCGCGTCCAACGAGTGTTCATTGGTCAAAATCGGCTGCAAAAAATTTTGAAAGAAATTTCCGCAAAAAAACATGGGCTATAGCCTATAGATCTTTTTCATCCAAAATTTTTTTGTCACCGATTTTGACCGGGAATGGCTCATTTGAAGCGGAATAAGAGCAAAAAAAGATGTGTATAGTTTTCTTTCAGATAAAATCACCAGTTGAAAAAAAATAGAGCAAAGAAACTGATAATGCAGAGCACCAGACTAGAGGATAAGTTTTTCGGATATTTCTCTTAAACTAGTTGGAATTTTGCACATAAACTTTACAGTTACATTCTTCTTATTATTCCGCGTCCAACGAGTGTTCATTGGTCAAAATCGGCTGCAAAAAATTTTGAAAGAAATTTCCGCAAAAAAACATGGGCTATAGCCTATAGATCTTTTTCATCCAAAGTTTTTTTGTCACCGATTTTGACCGGGGATGGCTCATTTGAAGCGGAATAAGAACAGGAAAAGATGTGTATAGTTTTCTTTGAGATAAAATCACCAGTTGAAAAAAAAATAGAGCAAGTAAACTGGTAATGCAGAGCACCAGACTAGAGGATAAGTTTTTCGGATATTTCTCTTAAACTAGTTGGAATTTTGCACATAAACTTTACAGTTACATTCTTCTTATTATTCCGCGTCCAACGAGTGTTCATTGGTCAAAATCGGCTGCAAAAAATTTTTAAAGAAATTTCCGCAAAAAAACATGGGCTATAGCCTATAGATTTTTTTCATCAAAAATTTTTTTGTGACCGATTTTGATCGGGGATGGCTCATTTGAAGCGGAATAAGAACAGAAAAAGATGTGTATAGTTTTCTTTCAGATCAAATCACCAGTTGAAAAAAAAATAGAGCAAAGAAACTGGTAATGCAGAGCACCAGACTAGAGGATTAGTTTTTCGGATATTTTTCTTAAACTAGTTGAAATTATGCACATAAACTTTACAGTTACATTCTTCTTATTATTCCGCGTCCAACGAGTGTTCATTGATCAAAATCGGCTGCAAAAAATTTTGAAAGAAATTTCCGCAAAAAAACATGGGCTATAGCCTATAGATTTTTTCATCAAACATTTTTTTGTCACCGATTTTGATCGGGGATGGCTCATTTGAAGCGGAATAAGAGCAGAAAAAGATGTGTATAGTTTTCTTTGAGATAAAGTCACCAGTTGAAAAAAAATAGAGCAAAGAAACTGGTAATGCAGAGTACCAGACTAGAGGATTAGTTTTTCGGATATTTCTCTTAAACTAGTTGGAATTTTGCACATAAACTTTACAGTTACATTCTTCTTATTATTCCGCGTCCAACGAGTGTTCATTGGTCAAAATCGGCTGCAAAAAATTTTTAAAGAAATTTCCGCAAAAAAACATGGGCTTTAGCCTATAGATTTTTTTCATCAAAAATTTTTTTGTCACCGATTTTGATCGGGGATGGCTCATTTGAACCGGAATAAGAGCAGAAAAAGATGTGTATAGTTTTCTTTGAGATAAAATCACCAGTTGATAAAAAATAGAGCAAAGAAACTGGTAATGCAGAGCACCAGACTAGAGGATTAGTTTTTCGGATATTTCTCTTAAACTAGTTGGAATTGCACATAAACTTTACAGTTACATTCTTCTTATTATTCCGCGTCCAACGAGTGTTCATTGGTCAAAATCGGCTGCAATAAATTTTGAAAGAAATTTCCGCAAAAAAACATGGGCTATAGCCTATAGATTTTTTTCATCAAAAATTTTTTTGTCACCGATTTTGATCGGGGATGGCTCATTTGAAGCGGAATAAGAGCAGAAAAAGATGTGTATAGTTTTCTTTGAGATAAAATCACCAGTTGAAAAAAAATAGAGCAAAGAAACTGGTAATGCAGAGCACCAGACTAGAGGATTAGTTTTTCGGATATTTCTCTTAAACTAGTTGGAATTTTGCACATAAACTTTACAGTTACATTCTTCTTATTATTCCGCGTCCAACGAGTGTTCATTGGTCAAAATCGGCTGCAAAAAATTTTTAAAGAAATTTCCGCAAAAAAACATGGGCTATAGCCTATAGATTTTTTTCATCAAAAATTTTTTTGTCACCGATTTTGATCGGGGATGGCTCATTTGAACCGGAATAAGAGCAGAAAAATATGTGTATAGTTTTCTTTGAGATAAAATCACCAGTTGATAAAAAATAGAGCAAAGAAACTGGTAATGCAGAGCACCAGACTAGAGGATTAGTTTTTCGGATATTTCTCTTAAACTAGTTGGAATTGCACATAAACTTTACAGTTACATTCTTCTTATTATTCCGCGTCCAACGAGTGTTCATTGGTCAAAATCGGCTGCAAAAAAATTTGAAAGAAATTTCCGCAAAAAAAAATGGGCTATAGCCTATAGATTTTTTTCATCAAAAATTTTTTTGTCACCGATTTTGATCGGGGATGGCTCATTTGAAGCGGAATAAGAGCAGAAAAAGATGTGTATAGTTATCTTTGAGATAAAATCACCAGTTGAAACAAAAATAGAGCAAAGAAACTGGTAATGCAGAGCACCAGACTAGAGGATAAGTTTTTCGGATATTTCTCTTAAACTAGTTGGAATTTTGCACATAAACTTTACAGTTACATTCTTCTTATTATTCCGCGTCCAAGGAGTGTTCATTGGTCAAAATCGGCTGCAAAAAATTTTGAAAGAAATTTCCGCAAAAAAACATGGGCTATAGCCTATAGATTTTTTTCATCAAAAATTTTTTTGTCACCGATTTTGACCGGGGATGGCTCATTTGAAGCGGAATAAGAACAGAAAAAGATGTGTATAGTTTTCTTTCAGATCAAATCACCAGTTGAAAAAAAAAATAGAGCAAAGAAACTGGTAATGCAGAGCACCAGACTAGAGGATAAGTTTTTCGGATATTTCTCTTAAACTAGTTGGAATTTTGCACATAAACTTTACAGTTACATTCTTCTTATTATTCCGCGTCCAAGGAGTGTTCATTGGTCAAAATCGGCTGCAAAAAATTTTGAAAGAAATTTCCGCAAAAAAACATGGGCTATAGCCTAAAGATTTTTTTCATCAAAAATTTTTTTGTCACCGATTTTGATCGGGGATGGCTCATTTGAAGCGGAATAAGAGCAGAAAAAGATGTGTATAGTTTTCTTTGAGATAAAATCACCAGTTGAAAAAAAATAGAGCAAAGAAACTGGTAATGCAGAGCACCAGACTAGAGGATTAGTTCTCTTAAACTAGTTGGAATTTTGCACATACACTTTACAGTTACATTCTTCTTATTATTCCGCGTCCAACGAGTGTTCATTGGTCAAAATCGGCTGCAAAAAATTTTGAAAGAAATTTCCGCAAAAAAACATGGGCTATAACCTATAGATCTTTTTCATCCAAAATTTTTTTGTCACCGATTTTGACCGGGAATGGCTCATTTGAAGCGGAATAAGAGCAAAAAAAGATGTGTATAGTTTTCTTTCAGATAAAATCACCAGTTGAAAAAAAATAGAGCAAAGAAACTGATAATGCAGAGCACCAGACTAGAGGATAAGTTTTTCGGATATTTCTCTTAAACTAGTTGGAATTTTGCACATAAACTTTACAGTTACATTCTTCTTATTATTCCGCGTCCAACGAGTGTTCATTGGTCAAAATCGGCTGCAAAAAATTTTGAAAGAAATTTCCGCAAAAAAACATGGGCTATAGCCTATAGATCTTTTTCATCCAAAGTTTTTTTGTCACCGATTTTGACCGGGGATGGCTCATTTGAAGCGGAATAAGAACAGGAAAAGATGTGTATAGTTTTCTTTGAGATAAAATCACCAGTTGAAAAAAAAATAGAGCAAGTAAACTGGTAATGCAGAGCACCAGACTAGAGGATAAGTTTTTCGGATATTTCTCTTAAACTAGTTGGAATTTTGCACATAAACTTTACAGTTACATTCTTCTTATTATTCCGCGTCCAACGAGTGTTCATTGGTCAAAATCGGCTGCAAAAAATTTTTAAAGAAATTTCCGCAAAAAAACATGGGCTATAGCCTATAGATTTTTTTCATCAAAAATTTTTTTGTGACCGATTTTGATCGGGGATGGCTCATTTGAAGCGGAATAAGAACAGAAAAAGATGTGTATAGTTTTCTTTCAGATCAAATCACCAGTTGAAAAAAAAAATAGAGCAAAGAAACTGGTAATGCAGAGCACCAGACTAGAGGATTAGTTTTTCGGATATTTTTCTTAAACTAGTTGAAATTATGCACATAAACTTTACAGTTACATTCTTCTTATTATTCCGCGTCCAACGAGTGTTCATTGATCAAAATCGGCTGCAAAAAATTTTGAAAGAAATTTCCGCAAAAAAACATGGGCTATAGCCTATAGATTTTTTCATCAAACATTTTTTTGTCACCGATTTTGATCGGGGATGGCTCATTTGAAGCGGAATAAGAGCAGAAAAAGATGTGTATAGTTTTCTTTGAGATAAAATCACCAGTTGAAAAAAAATAGAGCAAAGAAACTGGTAATGCAGAGTACCAGACTAGAGGATTAGTTTTTCGGATATTTCTCTTAAACTAGTTGGAATTTTGCACATAAACTTTACAGTTACATTCTTCTTATTATTCCGCGTCCAACGAGTGTTCATTGGTCAAAATCGGCTGCAAAAAATTTTTAAAGAAATTTCCGCAAAAAAACATGGGCTATAGCCTATAGATTTTTTTCATCAAAAATTTTTTTGTGACCGATTTTGATCGGGGATGGCTCATTTGAACCGGAATAAGAGCAGAAAAAGATGTGTATAGTTTTCTTTGAGATAAAATCACCAGTTGATAAAAAATAGAGCAAAGAAACTGGTAATGCAGAGCACCAGACTAGAGGATTAGTTTTTCGGATATTTCTCTTAAACTAGTTGGAATTGCACATAAACTTTACAGTTACATTCTTCTTATTATTCCGCGTCCAACGAGTGTTCATTGGTCAAAATCGGCTGCAATAAATTTTGAAAGAAATTTCCGCAAAAAAACATGGGCTATAGCCTATAGATTTTTTTCATCAAAAATTTTTTTGTCACCGATTTTGATCGGGGATGGCTCATTTGAAGCGGAATAAGAACAGAAAAAGATGTGTATAATTTTCTTTGAGATAAAATCACCAGTTGAAAAAAAAAATAGAGTAAAGAAACTGGTAACGCAGAGCACCAGACTAGAGGATAGTTTTTCGGATATTTCTCTTAAACTAGTTGGAATTTTGCACATAAACTTTACAGTTACATTCTTCTTATTATTCCGCATCCAACGAGTGTTAGTTGGTCAAAATCGGCTGCCAAAAATTTTGAAAGAAATTTCCGCAAAAAAACATGGGCTATAGCCTATAGATTTTTTTCATCAAAAATTTTGTTGTCACCGATTTTGACCGGGGATGGCACATTTGAAGCGGAATAAGAACAGGAAAAGATGTGTATAGTTTTCTTTCAGATAAAATCACCAGTTGAAAAAAAATAGAGCAACGAAACTGGTAATGCAGAGCACCAGACTAGAGGATAAGGTTTTCGGATATTTCTCTTAAACTAGTTGAAATTTTGCACATAAACTTTACAGTTACATTCTTCTTATTATTCCGCGTCCAACGAGTGTTCATTGGTCAAAATCGGCTGCAACAAATTTTGAAAGAAATTTCCGCAAAAAAACATGGGCTATAGCCTATAGATTTTTTTCATTAAAAATTTTTTTGTGACCGATTTTGATCGGGGATGGCTCATTTGAAGCGGAATAAGAGCAGAAAAAGATGTGTATAGTTTTCTTTGAGATAAAATCACCAGTTGAAAAAAAAAATAGAGCAAAGAAACTGGTAATGCAGAGCACCAGACTAGAGGATAAGTTTTTCGGATATTTCTCTTAAACTAGTTGGAATTTTGCACATAAACTTTACAGTTACATTCTTCTTATTATTCCGCGTCCAACGAGTGTTCATTGGTCAAAATCGGCTGCAAAAAATTTTGAAAGAAATTTCCGCAAAAAAACATGGGCTATAGCCTATAGATTTTTTTCATCTAAAATTTTTTTGTCACCGATTTTGATCGGGGATGGCTCATTTGAAGCGGAATAAGAGCAGAAAAAGATGTGTATAGTTTTCTTTGAGATAAAATCACCAGTTGAAAAAAAAAATAGAGCAAAGAAACTGGTAATGCAGAGCACCAGACTAGAGGATAAGTTTTTCGGATATTTCTCTTAAACTAGTTGGAATTTTGCACATAAACTTTACAGTTACATTCTTCTTATTATTCCGCGTCCAACGAGTGTTCATTGGTCAAAATCGGCTGCAAAAAATTTTGAAAGAAATTTCCGCAAAAAAACATGGGCTATAGCCTATAGATTTTTTTCATCAAAAATTTTTTTGTCACCGATTTTGATCGGGGATGGCTCATTTGAAGCGGAATAAGAGCAGAGAAAGATGTGTATAGTTATCTTTCAGATAAAATCACCAGTTGAAAAAAAAATAGAGCAAAGAAACTGGTAATGCAGAGCACCACACTAGAGGATAAGTTTTTCGGATATTTCTCTTAAACTAGTTGGAATTTTGCACATAAACTTTACAGTTACATTCTTCTTATTATTCCGCGTCCAACGAGTGTTCATTGGTCAAAATCGGCTGCAAAAAATTTTGAAAGAAATTTCCGCAAAAAAACATGGGCTATAGCCTATAGATTTTTTTCATCAAAAATTTTTTTGTCACCGATTTTGACCGGGGATGGCTCATTTGAAGCGGAATAAGAACAGAAAAAGATGTGTATAGTTTTCTTTCAGATCAAATCACCAGTTGAAAAAAAAAATAGAGCAAAGAAACTGGTAATGCAGAGCACCAGACTAGAGGATTAGATTTTCGGATATTTTTCTTAAACTAGTTGAAATTTTGCACATAAACTTTACAGTTACATTCTTCTTATTATTCCGCGTCCAACGAGTGTTCATTGATCAAAATCGGCCGCAAAAAATTTTGAAAGAAATTTCCGCAAAAAAACATGGGCTATAGCCTACAGATTTTTTTCATCAAAAATTTTTTTGTCACCGATTTTGATCGGGGATGGCTCATTTGAAGCGGAATAAGAGCAGAAAAAGATGTGTATAGTTTTCTTTGAGATAAAATCACCAGTTGAAAAAAAATAGAGCAAAGAAACTGGTAATGCAGAGCACCACTAGAGGATTAGTTTTTCGGATATTTCTCTTAAACTAGTTGGAATTTTGCACATAAACTTTACAGTTACATTCTTCTTATTATTCCGCGTCCAACGAGTGTTCATTGGTCAAAATCGGCTGCAAAAAATTATGAAAGAAATTTCCGCAAAAAAACATGGGCTATAGCCTATAGATTTTTTTCATCAAAAATTTTTTTGTCACCGATTTTGATCGGGGATGGCTCATTTGAAGCGGAATAAGAGCAGAAAAAGATGTGTATAGTTTTCTTTGAGATAAAATCACCAGTTGAAAAAAAATAGAGCAAAGAAACTGGTAATGCAGAGCACCACTAGAGGATTAGTTTTTCGGATATTTCTCTTAAACTAGTTGGAATTTTGCACATAAACTTTACAGTTACATTCTTCTTATTATTCCGCGTCCAACGAGTGTTCATTGGTCAAAATCGGCTGCAAAAAATTTTGAAAGAAATTTCCGCAAAAAAACATGGGCTATAGCCTATAGATTTTTTTCATCAAAAATTTTGTTGTCACCGATTTTGACCGGGGATGGCTCATTTGAAGCGGAATAAGAACAGGAAAAGATGTGTATAGTTATCTTTGAGATAAAATCACCAGATGAAAAAAAAAATAGAGCAAAGAAACTGGTAATGAAGAGCACCAGACTAGAGGATAAGTTTTTCGGATATTTCTCTTAAACTAGTTGGAATTTTGCACATAAACTTTACAGTTACATTCTTCTTATTATTCCGCGTCCAACGAGTGTTCATTGGTCAAAATCGGCTGCAACAAATTTTGAAAGAAATTTCCGCAAAAAAACATGGGCTATAGCCTATAGATTTTTTTCATCAAAAATTTTTTTGTCACCGATTTTGATCGGGGATGGCTCATTTGAAGCGGAATAAGAGCAGAAAAAGATGTGTATAGTTTTCTTTGAGATAAAATCACCAGTTGAAAAAAAATAGAGCAAAGAAACTGGTAATGCAGAGCACCACTAGAGGATTAGTTTTTCGGATATTTCTCTTAAACTAGTTGGAATTTTGCACATAAACTTTACAGTTACATTCTTCTTATTATTCCGCGTCCAACGAGTGTTCATTGATCAAAATCGGCCGCAAAAAATTTTGAAAGAAATTTCCGCAAAAAAACATGGGCTATAGCCTACAGATTTTTTTCATCAAAAATTTTTTTGTCACCGATTTTGATCGGGGATGGCTCATTTGAAGCGGAATAAGAGCAGAAAAAGATGTGTATAGTTTTCTTTGAGATAAAATCACCAGTTGAAAAAAAATAGAGCAAAGAAACTGGTAATGCAGAGCACCACTAGAGGATTAGTTTTTCGGATATTTCTCTTAAACTAGTTGGAATTTTGCACATAAACTTTACAGTTACATTCTTCTTATTATTCCGCGTCCAACGAGTGTTCATTGGTCAAAATCGGCTGCAAAAAATTTTGAAAGAAATTTCCGCAAAAAAACATGGGCTATAGCCTATAGATTTTTTTCATCAAAAATTTTTTTGTCACCGATTTTGATCGGGGATGGCTCATTTGAAGCGGAATAAGAGCAGAAAAAGATGTGTATAGTTTTCCTTGAGATAAAATCACCAGTTGAAAAAAAAATAGAGCAAAGAAACTGGTAATGCAGAGCACCACTAGAGGATTAGTTTTTCGGATATTTCTCTTAAACTAGTTGGAATTTTGCACATAAACTTTACAGTTACATTCTTCTTATTATTCCGCGTCCAACGAGTGTTCATTGGTCAAAATCGGCTGCAAAAAATTTTGAAAGAAATTTCCGCAAAAAAACATGGGCTATAGCCTATAGATTTTTTTCATCAAAAATTTTTTTGTCACCGATTTTGATCGGGGATGGCTCATTTGAAGCGGAATAAGAGCAGAAAAAGATGTGTATAGTTTTCTTTGAGATAAAATCACCAGTTGAAAAAAAATAGAGCAAAGAAACTGGTAATGCAGAGCACCACTAGAGGATTAGTTTTTCGGATATTTCTCTTAAACTAGTTGGAATTTTGCACATAAACTTTACAGTTACATTCTTCTTATTATTCCGCGTCCAACGAGTGTTCATTGGTCAAAATCGGCTGCAACAAATTTTGAAAGAAATTTCCGCAAAAAAACATGGGCTATAGCCTATAGATTTTTTTCATCAAAAATTTTGTTGTCACCTATTTTGACCGGGGATGGCTCATTTGAAGCGGAATAAGAACAGGAAAAGATGTGTATAGTTTTCTTTGAGATAAAATCACCAGTTGAAAAAAAAATAGAGCAAGTAAACTGGTAATGCAGAGCACCAGACTAGAGGATAAGTTTTTCGGATATTTCTCTTAAACTAGTTGGAATTTTGCACATAAACTTTACAGTTACATTCTTCTTATTATTCCGCGTCCAACGAGTGTTCATTGGTCAAAATCGGCTGCAAAAAATTTTGAAAGAAATTTCCGCAAAAAAACATGGGCTATAGCCTATAGATTTTTTTCATCAAAAATTTTGTTGTCACCGATTTTGACCGGGGATGGCTCATTTGAAGCGGAATAAGAACAGGAAAAGATGTGTATAGTTATCTTTGAGATAAAATCACCAGATGAAAAAAAAAATAGAGCAAAGAAACTGGTAATGAAGAGCACCAGACTAGAGGATAAGTTTTTCGGATATTTCTCTTAAACTAGTTGGAATTTTGCACATAAACTTTACAGTTACATTCTTCTTATTATTCCGCGTCCAACGAGTGTTCATTGGTCAAAATCGGCTGCAACAAATTTTGATAGAAATTTCCGCAAAAAAACATGGGCTATAGCCTATAGATTTTTTTCATCAAAAATTTTTTTGTCACCGATTTTGATCGGGGATGGCTCATTTGAAGCGGAATAAGAGCAGAAAAAGATGTGTATAGTTTTCTTTGAGATAAAATCACCAGTTGAAAAAAAAATAGAGCAAAGAAACTGGTAATGCAGAGCACCACTAGAGGATTAGTTTTTCGGATATTTCTCTTAAACTAGTTGGAATTTTGCACATAAACTTTACAGTTACATTCTTCTTATTATTCCGCGTCCAAGGAGTGTTCATTGGTCAAAATCGGCTGCAAAAAATTTTGAAAGAAATTTCCGCAAAAAAACATGGGCTATAGCCTATAGATTTTTTTCATCAAAAATTTTGTTGTCACCGATTTTGACCGGGGATGGCTCATTTGAAGCGGAATAAGAACAGGAAAAGATGTGTATAGTTTTCTTTGAGATAAAATCACCAGTTGAAAAAAAAATAGAGCAAGTAAACTGGTAATGCAGAGCACCAGACTAGAGGATAAGTTTTTCGGATATTTCTCTTAAACTAGTTGGAATTTTGCACATAAACTTTACAGTTACATTCTTCTTATTATTCCGCGTCCAACGAGTGTTCATTGGTCAAAATCGGCTGCAACAAATTTTGAAAGAAATTTCCGCAAAAAAACATGGGCTATAGCCTATAGATTTTTTTCATCAAAAATTTTTTTGTCACCGATTTTGATCGGGGATGGCTCATTTGAAGCGGAATAAGAGCAGAAAAAGATGTGTATAGTTATCTTTGAGATAAAATCACCAGATGAAAAAAAAAATAGAGCAAAGAAACTGGTAATGAAGAGCACCAGACTAGAGGATAAGTTTTTCGGATATTTCTCTTAAACTAGTTGGAATTTTGCACATAAACTTTACAGTTACATTCTTCTTATTATTCCGCGTCCAACGAGTGTTCATTGGTCAAAATCGGCTGTAACAAATTTTGAAAGAAATTTCCGCAAAAAAACATGGGCTATAGCCTATAGATTTTTTCCATCAAAAATTTTTTTGTCACCGATTTTGATCGGGGATGGCTCATTTGAAGCGGAATAAGAGCAGAAAAAGATGTGTATAGTTATCTTTGAGATAAAATCACCAGATGAAAAAAAAAATAGAGCAAAGAAACTGGTAATGCAGAGCACCAGACTAGAGGATTAGTTTTTCGGATATTTTTCTTAAACTAGTTGAAATTTTGCACATAAACTTTACAGTTACATTCTTCTTATTATTCCGCGTCCAACGAGTGTTCATTGGTCAAAATCGGCTGCAAAAAATTTTGAAAGAAATTTCCGCAAAAAAACATGGGCTATAGCCTATAGATTTTTTCATCAAAAATTTTTTTGTCACCGATTTTGATCGGGGATGGCTCATTTGAAGCGGAAGAAGAGCAGAAAAAGATGTGTATAGTTTTCTTTGAGATAAAATTACCAGTTGAAAAAAAAAATAGAGCAAAGAAACTGGTAATGCAGAGCACCAGACTAGAGGATTAGTTTTTCGGATATTTTTCTTAAACTAGTTGAAATTTTGCACATAAACTTTACAGTTACATTCTTCTTATTATTCCGCGTCCAACGAGTGTTCATTGGTCAAAATCGGCTGCAAAAAATTTTGAAAGAAATTTCCGCAAAAAACATGGGCTATAGCCTATAGATTTTTTTCATCAAAAATTTTTTTGTCACCGATTTTGACCGGGGATGGCTCATTTGAAGCGGAATAAGAGCAGAAAAAGATGTGTATAGTTTTCTTTGAGATAAAATCACCAGTTGAAAAAAAATAGAGCAAGTAAACTGGTAATGCAGAGCACCAGACTAGAGGATTAGTTTTTCGGATATTTCTCTTAAACTAGTTGGAATTTTGCACATAAACTTTACAGTTACATTCTTCTTATTATTCCGCGTCCAAGGAGTGTTCATTGGTCAAAATCGGCTGCAACAAGTTTTGAAAGAAATTTCCGCAAAAAAACATGGGCTATAGCCTATAGATTTTTTTCATCAAAAATTTTTTTGTCACCGATTTTGATCGGGGATGGCTCATTTGAAGCGGAATAAGAGCAGAAAAAGATGTGTATAGTTTTCTTTCAGATCAAATCACCAGTTGAAAAAAAAAATAGAGCAAAGAAACTGGTAATGCAGAGCACCAGACTAGAGGATTAGTTTTTCGGATATTTCTCTTAAACTAGTTGGAATTTTGCACATAAACTTTACAGTTACATTCTTCTTATTATTCCGCGTCCAAGGAGTGTTCGTTGGTCAAAATCGGCTGCAACAAGTTTTGAAAGAAATTTCCGCAAAAAAACATGGGCTATAGCCTATAGATTTTTTTCATCAAAAATTTTTTTGTCACCGATTTTGATCGGGGATGGCTCATTTGAAGCGGAATAAGAGCAGAAAAAGATGTGTATAGTTTTCTTTCAGATCAAATCACCAGTTGAAAAAAAAAATAGAGCAAAGAAACTGGTAATGCAGAGCACCAGACTAGAGGATTAGTTTTTCGGATATTTTTCTTAAACTAGTTGAAATTTTGCACATAAACTTTACAGTTACATTCTTCTTATTATTCCGCGTCCAACGAGTGTTCATTGGTCAAAATCGGCTGCAAAAAATTTTGAAAGAAATTTCCGCAAAAAAACATGGGCTATAGCCTATAGATTTTTTTCATCAAAAATTTTTTTGTCACCGATTTTGATCGGGGATGGCTCATTTGAAGCGGAATAAGAGCAGAAAAAGATGTGTATAGTTTTCTTTCAGATCAAATCACCAGTTGAAAAAAAAAATAGAGCAAAGAAACTGGTAATGCAGAGCACCAGACTAGAGGATTAGTTTTTCGGATATTTCTCTTAAACTAGTTGGAATTTTGCACATAAACTTTACAGTTACATTCTTCTTATTATTCCGCGTCCAAGGAGTGTTCGTTGGTCAAAATCGGCTGCAACAAGTTTTGAAAGAAATTTCCGCAAAAAAACATGGGCTATAGCCTATAGATTTTTTTCATCAAAAATTTTTTTGTCACCGATTTTGATCGGGGATGGCTCATTTGAAGCGGAATAAGAGCAGAAAAAGATGTGTATAGTTTTCTTTGAGATAAAATCACCAGTTGAAAAAAAAATAGAGCAAAGAAACCGGTAATGCAGAGCACCACTAGAGGATTAGTTTTTCGGATATTTCTCTTAAACTAGTTGGAATTTTGCACATAAACTTTACAGTTACATTCTTCTTATTATTCCGCGTCCAAGGAGTGTTCATTGGTCAAAATCGGCTGCAAAAAATTTTGAAAGAAATTTCCGCAAAAAAACATGGGCTATAGCCTATAGATTTTTTTCATCAAAAATTTTGTTGTCACCGATTTTGACCGGGGATGGCTCATTTGAAGCGGAATAAGAACAGGAAAAGATGTGTATAGTTTTCTTTGAGATAAAATCACCAGTTGAAAAAAAAATAGAGCAAGTAAACTGGTAATGCAGAGCACCAGACTAGAGGATAAGTTTTTCGGATATTTCTCTTAAACTAGTTGGAATTTTGCACATAAACTTTACAGTTACATTCTTCTTATTATTCCGCGTCCAACGAGTGTTCATTGGTCAAAATCGGCTGCAACAAATTTTGAAAGAAATTTCCGCAAAAAAACATGGGCTATAGCCTATAGATTTTTTTCATCAAAAATTTTTTTGTCACCGATTTTGATCGGGGATGGCTCATTTGAAGCGGAATAAGAGCAGAAAAAGATGTGTATAGTTATCTTTGAGATAAAATCACCAGATGAAAAAAAAAATAGAGCAAAGAAACTGGTAATGAAGAGCACCAGACTAGAGGATAAGTTTTTCGGATATTTCTCTTAAACTAGTTGGAATTTTGCACATAAACTTTACAGTTACATTCTTCTTATTATTCCGCGTCCAACGAGTGTTCATTGGTCAAAATCGGCTGTAACAAATTTTGAAAGAAATTTCCGCAAAAAAACATGGGCTATAGCCTATAGATTTTTTCATCAAAAATTTTTTTGTCACCGATTTTGATCGGGGATGGCTCATTTGAAGCGGAAGAAGAGCAGAAAAAGATGTGTATAGTTTTCTTTGAGATAAAATCACCAGTTGAAAAAAAATAGAGCAAAGAAACTGGTAATGCAGAGCACCACTAGAGGATTAGTTTTTCGGATATTTCTCTTAAACTAGTTGGAATTTTGCACATAAACTTTACAGTTACATTCTTCTTATTATTCCGCGTCCAACGAGTGTTCATTGATCAAAATCGGCCGCAAAAAATTTTGAAAGAAATTTCCGCAAAAAAACATGGGCTATAGCCTACAGATTTTTTTCATCAAAAATTTTTTTGTCACCGATTTTGATCGGGGATGGCTCATTTGAAGCGGAATAAGAGCAGAAAAAGATGTGTATAGTTTTCTTTGAGATAAAATCACCAGTTGAAAAAAAATAGAGCAAAGAAACTGGTAATGCAGAGCACCACTAGAGGATTAGTTTTTCGGATATTTCTCTTAAACTAGTTGGAATTTTGCACATAAACTTTACAGTTACATTCTTCTTATTATTCCGCGTCCAACGAGTGTTCATTGGTCAAAATCGGCTGCAAAAAATTTTGAAAGAAATTTCCGCAAAAAAACATGGGCTATAGCCTATAGATTTTTTTCATCAAAAATTTTGTTGTCACCGATTTTGACCGGGGATGGCTCATTTGAAGCGGAATAAGAACAGGAAAAGATGTGTATAGTTATCTTTGAGATAAAATCACCAGATGAAAAAAAAAATAGAGCAAAGAAACTGGTAGTGAAGAGCACCAGACTAGAGGATAAGTTTTTCGGATATTTCTCTTAAACTAGTTGGAATTTTGCACATAAACTTTACAGTTACATTCTTCTTATTATTCCGCGTCCAACGAGTGTTCATTGGTCAAAATCGGCTGCAACAAATTTTGAAAGAAATTTCCGCAAAAAAACATGGGCTATAGCCTATAGATTTTTTTCATCAAAAATTTTTTTGTCACCGATTTTGATCGGGGATGGCTCATTTGAAGCGGAATAAGAGCAGAAAAAGATGTGTATAGTTTTCCTTGAGATAAAATCACCAGTTGAAAAAAAAATAGAGCAAAGAAACTGGTAATGCAGAGCACCACTAGAGGATTAGTTTTTCGGATATTTCTCTTAAACTAGTTGGAATTTTGCACATAAACTTTACAGTTACATTCTTCTTATTATTCCGCGTCCAACGAGTGTTCATTGGTCAAAATCGGCTGCAAAAAATTTTGAAAGAAATTTCCGCAAAAAAACATGGGCTATAGCCTATAGATTTTTTCATCAAAAATTTTTTTGTCACCGATTTTGATCGGGGATGGCTCATTTGAAGCGGAATAAGAGCAGAAAAAGATGTGTATAGTTTTCTTTGAGATAAAATCACCAGTTGAAAAAAAATAGAGCAAAGAAACTGGTAATGCAGAGCACCACTAGAGGATTAGTTTTTCGGATATTTCTCTTAAACTAGTTGGAATTTTGCACATAAACTTTACAGTTACATTCTTCTTATTATTCCGCGTCCAACGAGTGTTCATTGGTCAAAATCGGCTGCAACAAATTTTGAAAGAAATTTCCGCAAAAAAACATGGGCTATAGCCTATAGATTTTTTTCATCAAAAATTTTGTTGTCACCTATTTTGACCGGGGATGGCTCATTTGAAGCGGAATAAGAACAGGAAAAGATGTGTATAGTTTTCTTTGAGATAAAATCACCAGTTGAAAAAAAAATAGAGCAAGTAAACTGGTAATGCAGAGCACCAGACTAGAGGATAAGTTTTTCGGATATTTCTCTTAAACTAGTTGGAATTTTGCACATAAACTTTACAGTTACATTCTTCTTATTATTCCGCGTCCAACGAGTGTTCATTGGTCAAAATCGGCTGCAACAAATTTTGAAAGAAATTTCCGCAAAAAAACATGGGCTATAGCCTATAGATTTTTTTCATCAAAAATTTTTTTGTCACCGATTTTGATCGGGGATGGCTCATTTGAAGCGGAATAAGAGCAGAAAAAGATGTGTATAGTTTTCTTTGAGATAAAATCACCAGTTGAAAAAAAAATAGAGCAAAGAAACTGGTAATGCAGAGCACCACTAGAGGATTAGTTTTTCGGATATTTCTCTTAAACTAGTTGGAATTTTGCACATAAACTTTACAGTTACATTCTTCTTATTATTCCGCGTCCAACGAGTGTTCATTGGTCAAAATCGGCTGCAAAAAATTTTGAAAGAAATTTCCGCAAAAAAACATGGGCTATAGCCTATAGATTTTTTTCATCAAAAATTTTGTTGTCACCGATTTTGACCGGGGATGGCTCATTTGAAGCGGAATAAGAACAGGAAAAGATGTGTATAGTTATCTTTGAGATAAAGATGAAAAAAAAATAGAGCAAAGAAACTGGTAATGAAGAGCACCAGACTAGAGGATAAGTTTTTCGGATATTTCTCTTAAACTAGTTGGAATTTTGCACATAAACTTTACAGTTACATTCTTCTTATTATTCCGCGTCCAACGAGTGTTCATTGGTCAAAATCGGCTGCAACAAATTTTGATAGAAATTTCCGCAAAAACACATGGGCTATAGCCTATAGATTTTTTTCATCAAAAATTTTTTTGTCACCGATTTTGATCGGGGATGGCTCATTTGAAGCGGAATAAGAGCAGAAAAAGATGTGTATAGTTTTCTTTGAGATAAAATCACCAGTTGAAAAAAAAATAGAGCAAAGAAACTGGTAATGCAGAGCACCACTAGAGGATTAGTTTTTCGGATATTTCTCTTAAACTAGTTGGAATTTTGCACATAAACTTTACAGTTACATTCTTCTTATTATTCCGCGTCCAAGGAGTGTTCATTGGTCAAAATCGGCTGCAAAAAATTTTGAAAGAAATTTCCGCAAAAAAACATGGGCTATAGCCTATAGATTTTTTTCATCAAAAATTTTGTTGTCACCGATTTTGACCGGGGATGGCTCATTTGAAGCGGAATAAGAACAGGAAAAGATGTGTATAGTTTTCTTTGAGATAAAATCACCAGTTGAAAAAAAAATAGAGCAAGTAAACTGGTAATGCAGAGCACCAGACTAGAGGATAAGTTTTTCGGATATTTCTCTTAAACTAGTTGGAATTTTGCACATAAACTTTACAGTTACATTCTTCTTATTATTCCGCGTCCAACGAGTGTTCATTGGTCAAAATCGGCTGCAACAAATTTTGAAAGAAATTTCCGCAAAAAAACATGGGCTATAGCCTATAGATTTTTTTCATCAAAAATTTTTTTGTCACCGATTTTGATCGGGGATGGCTCATTTGAAGCGGAATAAGAGCAGAAAAAGATGTGTATAGTTATCTTTGAGATAAAATCACCAGATGAAAAAAAAAATAGAGCAAAGAAACTGGTAATGAAGAGCACCAGACTAGAGGATAAGTTTTTCGGATATTTCTCTTAAACTAGTTGGAATTTTGCACATAAACTTTACAGTTACATTCTTCTTATTATTCCGCGTCCAACGAGTGTTCATTGGTCAAAATCGGCTGTAACAAATTTTGAAAGAAATTTCCGCAAAAAAACATGGGCTATAGCCTATAGATTTTTTCCATCAAAAATTTTTTTGTCACCGATTTTGATCGGGGATGGCTCATTTGAAGCGGAATAAGAGCAGAAAAAGATGTGTATAGTTATCTTTGAGATAAAATCACCAGATGAAAAAAAAAATAGAGCAAAGAAACTGGTAATGCAGAGCACCAGACTAGAGGATTAGTTTTTCGGATATTTTTCTTAAACTAGTTGAAATTTTGCACATAAACTTTACAGTTACATTCTTCTTATTATTCCGCGTCCAACGAGTGTTCATTGGTCAAAATCGGCTGCAAAAAATTTTGAAAGAAATTTCCGCAAAAAAACATGGGCTATAGCCTATAGATTTTTTCATCAAAAATTTTTTTGTCACCGATTTTGATCGGGGATGGCTCATTTGAAGCGGAAGAAGAGCAGAAAAAGATGTGTATAGTTTTCTTTGAGATAAAATTACCAGTTGAAAAAAAAAATAGAGCAAAGAAACTGGTAATGCAGAGCACCAGACTAGAGGATAAGTTTTTCGGATATTTCTCTTAAACTAGTTGGAATTTTGCACATAAACTTTACAGTTACATTCTTCTTCTTATTCCGCGTCCAACGAGTGTTCATTGGTCAAAATCGGCTGCAAAAAATTTTGAAAGAAATTTCCGCAAAAAAACATGGGCTATAGCCTATAGATTTTTTTCATCAAAAATTTTTTTGTCACCGATTTTGATCGGGGATGGCTCATTTGAAGCGGAATAAGAGCAGAAAGAGATGTGTATAGTTTTCTTTGAGATAAAATCACCAGTTGAAAAAAAATAGAGCAAAGAAACTGGTAATGCAGAGCACCAGACTAGAGGATTAGTTTTTCGGATATTTTTCTTAAACTAGTTGAAATTTTGCACATAAACTTTACAGTTACATTCTTCTTATTATTCCGCGTCCAACGAGTGTTCATTGGTCAAAATCGGCTGCAAAAAATTTTGAAAGAAATTTCCGCAAAAAACATGGGCTATAGCCTATAGATTTTTTTCATCAAAAATTTTTTTGTCACCGATTTTGATCGGGGATGGCTCATTTGAAGCGGAATAAGAGCAGAAAAAGATGTGTATAGTTTTCTTTGAGATAAAATCACCAGTTGAAAAAAAATAGAGCAAGTAAACTGGTAATGCAGAGCACCAGACTAGAGGATAAGTTTTTCGGATATTTCTCTTAAACTAGTTGGAATTTTGCACATAAACTTTACAGTTACATTCTTCTTATTATTCCGCGTCCAAGGAGTGTTCATTGGTCAAAATCGGCTGCAACAAGTTTTGAAAGAAATTTCCGCAAAAAAACATGGGCTATAGCCTATAGATTTTTTTCATCAAAAATTTTTTTGTCACCGATTTTGATCGGGGATGGCTCATTTGAAGCGGAATAAGAGCAGAAAAAGATGTGTATAGTTATATTTGAGATAAAATCACCAGTTGAAACAAAAATAGAGCAAAGAAACTGGTAATGCAGAGCACCAGACTAGAGGATAAGTTTTTCGGATATTTCTCTTAAACTAGTTGGAATTTTGCACATAAACTTTACAGTTACATTCTTCTTATTATTCCGCGTCCAACGAGTGTTCATTGGTCAAAATCGGCTGCAAAAAATTTTGAAAGAAATTTCCGCAAAAAAACATGGGCTATAGCCTATAGATTTTTTTCATCAAAAATTTTTTTGTCACCGATTTTGATCGGGGATGGCTCATTTGAAGCGGAATAAGAGCAGAAAAAGATGTGTATAGTTTTCTTTCAGATCAAATCACCAGTTGAAAAAAAAAATAGAGCAAAGAAACTGGTAATGCAGAGCACCAGACTAGAGGATTAGTTTTTCGGATATTTCTCTTAAACTAGTTGGAATTTTGCACATAAACTTTACAGTTACATTCTTCTTATTATTCCGCGTCCAAGGAGTGTTCGTTGGTCAAAATCGGCTGCAACAAGTTTTGAAAGAAATTTCCGCAAAAAAACATGGGCTATAGCCTATAGATTTTTTTCATCAAAAATTTTTTTGTCACCGATTTTGATCGGGGATGGCTCATTTGAAGCGGAATAAGAGCAGAAAAAGATGTGTATAGTTTTCTTTCAGATCAAATCACCAGTTGAAAAAAAAAATAGAGCAAAGAAACTGGTAATGCAGAGCACCAGACTAGAGGATAAGTTTTTCGGATATTTCTCTTAAACTAGTTGGAATTTTGCACATAAACTTTACAGTTACATTCTTCTTATTATTCCGCGTCCAACGAGTGTTCATTGGTCAAAATCGGCTGCAAAAAATTTTGAAAGAAATTTCCGCAAAAAAACATGGGCTATAGCCTATAGATTTTTTTCATCAAAAATTTTTTTGTCACCGATTTTGATCGGGGATGGCTCATTTGAAGCGGAATAAGAGCAGAAAAAGATGTGTATAGTTTTCTTTCAGATCAAATCACCAGTTGAAAAAAAAAATAGAGCAAAGAAACTGGTAATGCAGAGCACCAGACTAGAGGATTAGTTTTTCGGATATTTCTCTTAAACTAGTTGGAATTTTGCACATAAACTTTACAGTTACATTCTTCTTATTATTCCGCGTCCAAGGAGTGTTCGTTGGTCAAAATCGGCTGCAACAAGTTTTGAAAGAAATTTCCGCAAAAAAACATGGGCTATAGCCTATAGATTTTTTTCATCAAAAATTTTTTTGTCACCGATTTTGATCGGGGATGGCTCATTTGAAGCGGAATAAGAGCAGAAAAAGATGTGTATAGTTTTCTTTCAGATCAAATCACCAGTTGAAAAAAAAAAATAGAGCAAAGAAACTGGTAATGCAGAGCACCAGACTAGAGGATTAGTTTTTCGGATATTTTTCTTAAACTAGTTGGAATTTTGCACATAAACTTTACAGTTACATTCTTCTTATTATTCCGCGTCCAAGGAGTGTTCGTTGGTCAAAATCGGCTGCAACAAGTTTTGAAAGAAATTTCCGCAAAAAAACATGGGCTATAGCCTATAGATTTTTTTCATCAAAAATTTTTTTGTCACCGATTTTGATCGGGGATGGCTCATTTGAAGCGGAATAAGAGCAGAAAAAGATGTGTATAGTTTTCTTTCAGATCAAATCACCAGTTGAAAAAAAAAATAGAGCAAAGAAACTGGTAATGCAGAGCACCAGACTAGAGGATTAGTTTTTCGGATATTTTTCTTAAACTAGTTGAAATTTTGCACATAAACTTTACAGTTACATTCTTCTTATTATTCCGCGTCCAACGAGTGTTCATTGGTCAAAATCGGCTGCAAAAAATTTTGAAAGAAATTTCCACAAAAAACCATGGGCTATAGCCTATAGATTTTTTTCATCAAAAATTTTTTTGTCACCGATTTTGATCGGGGATGGCTCATTTGAAGCGGAATAAGAGCAGAAAAAGATGTGTATAGTTTTCTTTGAGATAAAATCACCAGTTGAAAAAAAATAGAGCAAAGAAACTGGTAATGCAGAGCACCAGACTAGAGGATTAGTTTTTCGGATATTTCTCTTAAACTAGTTGGAATTTTGCACATAAACTTTACAGTTACATTCTTCTTATTATTCCGCGTCCAAGGAGTGTTCGTTGGTCAAAATCGGCTGCAACAAGTTTTGAAAGAAATTTCCGCAAAAAAACATGGGCTATAGCCTATAGATTTTTTTCATCAAAAATTTTTTTGTCACCGATTTTGATCGGGGATGGCTCATTTGAAGCGGAATAAGAGCAGAAAAAGATGTGTATAGTTTTCTTTCAGATCAAATCACCAGTTGAAAAAAAAAATAGAGCAAAGAAACTGGTAATGCAGAGCACCAGACTAGAGGATTAGTTTTTCGGATATTTCTCTTAAACTAGTTGGAATTTTGCACATAAACTTTACAGTTACATTCTTCTTATTATTCCGCGTCCAAGGAGTGTTCGTTGGTCAAAATCGGCTGCAACAAGTTTTGAAAGAAATTTCCGCAAAAAAACATGGGCTATAGCCTATAGATTTTTTTCATCAAAAATTTTTTTGTCACCGATTTTGATCGGGGATGGCTCATTTGAAGCGGAATAAGAGCAGAAAAAGATGTGTATAGTTTTCTTTCAGATCAAATCACCAGTTGAAAAAAAAAATAGAGCAAAGAAACTGGTAATGCAGAGCACCAGACTAGAGGATAAGTTTTTCGGATATTTCTCTTAAACTAGTTGGAATTTTGCACATAAACTTTACAGTTACATTCTTCTTATTATTCCGCGTCCAACGAGTGTTCATTGGTCAAAATCGGCTGCAAAAAATTTTGAAAGAAATTTCCGCAAAAAAACATGGGCTATAGCCTATAGATTTTTTTCATCAAAAATTTTTTTGTCACCGATTTTGATCGGGGATGGCTCATTTGAAGCGGAATAAGAGCAGAAAAAGATGTGTATAGTTTTCTTTCAGATCAAATCACCAGTTGAAAAAAAAAATAGAGCAAAGAAACTGGTAATGCAGAGCACCAGACTAGAGGATTAGTTTTTCGGATATTTCTCTTAAACTAGTTGGAATTTTGCACATAAACTTTACAGTTACATTCTTCTTATTATTCCGCGTCCAAGGAGTGTTCGTTGGTCAAAATCGGCTGCAACAAGTTTTGAAAGAAATTTCCGCAAAAAAACATGGGCTATAGCCTATAGATTTTTTTCATCAAAAATTTTTTTGTCACCGATTTTGATCGGGGATGGCTCATTTGAAGCGGAATAAGAGCAGAAAAAGATGTGTATAGTTTTCTTTCAGATCAAATCACCAGTTGAAAAAAAAAATAGAGCAAAGAAACTGGTAATGCAGAGCACCAGACTAGAGGATTAGTTTTTCGGATATTTTTCTTAAACTAGTTGGAATTTTGCACATAAACTTTACAGTTACATTCTTCTTATTATTCCGCGTCCAACGAGTGTTCGTTGGTCAAAATCGGCTGCAACAAGTTTTGAAAGAAATTTCCGCAAAAAAACATGGGCTATAGCCTATAGATTTTTTTCATCAAAAATTTTTTTGTCACCGATTTTGATCGGGGATGGCTCATTTGAAGCGGAATAAGAGCAGAAAAAGATGTGTATAGTTTTCTTTCAGATCAAATCACCAGTTGAAAAAAAAAATAGAGCAAAGAAACTGGTAATGCAGAGCACCAGACTAGAGGATTAGTTTTTCGGATATTTTTCTTAAACTAGTTGAAATTTTGCACATAAACTTTACAGTTACATTCTTCTTATTATTCCGCGTCCAACGAGTGTTCATTGGTCAAAATCGGCTGCAAAAAATTTTGAAAGAAATTTCCACAAAAAACCATGGGCTATAGCCTATAGATTTTTTTCATCAAAAATTTTTTTGTCACCGATTTTGATCGGGGATGGCTCATTTGAAGCGGAATAAGAGCAGAAAAAGATGTGTATAGTTTTCTTTGAGATAAAATTACCAGTTGAAAAAAAATAGAGCAAAGAAACTGGTAATGCAGAGCACCAGACTAGAGGATTAGTTTTTCGGATATTTCTCTTAAACTAGTTGGAATTTTGCACATAAACTTTACAGTTACATTCTTCTTATTATTCCGCGTCCAAGGAGTGTTCGTTGGTCAAAATCGGCTGCAACAAGTTTTGAAAGAAATTTCCGCAAAAAAACATGGGCTATAGCCTATAGATTTTTTTCATCAAAAATTTTTTTGTCACCGATTTTGATCGGGGATGGCTCATTTGAAGCGGAATAAGAGCAGAAAAAGATGTGTATAGTTTTCTTTGAGATAAAATCACCAGTTGAAAAAAAATAGAGCAAGTAAACTGGTAATGCAGAGCACCAGACTAGAGGATAAGTTTTTCGGATATTTCTCTTAAACTAGTTGGAATTTTGCACATAAACTTTACAGTTACATTCTTCTTATTATTCCGCGTCCAAGGAGTGTTCATTGGTCAAAATCGGCTGCAACAAGTTTTGAAAGAAATTTCCGCAAAAAAACATGGGCTATAGCCTATAGATTTTTTTCATCAAAAATTTTTTTGTCACCGATTTTGATCGGGGATGGCTCATTTGAAGCGGAATAAGAGCAGAAAAAGATGTGTATAGTTATATTTGAGATAAAATCACCAGTTGAAACAAAAATAGAGCAAAGAAACTGGTAATGCAGAGCACCAGACTAGAGGATAAGTTTTTCGGATATTTCTCTTAAACTAGTTGGAATTTTGCACATAAACTTTACAGTTACATTCTTCTTATTATTCCGCGTCCAACGAGTGTTCATTGGTCAAAATCGGCTGCAAAAAATTTTGAAAGAAATTTCCGCAAAAAAACATGGGCTATAGCCTATAGATTTTTTTCATCAAAAATTTGTTTGTCACCGATTTTGATCGGGGATGGCTCATTTGAAGCGGAATAAGAGCAGAAAAAGATGTGTATAGTTTTCTTTCAGATCAAATCACCAGTTGAAAAAAAAAATAGAGCAAAGAAACTGGTAATGCAGAGCACCAGACTAGAGGATTAGTTTTTCGGATATTTCTCTTAAACTAGTTGGAATTTTGCACATAAACTTTACAGTTACATTCTTCTTATTATTCCGCGTCCAAGGAGTGTTCGTTGGTCAAAATCGGCTGCAACAAGTTTTGAAAGAAATTTCCGCAAAAAAACATGGGCTATAGCCTATAGATTTTTTTCATCAAAAATTTTTTTGTCACCGATTTTGATCGGGGATGGCTCATTTGAAGCGGAATAAGAGCAGAAAAAGATGTGTATAGTTTTCTTTCAGATCAAATCACCAGTTGAAAAAAAAAATAGAGCAAAGAAACTGGTAATGCAGAGCACCAGACTAGAGGATTAGTTTTTCGGATATTTTTCTTAAACTAGTTGAAATTTTGCACATAAACTTTACAGTTACATTCTTCTTATTATTCCGCGTCCAACGAGTGTTCATTGGTCAAAATCGGCTGCAACAAATTTTGAAAGAAATTTCCGCAAAAAAACATGGGCTATAGCCTATAGATTTTTTTCATCAAAAATTTTGTTGTCACCGATTTTGACCGGGGATGGCTCATTTGAAGCGGAATAAGAACAGGAAAAGATGTGTATAGTTTTCTTTGAGATAAAATCACCAGTTGAAAAAAAAATAGAGCAAGTAAACTGGTAATGCAGAGCACCAGACTAGAGGATAAGTTTTTCGGATATTTCTCTTAAACTAGTTGGAATTTTGCACATAAACTTTACAGTTACATTCTTCTTATTATTCCGCGTCCAACGAGTGTTCATTGGTCAAAATCGGCTGCAACAAATTTTGAAAGAAATTTCCGCAAAAAAACATGGGCTATAGCCTATAGATTTTTTTCATCAAAAATTTTTTTGTCACCGATTTTGATCGGGGATGGCTCATTTGAAGCGGAATAAGAGCAGAAAAAGATGTGTATAGTTATCTTTGAGATAAAATCACCAGATGAAAAAAAAAATAGAGCAAAGAAACTGGTAATGAAGAGCACCAGACTAGAGGATAAGTTTTTCGGATATTTCTCTTAAACTAGTTGGAATTTTGCACATAAACTTTACAGTTACATTCTTCTTATTATTCCGCGTCCAACGAGTGTTCATTGGTCAAAATCGGCTGTAACAAATTTTGAAAGAAATTTCCGCAAAAAAACATGGGCTATAGCCTATAGATTTTTTCCATCAAAAATTTTTTTGTCACCGATTTTGATCGGGGATGGCTCATTTGAAGCGGAATAAGAGCAGAAAAAGATGTGTATAGTTATCTTTGAGATAAAATCACCAGATGAAAAAAAAAATAGAGCAAAGAAACTGGTAATGCAGAGCACCAGACTAGAGGATTAGTTTTTCGGATATTTTTCTTAAACTAGTTGAAATTTTGCACATAAACTTTACAGTTACATTCTTCTTATTATTCCGCGTCCAGCGAGTGTTCATTGGTCAAAATCGGCTGCAAAAAATTTTGAAAGAAATTTCCGCAAAAAAACATGGGCTATAGCCTATAGATTTTTTCATCAAAAATTTTTTTGTCACCGATTTTGATCGGGGATGGCTCATTTGAAGCGGAAGAAGAGCAGAAAAAGATGTGTATAGTTTTCTTTGAGATAAAATCACCAGTTGAAAAAAAATAGAGCAAAGAAACTGGTAATGCAGAGCACCACTAGAGGATTAGTTTTTCGGATATTTCTCTTAAACTAGTTGGAATTTTGCACATAAACTTTACAGTTACATTCTTCTTATTATTCCGCGTCCAACGAGTGTTCATTGATCAAAATCGGCCGCAAAAAATTTTGAAAGAAATTTCCGCAAAAAAACATGGGCTATAGCCTACAGATTTTTTTCATCAAAAATTTTTTTGTCACCGATTTTGATCGGGGATGGCTCATTTGAAGCGGAATAAGAGCAGAAAAAGATGTGTATAGTTTTCTTTGAGATAAAATCACCAGTTGAAAAAAAATAGAGCAAAGAAACTGGTAATGCAGAGCACCACTAGAGGATTAGTTTTTCGGATATTTCTCTTAAACTAGTTGGAATTTTGCACATAAACTTTACAGTTACATTCTTCTTATTATTCCGCGTCCAACGAGTGTTCATTGGTCAAAATCGGCTGCAAAAAATTTTGAAAGAAATTTCCGCAAAAAAACATGGGCTATAGCCTATAGATTTTTTTCATCAAAAATTTTGTTGTCACCGATTTTGACCGGGGATGGCTCATTTGAAGCGGAATAAGAACAGGAAAAGATGTGTATAGTTATCTTTGAGATAAAATCACCAGATGAAAAAAAAAATAGAGCAAAGAAACTGGTAATGAAGAGCACCAGACTAGAGGATAAGTTTTTCGGATATTTCTCTTAAACTAGTTGGAATTTTGCACATAAACTTTACAGTTACATTCTTCTTATTATTCCGCGTCCAACGAGTGTTCATTGGTCAAAATCGGCTGCAAAAAATTTTGAAAGAAATTTCCGCAAAAAAACATGGGCTATAGCCTATAGATTTTTTTCATCAAAAATTTTTTTGTCACCGATTTTGATCGGGGATGGCTCATTTGAAGCGGAATAAGAGCAGAAAAAGATGTGTATAGTTTTCCTTGAGATAAAATCACCAGTTGAAAAAAAAATAGAGCAAAGAAACTGGTAATGCAGAGCACCACTAGAGGATTAGTTTTTCGGATATTTCTCTTAAACTAGTTGGAATTTTGCACATAAACTTTACAGTTACATTCTTCTTATTATTCCGCGTCCAACGAGTGTTCATTGGTCAAAATCGGCTGCAAAAAATTTTGAAAGAAATTTCCGCAAAAAAACATGGGCTATAGCCTATAGATTTTTTTCATCAAAAATTTTTTTGTCACCGATTTTGATCGGGGATGGCTCATTTGAAGCGGAATAAGAGCAGAAAAAGATGTGTATAGTTTTCTTTGAGATAAAATCACCAGTTGAAAAAAAATAGAGCAAAGAAACTGGTAATGCAGAGCACCACTAGAGGATTAGTTTTTCGGATATTTCTCTTAAACTAGTTGGAATTTTGCACATAAACTTTACAGTTACATTCTTCTTATTATTCCGCGTCCAACGAGTGTTCATTGGTCAAAATCGGCTGCAACAAATTTTGAAAGAAATTTCCGCAAAAAAACATGGGCTATAGCCTATAGATTTTTTTCATCAAAAATTTTGTTGTCACCTATTTTGACCGGAGATGGCTCATTTGAAGCGGAATAAGAACAGGAAAAGATGTGTATAGTTTTCTTTGAGATAAAATCACCAGTTGAAAAAAAAATAGAGCAAGTAAACTGGTAATGCAGAGCACCAGACTAGAGGATAAGTTTTTCGGATATTTCTCTTAAACTAGTTGGAATTTTGCACATAAACTTTACAGTTACATTCTTCTTATTATTCCGCGTCCAACGAGTGTTCATTGGTCAAAATCGGCTGCAACAAATTTTGAAAGAAATTTCCGCAAAAAAACATGGGCTATAGCCTATAGATTTTTTTCATCAACAATTTTTTTGTCACCGATTTTGATCGGGGATGGCTCATTTGAAGCGGAATAAGAGCAGAAAAAGATGTGTATAGTTTTCTTTGAGATAAAATCACCAGTTGAAAAAAAAATAGAGCAAAGAAACTGGTAATGCAGAGCACCACTAGAGGATTAGTTTTTCGGATATTTCTCTTAAACTAGTTGGAATTTTGCACATAAACTTTACAGTTACATTCTTCTTATTATTCCGCGTCCAACGAGTGTTCATTGGTCAAAATCGGCTGCAAAAAATTTTGAAAGAAATTTCCGCAAAAAAACATGGGCTATAGCCTATAGATTTTTTTCATCAAAAATTTTGTTGTCACCGATTTTGACCGGGGATGGCTCATTTGAAGCGGAATAAGAACAGGAAAAGATGTGTATAGTTATCTTTGAGATAAAATCACCAGATGAAAAAAAAAATAGAGCAAAGAAACTGGTAATGAAGAGCACCAGACTAGAGGATAAGTTTTTCGGATATTTCTCTTAAACTAGTTGGAATTTTGCACATAAACTTTACAGTTACATTCTTCTTATTATTCCGCGTCCAACGAGTGTTCATTGGTCAAAATCGGCTGCAACAAATTTTGATAGAAATTTCCGCAAAAAAACATGGGCTATAGCCTATAGATTTTTTTCATCAAAAATTTTTTTGTCACCGATTTTGATCGGGGATGGCTCATTTGAAGCGGAATAAGAGCAGAAAAAGATGTGTATAGTTTTCTTTGAGATAAAATCACCAGTTGAAAAAAAAATAGAGCAAAGAAACTGGTAATGCAGAGCACCACTAGAGGATTAGTTTTTCGGATATTTCTCTTAAACTAGTTGGAATTTTGCACATAAACTTTACAGTTACATTCTTCTTATTATTCCGCGTCCAAGGAGTGTTCATTGGTCAAAATCGGCTGCAAAAAATTTTGAAAGAAATTTCCGCAAAAAAACATGGGCTATAGCCTATAGATTTTTTTCATCAAAAATTTTGTTGTCACCGATTTTGACCGGGGATGGCTCATTTGAAGCGGAATAAGAACAGGAAAAGATGTGTATAGTTTTCTTTGAGATAAAATCACCAGTTGAAAAAAAAATAGAGCAAGTAAACTGGTAATGCAGAGCACCAGACTAGAGGATAAGTTTTTCGGATATTTCTCTTAAACTAGTTGGAATTTTGCACATAAACTTTACAGTTACATTCTTCTTATTATTCCGCGTCCAACGAGTGTTCATTGGTCAAAATCGGCTGCAACAAATTTTGAAAGAAATTTCCGCAAAAAAACATGGGCTATAGCCTATAGATTTTTTTCATCAAAAATTTTTTTGTCACCGATTTTGATCGGGGATGGCTCATTTGAAGCGGAATAAGAGCAGAAAAAGATGTGTATAGTTATCTTTGAGATAAAATCACCAGATGAAAAAAAAAATAGAGCAAAGAAACTGGTAATGAAGAGCACCAGACTAGAGGATAAGTTTTTCGGATATTTCTCTTAAACTAGTTGGAATTTTGCACATAAACTTTACAGTTACATTCTTCTTATTATTCCGCGTCCAACGAGTGTTCATTGGTCAAAATCGGCTGTAACAAATTTTGAAAGAAATTTCCGCAAAAAAACATGGGCTATAGCCTATAGATTTTTTCCATCAAAAATTTTTTTGTCACCGATTTTGATCGGGGATGGCTCATTTGAAGCGGAATAAGAGCAGAAAAAGATGTGTATAGTTATCTTTGAGATAAAATCACCAGATGAAAAAAAAAATAGAGCAAAGAAACTGGTAATGCAGAGCACCAGACTAGAGGATTAGTTTTTCGGATATTTTTCTTAAACTAGTTGAAATTTTGCACATAAACTTTACAGTTACATTCTTCTTATTATTCCGCGTCCAACGAGTGTTCATTGGTCAAAATCGGCTGCAAAAAATTTTGAAAGAAATTTCCGCAAAAAAACATGGGCTATAGCCTATAGATTTTTTCATCAAAAATTTTTTTGTCACCGATTTTGATCGGGGATGGCTCATTTGAAGCGGAAGAAGAGCAGAAAAAGATGTGTATAGTTTTCTTTGAGATAAAATTACCAGTTGAAAAAAAAAATAGAGCAAAGAAACTGGTAATGCAGAGCACCAGACTAGAGGATAAGTTTTTCGGATATTTCTCTTAAACTAGTTGGAATTTTGCACATAAACTTTACAGTTACATTCTTCTTCTTATTCCGCGTCCAACGAGTGTTCATTGGTCAAAATCGGCTGCAAAAAATTTTGAAAGAAATTTCCGCAAAAAAACATGGGCTATAGCCTATAGATTTTTTTCATCAAAAATTTTTTTGTCACCGATTTTGATCGGGGATGGCTCATTTGAAGCGGAATAAGAGCAGAAAGAGATGTGTATAGTTTTCTTTGAGATAAAATCACCAGTTGAAAAAAAATAGAGCAAAGAAACTGGTAATGCAGAGCACCAGACTAGAGGATTAGTTTTTCGGATATTTTTCTTAAACTAGTTGAAATTTTGCACATAAACTTTACAGTTACATTCTTCTTATTATTCCGCGTCCAACGAGTGTTCATTGGTCAAAATCGGCTGCAAAAAATTTTGAAAGAAATTTCCGCAAAAAACATGGGCTATAGCCTATAGATTTTTTTCATCAAAAATTTTTTTGTCACCGATTTTGATCGGGGATGGCTCATTTGAAGCGGAATAAGAGCAGAAAAAGATGTGTATAGTTTTCTTTGAGATAAAATCACCAGTTGAAAAAAAATAGAGCAAGTAAACTGGTAATGCAGAGCACCAGACTAGAGGATAAGTTTTTCGGATATTTCTCTTAAACTAGTTGGAATTTTGCACATAAACTTTACAGTTACATTCTTCTTATTATTCCGCGTCCAAGGAGTGTTCATTGGTCAAAATCGGCTGCAACAAGTTTTGAAAGAAATTTCCGCAAAAAAACATGGGCTATAGCCTATAGATTTTTTTCATCAAAAATTTTTTTGTCACCGATTTTGATCGGGGATGGCTCATTTGAAGCGGAATAAGAGCAGAAAAAGATGTGTATAGTTATATTTGAGATAAAATCACCAGTTGAAACAAAAATAGAGCAAAGAAACTGGTAATGCAGAGCACCAGACTAGAGGATAAGTTTTTCGGATATTTCTCTTAAACTAGTTGGAATTTTGCACATAAACTTTACAGTTACATTCTTCTTATTATTCCGCGTCCAACGAGTGTTCATTGGTCAAAATCGGCTGCAAAAAATTTTGAAAGAAATTTCCGCAAAAAAACATGGGCTATAGCCTATAGATTTTTTTCATCAAAAATTTTTTTGTCACCGATTTTGATCGGGGATGGCTCATTTGAAGCGGAATAAGAGCAGAAAAAGATGTGTATAGTTTTCTTTCAGATCAAATCACCAGTTGAAAAAAAAAATAGAGCAAAGAAACTGGTAATGCAGAGCACCAGACTAGAGGATTAGTTTTTCGGATATTTCTCTTAAACTAGTTGGAATTTTGCACATAAACTTTACAGTTACATTCTTCTTATTATTCCGCGTCCAAGGAGTGTTCGTTGGTCAAAATCGGCTGCAACAAGTTTTGAAAGAAATTTCCGCAAAAAAACATGGGCTATAGCCTATAGATTTTTTTCATCAAAAATTTTTTTGTCACCGATTTTGATCGGGGATGGCTCATTTGAAGCGGAATAAGAGCAGAAAAAGATGTGTATAGTTTTCTTTCAGATCAAATCACCAGTTGAAAAAAAAAATAGAGCAAAGAAACTGGTAATGCAGAGCACCAGACTAGAGGATAAGTTTTTCGGATATTTCTCTTAAACTAGTTGGAATTTTGCACATAAACTTTACAGTTACATTCTTCTTATTATTCCGCGTCCAACGAGTGTTCATTGGTCAAAATCGGCTGCAAAAAATTTTGAAAGAAATTTCCGCAAAAAAACATGGGCTATAGCCTATAGATTTTTTTCATCAAAAATTTTTTTGTCACCGATTTTGATCGGGGATGGCTCATTTGAAGCGGAATAAGAGCAGAAAAAGATGTGTATAGTTTTCTTTCAGATCAAATCACCAGTTGAAAAAAAAAATAGAGCAAAGAAACTGGTAATGCAGAGCACCAGACTAGAGGATTAGTTTTTCGGATATTTCTCTTAAACTAGTTGGAATTTTGCACATAAACTTTACAGTTACATTCTTCTTATTATTCCGCGTCCAAGGAGTGTTCGTTGGTCAAAATCGGCTGCAACAAGTTTTGAAAGAAATTTCCGCAAAAAAACATGGGCTATAGCCTATAGATTTTTTTCATCAAAAATTTTTTTGTCACCGATTTTGATCGGGGATGGCTCATTTGAAGCGGAATAAGAGCAGAAAAAGATGTGTATAGTTTTCTTTCAGATCAAATCACCAGTTGAAAAAAAAAATAGAGCAAAGAAACTGGTAATGCAGAGCACCAGACTAGAGGATTAGTTTTTCGGATATTTTTCTTAAACTAGTTGGAATTTTGCACATAAACTTTACAGTTACATTCTTCTTATTATTCCGCGTCCAAGGAGTGTTCGTTGGTCAAAATCGGCTGCAACAAGTTTTGAAAGAAATTTCCGCAAAAAAACATGGGCTATAGCCTATAGATTTTTTTCATCAAAAATTTTTTTGTCACCGATTTTGATCGGGGATGGCTCATTTGAAGCGGAATAAGAGCAGAAAAAGATGTGTATAGTTTTCTTTCAGATCAAATCACCAGTTGAAAAAAAAAATAGAGCAAAGAAACTGGTAATGCAGAGCACCAGACTAGAGGATTAGTTTTTCGGATATTTTTCTTAAACTAGTTGAAATTTTGCACATAAACTTTACAGTTACATTCTTCTTATTATTCCGCGTCCAACGAGTGTTCATTGGTCAAAATCGGCTGCAAAAAATTTTGAAAGAAATTTCCACAAAAAACCATGGGCTATAGCCTATAGATTTTTTTCATCAAAAATTTTTTTGTCACCGATTTTGATCGGGGATGGCTCATTTGAAGCGGAATAAGAGCAGAAAAAGATGTGTATAGTTTTCTTTGAGATAAAATCACCAGTTGAAAAAAAATAGAGCAAAGAAACTGGTAATGCAGAGCACCAGACTAGAGGATTAGTTTTTCGGATATTTCTCTTAAACTAGTTGGAATTTTGCACATAAACTTTACAGTTACATTCTTCTTATTATTCCGCGTCCAAGGAGTGTTCGTTGGTCAAAATCGGCTGCAACAAGTTTTGAAAGAAATTTCCGCAAAAAAACATGGGCTATAGCCTATAGATTTTTTTCATCAAAAATTTTTTTGTCACCGATTTTGATCGGGGATGGCTCATTTGAAGCGGAATAAGAGCAGAAAAAGATGTGTATAGTTTTCTTTCAGATCAAATCACCAGTTGAAAAAAAAAATAGAGCAAAGAAACTGGTAATGCAGAGCACCAGACTAGAGGATTAGTTTTTCGGATATTTCTCTTAAACTAGTTGGAATTTTGCACATAAACTTTACAGTTACATTCTTCTTATTATTCCGCGTCCAAGGAGTGTTCGTTGGTCAAAATCGGCTGCAACAAGTTTTGAAAGAAATTTCCGCAAAAAAACATGGGCTATAGCCTATAGATTTTTTTCATCAAAAATTTTTTTGTCACCGATTTTGATCGGGGATGGCTCATTTGAAGCGGAATAAGAGCAGAAAAAGATGTGTATAGTTTTCTTTCAGATCAAATCACCAGTTGAAAAAAAAAATAGAGCAAAGAAACTGGTAATGCAGAGCACCAGACTAGAGGATAAGTTTTTCGGATATTTCTCTTAAACTAGTTGGAATTTTGCACATAAACTTTACAGTTACATTCTTCTTATTATTCCGCGTCCAACGAGTGTTCATTGGTCAAAATCGGCTGCAAAAAATTTTGAAAGAAATTTCCGCAAAAAAACATGGGCTATAGCCTATAGATTTTTTTCATCAAAAATTTTTTTGTCACCGATTTTGATCGGGGATGGCTCATTTGAAGCGGAATAAGAGCAGAAAAAGATGTGTATAGTTTTCTTTCAGATCAAATCACCAGTTGAAAAAAAAAATAGAGCAAAGAAACTGGTAATGCAGAGCACCAGACTAGAGGATTAGTTTTTCGGATATTTCTCTTAAACTAGTTGGAATTTTGCACATAAACTTTACAGTTACATTCTTCTTATTATTCCGCGTCCAAGGAGTGTTCGTTGGTCAAAATCGGCTGCAACAAGTTTTGAAAGAAATTTCCGCAAAAAAACATGGGCTATAGCCTATAGATTTTTTTCATCAAAAATTTTTTTGTCACCGATTTTGATCGGGGATGGCTCATTTGAAGCGGAATAAGAGCAGAAAAAGATGTGTATAGTTTTCTTTCAGATCAAATCACCAGTTGAAAAAAAAAATAGAGCAAAGAAACTGGTAATGCAGAGCACCAGACTAGAGGATTAGTTTTTCGGATATTTTTCTTAAACTAGTTGAAATTTTGCACATAAACTTTACAGTTACATTCTTCTTATTATTCCGCGTCCAACGAGTGTTCATTGGTCAAAATCGGCTGCAAAAAATTTTGAAAGAAATTTCCACAAAAAACCATGGGCTATAGCCTATAGATTTTTTTCATCAAAAATTTTTTTGTCACCGATTTTGATCGGGGATGGCTCATTTGAAGCGGAATAAGAGCAGAAAAAGATGTGTATAGTTTTCTTTGAGATAAAATCACCAGTTGAAAAAAAATAGAGCAAAGAAACTGGTAATGCAGAGCACCAGACTAGAGGATTAGTTTTTCGGATATTTCTCTTAAACTAGTTGGAATTTTGCACATAAACTTTACAGTTACATTCTTCTTATTATTCCGCGTCCAAGGAGTGTTCGTTGGTCAAAATCGGCTGCAACAAGTTTTGAAAGAAATTTCCGCAAAAAAACATGGGCTATAGCCTATAGATTTTTTTCATCAAAAATTTTTTTGTCACCGATTTTGATCGGGGATGGCTCATTTGAAGCGGAATAAGAGCAGAAAAAGATGTGTATAGTTTTCTTTCAGATCAAATCACCAGTTGAAAAAAAAAATAGAGCAAAGAAACTGGTAATGCAGAGCACCAGACTAGAGGATTAGTTTTTCGGATATTTTTCTTAAACTAGTTGAAATTTTGCACATAAACTTTACAGTTACATTCTTCTTATTATTCCGCGTCCAACGAGTGTTCATTGGTCAAAATCGGCTGCAAAAAATTTTGAAAGAAATTTCCGCAAAAAAACATGGGCTATAGCCTATAGATTTTTTTCATCAAAAATTTTTTTGTCACCGATTTTGATCGGGGTTGGCTCATTTGAAGCGGAATAAGAGCAGAAAAAGATGTGTATAGTTTTCTTTGAGATAAAATCACCAGTTGAAAAAAAAAAATAGAGCAAAGAAACTGGTAATGCAGAGCACCAGACTAGAGGATAAGTTTTTCGGATATTTCTCTTAAACTAGTTGGAATTTTGCACATAAACTTTACAGTTACATTCTTCTTATTATTCCGCGTCCAGCGAGTGTTCATTGGTCAAAATCGGCTGCAAAAAATTTTGAAAGAAATTTCCGCAAAAAAACATGGGGTATAGCCTATAGATTTTTTTCATCAAAAATTTTTTTGTCACCGATTTTGATCGGGGATGGCTCATTTGAAGCGGAATAAGAGCAGAAAAAGATGTGTATAGTTTTCTTTGAGATAAAATTAGCAGTTGAAAAAAAAATAGAGCAAAGAAACTGGTAATGCAGAGCACCAGACTAGAGGATAAGTTTTTCGGACATTTCTCTTAAACTAGTTGGAATTTTGCACATAAACTTTACAGTTACATTCTTCTTATTATTCCTCGTCCAACGAGTGTTCATTGGTCAAAATCGTCTGCAAAAAAATTTGAACGAAATTTCCGCAAAAAAACATGGGCTATAGCCTATAGATTTTTTTCATCAAAAATTTGTTTGTCACCGATTTTGACCGGGGATGGCTCATTTGAAGCGGAATAAGAACGGAAAAAGATGTGTATAGTTTTCTTTGAGATAAAATCACCAGTTGAAAAAAAAATAGAGCAAAGAAACTGGTAATGCAGAGCACCAGACTAGAGGATAAGTTTTTCGGATATTTCTCTTAAACTAGTTGGAATTTTGCACATAAACTTTACAGTTACATTCTTCTTATTATTCCGCGTCCAGCGAGTGTTCATTGGTCAAAATCGGCTGCAACAAGTTTTGAAAGAAATTTCCGCAAAAAAACATGGGCTATAGCCTATAGATTTTTTTCATCAAAAATTTTTTTGTCACCGATTTTGATCGGGGATGGCTCATTTGAAGCGGAATAAGAGCAGAAAAAGATGTGTATAGTTATATTTGAGATAAAATCACCAGTTGAAACAAAAATAGAGCAAAGAAACTGGTAATGCAGAGCACCAGACTAGAGGATAAGTTTTTCGGATATTTCTCTTAAACTAGTTGGAATTTTGCACATAAACTTTACAGTTACATTCTTCTTATTATTCCGCGTCCAACGAGTGTTCATTGGTCAAAATCGGCTGCAAAAAATTTTGAAAGAAATTTCCGCAAAAAAACATGGGCTATAGCCTATAGATTTTTTTCATCAAAAATTTTTTTGTCACCGATTTTGATCGGGGATGGCTCATTTGAAGCGGAATAAGAGCAGAAAAAGATGTGTATAGTTTTCTTTCAGATCAAATCACCAGTTGAAAAAAAAAATAGAGCAAAGAAACTGGTAATGCAGAGCACCAGACTAGAGGATTAGTTTTTCGGATATTTCTCTTAAACTAGTTGGAATTTTGCACATAAACTTTACAGTTACATTCTTCTTATTATTCCGCGTCCAAGGAGTGTTCGTTGGTCAAAATCGGCTGCAACAAGTTTTGAAAGAAATTTCCGCAAAAAAACATGGGCTATAGCCTATAGATTTTTTTCATCAAAAATTTTTTTGTCACCGATTTTGATCGGGGATGGCTCATTTGAAGCGGAATAAGAGCAGAAAAAGATGTGTATAGTTTTCTTTCAGATCAAATCACCAGTTGAAAAAAAAAATAGAGCAAAGAAACTGGTAATGCAGAGCACCAGACTAGAGGATAAGTTTTTCGGATATTTCTCTTAAACTAGTTGGAATTTTGCACATAAACTTTACAGTTACATTCTTCTTATTATTCCGCGTCCAACGAGTGTTCATTGGTCAAAATCGGCTGCAAAAAATTTTGAAAGAAATTTCCGCAAAAAAACATGGGCTATAGCCTATAGATTTTTTTCATCAAAAATTTTTTTGTCACCGATTTTGATCGGGGATGGCTCATTTGAAGCGGAATAAGAGCAGAAAAAGATGTGTATAGTTTTCTTTCAGATCAAATCACCAGTTGAAAAAAAAAATAGAGCAAAGAAACTGGTAATGCAGAGCACCAGACTAGAGGATTAGTTTTTCGGATATTTCTCTTAAACTAGTTGGAATTTTGCACATAAACTTTACAGTTACATTCTTCTTATTATTCCGCGTCCAAGGAGTGTTCGTTGGTCAAAATCGGCTGCAACAAGTTTTGAAAGAAATTTCCGCAAAAAAACATGGGCTATAGCCTATAGATTTTTTTCATCAAAAATTTTTTTGTCACCGATTTTGATCGGGGATGGCTCATTTGAAGCGGAATAAGAGCAGAAAAAGATGTGTATAGTTTTCTTTCAGATCAAATCACCAGTTGAAAAAAAAAATAGAGCAAAGAAACTGGTAATGCAGAGCACCAGACTAGAGGATTAGTTTTTCGGATATTTTTCTTAAACTAGTTGGAATTTTGCACATAAACTTTACAGTTACATTCTTCTTATTATTCCGCGTCCAAGGAGTGTTCGTTGGTCAAAATCGGCTGCAACAAGTTTTGAAAGAAATTTCCGCAAAAAAACATGGGCTATAGCCTATAGATTTTTTTCATCAAAAATTTTTTTGTCACCGATTTTGATCGGGGATGGCTCATTTGAAGCGGAATAAGAGCAGAAAAAGATGTGTATAGTTTTCTTTCAGATCAAATCACCAGTTGAAAAAAAAAATAGAGCAAAGAAACTGGTAATGCAGAGCACCAGACTAGAGGATTAGTTTTTCGGATATTTTTCTTAAACTAGTTGAAATTTTGCACATAAACTTTACAGTTACATTCTTCTTATTATTCCGCGTCCAACGAGTGTTCATTGGTCAAAATCGGCTGCAAAAAATTTTGAAAGAAATTTCCACAAAAAACCATGGGCTATAGCCTATAGATTTTTTTCATCAAAAATTTTTTTGTCACCGATTTTGATCGGGGATGGCTCATTTGAAGCGGAATAAGAGCAGAAAAAGATGTGTATAGTTTTCTTTGAGATAAAATCACCAGTTGAAAAAAAATAGAGCAAAGAAACTGGTAATGCAGAGCACCAGACTAGAGGATTAGTTTTTCGGATATTTCTCTTAAACTAGTTGGAATTTTGCACATAAACTTTACAGTTACATTCTTCTTATTATTCCGCGTCCAAGGAGTGTTCGTTGGTCAAAATCGGCTGCAACAAGTTTTGAAAGAAATTTCCGCAAAAAAACATGGGCTATAGCCTATAGATTTTTTTCATCAAAAATTTTTTTGTCACCGATTTTGATCGGGGATGGCTCATTTGAAGCGGAATAAGAGCAGAAAAAGATGTGTATAGTTTTCTTTCAGATCAAATCACCAGTTGAAAAAAAAAATAGAGCAAAGAAACTGGTAATGCAGAGCACCAGACTAGAGGATTAGTTTTTCGGATATTTCTCTTAAACTAGTTGGAATTTTGCACATAAACTTTACAGTTACATTCTTCTTATTATTCCGCGTCCAAGGAGTGTTCGTTGGTCAAAATCGGCTGCAACAAGTTTTGAAAGAAATTTCCGCAAAAAAACATGGGCTATAGCCTATAGATTTTTTTCATCAAAAATTTTTTTGTCACCGATTTTGATCGGGGATGGCTCATTTGAAGCGGAATAAGAGCAGAAAAAGATGTGTATAGTTTTCTTTCAGATCAAATCACCAGTTGAAAAAAAAAATAGAGCAAAGAAACTGGTAATGCAGAGCACCAGACTAGAGGATAAGTTTTTCGGATATTTCTCTTAAACTAGTTGGAATTTTGCACATAAACTTTACAGTTACATTCTTCTTATTATTCCGCGTCCAACGAGTGTTCATTGGTCAAAATCGGCTGCAAAAAATTTTGAAAGAAATTTCCGCAAAAAAACATGGGCTATAGCCTATAGATTTTTTTCATCAAAAATTTTTTTGTCACCGATTTTGATCGGGGATGGCTCATTTGAAGCGGAATAAGAGCAGAAAAAGATGTGTATAGTTTTCTTTCAGATCAAATCACCAGTTGAAAAAAAAAATAGAGCAAAGAAACTGGTAATGCAGAGCACCAGACTAGAGGATTAGTTTTTCGGATATTTCTCTTAAACTAGTTGGAATTTTGCACATAAACTTTACAGTTACATTCTTCTTATTATTCCGCGTCCAAGGAGTGTTCGTTGGTCAAAATCGGCTGCAACAAGTTTTGAAAGAAATTTCCGCAAAAAAACATGGGCTATAGCCTATAGATTTTTTTCATCAAAAATTTTTTTGTCACCGATTTTGATCGGGGATGGCTCATTTGAAGCGGAATAAGAGCAGAAAAAGATGTGTATAGTTTTCTTTCAGATCAAATCACCAGTTGAAAAAAAAAATAGAGCAAAGAAACTGGTAATGCAGAGCACCAGACTAGAGGATTAGTTTTTCGGATATTTTTCTTAAACTAGTTGAAATTTTGCACATAAACTTTACAGTTACATTCTTCTTATTATTCCGCGTCCAACGAGTGTTCATTGGTCAAAATCGGCTGCAAAAAATTTTGAAAGAAATTTCCACAAAAAACCATGGGCTATAGCCTATAGATTTTTTTCATCAAAAATTTTTTTGTCACCGATTTTGATCGGGGATGGCTCATTTGAAGCGGAATAAGAGCAGAAAAAGATGTGTATAGTTTTCTTTGAGATAAAATCACCAGTTGAAAAAAAATAGAGCAAAGAAACTGGTAATGCAGAGCACCAGACTAGAGGATTAGTTTTTCGGATATTTCTCTTAAACTAGTTGGAATTTTGCACATAAACTTTACAGTTACATTCTTCTTATTATTCCGCGTCCAAGGAGTGTTCGTTGGTCAAAATCGGCTGCAACAAGTTTTGAAAGAAATTTCCGCAAAAAAACATGGGCTATAGCCTATAGATTTTTTTCATCAAAAATTTTTTTGTCACCGATTTTGATCGGGGATGGCTCATTTGAAGCGGAATAAGAGCAGAAAAAGATGTGTATAGTTTTCTTTCAGATCAAATCACCAGTTGAAAAAAAAAATAGAGCAAAGAAACTGGTAATGCAGAGCACCAGACTAGAGGATTAGTTTTTCGGATATTTTTCTTAAACTAGTTGAAATTTTGCACATAAACTTTACAGTTACATTCTTCTTATTATTCCGCGTCCAACGAGTGTTCATTGGTCAAAATCGGCTGCAAAAAATTTTGAAAGAAATTTCCGCAAAAAAACATGGGCTATAGCCTATAGATTTTTTTCATCAAAAATTTTTTTGTCACCGATTTTGATCGGGGTTGGCTCATTTGAAGCGGAATAAGAGCAGAAAAAGATGTGTATAGTTTTCTTTGAGATAAAATCACCAGTTGAAAAAAAAAAATAGAGCAAAGAAACTGGTAATGCAGAGCACCAGACTAGAGGATAAGTTTTTCGGATATTTCTCTTAAACTAGTTGGAATTTTGCACATAAACTTTACAGTTACATTCTTCTTATTATTCCGCGTCCAGCGAGTGTTCATTGGTCAAAATCGGCTGCAAAAAATTTTGAAAGAAATTTCCGCAAAAAAACATGGGGTATAGCCTATAGATTTTTTTCATCAAAAATTTTTTTGTCACCGATTTTGATCGGGGATGGCTCATTTGAAGCGGAATAAGAGCAGAAAAAGATGTGTATAGTTTTCTTTGAGATAAAATTAGCAGTTGAAAAAAAAATAGAGCAAAGAAACTGGTAATGCAGAGCACCAGACTAGAGGATAAGTTTTTCGGACATTTCTCTTAAACTAGTTGGAATTTTGCACATAAACTTTACAGTTACATTCTTCTTATTATTCCTCGTCCAACGAGTGTTCATTGGTCAAAATCGTCTGCAAAAAAATTTGAACGAAATTTCCGCAAAAAAACATGGGCTATAGCCTATAGATTTTTTTCATCAAAAATTTGTTTGTCACCGATTTTGACCGGGGATGGCTCATTTGAAGCGGAATAAGAACGGAAAAAGATGTGTATAGTTTTCTTTGAGATAAAATCACCAGTTGAAAAAAAAATAGAGCAAAGAAACTGGTAATGCAGAGCACCAGACTAGAGGATAAGTTTTTCGGATATTTCTCTTAAACTAGTTGGAATTTTGCACATAAACTTTACAGTTACATTCTTCTTATTATTCCGCGTCCAGCGAGTGTTCATTGGTCAAAATCGGCTGCAAAAAATTTTGAAAGAAATTTCCGCAAAAAAACATGGGCTATAGCCTATAGATTTTTTTCATCAAAAATTTTTTTGTCACCGATTTTGATCGGGGATGGCTCATTTGAAGCGAAATAAGAGCAGAAAAAGATGTGTATAGTTTTCTTTGAGATAAAATCACCAGTTGAAAAAAAATAGAGCAAAGAAACTGGTAATGCAGAGCACCAGACTAGAGGATTAGTGTTTCGGAAATTTCTCTTAAACTAGTTGGAATTTTGCACATAAACTTTACAGTTACATTCTTCTTATTATTCCGCGTCCAACGAGTGTTCATTGGTCAAAATCGGCTGCAAAAAATTTTGAAAGAAATTTCCGCAAAAAAACATGGGCTATAGCCTATAGATTTTTTTCATCAAAAATTTTTTTGTCACCGATTTTGATCGGGGATGGCTCATTTGAAGCGAAATAAGAGCAGAAAAAGATGTGTATAGTTTTCTTTGAGATAAAATCACCAGTTGAAAAAAAAATAGAGCAAAGAAACTGGTAATGCAGAGCACCAGACTAGAGGATTAGTTTTTCGGATATTTCTCTTAAACTAGTTGGAATTTTGCACATAAACTTTACAGTTACATTCTTCTTATTATTCCGCGTCCAACGAGTGTTCATTGGTCAAAATCGGCTGCAAAAAATTTTGAAAGAAATTTCCGCAAAAAAACATGGGCTATAGCCTATAGATTTTTTTCATCAAACATTTTTTTGTCACCGATTTTGATCGGGGATGGCTCATTTGAAGCGGAATAAGAGCAGAAAAAGATGTGTATAGTTTTCTTTGAGATAAAATTACCAGTTGAAAAAAAAAATAGAGCAAAGAAACTGGTAATGCAGAGCACCAGACTAGAGGATAAGTTTTTCGGATATTTCTCTTAAACTAGTTGGAATTTTGCACATAAACTTTACAGTTACATTCTTCTTATTATTCCTCGTCCAACGAGTGTTCATTGGTCAAAATCGTCTGCAAAAAAATTTGAACGAAATTTCCGCAAAAAAACATGGGCTATAGCCTATAGATTTTTTTCATCAAAAATTTTTTTGTCACCGATTTTGACCGGGGATGGCTCATTTGAAGCGGAATAAGAACGGAAAAAGATGTGTATAGTTTTCTTTCAGATCAAATCACCAGTTGAAAAAAAAAATAGAGCAAAGAAACTGGTAATGCAGAGCACCAGACTAGAGGATAAGTTTTTCGGATATTTCTCTTAAACTAGTTGGAATTTTGCACATAAACTTTACAGTTACATTCTTCTTATTATTCCGCGTCCAACGAGTGTTCATTGGTCAAAATCGGCTGCAAAAAATTTTGAAAGAAATTTCCGCAAAAAAACATGGGCTATAGCCTATAGATTTTTTTCATCAAAAATTTTTTTGTCACCGATTTTAATCGGGGATGGCTCATTTGAAGCGGAATAAGAACAGAAAAAGATGTGTATAGTTTTCTTTCAGATCAAATCACCAGTTGAAAAAAAAATAGAGCAAAGAAACTGGTAATGCAGAGCACCAGACTAGAGGATTAGTTTTTCGGATATTTTTCTTAAACTAGTTGAAATTTTGCACATAAACTTTACAGTTACATTCTTCTTATTATTCCTCGTCCAACGAGTGTTCATTGGTCAAAATCGGCTGCAAAAAAATTTTGAAAGAAATTTCCGCAAAAAAACATGGGCTATAGCCTATAGATTTTTTTCATCAAAAATTTTTTTGTCACCGATTTTGATCGGGGATGGCTCATTTGAAGCGAAATAAGAGCAGAAAAAGATGTGTATAGTTTTCTTTGAGATAAAATCACCAGTTGAAAAAAAAATAGAGCAAAGAAACTGGTAATGCAGAGCACCAGACTAGAGGATTAGTTTTTCGGATATTTCTCTTAAACTAGTTGGAATTTTCCACATAAACTTTACAGTTACATTCTTCTTATTATTCCGCGTCCAACGAGTGTTCATTGGTCAAAATCGGCTGCAAAAAATTTTGAAAGAAATTTCCGCAAAAAAACATGGGCTATAGCCTATAGATTTTTTTCATCAAACATTTTTTTGTCACCGATTTTGATCGGGGATGGCTCATTTGAAGCGGAATAAGAGCAGAAAAAGATGTGTATAGCTTTCTTTGAGATAAAATCACCAGTTGAAAAAAAAATAGAGCAAAGAAACTGGTAATGCAGAGCACCAGACTAGAGGATAAGTTTTTCGGATATTTCTCTTAACCTAGTTGAAATTTTGCACATAAACTTTACAGTTACATTCTTCTTATTATTCCGCGTCCAACGAGTGTTCATTGGTCAAAATCGGCTGAAAAAAATTTTGAAAGAAATTTCCGCAAAAAAACATGGGCTATAGCCTATAGATTTTTTTCATCAACAATTTTTTTGTCGCCGATTTTGATCGCGGATGGCTCATTTGAAGCGGAATAAGAGCAGAAAAAGATGTGTATAGTTTTCTTTGAGATAAAATCACCAGTTGAAAAAAAAATAGAGCAAAGAAACTGGTAATGCAGAGCACCAGACTAGAGTATAAGTTTTTCGGAAATTTCTCTTAAACTAGTTGGAATTTCGCACATAAACTTTATAGTTACATTCTTCTTATTATTCCGCGTCCAACGAGTGTTCATTGGTCAAAATCGGCTGCAAAAAATTTTGAAAGAAATTTCCGCAAAAAAACATGGGCTATAGCCTATAGATTTTTTTCATCAAAAATTTTTTTGTCACCGATTTTGATCGGGGATGGCTCATTTGAAGCGGAATAAGAGCAGAAAAAGATGTGTATAGTTTTCTTTCAGATAAAATCACCAGTTGAAAAAAAAAATAGAGCAAAGAAACTGGTAATGCAGAGCACCAGACTAGAGGGTAAGTTTTTCGGATATTTCTCTTAAACTAGTAGAAATTTTGCACATAAACTTTACAGTTACATTCTTCTTATTATTCCGCGTCCAACGAGTGTTCATTGGTCAAAATCGGCTGCAAAAAATTTTGAAAGAAATTTCCGCAAAAAAACATGGGCTATAGCCTATAGATTTTTTTAATCAAAAATTTTTTTGTCACCGATTTTGATCGGGGATGGCTCATTTGAAGCGGAATAAGAACAGGAAAAGATGTGTATAGTTTTCTTTGAGATAAAATCACCAGTTGAAAAAAATAGAGCAAAGTAACTGGTAATGCAGAGCACCAGACTAGAGGATAAGTTTTTCGGATATTTCTCTTAAACTAGTTGGAATTTTGCACACAAACTTTACAGTTACATTCTTCTTATTATTCCACGTCCAACGAGTGTTCATTGGTCAAAATCGGCTGCAAAAAATTTTGAAAGAAATTTCAGCAAATAAACATTGGCTATAGCCTATAGATTTTTTTCATCAGTAATTTTTTTGTCACCGATTTTGACCGGGGATGGCTCATTTGAAGCGGAATAAGAGCAGAAAAAGATGTGTATAGCTTTCTTTCAGATCAAATCACCAGTTGAAAAAAAATAGAGCAACGACACTGGTAATGCAGAGCACCAGACTAGAGGATTAGTTTTTCGGATATTTCTCTTAAACTAGTTGAAATTTTGCACATAAACTTTACAGTTACATTCTTCTAATTATTCCGCGTCCAACGAGTGTTCATTGGTCAAAATCGGCTGCAAAAAATTTTAATTTAAATTTCCGCAAAAAAACATAGGCTATAGCCGATAGATTTTTTTCATGAAAAATTTTTTTGTTACCGATTTTGACCGGGGATGGCTCATTTGAAGCGGAATAAGAGCAGAAAAAGATGTGTATAGTTTTCTTTGAGATAAAATCACCAGTTGAAAAAAAATAGAGCAAAGAAACTGGTAATGCAGAGCACCAGACTAGAGGATAAGTTTTTCGGATATTTCTCTTAAACTAGTTGGAAATTTGCACATAAACTTTACAGTTACATTCTTCTTATTATTCCGCGTCCAAGGAGTGTTCATTGGTCAAAATCGGTTTTCTTTCAGATCAAATCACCAGTTGAAAAAAAAAATAGAGCAAAGAACCTGGTAAAGCAGAGCACCAGACTAGAGGATTAGTTTTTAGGATATTTCTCTTAAACTAGTTGGAATTTTGCACATAAACTTTACAGTTACATTCTTCTTATTATTCCGCGTCCAAGGAGTGTTCATTGGTCAAAATCGGCTGCAAAAAATTTTGAAAGAAATTTCCGCAAAAAAACATGGGCTATAGCCTATAGATTTTTTTCATCAAAAATTTTGTTGTCACCGATTTTGACCGGGGATGGCTCATTTGAAGCGGAATAAGAACAGGAAAAGATGTGTATAGTTTTCTTTCAGATAAAATCACCAGTTGAAAAAAAATAGAGCAACGACACTGGTAATGCAGAGCACCAGACTAGAGGATTAGTTTTTCGGATATTTCTCTTAAACTAGTTGGAATTTTGCACATAAACTTTACAGTTACATTCTTCTTATTATTCCGCGTCCAACGAGTGTTCATTGGTCAAAATCGGCTGCAAAAAATTTTGAATGAAATTTCCGCAAAAAACATGGGCTATAGCCTATAGATTTTTTTCATCAAAAATTTTTTTGTCACCGATTTTGATCGGGTATGGCTCATTCGAAGCGGAATAAGAGCAGAAAAAGATGTGTATAGCTTTCTTTGAGATAAAATCACCAGTTGAAAAAAAATAGAGCAAAGAAACTGGTAATGCAGAGCACCAGACTAGAGGATAAGTTTTCGGATATTTCTCTTAAACTAGTTGGAATTTTGCACATAAACTTTACAGTTACATTCTTCTTATTATTCCGCGTCCAACGAGTGTTCATTGGTCAAAATCGGCTGCAAAAAATTTTGAAAGAAATTTCCGCAAAAAACATGGGCTATAGCCTATAGATTTTTTCATCAAAAATTTTTTTGTCACCGATTTTGATCGGGGATGGCTCATTTGAAGCGGAATAAGAACAGGAAAAGATGCGTATAGTTTTCTTTCAGATAAAATCACCAGTTGAAAAAAAAAATAGAGCAAAGAAACTGGTAATGCAGAGCACCAGACTAGAGGATAAGTTTTTCGGATATTTCTCTTAAACTAGTTGGAATTTTGCACATAAACTTTACAGTTACATTCTTCTTATTATTCCGCGTCCAACGAGTGTTCATTGGTCAAAATCGGCTGCAAAAAATTTTGAAAGAAATTTCCGCAAAAAAACATGGGCTATAGCCTATAGATTTTTTTCATCAAAAATTTTTTTGTCACCGATTTTGATCGGGGATGGCTCATTTGAAGCGGAATAAGAGCAGAAAAAGATGTGTATAGTTTTCTTTGAGATAAAATCACCAGTTGAAAAAAAAATAGAGCAAAGAAACTGGTAATGCAGAGCACCAGACTAGAGGAAAAGTTTTTCGGATATTTCTCTTAAACTAGTTGGAATTTTGCACATAAACTTTACAGTTACATTCTTCTTATTATTCCGCGTCCAACGAGTGTTCATTGGTCAAAATCGGCTGCAAAAAATTTTGAAAGAAATTTCCGCAAAAAAACATGGGCTATAGCCTATAGATTTTTTTCATCAAAAATTTTTTTGTCACCGATTTTGATCGGGGATGGCTCATTTGAAGCGGAATAAGAGCAGAAAAAGATGTGTATAGTTATCTTTGAGATAAAATCACCGGTTGAAAAAAAAATAGAGCAAAGAAACTGGTAATGCAGAGCACCAGACTAGAGGATAAGTTTTTCGGATATTTCTCTTAAACTAGTTGGAATTTTGCACATAAACTTTACAGTTACATTCTTCTTATTATTCCACGTCCAACGAGTGTTCATTGGTCAAAATCGGCTGCAAAAAATTTTGAAAGAAATTTCCGCAAAAACACATGGGCTATAGCCTATAGATTTTTTCATCAAAAATTGTTTTGTCACCGATTTTGATCGGGGATGGCTCATTTGAAGCGGAATAAGAGCAGAAAAAGATGTGTATAGTTTTCTTTGAGATAAAATCACCAGTTGAAAAAAAAATAGAGCAAAGAAACTGGTAATGAAGAGCACCAGACTAGAGGATAAGTTTTTCGGATATTTCTCTTAAACTAGTTGGAATTTTGCACATAAACTTTAAAGTTACATTCTTCTTATTATTCCGAATCCAACGAGTGTTCATTGGTCAAAATCGGCTGCAAAAAATTTTGAAAGAAATTTCCGCAAAAAAGATGGGCTATAGCCTATAGATTTTTTCATCAAAATTTTTTTGGCACCGATTTTGATCGGGGATGGTTCATTTGAAGCGGAATAAGAGCAGAAAAAGATGTGTATAGTTTTCTTTGAGATAAAATCACCAGTTGAAAAAAAATAGAGCAAAGAAACTGGTAATGCAGAGCACCAGACTAGAGGATAAGTTTTTCGGATATTTCTCTTAAACTAGTTGGAATTTTGCACATAAACTTTACAGTTACATTCTTCTTATTATTCTGCGTCCAACGAGTGTTCATTGGTCAAAATCGGCTGCAAAAAATTTTGAAAGAAATTTCCGCAAAAAAACATGGGCTATAGCCTATAGATTTGTTTCATCAAAAATTTTTTGTCACCGATTTTGATCGGGGATGGCTCATTTGAAGCGGAATAAGAGCAGAAAAAGATGTGTATAGTTATCTTTGAGATAAAATCACCAGTTGAAAAAAAATAGAGCAAAGAAACTGGTAATGCAGAGCACCAGACTAGAGGATAAGTTTTTCGGATATTTCTCTTAAACTAGTTGGAATTTTGCACATAAACTTTACAGTTACATTCTTCTTATTATTCCGCGTCCAACGAGTGTTCATTGGTCAAAATCGGCTGCAAAAAATTTTGAAAGAAATTTCCGCAAAAAAACATGGGCTATAGCCTATAGATTTTTTCATCAAAAATTTTTTTGTCACCGATTTTGATCGGGTATGGCTCATTCGAAGCGGAATAAGAGCAGAAAAAGATGTGTATAGCTCTCTTTGAGATAAAATCACCAGTTGAAAAAAAATAGAGCAAAGAAACTGGTATGCAGAGCACCAGACTAGAGGATTAGTTTTTCGGATATTTCTCTTAAACTAGTTGGAATTTTGCACATAAACTTTACAGTTACATTCTTCTTATTATTCCGCGTCCAACGAGTGTTCATTGGTCAAAATCGGCTGCAAAAAATTTTGAAAGAAATTTCCGCAAAAAAACATGGGCTATAGCCTATAGATTTTTTTCATCAAAAATTTTTTTTGTCACCGATTTTGATCGGGGATGGCTCATTTGAAGCGGAATAAGAGCAGAAAAAGATGTGTGTAGTTTTCTTTGAGATAAAATCACCAGTTGAAAAAAAATAGAGCAAAGAAACTGGTAATGCAGAGCACCAGACTAGAGGATTAGTTTTTCGGATATTTCTCTTAAACTAGTTGGAATTTTGCACATAAACTTTACAGTTACATTCTTCTTATTATTCCGCGTCCAACGAGTGTTCACTGGTCAAAATCGGCTGCAAAAAATTTTGAAAGAAATTTCCGCAAAAAAACATGGGCTATAGCCTATAGATTTTTTCATCAAAAATTTTTTTGTCACCGATTTTGATCGGGTATGGCTCATTCGAAGCGGAATAAGAGCAGAAAAAGATGTGTATAGCTCTCTTTGAGATAAAATCACCAGTTGAAAAAAAATAGAGCAAAGAAACTGGTATGCAGAGCACCAGACTAGAGGATTAGTTTTTCGGATATTTCTCTTAAACTAGTTGGAATTTTGCACATAAACTTTACAGTTACATTCTTCTTATTATTCCGCGTCCAACGAGTGTTCATTGGTCAAAATCGGCTGCAAAAAATTTTGAAAGAAATTTCCGCAAAAAAACATGGGCTATAGCCTATAGATTTTTTTCATCAAAAATTTTTTTGTCACCGATTTTGATCGGGTATGGCTCATTCGAAGCGGAATAAGAGCAGAAAAAGATGTGTATAGCTCTCTTTGAGATAAAATCACCAGTTGAAAAAAAATAGAGCAAAGAAACTGGTATGCAGAGCACCAGACTAGAGGATTAGTTTTTCGGATATTTCTCTTAAACTAGTTGGAATTTTGCACATAAACTTTACAGTTACATTCTTCTTATTATTCCGCGTCCAACGAGTGTTCATTGGTCAAAATCGGCTGCAAAAAATTTTGAAAGAAATTTCCGCAAAAAAACATGGGCTATAGCCTATAGATTTTTTTCATCAAAAATTTTTTTTGTCACCGATTTTGATCGGGGATGGCTCATTTGAAGCGGAATAAGAGCAGAAAAAGATGTGTGTAGTTTTCTTTGAGATAAAATCACCAGTTGAAAAAAAATAGAGCAAAGAAACTGGTAATGCAGAGCACCAGACTAGAGGATTAGTTTTTCGGATATTTCTCTTAAACTAGTTGGAATTTTGCACATAAACTTTACAGTTACATTCTTCTTATTATTCCGCGTCCAACGAGTGTTCACTGGTCAAAATCGGCTGCAAAAAATTTTGAAAGAAATTTCCGCAAAAAAACATGGGCTATAGCCTATAGATTTTTTTCATCAAAAATTTTTTTGTCACCGATTTTGATCGGGTATGGCTCATTCGAAGCGGAATAAGAGCAGAAAAAGATGTGTATAGCTCTCTTTGAGATAAAATCACCAGTTGAAAAAAAATAGAGCAAAGAAACTGGTAATGCAGAGCACCAGACTAGAGGATAAGTTTTCGGATATTTCTCTTAAACTAGTTGGAATTTTGCACATAAACTTTACAGTTACATTCTTCTTATTATTCCGCGTCCAACGAGTGTTCATTGGTCAAAATCGGCTGCAAAAATTTTTGAAAGAAATTTCCGCAAAAAAACATGGGCTATAGCCTATAGATTTTTTTCATCAAACATTTTTTTGTCACCGATTTTGATCGGGGATGGCTCATTTGAAGCGGAATAAGAGCAGAAAAAGATGTGTATAGTTTTCTTTGAGTTAAAATCACCAGTTGAAAAAAAAATAGAGCAAAGAAACTGGTAATGCAGAGCACCAGACTAGAGGATAAGTTTTTCGGATATTTCTCTTAAACTAGTTGGAATTTTGCACATAAACTTTACAGTTACATTCTTCTTATTATTCCGCGTCCAACGAGTGTTCATTGGTCAAAATCGGCTGCAAAAAATTTTGAAAGAAATTTCCGCAAAAAAACATGGGCTATAGCCTATAGATTTTTTTCATCAACAATTTTTTTGTCACCGATTTTGATCGGGGATGGCTCATTTGAAGCGGAATAAGAGCAGAAAAAGATGTGTATAGTTTTCTTTGAGATAAAATCACCAGTTGAAAAAAAAAAATAGAGCAAAGAAACTGGTAATGGAGAGCACCAGACTAGAGGATTAGTTTTTCGGATATTTTTCTTAAACTAGTTGAAATTTTGCACATAAACTTTACAGTTACATTCTTCTTATTATTCCGCGTCCAACGAGTGTTCATTGGTCAAAATCGGCTGCAAAAAATTTTGAAAGAAATTTCCGCAAAAAAACATGGGCTATAGCCTATAGATTTTTTCATCAAAAATTTTTTTGGCACCGATTTTGATCGGGGATGGCTCATTTGAAGCGGAATAAGAGCAGAAAAAGATGTGTATAGTTTTCTTTGAGATAAAATCACCAGTTGAAAAAAAATAGAGCAAAGAAACTGGTAATGCAGAGCACCAGACTAGAGGATAAGTTTTTCGGATATTTCTCTTACAGTTCATTGGTCAAAATCGGCTGCAAAAAATTTTGAAAGAAATTTCCGCAAAAAAACATGGGCTATAGCCTATAGATTTTTTCATCAAAAATTTTGTTGTCACCGATTTTGATCGGGGATGGCTCATTTGAAGCGGAATAAGAGCGGAAAAATATGTGTATAGTTTTCTTTGAGATAAAATCACCAGTTGAAAAAAAATAGAGCAAAGAAACTGGTAATGCAGAGCACCAGACTAGAGGATAAGTTTTTCGGATATTTCTCTTAAACTAGTTGGAATTTTGCACATAAACTTTACAGTTACATTCTTCTTATTATTCCGCGTCCAACGAGTGTTCATTGGTCAATATCGGCTGCAAAAAATTTTGAAAGAAATTTCCGCAAAAAAACATGGGCTATAGCCTATAGATTTTTTTCATCAAAAATTTTTTTGTCACCGATTTTGATCGGGGATGGCTCATTTGAAGCGGAATAAGAGCAGAAAAAGATGTGTATAGTTTTCTTTGAGATAAAATCACCAGTTGAAAAAAATGGAGCAAAGAAACTGGTAATGCAGAGCACCAGACTAGAGGATAAGTTTTTCGGATATTTCTCTTAAACTAGTTGGATAAACTTTACAGTTACATTCTTCTTATTATTCCGCGTCCAACGAGTGTTCATTGGTCAAAATCGGCTGCAAAAAATTTTGAAAGAAATTTCCGCAAAAAAACATGGGCTATAGCCTATAGATTTTTTTCATCAAAAATTTTTTTTGTCACCGATTTTGATCGGGGATGGCTCATTTGAAGCGGAATAAGAGCAGAAAAAGATGTGTATAGTTTTCTTTGAGATAAAATCACCAGTTGAAAAAAAATAGAGCAAAGAAACTGGTAATGCAGAGCACCTGACTAGAGGATTAGTTTTTCGGATATTTCTCTTAAACTAGTTGGAATTTTGCACATAAACTTTACAGTTACATTCTTCTTATTATTCCGCGTCCAACGAGTGTTCATTGGTCAATATCGGCTGCAAAAAATTTTGAAAGAAATTTCCGCAAAAAAACATGGGCTATAGCCTATAGATTTTTTTCATCAAAAATTTTTTTGTCACCGATTTTGATCGGGGATGGCTCATTTGAAGCGGAATAAGAGCAGAAAAAGATGTGTATAGTTTTCTTTGAGATAAAATCACCAGTTGAAAAAAATGGAGCAAAGAAACTGGTAATGCAGAGCACCAGACTAGAGGATAAGTTTTTCGGATATTTCTCTTAAACTAGTTGGATAAACTTTACAGTTACATTCTTCTTATTATTCCGCGTCCAACGAGTGTTCATTGGTCAAAATCGGCTGCAAAAAATTTTGAAAGAAATTTCCGCAAAAAAACATGGGCTATAGCCTATAGATTTTTTTCATCAAAAATTTTTTTGTCACCGATTTTGATCGGGGATGGCTCATTTGAAGCGGAATAAGAGCAGAAAAAGATGTGTATAGTTTTCTTTTAGATAAAATCACCAGTTGAAAAAAAAATAGAGCAAAGAAACTGGTAATGCAGAGCACCAGACTAGAGGATAAGTTTTTCGGATATTTCTCTTAAACTAGTTGGAATTTTGCACATAAACTTTACAGTTACATTCTTCTTATTATTCCGCGTCCAACGAGTGTTCATTGGTCAAAATCGGCTGCAAAAAATTTTGAAAGAAATTTCCGCAAAAAAACATGGGCTATAGCCTATAGATTTTTTTCATCAAAAATTTTTTTGTCACCGATTTTGATCGGGGATGGCTCATTTGAAGCGGAATAAGAGCAGAAAAAGATGTGTATAGTTTTCTTTCAGATAAAATCACCAGTTGAAAAAAAAATAGAGCAAAGAAACTGGTAATGCAGAGCACCAGACGAGGATTAGTTTTTCGGATATTTCTCTTAAACTAGTTGGAATTTTGCACATAAACTTTACAGTTACATTCATCTTATTATTCCGCGTCCAACGGGTGTTCATTGGTCAAAATCGGCTGCAAAAAATTTTGAAAGAAATTTCCGCAGTGCACCAGACTAGAGGATAAGTTTTTCGGATATTTCTCTTAAACTAGTTGGAATTTTGCACATAAACTTTACAGTTACATTCTTCTTGTTATTCCGCGTCCAACGAGTGTTCATTGGTCAAAATCGGCTGCAAAAAATTTTGAAAGAAATTTCCGCAAAAAAACATGGGCTCCTATAGATTTTTTTCATCAAAAATTTTTTTGTCACCGATTTTGATCGGGGATGGCTCATTTGAAGCGGAATAAGAGCAGAAAAAGATGTGTATAGTTTTCTTTGAGATAAAATCACCAGTTGAGAAAAAAAATAGAGCAAAGAAACTGGTAATGCAGAGCACCAGACTAGAGGATTAGTTTTTCGGATATTTTCCTTAAACTAGTTGGAATTTTGCACATAAACTTTACAGTTACATTCTTCTTATTATTCCGCGTCCAACGAGTGTTCATTGGTCAAAATCGGCTGCAAAAAATTTTGAAAGAAATTTCCGCAAAAAAACATGGGCTATAGCCTATAGATTTTTTTCATCAAAAATATTTTTGTCACCGATTTTGATCGGGGATGGCTCATTTGAAGCGGAATAAGAGCAGAAAAAGATGTGTATAGTTATCTTTGAGATAAAATCACCAGTTGAAAAAAAAATAGAGCAAAGAAACTGGTAATGCAGAGCACCAGACTAGAGGATAAGTTTTTCGGATATTTCTCTTAAACTAGTTGGAATTTTGCACATAAACTTTACAGTTACATTCTTCTTATTATTCCGCGTCCAAGGAGTGTTCATTGGTCAAAATCGGCTGCAAAAAATTTTGAAAGAAATTTCCGCAAAAAAACATGGGCTATAGCCTATAGATTTTTTCATCAAAAATTTTTTTGTCACCGATTTTGATCGGGGATGGCTCATTTGAAGCGGGATAAGAGCAGAAAAAGATGTGTATAGTTTTCTTTGAGATAAAATCACCAGTTGAAAAAAAATAGAGCAAAGAAACTGGTATGCAGAGCACCAGACTAGAGGATTAGTTTTTCGGATATTTCTCTTAAACTAGTTGGAATTTTGCACATAAACTTTACAGTTACATTCTTCTTATTATTCCGCGTCCAACGAGTGTTCATTGGTCAAAATCGGCTGCAAAAAATTTTGAAAGAAATTTTCGCAAAAAAACATGGGCTATAGCCTATAGATTTTTTTCATCAAAAATTTTTTTTGTCACCGATTTTGATCGGGGATGGCTCATTTGAAGCGGAATAAGAGCAGAAAAAGATGTGTATAGTTTTCTTTGAGATAAAATCACCAGTTGAAAGAAAATAGAGCAAAGAAACTGGTAATGCAGAGCACCAGACTAGAGGATTAGTTTTTCGGATATTTCTCTTAAACTAGTTGGAATTTTGCACATAAACTTTACAGTTACATTCTTCTTATTATTCCGCGTCCAACGAGTGTTCATTGGTCAAAATCGGCTGCAAAAAATTTTGAAAGAAATTTCCGCAAAAAAACATGGGCTATAGCCTATAGATTTTTTTCATTAAAAATTTTTTTGTCACCGATTTTGATCGGGGATGGCTCATTTGAAGCGGAATAAGAGCAGAAAAAGATATGTATAGTTTTCTTTGAGATAAAATCACCAGTTGAAAAAAAAATAGAGCAAAGAAACTGGTAATGCAGAGCACCAGACTAGAGGATAGGTTTTTCGGATATTTCTCTTAAACTAGTTGGAATTTTGCACATAAACTTTACAGTTACATTCTTCTTATTATTCCGCGTCCAACGAGTGTTCATTGGTCAATATCGGCTGCAAAAAATTTTGAAAGAAATTTCCGCAAAAAAACATGGGCTATAGCCTATAGATTTTTTTCATCAAAAATTTTTTTGTCACCGATTTTGATCGGGGATGGCTCATTTGAAGCGGAATAAGAGCAGAAAAAGATGTGTATAGTTTTCTTTGAGATAAAATCACCAGTTGAAAAAAATGGAGCAAAGAAACTGGTAATGCAGAGCACCAGACTAGAGGATAAGTTTTTCGGATATTTCTCTTAAACTAGTTGGATAAACTTTACAGTTACATTCTTCTTATTATTCCGCGTCCATCGAGTGTTCATTGGTCAAAATCGGCTGCAAAAAATTTTGAAAGAAATTTCCGCAAAAAAACATGGGCTATAGCCTATAGATTTTTTTCATCAAAAATTTTTTTGTCACCGATTTTGATCGGAGATGGCTCATTTGAAGCGGAATAAGAGCAGAAAAAGATGTGTATAGTTTTCTTTGAGATAAAATCACCAGTTGAAAAAAAAATAGAGCAAAGAAACTGGTAATGCAGAGCACCAGACTAGAGGATAAGTTTTTCGGATATTTCTCTTAAACTAGTTGGAATTTTGCACATAAACTTTACAGTTACATTCTTCTTATTATTCCGCGTCCAACGAGTGTTCATTGGTCAAAATCGGCTGCAAAAAATTTTGAAAGAAATTTCCGCAAAAAAACATGGGCTATAGCCTATAGATTTTTTTCATCAAAAATTTTTTTGTCACCGATTTTGATCGGGGATGGCTCATTTGAAGCGGAATAAGAGCAGAAAAAGATGTGTATAGTTTTCTTTGAGATAAAATCACCAGTTGAAAAAAAATAGAGCAAAGAAACTGGTAATGCAGAGCACCAGACGAGGATTAGTTTTTCGGATATTTCTCTTAAACTAGTTGGAATTTTGCACATAAACTTTACAGTTACATTCTTCTTATTATTCCGCGTCCAACGAGTGTTCATTGGTCAATATCGGCTGCAAAAAATTTTGAAAGAAATTTCCGCAAAAAAACATGGGCTATAGCCTATAGATTTTTTTCATCAAAAATTTGTTTGTCACCGATTTTGATCGGGGATGGCTCATTTGAAGCGGAATAAGAGCAGAAAAAGATGTGTATGGTTTTCTTTGAGATAAAATCACCAGTTGAAAAAAAATAGAGCAAAGAAACTGGTATGCAGAGCACCAGACTAGAGGATTAGTTTTTCGGATATTTCTCTTAAACTAGTTGGAATTTTGCACATTAACTTTACAGTTACATTCTTCTTATTATTCCGCGTCCAAGGAGTGTTCATTGGTCAAAATCGGCTGCAAAAAATTTTGAAAGAAATTTCCGCAAAAAAAACTAGTTGCAATTTTGCACATAAACTTTACAGTTACATTCTTCTTATTATTCCGCGTCCAACGAGTGTTCATTGGTCAAAATCGGCTGCAAAAAATTTTGAAAGAAATTTCCGCAAAAAAACATGGGCTATAGCCTATAGATCTTTTTCATCCAAAATTTTTTGTCACCGAATTTGACCGGGAATGGCTCATTTGAAGCGGAATAAGAGCAAAAAAAGATGTGTATAGTTTTCTTTCAGATAAAATCACCAGTTGAAAAAAACAAATAGAGCAAAGAAACTGGTAATGCAGAGCACCAGACTAGAGGATAAGTTTTTCGGATATTTCTCTTAAACTAGTTGGAATTTTGCACATAAACTTTACAGTTACATTCTTCTTGTTATTCCGCGTCCAACGAGTTTTCATTGGTCAAAATCGGCTGCAAAAAATTTTGAAAGAAATTTCCGCAAAAAAACATGGGCTATAGCCTATAGATTTTTTTCATCAAAAATTTTTTTGTCACCGATTTTGATCGGCGATGGCTCATTTGAAGCGGAATAAGAGCAGAAAACGATGTGTATAGTTTTCTTTGAGATAAAATCACCAGTTGAAAAAAAAATAGAGCAAAGAAACTGGTAATGCAGAGCACCAGACTAGAGGATAAGTTTTTCGGATATTTCTCTTAAACTAGTTGGAATTTTGCACATAAACTTTACAGTTACATTCTTCTTATTATTCCGCGTCCAACGAGTGTTCATTGGTCAAAATCGGCTGCAAAAAAATTTGAAAGAAATTTCCGCAAAAAAAAATGGGCTATAGCCTATAGATTTTTTTCATCAAAAATTTTTTTGTCACTGATTTTGATCGGGGATGGCTCATTTGAAGCGGAATAAGAGCAGAAAAAGATGTGTATAGTTATCTTTGAGATAAAATCACCAGTTGAAACAAAAATAGAGCAAAGAAACTGGTAATGCAGAGCACCAGACTAGAGGATAAGTTTTTCGGATATTTCTCTTAAACTAGTTGGAATTTTGCACATAAACTTTACAGTTACATTCTTCTTATTATTCCGCGTCCAAGGAGTGTTCATTGGTCAAAATCGGCTGCAAAAAATTTTGAAAGAAATTTCCGCAAAAAAACATGGGCTATAGCCTATAGATTTTTTTCATCAAAAATTTTTTTGTCACCGATTTTGACCGGGGATGGCTCATTTGAAGCGGAATAAGAACAGAAAAAGATGTGTATAGTTTTCTTTCAGATCAAATCACCAGTTGAAAAAAAAAATAGAGCAAAGAAACTGGTAATGCAGAGCACCAGACTAGAGGATAAGTTTTTCGGATATTTCTCTTAAACTAGTTGGAATTTTGCACATAAACTTTACAGTTACATTCTTCTTATTATTCCGCGTCCAAGGAGTGTTCATTGGTCAAAATCGGCTGCAAAAAATTTTGAAAGAAATTTCCGCAAAAAAACATGGGCTATAGCCTAAAGATTTTTTTCATCAAAAATTTTTTTGTCACCGATTTTGATCGGGGATGGCTCATTTGAAGCGGAATAAGAGCAGAAAAAGATGTGTATAGTTTTCTTTGAGATAAAATCACCAGTTGAAAAAAAATAGAGCAAAGAAACTGGTAATGCAGAGCACCAGACTAGAGGATTAGTTCTCTTAAACTAGTTGGAATTTTGCACATAAACTTTACAGTTACATTCTTCTTATTATTCCGCGTCCAACGAGTGTTCATTGGTCAAAATCGGCTGCAAAAAATTTTGAAAGAAATTTCCGCAAAAAAACATGGGCTATAGCCTATAGATCTTTTTCATCCAAAATTTTTTTGTCACCGATTTTGACCGGGAATGGCTCATTTGAAGCGGAATAAGAGCAAAAAAAGATGTGTATAGTTTTCTTTCAGATAAAATCACCAGTTGAAAAAAAATAGAGCAAAGAAACTGATAATGCAGAGCACCAGACTAGAGGATAAGTTTTTCGGATATTTCTCTTAAACTAGTTGGAATTTTGCACATAAACTTTACAGTTACATTCTTCTTATTATTCCGCGTCCAACGAGTGTTCATTGGTCAAAATCGGCTGCAAAAAATTTTTAAAGAAATTTCCGCAAAAAAACATGGGCTATAGCCTATAGATCTTTTTCATCAAAAATTTTTTTGTGACCGATTTTGATCGGGGATGGCTCATTTGAAGCGGAATAAGAACAGAAAAAGATGTGTATAGTTTTCTTTCAGATCAAATCACCAGTTGAAAAAAAAAATAGAGCAAAGAAACTGGTAATGCAGAGCACCAGACTAGAGGATTAGTTTTTCGGATATTTTTCTTAAACTAGTTGAAATTATGCACATAAACTTTACAGTTACATTCTTCTTATTATTCCGCGTCCAACGAGTGTTCATTGATCAAAATCGGCTGCAAAAAATTTTGAAAGAAATTTCCGCAAAAAAACATGGGCTATAGCCTATAGATTTTTTCATCAAACATTTTTTTGTCACCGATTTTGATCGGGGATGGCTCATTTGAAGCGGAATAAGAGCAGAAAAAGATGTGTATAGTTTTCTTTGAGATAAAATCACCAGTTGAAAAAAAATAGAGCAAAGAAACTGGTAATGCAGAGTACCAGACTAGAGGATTAGTTTTTCGGATATTTCTCTTAAACTAGTTGGAATTTTGCACATAAACTTTACAGTTACATTCTTCTTATTATTCCGCGTCCAACGAGTGTTCATTGGTCAAAATCGGCTGCAAAAAATTTTTAAAGAAATTTCCGCAAAAAAACATGGGCTATAGCCTATAGATTTTTTTCATCAAAAATTTTTTTGTGACCGATTTTGATCGGGGATGGCTCATTTGAACCGGAATAAGAGCAGAAAAAGATGTGTATAGTTTTCTTTGAGATAAAATCACCAGTTGATAAAAAATAGAGCAAAGAAACTGGTAATGCAGAGCACCAGACTAGAGGATTAGTTTTTCGGATATTTCTCTTAAACTAGTTGGAATTGCACATAAACTTTACAGTTACATTCTTCTTATTATTCCGCGTCCAACGAGTGTTCATTGGTCAAAATCGGCTGCAATAAATTTTGAAAGAAATTTCCGCAAAAAAACATGGGCTATAGCCTATAGATTTTTTTCATCAAAAATTTTTTTGTCACCGATTTTGATCGGGGATGGCTCATTTGAAGCGGAATAAGAGCAGAAAAAGATGTGTATAGTTTTCTTTGAGATAAAATCACCAGTTGAAAAAAAATAGAGCAAAGAAACTGGTAATGCAGAGCACCAGACTAGAGGATTAGTTTTTCGGATATTTCTCTTAAACTAGTTGGAATTTTGCACATAAACTTTACAGTTACATTCTTCTTATTATTCCGCGTCCAACGAGTGTTCATTGGTCAAAATCGGCTGCAAAAAATTTTTAAAGAAATTTCCGCAAAAAAACATGGGCTATAGCCTATAGATTTTTTTCATCAAAAATTTTTTTGTCACCGATTTTGATCGGGGATGGCTCATTTGAACCGGAATAAGAGCAGAAAAATATGTGTATAGTTTTCTTTGAGATAAAATCACCAGTTGATAAAAAATAGAGCAAAGAAACTGGTAATGCAGAGCACCAGACTAGAGGATTAGTTTTTCGGATATTTCTCTTAAACTAGTTGGAATTGCACATAAACTTTACAGTTACATTCTTCTTATTATTCCGCGTCCAACGAGTGTTCATTGGTCAAAATCGGCTGCAAAAAAATTTGAAAGAAATTTCCGCAAAAAAAAATGGGCTATAGCCTATAGATTTTTTTCATCAAAAATTTTTTTGTCACCGATTTTGATCGGGGATGGCTCATTTGAAGCGGAATAAGAGCAGAAAAAGATGTGTATAGTTATCTTTGAGATAAAATCACCAGTTGAAACAAAAATAGAGCAAAGAAACTGGTAATGCAGAGCACCAGACTAGAGGATAAGTTTTTCGGATATTTCTCTTAAACTAGTTGGAATTTTGCACATAAACTTTACAGTTACATTCTTCTTATTATTCCGCGTCCAAGGAGTGTTCATTGGTCAAAATCGGCTGCAAAAAATTTTGAAAGAAATTTCCGCAAAAAAACATGGGCTATAGCCTATAGATTTTTTTCATCAAAAATTTTTTTGTCACCGATTTTGACCGGGGATGGCTCATTTGAAGCGGAATAAGAACAGAAAAAGATGTGTATAGTTTTCTTTCAGATCAAATCACCAGTTGAAAAAAAAATAGAGCAAAGAAACTGGTAATGCAGAGCACCAGACTAGAGGATAAGTTTTTCGGATATTTCTCTTAAACTAGTTGGAATTTTGCACATAAACTTTACAGTTACATTCTTCTTATTATTCCGCGTCCAAGGAGTGTTCATTGGTCAAAATCGGCTGCAAAAAATTTTGAAAGAAATTTCCGCAAAAAAACATGGGCTATAGCCTAAAGATTTTTTTCATCAAAAATTTTTTTGTCACCGATTTTGATCGGGGATGGCTCATTTGAAGCGGAATAAGAGCAGAAAAAGATGTGTATAGTTTTCTTTGAGATAAAATCACCAGTTGAAAAAAAATAGAGCAAAGAAACTGGTAATGCAGAGCACCAGACTAGAGGATTAGTTCTCTTAAACTAGTTGGAATTTTGCACATAAACTTTACAGTTACATTCTTCTTATTATTCCGCGTCCAACGAGTGTTCATTGGTCAAAATCGGCTGCAAAAAATTTTGAAAGAAATTTCCGCAAAAAAACATGGGCTATAGCCTATAGATCTTTTTCATCCAAAATTTTTTTGTCACCGATTTTGACCGGGAATGGCTCATTTGAAGCGGAATAAGAGCAAAAAAAGATGTGTATAGTTTTCTTTCAGATAAAATCACCAGTTGAAAAAAAATAGAGCAAAGAAACTGGTAATGCAGAGCACCAGACTAGAGGATAAGTTTTTCGGATATTTCTCTTAAACTAGTTGGAATTTTGCACATAAACTTTACAGTTACATTCTTCTTATTATTCCGCGTCCAACGAGTGTTCATTGGTCAAAATCGGCTGCAAAAAATTTTGAAAGAAATTTCCGCAAAAAAACATGGGCTATAGCCTATAGATCTTTTTCATCCAAAGTTTTTTTGTCACCGATTTTGACCGGGGATGGCTCATTTGAAGCGGAATAAGAACAGGAAAAGATGTGTATAGTTTTCTTTGAGATAAAATCACCAGTTGAAAAAAAAATAGAGCAAGTAAACTGGTAATGCAGAGCACCAGACTAGAGGATAAGTTTTTCGGATATTTCTCTTAAACTAGTTGGAATTTTGCACATAAACTTTACAGTTACATTCTTCTTATTATTCCGCGTCCAACGAGTGTTCATTGGTCAAAATCGGCTGCAAAAAATTTTTAAAGAAATTTCCGCAAAAAAACATGGGCTATAGCCTATAGATTTTTTTCATCAAAAATTTTTTTGTGACCGATTTTGATCGGGGATGGCTCATTTGAAGCGGAATAAGAACAGAAAAAGATGTGTATAGTTTTCTTTCAGATCAAATCACCAGTTGAAAAAAAAAATAGAGCAAAGAAACTGGTAATGCAGAGCACCAGACTAGAGGATTAGTTTTTCGGATATTTTTCTTAAACTAGTTGAAATTATGCACATAAACTTTACAGTTACATTCTTCTTATTATTCCGCGTCCAACGAGTGTTCATTGATCAAAATCGGCTGCAAAAAATTTTGAAAGAAATTTCCGCAAAAAAACATGGGCTATAGCCTATAGATTTTTTCATCAAACATTTTTTTGTCACCGATTTTGATCGGGGATGGCTCATTTGAAGCGGAATAAGAGCAGAAAAAGATGTGTATAGTTTTCTTTGAGATAAAATCACCAGTTGAAAAAAAATAGAGCAAAGAAACTGGTAATGCAGAGTACCAGACTAGAGGATTAGTTTTTCGGATATTTCTCTTACACTAGTTGGAATTTTGCACATAAACTTTACAGTTACATTCTTCTTATTATTCCGCGTCCAACGAGTGTTCATTGGTCAAAATCGGCTGCAAAAAATTTTTAAAGAAATTTCCGCAAAAAAACATGGGCTATAGCCTATAGATTTTTTTCATCAAAAATTTTTTTGTGACCGATTTTGATCGGGGATGGCTCATTTGAACCGGAATAAGAGCAGAAAAAGATGTGTATAGTTTTCTTTGAGATAAAATCACCAGTTGATAAAAAATAGAGCAAAGAAACTGGTAATGTAGAGCACCAGACTAGAGGATTAGTTTTTCGGATATTTCTCTTAAACTAGTTGGAATTGCACATAAACTTTACAGTTACATTCTTCTTATTATTCCGCGTCCAACGAGTGTTCATTGGTCAAAATCGGCTGCAATAAATTTTGAAAGAAATTTCCGCAAAAAAACATGGGCTATAGCCTATAGATTTTTTTCATCAAAAATTTTTTTGTCACCGATTTTGATCGGGGATGGCTCATTTGAAGCGGAATAAGAGCAGAAAAAGATGTGTATAGTTTTCTTTGAGATAAAATCACCAGTTGAAAAAAAATAGAGCAAAGAAACTGGTAATGCAGAGCACCAGACTAGAGGATTAGTTTTTCGGATATTTCTCTTAAACTAGTTGGAATTTTGCACATAAACTTTACAGTTACATTCTTCTTATTATTCCGCGTCCAACGAGTGTTCATTGGTCAAAATCGGCTGCAAAAAATTTTTAAAGAAATTTCCGCAAAAAAACATGGGCTATAGCCTATAGATTTTTTTCATCAAAAATTTTTTTGTCACCGATTTTGATCGGGGATGGCTCATTTGAACCGGAATAAGAGCAGAAAAATATGTGTATAGTTTTCTTTGAGATAAAATCACCAGTTGATAAAAAATAGAGCAAAGAAACTGGTAATGCAGAGCACCAGACTAGAGGATTAGTTTTTCGGATATTTCTCTTAAACTAGTTGGAATTGCACATAAACTTTACAGTTACATTCTTCTTATTATTCCGCGTCCAACGAGTGTTCATTGGTCAAAATCGGCTGCAATAAATTTTGAAAGAAATTTCCGCAAAAAAACATGGGCTATAGCCTATAGATTTTTTTCATCAAAAATTTTTTTGTGACCGATTTTGATAGGGGATGGCTCATTTGAAGCGGAATAAGAACAGAAAAAGATGTGTATAATTTTCTTTGAGATAAAATCACCAGTTGAAAAAAAAAATAGAGTAAAGAAACTGGTAACGCAGAGCACCAGACTAGAGGATAGTTTTTCGGATATTTCTCTTAAACTAGTTGGAATTTTGCACATAAACTTTACAGTTACATTCTTCTTATTATTCCGCATCCAACGAGTGTTAGTTGGTCAAAATCGGCTGCCAAAAATTTTGAAAGAAATTTCCGCAAAAAAACATGGGCTATAGCCTATAGATTTTTTTCATCAAAAATTTTGTTGTCACCGATTTTGACCGGGGATGGCACATTTGAAGCGGAATAAGAACAGGAAAAGATGTGTATAGTTTTCTTTCAGATAAAATCACCAGTTGAAAAAAAATAGAGCAACGAAACTGGTAATGCAGAGCACCAGACTAGAGGATAAGGTTTTCGGATATTTCTCTTAAACTAGTTGAAATTTTGCACATAAACTTTACAGTTACATTCTTCTTATTATTCCGCGTCCAACGAGTGTTCATTGGTCAAAATCGGCTGCAACAAATTTTGAAAGAAATTTCCGCAAAAAAACATGGGCTATAGCCTATAGATTTTTTTCATTAAAAATTTTTTTGTGACCGATTTTGATCGGGGATGGCTCATTTGAAGCGGAATAAGAGCAGAAAAAGATGTGTATAGTTTTCTTTGAGATAAAATCACCAGTTGAAAAAAAAATAGAGCAAAGAAACTGGTAATGCAGAGCACCAGACTAGAGGATAAGTTTTTCGGATATTTCTCTTAAACTAGTTGGAATTTTGCACATAAACTTTACAGTTACATTCTTCTTATTATTCCGCGTCCAACGAGTGTTCATTGGTCAAAATCGGCTGCAAAAAATTTTGAAAGAAATTTCCGCAAAAAAACATGGGCTATAGCCTATAGATTTTTTTCATCTAAAATTTTTTTGTCACCGATTTTGATCGGGGATGGCTCATTTGAAGCGGAATAAGAGCAGAAAAAGATGTGTATAGTTTTCTTTGAGATAAAATCACCAGTTGAAAAAAAAAATAGAGCAAAGAAACTGGTAATGCAGAGCACCAGACTAGAGGATAAGTTTTTCGGATATTTCTCTTAAACTAGTTGGAATTTTGCACATAAACTTTACAGTTACATTCTTCTTATTATTCCGCGTCCAACGAGTGTTCATTGGTCAAAATCGGCTGCAAAAAATTTTGAAAGAAATTTCCGCAAAAAAACATGGGCTATAGCCTATAGATTTTTTTCATCAAAAATTTTTTTGTCACCGATTTTGATCGGGGATGGCTCATTTGAAGCGGAATAAGAGCAGAGAAAGATGTGTATAGTTATCTTTCAGATAAAATCACCAGTTGAAAAAAAAATAGAGCAAAGAAACTGGTAATGCAGAGCACCACACTAGAGGATAAGTTTTTCGGATATTTCTCTTAAACTAGTTGGAATTTTGCACATAAACTTTACAGTTACATTCTTCTTATTATTCCGCGTCCAACGAGTGTTCATTGGTCAAAATCGGCTGCAAAAAATTTTGAAAGAAATTTCCGCAAAAAAACATGGGCTATAGCCTATAGATTTTTTTCATCAAAAATTTTTTTGTCACCGATTTTGACCGGGGATGGCTCATTTGAAGCGGAATAAGAACAGAAAAAGATGTGTATAGTTTTCTTTCAGATCAAATCACCAGTTGAAAAAAAAAATAGAGCAAAGAAACTGGTAATGCAGAGCACCAGACTAGAGGATTAGATTTTCGGATATTTTTCTTAAACTAGTTGAAATTTTGCACATAAACTTTACAGTTACATTCTTCTTATTATTCCGCGTCCAACGAGTGTTCATTGATCAAAATCGGCCGCAAAAAATTTTGAAAGAAATTTCCGCAAAAAAACATGGGCTATAGCCTACAGATTTTTTTCATCAAAAATTTTTTTGTCACCGATTTTGATCGGGGATGGCTCATTTGAAGCGGAATAAGAGCAGAAAAAGATGTGTATAGTTTTCTTTGAGATAAAATCACCAGTTGAAAAAAAATAGAGCAAAGAAACTGGTAATGCAGAGCACCACTAGAGGATTAGTTTTTCGGATATTTCTCTTAAACTAGTTGGAATTTTGCACATAAACTTTACAGTTACATTCTTCTTATTATTCCGCGTCCAACGAGTGTTCATTGGTCAAAATCGGCTGCAAAAAATTATGAAAGAAATTTCCGCAAAAAAACATGGGCTATAGCCTATAGATTTTTTTCATCAAAAATTTTTTTGTCACCGATTTTGATCGGGGATGGCTCATTTGAAGCGGAATAAGAGCAGTAAAGATGTGTATAGTTTTCTTTGAGATAAAATCACCAGTTGAAAAAAAATAGAGCAAAGAAACTGGTAATGCAGAGCACCACTAGAGGATTAGTTTTTCGGATATTTCTCTTAAACTAGTTGGAATTTTGCACATAAACTTTACAGTTACATTCTTCTTATTATTCCGCGTCCAACGAGTGTTCATTGGTCAAAATCGGCTGCAAAAAATTTTGAAAGAAATTTCCGCAAAAAAACATGGGCTATAGCCTATAGATTTTTTTCATCAAAAATTTTGTTGTCACCGATTTTGACCGGGGATGGCTCATTTGAAGCGGAATAAGAACAGGAAAAGATGTGTATAGTTATCTTTGAGATAAAATCACCAGATGAAAAAAAAAATAGAGCAAAGAAACTGGTAATGAAGAGCACCAGACTAGAGGATAAGTTTTTCGGATATTTCTCTTAAACTAGTTGGAATTTTGCACATAAACTTTACAGTTACATTCTTCTTATTATTCCGCGTCCAACGAGTGTTCATTGGTCAAAATCGGCTGCAACAAATTTTGAAAGAAATTTCCGCAAAAAAACATGGGCTATAGCCTATAGATTTTTTTCATCAAAAATTTTTTTGTCACCGATTTTGATCGGGGATGGCTCATTTGAAGCGGAATAAGAGCAGAAAAAGATGTGTATAGTTTTCTTTGAGATAAAATCACCAGTTGAAAAAAAATAGAGCAAAGAAACTGGTAATGCAGAGCACCACTAGAGGATTAGTTTTTCGGATATTTCTCTTAAACTAGTTGGAATTTTGCACATAAACTTTACAGTTACATTCTTCTTATTATTCCGCGTCCAACGAGTGTTCATTGATCAAAATCGGCCGCAAAAAATTTTGAAAGAAATTTCCGCAAAAAAACATGGGCTATAGCCTACAGATTTTTTTCATCAAAAATTTTTTTGTCACCGATTTTGATCGGGGATGGCTCATTTGAAGCGGAATAAGAGCAGAAAAAGATGTGTATAGTTTTCTTTGAGATAAAATCACCAGTTGAAAAAAAATAGAGCAAAGAAACTGGTAATGCAGAGCACCACTAGAGGATTAGTTTTTCGGATATTTCTCTTAAACTAGTTGGAATTTTGCACATAAACTTTACAGTTACATTCTTCTTATTATTCCGCGTCCAACGAGTGTTCATTGGTCAAAATCGGCTGCAAAAAATTTTGAAAGAAATTTCCGCAAAAAAACATGGGCTATAGCCTATAGATTTTTTTCATCAAAAATTTTGTTGTCACCGATTCTGACCGGGGATGGCTCATTTGAAGCGGAATAAGAACAGGAAAAGATGTGTATAGTTATCTTTGAGATAAAATCACCAGATGAAAAAAAAATAGAGCAAAGAAACTGGTAATGAAGAGCACCAGACTAGAGGATAAGTTTTTCGGATATTTCTCTTAAACTAGTTGGAATTTTGCACATAAACTTTACAGTTACATTCTTCTTATTATTCCGCGTCCAACGAGTGTTCATTGGTCAAAATCGGCTGCAACAAATTTTGAAAGAAATTTCCGCAAAAAAACATGGGCTATAGCCTATAGATTTTTTTCATCAAAAATTTTTTTGTCACCGATTTTGATCGGGGATGGCTCATTTGAAGCGGAATAAGAGCAGAAAAAGATGTGTATAGTTTTCCTTGAGATAAAATCACCAGTTGAAAAAAAATAGAGCAAAGAAACTGGTAATGCAGAGCACCACTAGAGGATTAGTTTTTCGGATATTTCTCTTAAACTAGTTGGAATTTTGCACATAAACTTTACAGTTACATTCTTCTTATTATTCCGCGTCCAACGAGTGTTCATTGGTCAAAATCGGCTGCAAAAAATTTTGAAAGAAATTTCCGCAAAAAAACATGGGCTATAGCCTATAGATTTTTTTCATCAAAAATTTTTTGTCACCGATTTTGATCGGGGATGGCTCATTTGAAGCGGAATAAGAGCAGAAAAAGATGTGTATAGTTTTCTTTGAGATAAAATCACCAGTTGAAAAAAAATAGAGCAAAGAAACTGGTAATGCAGAGCACCACTAGAGGATTAGTTTTTCGGATATTTCTCTTAAACTAGTTGGAATTTTGCACATAAACTTTACAGTTACATTCTTCTTATTATTCCGCGTCCAACGAGTGTTCATTGGTCAAAATCGGCTGCAACAAATTTTGAAAGAAATTTCCGCAAAAAAACATGGGCTATAGCCTATAGATTTTTTTCATCAAAAATTTTGTTGTCACCTATTTTGACCGGGGATGGCTCATTTGAAGCGGAATAAGAACAGGAAAAGATGTGTATAGTTTTCTTTGAGATAAAATCACCAGTTGAAAAAAAAATAGAGCAAGTAAACTGGTAATGCAGAGCACCAGACTAGAGGATAAGTTTTTCGGATATTTCTCTTAAACTAGTTGGAATTTTGCACATAAACTTTACAGTTACATTCTTCTTATTATTCCGCGTCCAACGAGTGTTCATTGGTCAAAATCGGCTGCAACAAATTTTGAAAGAAATTTCCGCAAAAAAACATGGGCTATAGCCTATAGATTTTTTTCATCAAAAATTTTTTTGTCACCGATTTTGATCGGGGATGGCTCATTTGAAGCGGAATAAGAGCAGAAAAAGATGTGTATAGTTTTCTTTGAGATAAAATCACCAATTGAAAAAAAAATAGAGCAAAGAAACTGGTAATGCAGAGCACCACTAGAGGATTAGTTTTTCGGATATTTCTCTTAAACTAGTTGGAATTTTGCACATAAACTTTACAGTTACATTCTTCTTATTATTCCGCGTCCAACGAGTGTTCATTGGTCAAAATCGGCTGCAAAAAATTTTGAAAGAAATTTCCGCAAAAAAACATGGGCTATAGCCTATAGATTTTTTTCATCAAAAATTTTGTTGTCACCGATTTTGACCGGGGATGGCTCATTTGAAGCGGAATAAGAACAGGAAAAGATGTGTATAGTTATCTTTGAGATAAAATCACCAGATGAAAAAAAAAATAGAGCAAAGAAACTGGTAATGAAGAGCACCAGACTAGAGGATAAGTTTTTCGGATATTTCTCTTAAACTAGTTGGAATTTTGCACATAAACTTTACAGTTACATTCTTCTTATTATTCCGCGTCCAACGAGTGTTCATTGGTCAAAATCGGCTGCAACAAATTTTGATAGAAATTTCCGCAAAAAAACATGGGCTATAGCCTATAGATTTTTTTCATCAAAAATTTTTTTGTCACCGATTTTGATCGGGGATGGCTCATTTGAAGCGGAATAAGAGCAGAAAAAGATGTGTATAGTTTTCTTTGAGATAAAATCACCAGTTGAAAAAAAAATAGAGCAAAGAAACTGGTAATGCAGAGCACCACTAGAGGATTAGTTTTTCGGATATTTCTCTTAAACTAGTTGGAATTTTGCACATAAACTTTACAGTTACATTCTTCTTATTATTCCGCGTCCAAGGAGTGTTCATTGGTCAAAATCGGCTGCAAAAAATTTTGAAAGAAATTTCCGCAAAAAAACATGGGCTATAGCCTATAGATTTTTTTCATCAAAAATTTTGTTGTCACCGATTTTGACCGGGGATGGCTCATTTGAAGCGGAATAAGAACAGGAAAAGATGTGTATAGTTTTCTTTGAGATAAAATCACCAGTTGAAAAAAAAATAGAGCAAGTAAACTGGTAATGCAGAGCACCAGACTAGAGGATAAGTTTTTCGGATATTTCTCTTAAACTAGTTGGAATTTTGCACATAAACTTTACAGTTACATTCTTCTCATTATTCCGCGTCCAACGAGTGTTCATTGGTCAAAATCGGCTGCAACAAATTTTGAAAGAAATTTCCGCAAAAAAACATGGGCTATAGCCTATAGATTTTTTTCATCAAAAATTTTTTTGTCACCGATTTTGATCGGGGATGGCTCATTTGAAGCGGAATAAGAGCAGAAAAAGATGTGTATAGTTATCTTTGAGATAAAATCACCAGATGAAAAAAAAAATAGAGCAAAGAAACTGGTAATGAAGAGCACCAGACTAGAGGATAAGTTTTTCGGATATTTCTCTTAAACTAGTTGGAATTTTGCACATAAACTTTACAGTTACATTCTTCTTATTATTCCGCGTCCAACGAGTGTTCATTGGTCAAAATCGGCTGTAACAAATTTTGAAAGAAATTTCCGCAAAAAAACATGGGCTATAGCCTATAGATTTTTTCCATCAAAAATTTTTTTGTCACCGATTTTGATCGGGGATGGCTCATTTGAAGCGGAATAAGAGCAGAAAAAGATGTGTATAGTTATCTTTGAGATAAAATCACCAGATGAAAAAAAAAATAGAGCAAAGAAACTGGTAATGCAGAGCACCAGACTAGAGGATTAGTTTTTCGGATATTTTTCTTAAACTAGTTGAAATTTTGCACATAAACTTTACAGTTACATTCTTCTTATTATTCCGCGTCCAACGAGTGTTCATTGGTCAAAATCGGCTGCAAAAAATTTTGAAAGAAATTTCCGCAAAAAAACATGGGCTATAGCCTATAGATTTTTTTCATCAAAAATTTTTTTGTCACCGATTTTGATCGGGGATGGCTCATTTGAAGCGGAATAAGAGCAGAAAGAGATGTGTATAGTTTTCTTTGAGATAAAATCACCAGTTGAAAAAAAATAGAGCAAAGAAACTGGTAATGCAGAGCACCAGACTAGAGGATTAGTTTTTCGGATATTTTTCTTAAACTAGTTGAAATTTTGCACATAAACTTTACAGTTACATTCTTCTTATTATTCCGCGTCCAACGAGTGTTCATTGGTCAAAATCGGCTGCAAAAAATTTTGAAAGAAATTTCCGCAAAAAACATGGGCTATAGCCTATAGATTTTTTTCATCAAAAATTTTTTTGTCACCGATTTTGATCGGGGATGGCTCATTTGAAGCGGAATAAGAGCAGAAAAAGATGTGTATAGTTTTCTTTGAGATAAAATCACCAGTTGAAAAAAAATAGAGCAAGTAAACTGGTAATGCAGAGCACCAGACTAGAGGATAAGTTTTTCGGATATTTCTCTTAAACTAGTTGGAATTTTGCACATAAACTTTACAGTTACATTCTTCTTATTATTCCGCGTCCAAGGAGTGTTCATTGGTCAAAATCGGCTGCAACAAGTTTTGAAAGAAATTTCCGCAAAAAAACATGGGCTATAGCCTATAGATTTTTTTCATCAAAAATTTTTTTGTCACCGATTTTGATCGGGGATGGCTCATTTGAAGCGGAATAAGAGCAGAAAAAGATGTGTATAGTTATATTTGAGATAAAATCACCAGTTGAAACAAAAATAGAGCAAAGAAACTGGTAATGCAGAGCACCAGACTAGAGGATAAGTTTTTCGGATATTTCTCTTAAACTAGTTGGAATTTTGCACATAAACTTTACAGTTACATTCTTCTTATTATTCCGCGTCCAACGAGTGTTCATTGGTCAAAATCGGCTGCAAAAAATTTTGAAAGAAATTTCCGCAAAAAAACATGGGCTATAGCCTATAGATTTTTTTCATCAAAAATTTTTTTGTCACCGATTTTGATCGGGGATGGCTCATTTGAAGCGGAATAAGAGCAGAAAAAGATGTGTATAGTTTTCTTTCAGATCAAATCACCAGTTGAAAAAAAAAAATAGAGCAAAGAAACTGGTAATGCAGAGCACCAGACTAGAGGATTAGTTTTTCGGATATTTCTCTTAAACTAGTTGGAATTTTGCACATAAACTTTACAGTTACATTCTTCTTATTATTCCGCGTCCAAGGAGTGTTCGTTGGTCAAAATCGGCTGCAACAAGTTTTGAAAGAAATTTCCGCAAAAAAACATGGGCTATAGCCTATAGATTTTTTTCATCAAAAATTTTTTTGTCACCGATTTTGATCGGGGATGGCTCATTTGAAGCGGAATAAGAGCAGAAAAAGATGTGTATAGTTTTCTTTCAGATCAAATCACCAGTTGAAAAAAAAATAGAGCAAAGAAACTGGTAATGCAGAGCACCAGACTAGAGGATTAGTTTTTCGGATATTTTTCTTAAACTAGTTGAAATTTTGCACATAAACTTTACAGTTACATTCTTCTTATTATTCCGCGTCCAACGAGTGTTCATTGGTCAAAATCGGCTGCAAAAAATTTTGAAAGAAATTTCCGCAAAAAAACATGGGCTATAGCCTATAGATTTTTTTCATCAAAAATTTTTTTGTCACCGATTTTGATCGGGGATGGCTCATTTGAAGCGGAATAAGAGCAGAAAAAGATGTGTATAGTTTTCTTTCAGATCAAATCACCAGTTGAAAAAAAAAATAGAGCAAAGAAACTGGTAATGCAGAGCACCAGACTAGAGGATTAGTTTTTCGGATATTTCTCTTAAACTAGTTGGAATTTTGCACATAAACTTTACAGTTACATTCTTCTTATTATTCCGCGTCCAAGGAGTGTTCGTTGGTCAAAATCGGCTGCAACAAGTTTTGAAAGAAATTTCCGCAAAAAAACATGGGCTATAGCCTATAGATTTTTTTCATCAAAAATTTTTTTGTCACCGATTTTGATCGGGGATGGCTCATTTGAAGCGGAATAAGAGCAGAAAAAGATGTGTATAGTTTTCTTTCAGATCAAATCACCAGTTGAAAAAAAAAATAGAGCAAAGAAACTGGTAATGCAGAGCACCAGACTAGAGGATTAGTTTTTCGGATATTTTTCTTAAACTAGTTGGAATTTTGCACATAAACTTTACAGTTACATTCTTCTTATTATTCCGCGTCCAAGGAGTGTTCGTTGGTCAAAATCGGCTGCAACAAGTTTTGAAAGAAATTTCCGCAAAAAAACATGGGCTATAGCCTATAGATTTTTTTCATCAAAAATTTTTTTGTCACCGATTTTGATCGTAATATATATAAAAAAAAAAGAGAAAATTGTTTTTTTTTTATTCCAACGTTTATTTTATTTTTATTAATGTCCAGGCAGTAATTCACTCATTAATGATCCCGCTTTAGGTTGGGCGCAGACTCAGCCACTTCCTGCAACAGAAAAGATAGATGGGTGTGAGTAAACACTCAGTGGGTTGTGTGCTCTAGCTACCACTACTACTAATGCTAACGATGTATGTCAGCTCTAGCTACAAAGAACTCCTTGGGTCGTAACATACCTGACCCAGCAGAAGGACAAATAGTCCTTCTTTCTCTACAACATATGCAGAGAAGGAGAAATAAAGGGACACAGAAGCCTAATTAAGTCCTGTGTATAGCGCGAACACACCAGCGCAGGCTGAACATACCAGCCTATCACACTCACGATCTCATCTCACTCTCACAACTCTATTGATCTAACTAAAGTATACTATTACACTAAACTACACTACTATATCGATTATATCGAATAATTCTACAATTACAAAACTACTACTAAAAACTATCACCCACTTTTTTTTATATTAAAAAACCTCGTCGTATCTTATCGCGATTAATGTAACTGGCTCTAACTCGATGGTCGCACTCAAACTAATCATTAAGTAGACACAAATCGAGAGTTGAGCCTTGGCAGGTACAACCACTTTCTGCCTTATAATTTAATATTGGCACCGGTGGTGCTCTCAAGGTTAACAACATCCTTGATAATTACTTTGAAGGTTGTTCTGGCTCATAAAAGATCCGGGTATGCTTGTATTTTTTTCCCAGAAGGTAAGAAGGAAACAAATCTGTTTATTATATCTTCCTCCTAGGAATTTTCTTTGATTTTCTTACCTTCTTGTGTTGTCTGTTGTTGGCACATGACAATCGGGGATGGCTCATTTGAAGCGGAATAAGAGCAGAAAAAGATGTGTATAGTTTTCTTTCAGATCAAATCACCAGTTGAAAAAAAAAATAGAGCAAAGAAACTGGTAATGCAGAGCACCAGACTAGAGGATTAGTTTTTCGGATATTTTTCTTAAACTAGTTGAAATTTTGCACATAAACTTTACAGTTACATTCTTCTTATTATTCCGCGTCCAACGAGTGTTCATTGGTCAAAATCGGCTGCAAAAAATTTTGAAAGAAATTTCCACAAAAAACCATGGGCTATAGCCTATAGATTTTTTTCATCAAAAATTTTTTTGTCACCGATTTTGATCGGGGATGGCTCATTTGAAGCGGAATAAGAGCAGAAAAAGATGTGTATAGTTTTCTTTGAGATAAAATCACCAGTTGAAAAAAAATAGAGCAAAGAAACTGGTAATGCAGAGCACCAGACTAGAGGATTAGTTTTTCGGATATTTCTCTTAAACTAGTTGGAATTTTGCACATAAACTTTACAGTTACATTCTTCTTATTATTCCGCGTCCAAGGAGTGTTCGTTGGTCAAAATCGGCTGCAACAAGTTTTGAAAGAAATTTCCGCAAAAAAACATGGGCTATAGCCTATAGATTTTTTTCATCAAAAATTTTTTTGTCACCGATTTTGATCGGGGATGGCTCATTTGAAGCGGAATAAGAGCAGAAAAAGATGTGTATAGTTTTCTTTCAGATCAAATCACCAGTTGAAAAAAAAAATAGAGCAAAGAAACTGGTAATGCAGAGCACCAGACTAGAGGATTAGTTTTTCGGATATTTTTCTTAAACTAGTTGAAATTTTGCACATAAACTTTACAGTTACATTCTTCTTATTATTCCGCGTCCAACGAGTGTTCATTGGTCAAAATCGGCTGCAAAAAATTTTGAAAGAAATTTCCGCAAAAAAACATGGGCTATAGCCTATAGATTTTTTTCATCAAAAATTTTTTTGTCACCGATTTTGATCGGGGTTGGCTCATTTGAAGCGGAATAAGAGCAGAAAAAGATGTGTATAGTTTTCTTTGAGATAAAATCACCAGTTGAAAAAAAAAAATAGAGCAAAGAAACTGGTAATGCAGAGCACCAGACTAGAGGATAAGTTTTTCGGATATTTCTCTTAAACTAGTTGGAATTTTGCACATAAACTTTACAGTTACATTCTTCTTATTATTCCGCGTCCAGCGAGTGTTCATTGGTCAAAATCGGCTGCAAAAAATTTTGAAAGAAATTTCCGCAAAAAAACATGGGCTATAGCCTATAGATTTTTTTCATCAAAAATTTTTTTGTCACCGATTTTGATCGGGGATGGCTCATTTGAAGCGGAATAAGAGCAGAAAAAGATGTGTATAGTTTTCTTTGAGATAAAATTAGCAGTTGAAAAAAAAATAGAGCAAAGAAACTGGTAATGCAGAGCACCAGACTAGAGGATAAGTTTTTCGGATATTTCTCTTAAACTAGTTGGAATTTTGCACATAAACTTTACAGTTACATTCTTCTTATTATTCCTCGTCCAACGAGTGTTCATTGGTCAAAATCGTCTGCAAAAAAATTTGAACGAAATTTCCGCAAAAAAACATGGGCTATAGCCTATAGATTTTTTTCATCAAAAATTTGTTTGTCACCGATTTTGACCGGGGATGGCTCATTTGAAGCGGAATAAGAACGGAAAAAGATGTGTATAGTTTTCTTTGAGATAAAATCACCAGTTGAAAAAAAAAATATAGCAAAGAAACTGGTAATGCAGAGCACCAGACTAGAGGATAAGTTTTTCGGATATTTCTCTTAAACTAGTTGGAATTTTGCACATAAACTTTACAGTTACATTCTTCTTATTATTCCGCGTCCAGCGAGTGTTAATTGGTCAAAATCGGCTGCAAAAAATTTTGAAAGAAATTTCCGCAAAAAAACATGGGCTATAGCCTATAGATTTTTTTCATCAAAAATTTTTTTGTCACCGATTTTGATCGGGGATGGCTCATTTGAAGCGAAATAAGAGCAGAAAAAGATGTGTATAGTTTTCTTTGAGATAAAATCACCAGTTGAAAAAAAATAGAGCAAAGAAACTGGTAATGCAGAGCACCAGACTAGAGGATTAGTGTTTCGGAAATTTCTCTTAAACTAGTTGGAATTTTGCACATAAACTTTACAGTTACATTCTTCTTATTATTCCGCGTCCAACGAGTGTTCATTGGTCAAAATCGGCTGCAAAAAATTTTGAAAGAAATTTCCGCAAAAAAACATGGGCTATAGCCTATAGATTTTTTTCATCAAAAATTTTTTTGTCACCGATTTTGATCGGGGATGGCTCATTTGAAGCGAAATAAGAGCAGAAAAAGATGTGTATAGTTATCTTTGAGATAAAATCACCAGTTGAAAAAAAATAGAGCAAAGAAACTGGTAATGCAGAGCACCAGACTAGAGGATCAGTTTTTCGGATATTTCTCTTAAACTAGTTGGAATTTTGCACATAAACTTTACAGTTACATTCTTCTTATTATTCCGCGTCCAAGGAGTGTTCATTGGTCAAAATCGGCTGCAAAAAATTTTGAAAGAAATTTCCGCAAAAAAACATGGGCTATAGCCTATAGATTTTTTTCATCAAAAATTTTGTTGTCACCGATTTTGACCGGGGATGGCTCATTTGAAGCGGAATAAGAACAGGAAAAGATGTGTATAGTTATCTTTGAGATAAAATCACCAGATGAAAAAAAAAATAGAGCAAAGAAACTGGTAATGAAGAGCACCAGACTAGAGGATAAGTTTTTCGGATATTTCTCTTAAACTAGTTGGAATTTTGCACATAAACTTTACAGTTACATTCTTCTTATTATTCCGCGTCCAACGAGTGTTCATTGGTCAAAATCGGCTGCAACAAATTTTGATAGAAATTTCCGCAAAAAAACATGGGCTATAGCCTATAGATTTTTTTCATCAAAAATTTTTTTGTCACCGATTTTGATCGGGGATGGCTCATTTGAAGCGGAATAAGAGCAGAAAAAGATGTGTATAGTTTTCTTTGAGATAAAATCACCAGTTGAAAAAAAAATAGAGCAAAGAAACTGGTAATGCAGAGCACCACTAGAGGATTAGTTTTTCGGATATTTCTCTTAAACTAGTTGGAATTTTGCACATAAACTTTACAGTTACATTCTTCTTATTATTCCGCGTCCAAGGAGTGTTCATTGGTCAAAATCGGCTGCAAAAAATTTTGAAAGAAATTTCCGCAAAAAAACATGGGCTATAGCCTATAGATTTTTTTCATCAAAAATTTTGTTGTCACCGATTTTGACCGGGGATGGCTCATTTGAAGCGGAATAAGAACAGGAAAAGATGTGTATAGTTTTCTTTGAGATAAAATCACCAGTTGAAAAAAAAATAGAGCAAGTAAACTGGTAATGCAGAGCACCAGACTAGAGGATAAGTTTTTCGGATATTTCTCTTAAACTAGTTGGAATTTTGCACATAAACTTTACAGTTACATTCTTCTCATTATTCCGCGTCCAACGAGTGTTCATTGGTCAAAATCGGCTGCAACAAATTTTGAAAGAAATTTCCGCAAAAAAACATGGGCTATAGCCTATAGATTTTTTTCATCAAAAATTTTTTTGTCACCGATTTTGATCGGGGATGGCTCATTTGAAGCGGAATAAGAGCAGAAAAAGATGTGTATAGTTATCTTTGAGATAAAATCACCAGATGAAAAAAAAAATAGAGCAAAGAAACTGGTAATGAAGAGCACCAGACTAGAGGATAAGTTTTTCGGATATTTCTCTTAAACTAGTTGGAATTTTGCACATAAACTTTACAGTTACATTCTTCTTATTATTCCGCGTCCAACGAGTGTTCATTGGTCAAAATCGGCTGTAACAAATTTTGAAAGAAATTTCCGCAAAAAAACATGGGCTATAGCCTATAGATTTTTTCCATCAAAAATTTTTTTGTCACCGATTTTGATCGGGGATGGCTCATTTGAAGCGGAATAAGAGCAGAAAAAGATGTGTATAGTTATCTTTGAGATAAAATCACCAGATGAAAAAAAAAATAGAGCAAAGAAACTGGTAATGCAGAGCACCAGACTAGAGGATTAGTTTTTCGGATATTTTTCTTAAACTAGTTGAAATTTTGCACATAAACTTTACAGTTACATTCTTCTTATTATTCCGCGTCCAACGAGTGTTCATTGGTCAAAATCGGCTGCAAAAAATTTTGAAAGAAATTTCCGCAAAAAAACATGGGCTATAGCCTATAGATTTTTTTCATCAAAAATTTTTTTGTCACCGATTTTGATCGGGGATGGCTCATTTGAAGCGGAATAAGAGCAGAAAGAGATGTGTATAGTTTTCTTTGAGATAAAATCACCAGTTGAAAAAAAATAGAGCAAAGAAACTGGTAATGCAGAGCACCAGACTAGAGGATTAGTTTTTCGGATATTTTTCTTAAACTAGTTGAAATTTTGCACATAAACTTTACAGTTACATTCTTCTTATTATTCCGCGTCCAACGAGTGTTCATTGGTCAAAATCGGCTGCAAAAAATTTTGAAAGAAATTTCCGCAAAAAACATGGGCTATAGCCTATAGATTTTTTTCATCAAAAATTTTTTTGTCACCGATTTTGATCGGGGATGGCTCATTTGAAGCGGAATAAGAGCAGAAAAAGATGTGTATAGTTTTCTTTGAGATAAAATCACCAGTTGAAAAAAAATAGAGCAAGTAAACTGGTAATGCAGAGCACCAGACTAGAGGATAAGTTTTTCGGATATTTCTCTTAAACTAGTTGGAATTTTGCACATAAACTTTACAGTTACATTCTTCTTATTATTCCGCGTCCAAGGAGTGTTCATTGGTCAAAATCGGCTGCAACAAGTTTTGAAAGAAATTTCCGCAAAAAAACATGGGCTATAGCCTATAGATTTTTTTCATCAAAAATTTTTTTGTCACCGATTTTGATCGGGGATGGCTCATTTGAAGCGGAATAAGAGCAGAAAAAGATGTGTATAGTTATATTTGAGATAAAATCACCAGTTGAAACAAAAATAGAGCAAAGAAACTGGTAATGCAGAGCACCAGACTAGAGGATAAGTTTTTCGGATATTTCTCTTAAACTAGTTGGAATTTTGCACATAAACTTTACAGTTACATTCTTCTTATTATTCCGCGTCCAACGAGTGTTCATTGGTCAAAATCGGCTGCAAAAAATTTTGAAAGAAATTTCCGCAAAAAAACATGGGCTATAGCCTATAGATTTTTTTCATCAAAAATTTTTTTGTCACCGATTTTGATCGGGGATGGCTCATTTGAAGCGGAATAAGAGCAGAAAAAGATGTGTATAGTTTTCTTTCAGATCAAATCACCAGTTGAAAAAAAAAAATAGAGCAAAGAAACTGGTAATGCAGAGCACCAGACTAGAGGATTAGTTTTTCGGATATTTCTCTTAAACTAGTTGGAATTTTGCACATAAACTTTACAGTTACATTCTTCTTATTATTCCGCGTCCAAGGAGTGTTCGTTGGTCAAAATCGGCTGCAACAAGTTTTGAAAGAAATTTCCGCAAAAAAACATGGGCTATAGCCTATAGATTTTTTTCATCAAAAATTTTTTTGTCACCGATTTTGATCGGGGATGGCTCATTTGAAGCGGAATAAGAGCAGAAAAAGATGTGTATAGTTTTCTTTCAGATCAAATCACCAGTTGAAAAAAAAATAGAGCAAAGAAACTGGTAATGCAGAGCACCAGACTAGAGGATTAGTTTTTCGGATATTTTTCTTAAACTAGTTGAAATTTTGCACATAAACTTTACAGTTACATTCTTCTTATTATTCCGCGTCCAACGAGTGTTCATTGGTCAAAATCGGCTGCAAAAAATTTTGAAAGAAATTTCCGCAAAAAAACATGGGCTATAGCCTATAGATTTTTTTCATCAAAAATTTTTTTGTCACCGATTTTGATCGGGGATGGCTCATTTGAAGCGGAATAAGAGCAGAAAAAGATGTGTATAGTTTTCTTTCAGATCAAATCACCAGTTGAAAAAAAAAATAGAGCAAAGAAACTGGTAATGCAGAGCACCAGACTAGAGGATTAGTTTTTCGGATATTTCTCTTAAACTAGTTGGAATTTTGCACATAAACTTTACAGTTACATTCTTCTTATTATTCCGCGTCCAAGGAGTGTTCGTTGGTCAAAATCGGCTGCAACAAGTTTTGAAAGAAATTTCCGCAAAAAAACATGGGCTATAGCCTATAGATTTTTTTCATCAAAAATTTTTTTGTCACCGATTTTGATCGGGGATGGCTCATTTGAAGCGGAATAAGAGCAGAAAAAGATGTGTATAGTTTTCTTTCAGATCAAATCACCAGTTGAAAAAAAAAATAGAGCAAAGAAACTGGTAATGCAGAGCACCAGACTAGAGGATTAGTTTTTCGGATATTTTTCTTAAACTAGTTGGAATTTTGCACATAAACTTTACAGTTACATTCTTCTTATTATTCCGCGTCCAAGGAGTGTTCGTTGGTCAAAATCGGCTGCAACAAGTTTTGAAAGAAATTTCCGCAAAAAAACATGGGCTATAGCCTATAGATTTTTTTCATCAAAAATTTTTTTGTCACCGATTTTGATCGTAATATATATAAAAAAAAAAGAGAAAATTGTTTTTTTTTTATTCCAACGTTTATTTTATTTTTATTAATGTCCAGGCAGTAATTCACTCATTAATGATCCCGCTTTAGGTTGGGCGCAGACTCAGCCACTTCCTGCAACAGAAAAGATAGATGGGTGTGAGTAAACACTCAGTGGGTTGTGTGCTCTAGCTACCACTACTACTAATGCTAACGATGTATGTCAGCTCTAGCTACAAAGAACTCCTTGGGTCGTAACATACCTGACCCAGCAGAAGGACAAATAGTCCTTCTTTCTCTACAACATATGCAGAGAAGGAGAAATAAAGGGACACAGAAGCCTAATTAAGTCCTGTGTATAGCGCGAACACACCAGCGCAGGCTGAACATACCAGCCTATCACACTCACGATCTCATCTCACTCTCACAACTCTATTGATCTAACTAAAGTATACTATTACACTAAACTACACTACTATATCGATTATATCGAATAATTCTACAATTACAAAACTACTACTAAAAACTATCACCCACTTTTTTTTATATTAAAAAACCTCGTCGTATCTTATCGCGATTAATGTAACTGGCTCTAACTCGATGGTCGCACTCAAACTAATCATTAAGTAGACACAAATCGAGAGTTGAGCCTTGGCAGGTACAACCACTTTCTGCCTTATAATTTAATATTGGCACCGGTGGTGCTCTCAAGGTTAACAACATCCTTGATAATTACTTTGAAGGTTGTTCTGGCTCATAAAAGATCCGGGTATGCTTGTATTTTTTTCCCAGAAGGTAAGAAGGAAACAAATCTGTTTATTATATCTTCCTCCTAGGAATTTTCTTTGATTTTCTTACCTTCTTGTGTTGTCTGTTGTTGGCACATGACAATCGGGGATGGCTCATTTGAAGCGGAATAAGAGCAGAAAAAGATGTGTATAGTTTTCTTTCAGATCAAATCACCAGTTGAAAAAAAAAATAGAGCAAAGAAACTGGTAATGCAGAGCACCAGACTAGAGGATTAGTTTTTCGGATATTTTTCTTAAACTAGTTGAAATTTTGCACATAAACTTTACAGTTACATTCTTCTTATTATTCCGCGTCCAACGAGTGTTCATTGGTCAAAATCGGCTGCAAAAAATTTTGAAAGAAATTTCCACAAAAAACCATGGGCTATAGCCTATAGATTTTTTTCATCAAAAATTTTTTTGTCACCGATTTTGATCGGGGATGGCTCATTTGAAGCGGAATAAGAGCAGAAAAAGATGTGTATAGTTTTCTTTGAGATAAAATCACCAGTTGAAAAAAAATAGAGCAAAGAAACTGGTAATGCAGAGCACCAGACTAGAGGATTAGTTTTTCGGATATTTCTCTTAAACTAGTTGGAATTTTGCACATAAACTTTACAGTTACATTCTTCTTATTATTCCGCGTCCAAGGAGTGTTCGTTGGTCAAAATCGGCTGCAACAAGTTTTGAAAGAAATTTCCGCAAAAAAACATGGGCTATAGCCTATAGATTTTTTTCATCAAAAATTTTTTTGTCACCGATTTTGATCGGGGATGGCTCATTTGAAGCGGAATAAGAGCAGAAAAAGATGTGTATAGTTTTCTTTCAGATCAAATCACCAGTTGAAAAAAAAAATAGAGCAAAGAAACTGGTAATGCAGAGCACCAGACTAGAGGATTAGTTTTTCGGATATTTTTCTTAAACTAGTTGAAATTTTGCACATAAACTTTACAGTTACATTCTTCTTATTATTCCGCGTCCAACGAGTGTTCATTGGTCAAAATCGGCTGCAAAAAATTTTGAAAGAAATTTCCGCAAAAAAACATGGGCTATAGCCTATAGATTTTTTTCATCAAAAATTTTTTTGTCACCGATTTTGATCGGGGTTGGCTCATTTGAAGCGGAATAAGAGCAGAAAAAGATGTGTATAGTTTTCTTTGAGATAAAATCACCAGTTGAAAAAAAAAAATAGAGCAAAGAAACTGGTAATGCAGAGCACCAGACTAGAGGATAAGTTTTTCGGATATTTCTCTTAAACTAGTTGGAATTTTGCACATAAACTTTACAGTTACATTCTTCTTATTATTCCGCGTCCAGCGAGTGTTCATTGGTCAAAATCGGCTGCAAAAAATTTTGAAAGAAATTTCCGCAAAAAAACATGGGCTATAGCCTATAGATTTTTTTCATCAAAAATTTTTTTGTCACCGATTTTGATCGGGGATGGCTCATTTGAAGCGGAATAAGAGCAGAAAAAGATGTGTATAGTTTTCTTTGAGATAAAATTAGCAGTTGAAAAAAAAATAGAGCAAAGAAACTGGTAATGCAGAGCACCAGACTAGAGGATAAGTTTTTCGGATATTTCTCTTAAACTAGTTGGAATTTTGCACATAAACTTTACAGTTACATTCTTCTTATTATTCCTCGTCCAACGAGTGTTCATTGGTCAAAATCGTCTGCAAAAAAATTTGAACGAAATTTCCGCAAAAAAACATGGGCTATAGCCTATAGATTTTTTTCATCAAAAATTTGTTTGTCACCGATTTTGACCGGGGATGGCTCATTTGAAGCGGAATAAGAACGGAAAAAGATGTGTATAGTTTTCTTTGAGATAAAATCACCAGTTGAAAAAAAAAATATAGCAAAGAAACTGGTAATGCAGAGCACCAGACTAGAGGATAAGTTTTTCGGATATTTCTCTTAAACTAGTTGGAATTTTGCACATAAACTTTACAGTTACATTCTTCTTATTATTCCGCGTCCAGCGAGTGTTAATTGGTCAAAATCGGCTGCAAAAAATTTTGAAAGAAATTTCCGCAAAAAAACATGGGCTATAGCCTATAGATTTTTTTCATCAAAAATTTTTTTGTCACCGATTTTGATCGGGGATGGCTCATTTGAAGCGAAATAAGAGCAGAAAAAGATGTGTATAGTTTTCTTTGAGATAAAATCACCAGTTGAAAAAAAATAGAGCAAAGAAACTGGTAATGCAGAGCACCAGACTAGAGGATTAGTGTTTCGGAAATTTCTCTTAAACTAGTTGGAATTTTGCACATAAACTTTACAGTTACATTCTTCTTATTATTCCGCGTCCAACGAGTGTTCATTGGTCAAAATCGGCTGCAAAAAATTTTGAAAGAAATTTCCGCAAAAAAACATGGGCTATAGCCTATAGATTTTTTTCATCAAAAATTTTTTTGTCACCGATTTTGATCGGGGATGGCTCATTTGAAGCGAAATAAGAGCAGAAAAAGATGTGTATAGTTTTCTTTGAGATAAAATCACCAGTTGAAAAAAAAATAGAGCAAAGAAACTGGTAATGCAGAGCACCAGACTAGAGGATTAGTTTTTCGGATATTTCTCTTAAACTAGTTGGAATTTTGCACATAAACTTTACAGTTACATTCTTCTTATTATTCCGCGTCCAACGAGTGTTCATTGGTCAAAATCGGCTGCAAAAAATTTTGAAAGAAATTTCCGCAAAAAAACATGGGCTATAGCCTATAGATTTTTTTCATCAAAAATTTTTTTGTCACCGATTTTGATCGGGGATGGCTCATTTGAAGCGGAATAAGAGCAGAAAAAGATGTGTATAGTTTTCTTTGAGATAAAATTACCAGTTGAAAAAAAAAATAGAGCAAAGAAACTGGTAATGCAGAGCACCAGACTAGAGGATAAGTTTTTCGGATATTTCTCTTAAACTAGTTGGAATTTTGCACATAAACTTTACAGTTACATTCTTCTTATTATTCCTCGTCCAACGAGTGTTCATTGGTCAAAATCGTCTGCAAAAAAATTTGAACGAAATTTCCGCAAAAAAACATGGGCTATAGCCTATAGATTTTTTTCATCAAAAATTTTTTTGTCACCGATTTTAATCGGGGATGGCTCATTTGAAGCGGAATAAGAACAGAAAAAGATGTGTATAGTTTTCTTTCAGATCAAATCACCAGTTGAAAAAAAAAATATAGCAAAGAAACTGGTAATGCAGAGCACCAGACTAGAGGATAAGTTTTTCGGATATTTCTCTTAAACTAGTTGGAATTTTGCACATAAACTTTACAGTTACATTCTTCTTATTATTCCGCGTCCAGCGAGTGTTAATTGGTCAAAATCGGCTGCAAAAAATTTTGAAAGAAATTTCCGCAAAAAAACATGGGCTATAGCCTATAGATTTTTTTCATCAAAAATTTTTTTGTCACCGATTTTGATCGGGGATGGCTCATTTGAAGCGAAATAAGAGCAGAAAAAGATGTGTATAGTTTTCTTTGAGATAAAATCACCAGTTGAAAAAAAATAGAGCAAAGAAACTGGTAATGCAGAGCACCAGACTAGAGGATTAGTGTTTCGGAAATTTCTCTTAAACTAGTTGGAATTTTGCACATAAACTTTACAGTTACATTCTTCTTATTATTCCGCGTCCAACGAGTGTTCATTGGTCAAAATCGGCTGCAAAAAATTTTGAAAGAAATTTCCGCAAAAAAACATGGGCTATAGCCTATAGATTTTTTTCATCAAAAATTTTTTTGTCACCGATTTTGATCGGGGATGGCTCATTTGAAGCGAAATAAGAGCAGAAAAAGATGTGTATAGTTTTCTTTGAGATAAAATCACCAGTTGAAAAAAAAATAGAGCAAAGAAACTGGTAATGCAGAGCACCAGACTAGAGGATTAGTTTTTCGGATATTTCTCTTAAACTAGTTGGAATTTTGCACATAAACTTTACAGTTACATTCTTCTTATTATTCCGCGTCCAACGAGTGTTCATTGGTCAAAATCGGCTGCAAAAAATTTTGAAAGAAATTTCCGCAAAAAAACATGGGCTATAGCCTATAGATTTTTTTCATCAAAAATTTTTTTGTCACCGATTTTGATCGGGGATGGCTCATTTGAAGCGGAATAAGAGCAGAAAAAGAAGTGTATAGTTTTCTTTGAGATAAAATTACCAGTTGAAAAAAAAAATAGAGCAAAGAAACTGGTAATGCAGAGCACCAGACTAGAGGATAAGTTTTTCGGATATTTCTCTTAAACTAGTTGGAATTTTGCACATAAACTTTACAGTTACATTCTTCTTATTATTCCTCGTCCAACGAGTGTTCATTGGTCAAAATCGTCTGCAAAAAAATTTGAACGAAATTTCCGCAAAAAAACATGGGCTATAGCCTATAGATTTTTTTCATCAAAAATTTTTTTGTCACCGATTTTGACCGGGGATGGCTCATTTGAAGCGGAATAAGAACGGAAAAAGATGTGTATAGTTTTCTTTCAGATCAAATCACCAGTTGAAAAAAAAATAGAGCAAAGAAACTGGTAATGCAGAGCACCAGACTAGAGGATAAGTTTTTCGGATATTTCTCTTAAACTAGTTGGAATTTTGCACATAAACTTTACAGTTACATTCTTCTTATTATTCCGCGTCCAACGAGTGTTCATTGGTCAAAATCGGCTGCAAAAAATTTTGAAAGAAATTTCCGCAAAAAAACATGGGCTATAGCCTATAGATTTTTTTCATCAAAAATTTTTTTGTCACCGATTTTAATCGGGGATGGCTCATTTGAAGCGGAATAAGAACAGAAAAAGATGTGTATAGTTTTCTTTCAGATCAAATCACCAGTTGAAAAAAAAATAGAGCAAAGAAACTGGTAATGCAGAGCACCAGACTAGAGGATTAGTTTTTCGGATATTTTTCTTAAACTAGTTGAAATTTTGCACATAAACTTTACAGTTACATTCTTCTTATTATTCCTCGTCCAACGAGTGTTCATTGGTCAAAATCGGCTGCAAAAAAATTTTGAAAGAAATTTCCGCAAAAAAACATGGGCTATAGCCTATAGATTTTTTTCATCAAAAATTTTTTTGTCACCGATTTTGATCGGGGATGGCTCATTTGAAGCGAAATAAGAGCAGGAAAAGATGTGTATAGTTTTCTTTGAGATAAAATCACCAGTTGAAAAAAAAATAGAGCAAAGAAACTGGTAATGCAGAGCACCAGACTAGAGGATTAGTTTTTCGGATATTTCTCTTAAACTAGTTGGAATTTTGCACATAAACTTTACAGTTACATTCTTCTTATTATTCCGCGTCCAACGAGTGTTCATTGGTCAAAATCGGCTGCAAAAAATTTTGAAAGAAATTTCCGCAAAAAAACATGGGCTATAGCCTATAGATTTTTTTCATCAAACATTTTTTTGTCACCGATTTTGATCGGGGATGGCTCATTTGAAGCGGAATAAGAGCAGAAAAAGATGTGTATAGCTTTCTTTGAGATAAAATCACCAGTTGAAAAAAAAATAGAGCAAAGAAACTGGTAATGCAGAGCACCAGACTAGAGGATAAGTTTTTCGGATATTTCTCTTAAACTAGTTGAAATTTTGCACATAAACTTTACAGTTACATTCTTCTTATTATTCCGCGTCCAACGAGTGTTCATTGGTCAAAATCGGCTGAAAAAAATTTTGAAAGAAATTTCCGCAAAAAAACATGGGCTATAGCCTATAGATTTTTTCATCAACAATTTTTTTGTCGCCGATTTTGATCGCGGATGGCTCATTTGAAGCGGAATAAGAGCAGAAAAAGATGTGTATAGTTTTCTTTGAGATAAAATCACCAGTTGAAAAAAAAATACAGCAAAGAAACTGGTAATGCAGAGCACCAGACTAGAGTATAAGTTTTTCGGAAATTTCTCTTAAACTAGTTGGAATTTCGCACATAAACTTTATAGTTACATTCTTCTTATTATTCCGCGTCCAACGAGTGTTCATTGGTCAAAATCGGCTGCAAAAAATTTTGAAAGAAATTTCCGCAAAAAAACATGGGCTACTGCCTATAGATTTTTTTCATCAAAAATTTTTTTGTTACCCATTTTGATCGGGGATGGCTCATTTGAAGCGGAATAAGAGCAGAAAAAGATGTGTATAGTTTTCTTTCAGATAAAATCACCAGTTGAAAAAAAAAATAGAGCAAAGAAACTGGTAATGCAGAGCACCAGACTAGAGGGTAAGTTTTTCGGATATTTCTCTTAAACTAGTAGAAATTTTGCACATAAACTTTACAGTTACATTCTTCTTATTATTCCGCGTCCAACGAGTGTTCATTGGTCAAAATCGGCTGCAAAAAATTTTGAAAGAAATTTCCGCAAAAAAACATGGGCTATAGCCTATAGATTTTTTTAATCAAAAATTTTTTTGTCACCGATTTTGATCGGGGATGGCTCATTTGAAGCGGAATAAGAACAGGAAAAGATGTGTATAGTTTTCTTTGAGATAAAATCACCAGTTGAAAAAAATAGAGCAAAGTAACTGGTAATGCAGAGCACCAGACTAGAGGATAAGTTTTTCGGATATTTCTCTTAAACTAGTTGAAATTTTGCACACAAACTTTACAGTTACATTCTTCTTATTATTCCACGTCCAACGAGTGTTCATTGGTCAAAATCGGCTGCAAAAAATTTTGAAAGAAATTTCAGCAAATAAACATTGGCTATAGCCTATAGATTTTTTTCATCAGTAATTTTTTTGTCACCGATTTTGACCGGGGATGGCTCATTTGAAGCGGAATAAGAGCAGAAAAAGATGTGTATAGCTTTCTTTCAGATCAAATCACCAGTTGAAAAAAAAATAGAGCAAAGTAACTGGTAATGCAGAGCACCAGACTAGAGGATTAGTTTTTCGGATATTTCTCTTAAACTAGTTGAAATTTTGCACATAAACTTTACAGTTACATTCTTCTAATTATTCCGCGTCCAACGAGTGTTCATTGGTCAAAATCGGCTGCAAAAAATTTTAAATTAAATTTCCGCAAAAAAACATAGGCTATAGCCGATAGATTTTTTTCATGAAAAATTTTTTTGTTACCGATTTTGACCGGGGATGGCTCATTTGAAGCGGAATAAGAGCAGAAAAAGATGTGTATAGTTTTCTTTGAGATAAAATCACCAGTTGAAAAAAAATAGAGCAAAGAAACTGGTAATGCAGAGCACCAGACTAGAGGATAAGTTTTTCGGATATTTCTCTTAAACTAGTTGGAAATTTGCACATAAACTTTACAGTTACATTCTTCTTATTATTCCGCGTCCAAGGAGTGTTCATTGGTCAAAATCGGTTTTCTTTCAGATCAAATCACCAGTTGAAAAAAAAAATAGAGCAAAGAACCTGGTAAAGCAGAGCACCAGACTAGAGGATTAGTTTTTAGGATATTTCTCTTAAACTAGTTGGAATTTTGCACATAAACTTTACAGTTACATTCTTCTTATTATTCCGCGTCCAAGGAGTGTTCATTGGTCAAAATCGGCTGCAAAAAATTTTGAAAGAAATTTCCGCAAAAAAACATGGGCTATAGCCTATAGATTTTTTTCATCAAAAATTTTGTTGTCACCGATTTTGACCGGGGATGGCTCATTTGAAGCGGAATAAGAACAGGAAAAGATGTGTATAGTTTTCTTTCAGATAAAATCACCAGTTGAAAAAAAATAGAGCAACGACACTGGTAATGCAGAGCACCAGACTAGAGGATTAGTTTTTCGGATATTTCTCTTAAACTAGTTGGAATTTTGCACATAAACTTTACAGTTACATTCTTCTTATTATTCCGCGTCCAAGGAGTGTTCATTGGTCAAAATCGGCTGCAAAAAATTTTGAAAGAAATTTCCGCAAAAAAACATGGGCTATAGCCTATAGATTTTTTTCATCAAAAATTTTGTTGTCACCGATTTTGACCGGGGATGGCTCATTTGAAGCGGAATAAGAACAGGAAAAGATGTGTATAGTTTTCTTTCAGATAAAATCACCAGTTGAAAAAAATAGAGCAACGACACTGGTAATGCAGAGCACCAGACTAGAGGATTAGTTTTTCGGATATTTCTCTTAAACTAGTTGGAATTTTGCACATAAACTTTACAGTTACATTCTTCTTATTATTCCGCGTCCAAGGAGTGTTCATTGGTCAAAATCGGCTGCAAAAAATTTTGAAAGAAATTTCCGCAAAAAAACATGGGCTGCCTATAGATTTTTTTCATCAAAAATTTTTTTGTCACCGATTTTCACCGGGGATGGCTCATTTGAAGCGGAATAAGAACAGGAAAAGATGTGTATAGTTTTCTTTCAGATAAAATCACCAGTTGAAAAAAATAGAGCAACGACACTGGTAATGCAGAGCACCAGACTAGAGGATTAGTTTTTCGGATATTTCTCTTAAACTAGTTGGAATTTTGCACATAAACTTTACAGTTACATTCTTCTTATTATTCCGCGTCCAAGGAGTGTTCATTGGTCAAAATCGGCTGCAAAAAATTTTGAAAGAAATTTCCGCAAAAAAACATGGGCTATAGCCTATAGATTTTTTTCATCAAAAATTTTTTTGTCACCGATTTTCACCGGGGATGGCTCATTTGAAGCGGAATAAGAACAGAAAAAGATGTGTATAGTTTTTTTTCAGATAAAATCACCGGTTGAAAAAAAATAGAGCAAAGAGGATTAGTTTTTCGGATATTTCTCTTAAACTAGTTGGAATTTTGCACATAAACTTTACAGTTACATTCTTCTTACTATTCCGCGTCCAACGAGTGTTCATTGGTCAAAATCGGCTGCAAAAAATTTTGAAAGAAATTTCCGCAAAAAAACATGGCCTATAGATTTTTTTCATCAAAAATTTGTTTGTCACCGATTTTGACCGGGGATGGCTCATTTGAAGCGGAATAAGAACAGAAAAAGATATGTATAGTTTTCTTTCAGATAAAATCACCAGTTGAAAAAAAATAGAGCAAAGAAACTGGTAATGCAGAGCACCAGACTAGAGGATTAGTTTTTCGGATATTTCTCTTAAACTAGTTGGAATTTTGCACATAAACTTTACAGTTACATTCTTCAAATTATTCCGCGTCCAAGGAGTGTTCATTGGTCAAAATCGGCTGCATAAAATTTTGAAAGAAATTTCCGCAAAAAAACATGGGCTATAGCCTACAGATTTTTTTCATCCAAAATTTGTTTGTCACCGATTTTGATAGGGGATGGCTCATTTGAAGCGGAATAAGAACAGAAAAGATGTGTATAGTTTTCTTTCAGATAAAATCACCAGTTGAAAAAAAATAGAGCAAAGAAACTGGTAATGCAGAGCACCAGACTAGAGGATTAGTTTTTCGGATATTTCTCTTAAACTAGTTGGAATTTTGCACATTAACTTTACAGTTACATTCTTCTTATTATTCCGCGTCCAAGGAGTGTTCATTGGTCAAAATCGGCTGCATAAAATTTTGAAAGAAATTTCCGCAAAAAAACATGGGCTATAGCCTACAGATTTTTTTCATCAAAAATGTGTTTGTCACCGATTTTGATCGGGGATGGCTCATTTGAAGCGGAATAAGAACAGAAAAAGATGTGTATAGTTTTCTTTCAGATAAAATCACCAGTTGAAAAAAAATAGAAGCAAAGAAACTGGTAATGCAGAGCACCAGACTAGAGGATTAGTTTTTCGGATATTTCTCTTAAACTAGTTGGAATTTTGCACATAAACTTTACAGTTACATTCTTCAAATTATTCCGCGTCCAAGGAGTGTTCATTGGTCAAAATCGGCTGCATAAAATTTTGAAAGAAATTTCCGCAAAAAAACATGGGCTATAGCCTATAGATTTTTTTCATCAAAAATTTTGTTGTCACCGATTTTGACCGGGGATGGCTCATTTGAAGCGGAATAAGAACAGAAAAAGATGTATATAGTTTTCTTTCAGATAAAATCACCAGTTGAAAAAAAATAGAGCAAAGAAACTGGTAATGCAGAGCACCAGACTAGAGGATCAGTTTTTCGGATATTTCTCTTAAACTAGTTGGAATTTTGCACATAAACTTTACAGTTACATTCTTCTTATTATTCCGCGTCCAAGGAGTGTTCATTGGTCAAAATCGGCTGCAAATAATTTTGAAAGAAATTTCCGCAAAAAAACATGGGCTATAGCCTACAGATTTTTTTCATCAAAAATTTGTTTGTCACCGATTTTGATAGGGGATGGCTCATTTGAAGCGGAATAAGAACAGAAAAAGATGTGTATAGTTTTCTTTCAGATAAAATCACCAGTTGAAAAAAAAATAGAGCAAAGAAACTGGTAATGCAGAGCACCAGACTAGAGGATTAGTTTTTCGGATATTTCTCTTAAACTAGTTGGAATTTTGCACATAAACTTTACAGTTACATTCTTCTAATTATTTCGCGTCCAACGAGTGTTCATTGGTCAAAATCGGCTGCAAAAAATTTTAAATTAAATTTCCGCAAAAAAACATGGGCTATAGCCGATAGATTTTTTTCATCAAACATTTTTTTGTCACCGATTTTGACCGGGGATGGCTCATTTGAAGCGGAATAAGAACAGGAAAAGATGTGTATAGTTTTCTTTGAGATAAAATCACCAGTTGAAAAAAAATAGAGCAAAGAAACTGGTAATGCAGAGCACCAGACTAGAGGATCAGTTTTTCGGATATTTCTCTTAAACTAGTTGGAATTTTGCACATAAACTTTACAGTTACATTCTTCTTATTATTCCGCGTCCAAGGAGTGTTCATTGGTCAAAATCGGCTGCAAAAAATTTTGAAAGAAATTTCCGCAAAAAAACATGGGCTATAGCCTACAGATTTTTTTCATCCAAAATTTGTTTGTCACCGATTTTGATAGGGGATGGCTCATTTGAAGCGGAATAAGAACAGAAAAAGATGTGTATAGTTTTCTTTCAGATAAAATCATCAGTTGAAAAAAAAATAGAGCAAAGAAACTGGTAATGCAGAGCACCAGACTAGAGGATTAGTTTTTCGGATATTTCTCTTAAACTAGTTGGAATTTTGCACATAAACTTTACAGTTACATTCTTCTAATTATTCCGCATCCAACGAGTGTTCATTGGTCAAAATCGGCTGCAAAAAATTTTAAATTAAATTTCGGCAAAAAAACATGGGCTATAGCCGATAGATTTTTTTCAGCAAACATTTTTTTGTCACCGATTTTGACCGGGGATGGCTCATTTGAAGCGGAATAAGAACAGGAAAATATGTGTATAGTTTTCTTTGAGATAAAGTCACCAGTTGATCAAATAGAGCAAAGAAACTGGTAATGCATTGCATCGGATTACAGGATTGGTTTGTCGGTTATTTCTCTTAAATCAGCTGGAATTTTGGACATAAACTGTACAGTTACATTCTTCTTTTTATTCCGCGTCTAACGAGTGTTCATTGGTCAAAATCGGTGGCAAAATCTTTTAACCGAAATTTCCGAAAAAAAAAACTTATTGTTTAGCCTATAATTTTTAATGTATCTATCTTCCTCGAACATTACTGTCGTGGTTGGTTGAGTAACCATTTTACAGGGAATGGTAATGGACTGTGAGTTAATATTTATTTATCTTATGGTGATGATTTGTTCTAATAAAGCGGTTGTGTGATAGACAACCTTATAAATTAAGTGATTTATTTCGGCAGTTTTCTTTCAGTGTCATGCTACAAATTCCATACTTAGATGTCATGAGCTATGCAAATTAGCTAAGTCTGATATAAAAGAAATTTTTTTTTTGTTTTATAGAATTAAGCGTAAATTTATAATCACATCAATAAATAAGAAGGTGTCTATCATGCATGTTGCATATAATATAGCCAAAACTAAAGTATTCATTCATTAATTTCATTAATATTAAAAAAAGGAAAATACCTATGACTATAAATCCCAACACGAGTTTAAAAATTATGCACCACACACTACAATTATTCAATTATCTCTATGAAAAAGGTAAAAATGTCTTAAAAGCATGGAAAATTATTCACATCATCTTCATCATCACCTTCTCCTGCTTTAAAATGTATATATATAAATTCATAGTGTTTCTGATAACAAAACGACTAAATATAACCCATTGCACTCAATTAGGTAAACAGTCTGCAGTTTCCTCTTAGTTTACTAGACTTGACTCTGAGGGCAGTCACATTCTCCCTCTCTGTCACTTAGAATATGTTTTGTACTACATACAAATTTTTAATAATATAAAATATGCTGCACCCAAGGTGTAAAATCTAAGTCTTCATTTTCTGCATATGGTCTTGAAACAAATGCTTATTGCAGTGATTTCGCAGCTCCCTAAAATCGAAATTGTTTTTAGAAAAATAATTCAGAGTTAGTGGGGTGGTAATAAATTAAAATGCCTACGTAAGACGTTAATTTGCACACAAAAATTAAAAATAAATATTAACTCACCTATGAACTACGTAACTGCTCTTGTTACCACTAACGCTGCTATCAATAGCCCTCCCCTGGGGTTTATATCTATGTTACTTGTGGGTGGCGATAATTCTGCTACCTGTTCCTATCATCACAAATGAGGACAAATACAAACAGGCTGCGAGATGGGCATCTAAACAGGAAGGCTCTACTACCATCTTCTCAGATAGTCTGTCAGCTCTCAACGCTATAGCCGGCTTAAAAAATAAAAATGCAAACCCACTGACAGTGAACCTAAGAAACATCCTGGCCACAAGCAGAATCACGATTGCCTTTTGCCCTGCACACATTGGAATCCAGGGTAATGAAAAAGCCTACCACCTCGCTAAGGTAATGCAAACGGAGAGTGGAGAGGTGATCATACCACTATCTTACAAGGCAAGTAGGAACAAAATTAGGTAAAATATAGAGGCAATGAAATCGGCTGCATGGCAGCAGTCTGACACATTCTTGGCCAGTCACCACCAGGAAAAGTAGTGATCACGCTAGACATTCCAGACATGCCGAGACAAAAACTGATTGGAATGGCGAGACTCCAATACTGTGAGTGGTTTGTATAAGTTTTGTGTAGTTAAGAGAAGATACTTTGAGAAAGCTGGAGTTGTGCTTGTGGAAGGTCACGGCGGTGTCGATGAACATTATGGCTGAGTTATCCTACATCCATGGATTTAGTTGTAGTGGTGGCCGCGACTGGTAAAGCAAATACTTTGAGGGAGCTGGAGATATATTTGTAGAAGGTCACGGCGGTGACGGTGGACAGCATGGCTGTGTTGTCCTTCATCCATAGCTGTAGCAGTAGTAGCTAGTAAAGGGGATGAGTGGTGAAGGCCTGTATAGTAGATATTAATTATACTCACAGAGCTTGTGAGTGCTCATACTACGTTTTCTTTACACATACAGTGCCCCTTTCACGTGCAGAAGAGAGGTTGGCCTCAATCATAAACGACAGTCAGTGAAAAATTAAGCGGTCTCCAAGTTCCTTTAATAATTTACTTTTAATATACTTATTTTTTTATTAACTATAAATAAAAGACATTAAGCTCGCTTGGGGTTGCTGTTAATCGCGCCTTAGTTCACAGATTACACCAGAATACATTTTCGAAGGCAATATCCTCTCTGTAATTCCAAAAATTCCCCGTATTAGGGCTAATCTTACCGTATACGAAGAAAAAAATGGGTCTAAAAATTATTTAAAAAATATTTTTACATCAATTTTATATATTTAGTGATTTTTTGATACATTTCTTCTTTAATTATGTACAATTTCCTCCTTACAGTACATACACACAACACTATTATAAAACATGATCATTATCCTTTCTCTAGTTTTATTTCGAACTGCATGAATTTTTTACACAAAATAACAGTTGCGTTGATAAGTAGGTAGTAGTTATAAGGTAAAATAAATCCTCAATAAGGAATCATCATAAAATTAAATTGAAAATTTATAATTCGTACACGAATAATTTAATGAAGTAGAGTCGAGTCGTCGCTCATTTCTGAACAATTTATCTTTTTTAAATAAAATGTTAACCTAAAATAAACAAATAAACAAATATATTATTAATTCGACAGGACATCATTTTAAGGAATTGGAATTAAATAAAAGAACAAAACTAAACTAAATAAAATAATAATAATAATAGCAAAGTAGAGACACTGTAAATTGTGGACTAGTTTAATATTTCATGAATTTTAGCAGTTGTCACGTAAATTTTAATTTTGCGTTTTTCTTTTTTCTGTTAACTTTAACATTTTTATCTAAGCTATTCTTGTTGTTAGCAGCCCCGGAAAAGGCCTTTTTTCTTCTACATGTGCAAATGTAAATAAAACATTTTGTGCTTCTAAAAAAAACAATAAAAAAAAAACAAAACAATAAAAACAAAATTTAAAAAAAAACATTCTAAAAAGTTGTTTTTTTTCTTCTTCAATTATATTTACATTTGAAAAAGGCACCAAGTTTGAGTTATTTTCTCCGAAAAAATAAGACCTTGGGCAAGCTAATTCGTCGTTTGATGGAAATTAAAAAGTAAAAAACATAGGCGACATACATATTATAAATACAAAGGATTACTACACATGACACATTAGAATATATATGTATAAACAATATTACAACACAGTAATAAACAATTAAAAAAAAAAAACTAAAAAGACTGAGAATTTCGTTCGACACTGTTAGTTACATCAATAAAAAAACGATAATTAAAGATAGGTCGAAAGTTTGTATTTCGAATTTTTACCTGAGAAAAATTTCATACAAACTCCGCAGAGTTTCCATCATATAAAATCAAATTTTTGAAACAATTTAGAAACTATTTATAAGCAAAAACAAAAAAAAAATTAAAATAATAATTTGTGCATATGTGATGAGAGGGGGGTTAGAATTTTACTCCGTTAATTATTTTATTTATTACACAATCGTTAATCCTAATGTCAGTGCTAATAAATTTCCTTCCTACCGTCCGCCCGCCTACATGCAACAATTACATTACAATATTACAAAAAAAAAAAAAAAAACAAATTAAAGAAAAATAAAACGCTGTGAGAATTATTGGAAGTCTCCTAGGGAAACTAGTGTACATCTACATAGTATATAGTTGGTGTTGTTGCTTTTGTGTTTAACAATTTTTGTATTCTAAATGTGCTGATTAACAATTTTCTCGGTCGGTAACATTTTATTTGCAAAAGATACTATCGCTGAAGCTGGCTGTTCAGATTGAAGGTCACAGAATACATGGCACTGGTTGTCACCTGATGAGGCTGATCGACGAGCAACAAAAGCGAAGATTGTCCTGAAAATAGAAAGAAAGAAGTTTTGATTAAATATTTTTATTTTCTTTAATTAAAATTGCCTAATTGCCATAGACAATTCTCCTTTGCAGGACGACATACATATATTTATTATAACGTAAAATTGAGGCTAACGGGAAAACCCTTTGGCCCGCATGCCACTTGATGCGACGATTCCAGAGCTTCGTTTTGGGTCGGTTTTTTGTAGATTTACAGCTCTCTCACTAATGAGGAAGCCAGTGCTGGTGTTTACTTTCTTGAAGCTGACATTTAAGTTGGAGTACTCACTTAGAAGGCATACCACTGTCTTCCAGGCTAAAGTCTTCGCCATCGGAATGACAGCGAAGATAGCTTTTAATATGGAAATTAAAGGTAAGAATATTGCTATCCTCTCGGATAGTCAGGCAGCCTTGATGGTTCTGAGTGGGCCTCGGATAACATCCCTTCAGTGGGTTCCTGGGGATATTGAGGTCATGAGGAATAAAAGGGCTAACCTTCTAGTACGATCTGGCTCGCTCCCTTGGACCGGAACCTGCTGTAGGCGTTTACGCCTCGGTGCTCAGGTCTCCCTAAAAAGTTGATGTTCGCATGAATAAGTACCCTCTGTTTCCCGACAGATGGAGTTATCTTAGACTTTTTGCATGAGAAAATATTACAGCTAACTTCATCGTGAAGCTCCGCATATTACAGCGAACTTCATGGTGAAGCTCCGCAATATGCTCAAAATGACAGTATGTATATCTCATTCCGTAGATTTTGTCGAATTTTGTGCCGAATCAAGACTATTTGCGGGAAATTTTTCTGCATTATATTTTTCAAAGAAAAATTTGCAGCTGAAGCACATATAATTCTTGTAAAGATTTACGACGACCATGTTCTGTTGTAAACAATATGCAAAGATTGGTTTAGACGCTTCCAAAATAATGATTTTGATGTTCAATATAAAGTACGCTCTAACTCATCGAAAAAATTTGCAAACAAATAATTGGAAGCATTACTCGATGAAGACCCATGTGAGATGCAAAATGAAATTGCAGAATTATGAGGAGTTGATCACACAACAGTTGCCAAACGTTTAAATGCATTAGGAATGATTCAAAAGCAAGGAAATTAATTGGATGCCTTATGAATTTCGCTGCATAACAGAAAGATGGAGGAAAGTAGTAACTAGCGATGGACAATACTTTCAGTGACATGTATTTTCTAATTTTTTAATATAAAGCATTCATTTTCACGAAAAAACAGCGAGATCTTATTCAAGTTCCCAATAATTTTTTTAAAAGCCTTAAAATAATTATGCGTTTTCTGGTAGAGACAAGGGATCTGAAAAGTATCCGTCCGTTCGTAGACTCAGGCCTTTTGGATCTCCATTTCAATTATAAAAATATATTTCCACATTTTATTTAATACTTTCGACTCTTAATTTTGAATAATTTCTTGAATTACATGAAACGTAAATTGTCAAACTTTACGATTTTATTGCAGTTGTTCCAATTATTTGTCTCAACTCTCCAACTCTTTAGCAGCTGATTAAGGTGAAAACCATATTCGACAAGTTGACTTAGGTGAAGCCAAATTTGAACTTCTGGACAGCAGATATCGTTTTCATAAAACGTCGGTGTCGACTTACCAGAACTGGCCCCAGAAGTAGTTACACATTTTCTACTTACTCAGAATTCCTTGTAATATATAAGAGAAACAAGACAATGTGACCGCTAATACAACATTTTAGATCAGCTTGCAGAATTGAGTTCGGATGATGAAGAAGATATAAATTTCTAAGAATGACAATTCAACAGATAAGAGCGTTAATGATTCAGAATTTATCATAGGAGAAAGAGGAGAAAGTGAAATCTCTGATGGTCATGGTGATGAATACAATAATAACGCTTATGGGAACGAAGATAGGACAGAAACAACAGAACAGAATTTTCTAGTCGAAATATGGAGTATGACAACCAAAGTCAATTCAAAATTTAAATTTCGACAACAGTTTGGCTGAATTAAGAAACCAAATCAATTCCAATATGATTGCAATTGTGTCCCAGACTGTTTAAGCAGGGCCAAGCTTATGTGATTGAGCCGAGCAAGATCTTTGGAACGGCTTTGTATTGACGAGTTGGACTGTGACAAATTAACAGATAAGAAACCTTGCAATAAAGAGGCACTGAGAGAGTTGGAAAGTATAAGCAGTTTGTGTCCTTTGTAAATAGCGAATCAAACTATAACTGCGTGCTTTGTAAATATCAACAAATAAAAACCGAAGGACTTCCTGGAACTCACCTCTGACTTTTCGAATTCAAATGCGGATCGGAATTTAATTATCACTTGGATGGGTTGAAGATGGGTTGAGACTCCAGGCGGAATGCCTGGAATGTACGGCACAGCAAGGCCCATTGCTCACCCTCCACCTGCTCATAGGTCCCAACCGGATGTTGTGAAGTTCAGTATTGGACCCGAGCCCTCCGTATCGGCCTCATGGAGTTCGTTCAGGAGGTGCGATCCAAGAAATCTGTATCTCCTTCCTGAGTTGGCCGGACAGTGACAAAGAAAGTGAATCACCATTTCGGGTTCCTCCCCGCATCCTCTACCTAACAGGATCATCAACCAACCTCATCCTGTGTAGGTGACCCCTGAGAAGAGAGTGGCCAGTGAGAATTGACACCAGCGTTCTCAGGATTGGCTTGTTTAGTACCAATAATTTGTTCGTTAAGTTTGGGTTGGGTCTGCCCCACAGTTCCTTCGTAATTCGACCCGAAGGGTCATCCAGCCAAAGACAACTGTGTTGGCGATCGGCTCAAACTGAAATATTACCGTCAAGGTGTTTTGGTGCGATGCCAATCGTAGAGGAGGATGCCTCCGAGACTGCATCATGACGAGCAAGCTCGTCCGCCTTTTCATTTCCGCCGATATAGCTATGACCCGCCGCCCAAAGAATGAGTACCGTGTTATTCAGAGTGGTTTTACACTGCAAAGTCAGTTTGGAGCATGTAAAGGACCTTGACATGGCCATACTAGCGGCTTGGCTATCTGAGCAGATGGCGATCTCCTTATTCTCAGTGGCTGAGTTGAGGAGATGGCTTCCCGCTTCCAACTTTCTCTCTCTTATTTCTAAAACAATATCCAAAACAAAACAAAAACAAAACTTACTTATTATTTACAGGAATTTCTCCATCTGGTGCGCGTATACTCCACAATCTTTTGTCAGGATCTAATCCACAGAATGAAATTATATTCGAAGAGTAATGTTTTCTGGAATTAAGGATGCATGAAATAAAATTAATTAAAAATATGTCAAAAGTGTATACCGGAAGAACTTTTGCCGAGCATTATCAGTTAGAGTGATACCCAATTGTGACACTTTGAAATGAACTTCAGCTGGCTTTGGAAGAGGCTTACTAGCATATAATTGACTGACTGCTTTTCGCACAGCCTCTTCACCGGTAAGAGATTCTGTATCACATGCAAACAAATAGAGAACATTACATGCAGCACCCTGTGTCAAAAGTTGCTTTTGCGCCTGCGAATGAACTTCAAGGTTTTGAATATCCTGAAAAGGGAATATCGTTTTATATAAACTTCGGTACAAAAATGTTATTTTAACAATAAATTATTAAACTCACTCTATCGGGTATAATAAGTCTGCATGGTAAGGCCAATGGTGTTATTGAATGCTGATAAACCAATGCCGAAAGTGATGTGAAAACAGGTTCATTAGCGCATCCTTTTAGTCGAACACCACGAGAAGTTGGTTCTACTAAGAAATGACGTACCAATTCATCACTTCCTGGTCCTCTTGTTGTAACGCCAGGTGGAGGATGAGCAACACGTAAAACTAGACCAAATGCATTCTTGAAGGTAGTTGAATCTCTGACAATAAATTGTCCAGGTGTTGCATTTCGAAGTAAAGCTATAGCTTCTTCTCTGGATATATTGGGTTTGTACCAGTATTTTGAAGAATCTCGTACAAATCTAAAAAAAAAAAAAAACAAAAATAGGGAACAAATTTTCCGTATTAGAAATTGTAACAATTTAAAAGCACAAAATATCCTTACTTGACATGTTGTGGAGCCACTTCTTGTGGTTCACTGTTAGCATTTGATGTATTCGAGTTCCTTCGTGATGTGTAGCAAGAAATTGTATCGTTTTGATTGATAACTTCGTGAAGATGCCCCCTTTGCGTACCAGTGTACAGGTCCTTGCTGAAATATTGAATTGGAACATTTTTTATTTTCTGGTCTTGAAAAAACAAGTACTGCTTGTTATTGAGTGCAAACGATCTCCGGATATGTGCAGAAATATGAATTCAATGATTTTTATATTAGGAAGTATATTTTACAATCAACAAGTACAGAAATGCAATCTAAACAAGAAGAGATCATGCACGTTTCATCAGTCATTTGTTGCTACGTGGTGATTCTAACTAGTTATTATTGTTTTACTCTTAGTTGTTAAAGATTGAATATTGCTTTTTCTATTTTGTTTATCGGTTATTTATCTGTAGAGTTGGATATGTTTATATTCTTATATTATTAGGTACTTATTATTATTATTATTGTTATAAAATAAATCAACCTTAGACCCTTAAGATTGCGATCAGACATTATAAATAATTTGGGATAAGTGAAAAAAAAAAATGTCGAGATTACACTAACGCATCTGATTAGGTTTGGTTAAGTTAAGAGTAGGGGCGACTAGGCCACTAGGACCATGCTGCTACCGCGACCAGAGTTGATCTATTGTGTTCTCTTCAGGGTCAGGAAAAATGTAGTATTTTAACAAACTCGATAATTCCTCTTGGGATTAGATTGTAAAACATCTTTTCAGTAAAAAGAAATCTTCTCTTAATGTTAAGGTACTAAGTCCCGGCCCCAAAAAGCCTATAGACTGGCCGGCTAAAAAATTGTTGGAAAATTTCAAAATGACTCAATACCCTCCAAATTAATAGACACAATGCACAAGACTCTTAGATTTAGGCGCCGCTTTTTAGTGATTATAGAAAAACGTCCAAGCTGGAAAAACTTTTGATTAACTTTCCCACGCGGCTTATTCGTCTGGTACACCGACAGATCTAAAAACGAAGGCATGGTGGGTATAGGAGTCTATGGGTAGAGATGGAAAGTATCCAAGGCACTGGGATCTCACCCAACTGTTTTTCAAACAGAAATATATGCTATAGAAATATGTATTAGAATCAATATACAAGAGACTATCGGCATGCAAACATATGTATAAACTTAGACAGCCAAGCCGCGATAAAGACATTTTACTCTAATGTCTTTACTTCAAAGATGGTTGAGGATTGTAGAGATGTCCTAGATTTACTATCAGAGGGCAAAAAAATCCCCTTTAGATCGGTACCAGGGCACGATGGGCATGAAGGAAATGAGACCGCTGATTACTTAGCCAGGAAAAGACCGGAAACTCTATTTACCGGACTCGAACCCTTCGGCGGCCTTATAAAATGGCACCGACCAGGATAGATAATGTCCAAAATAGAAAAGGCTCACCGAACATAATGGCAGAATCTTCCCCCGAACTAAGACACGCGAAGAAGTTCATTAATTTCCCACACAAAAACTTCAAAAAAGTCATCAACGATGGTAAGCACCAGATCATATTATTCACTGGCATAATGACTGGCTATTGCATTTTTGGGTACTACTTAAGAAAATGGGTAAGGTCGCAAACGATAACTGCCGATTCTGCAACGAAAAGGTGGAATCTGCAAAACACGTACTCTTCGAATGCGCAGGACTTGCTCGCCAAGGCCTCCAGTGGGCAGACCTTTGCCTACCTGCCTCTCTATGGGACTATCCCATCCTATTCCATTCCCATCGCATTTCATAATAATAGTAATAATATATTATGTACTCACGTCAGAAGAAAAATATTTTTGTTATAGCTTGTTACAATACCGAGGAGTTATTTATATCATCCACATGCATTTCAACGTGCCTGAATTTGAAGATGGAATGTTTCCGGTAGTTACTGTTATTAAGTCAGCCTACCGATGCGAAATTCTCGAATATACAATGGAGAATGGAAGTCTTTCGATTCATATAACACAATATCTTTCAGCTAGTTTTTAGATGCATTCTTTATCATATTGTACCTATCAGAAGAAACAGCTAATGGTGACCATACATAGCTCCTTCAATCCAACGATTGTTCTCGACAAGCTAGAAGAAGAAGGCGAAGAAAATCAACTGACACGCCATCTATAGCAACAGTGACACAATTCGATGACAAAATGGTATGGAGGCTTCTCTTGGGATAAACTATCACCAATAGTACCCTATCCGCAAGTCATCATCTCAGCATCAAAAATATTAAATTAAATTAAGGATGAAGAAAAAATCCTACTTAAAATTTTCCTTAAAAAATGGTGGAAGAAAATTCATAAAACAACGAAATGTGTAGCGTCCTCGCCTCTGAAAGTAGAACTTCCTCATTTCACAACCTAATAGATTTCTCAGATTCTCTTTTTTGAGATTGGCTTCAATGCAATTACTGCACAAGTTGTGATTTCTTGAATTTTGCTAGAACATTGATAATGTGAGCAACAACAGAAATGGGTTTGTGAATCTTAATTCAGCTGGAGTAACCTATTATTTCGTGCACTATGTCAAAGCGATATATCAACTCAGCAGCTATAAGATTCTACAGAAGATACATCTAGATGGCTGGAGTGCTGAGATATAGAGATTTATCTTATTTCTGCTATTCATTTACATATATGCGAACAACATACATAATTTTATGTCCTCATTCAACTCAATGTAATCTGCTTAGTCTTATAAAAATTATCCTAAAATGAACAAATTTGACTATCAGCCTTAGAATTGGTGTCTTCATTGTTCACGATTAAAGGATGGTCAAGAGGTGCATGATTATGTATAATAAACTGCCGCAGCCGGCAGCTTTAATTGATTGCTTTCAATATTTTCTAAATTTCTAACTACACCAATACAAGCCGACAAAATATATAAAAGCAATATTGCAAGAATCAGTCAAAAAGATAGTTGCACTTAGTCATAATTCTTCTCCAGGATTTTTTTATGTAATTTTATGGCAACACATTTAGAGCTTCATAATGAAAATATCTATAGAGATATCGATTTGAATCTAAACAGTTCGTCTCTTATGGGTTAACAAAATAGCAACTGCTGCTACTGTTTTGTAATCCAAAATTGAAATCCGTGTAGTAGTGCGATTATCATGGTTGAAAAGTGTAATCCCACCAACATTCATACACAAGTGGGTGTGAAATTTAGGGCGAAAAGAATGTTTTAAGGAACGCAGTCGGCAAGAAATGTTCAGGAACAGCCGTGCAGATATTTGGAACTAATAACGATCGCGCTAGGCTTTCAAGCACATCAAAAAGAACACCACCTCAATAGCAGTCATCATTCCATCAAATCGGCGGCGAATATAAAAGTTGATGAAGGACACTGGCAGTAGTGAAGAACTCATCATAGAACGAACATCTTCTGTATCGAAAAGTGTATTATGCCACGTGGGTGCTTTGATTACTGAAACACAATGCAAGCAAAGATTGAATTTTTAGTAGTTCCAGTAACTGGAGACAAACTTCTTCTCTGCGTCAGACGAAATTCAAACTTGTTACATCTGTTGAAAGATTATGTTAGGTTAGATTAGACGGATGACATCAAAATAAGATTAGCTTGCTTCAGTTAGACAATTGTTGGGTCCATTGTGACCCATAGAACCCATCTTTCTAAGAATATTCATAGATTTCATGATTCCATGATTTCGCAAGGAAACTTAATATGCATCTAAGCTCTGTACCTTACACCGAGAAGAAATAGTTACCAACTAACCCGCTTCTTTCAATGGCTAAAGCGTGACCATAGAGCACATGTCGAACTGATTGGATTTCCTCAGAAGCTTTACAGCTTCGACAGAATTTTTTTAATTCTAGACTCAGTCTCTCAGTATGGTTTCATATGGCCCAATGGTCTGTTAATACCCCTACCAGCTTCCTGGTGTTCGCTCTGCTCTCCCTAAAGAGCAACATGATGATTAGCCTTATCATAGTTGTCATTGCTGATATTGCCTTTTAGAGTTCCGATCAGAATTCTCACATACGATATTGCATGGGAGCTATCCTTTTCGGAATCCTTTTTTGTTAGTTCATCTGCTATCTCATCCCCTTCGATATTTCTATGGCCAGGTTGCATTCAGAATAGGGTCACCTTGCGTCGTATGGAAATTTGTTCAATTTGCACAGCTGCGCCAGCTTTGTTTTTACCACTACAGCATCTAACGTCTTAATGGCCACTTGGCTGTCGATATACATATATGTACATGTTTGAGTCCGTCTCTACGCATAGATGCTAGCAGTATTGAATGGTGAATCATCTGTGCCAGTTGCTGGAATGTACTCTCACTCCTGTACTTGTACTCATGCTCAACCCATCTGTGAAAATATAGATGTCTGATGTTATAATTTGCTCATTCCCTTCCCACTCACTTCTAGTGGATATCAATGTATTTAATCCTCCACTAAATGTTAGAACAGGTTAGGAAATGTGGACGGGTGATATTTATGCTGTTTTTTGACAATGCACGCTAAGTGTATTCAGAACTTATACCAAAAGGTAAAAAATCAATGCATCTGATAGCAGTGATATCCTCAGGTGATTAAGGAAGGCAATTAAAAATCGAAAACCAGGAACGTTGATAAAACCAGTTGTAATTCTTCACAATGTAACACCATATTCTGCCCATGTCACGAAGGACTTCATCAAAGAAATTCAAATGAGAAGTATGGGAACACACTTCACTTTCTTCAACTCTGATTTATCGTCCAACTACTGCAAAAGCTCGAATCCAGTCGGTCGGAGAAGTGCTGTTTACAGGTTGGACAAGATTTTTTGGAATTTAGGAGGCTTATTCAGAGATATTGAAAAATGCAAGAACTTGTGATTATACAGAAAAATTAGTTTTCTTAAAAATTTCTAGCATATTTTTTTTTTAGTTGTGAGTGAGTGCAACTTCCTTTTTGACAGACATACATACGTAGGAAATGTGGAAGAGAATGAAATCTTTTTCTTGTTAAGTAATCATTTTTGTTAAAAAGTACAGTCCATTAAAAATTGTTAGAATATAACAGTTTCGCAATTAGTAATCGTAACTACATTTTCTTAATCATATTAATTATAGATTTTCAGGTCTTAAGAGTCAGATGTTGTGCAGTTTATTGTTCAGAAAAAATTGCTGCGCGATCATAGATTGATGATCGTGTGCGTGTGTGTGTGTGTGTGTGTTATCTGATTTAGAACTTATTTTTCAGTAGATGATAGAGAAAGGAAATGCATTTGAATGTTTTCAAATTTATGCTTAAACAATTTTTGATTCAAACAATAAACAACGATCTTCAGGCAAATCGCAATTCAATTTTTAATCTAACCTCGTGTCTAACATAGATGTTGAAGATTTTTGACTCCTCAGGGACCATGTAGAATTGTATAATCGTCTTTTAAATATTAAATAAATTATATAAAGAAAATTGTATAAATCTTAAATTTATTATTAAGTATCAATATAAATTTTTTTTTTTTACAAAACCTACCGTTGTGATGTCGGACTCTTGGGTGGGAGAGCTGGGCTAACATTGCCATTACTGCTTAAACTGTATGGAGTTCTTGGTGTAACCGGAAATGCTGGTGTTTCTGGACGTGGTGAACCAGCAATAGACAATTCCGGATCAGTTTCTGAGCGATATGATGAAAAAGATTCTTCACGAGTCTACAGAAGAAAAAGAAAAGAAAATTTCATTTAACATCACACATATTTTTTCCAGGAAGAAATTTTCAGAGTTAACAACGTATTTAAGTTTGATTAGTATTTCTAGGTAAGGTAGCGTGCAAAATATGGTTCCTAAATAGATATTAGATATGTATGTAGGTATATGTATTTGTATATTAAGTAAGTATACATAAATTTTGCGTTAAAACATTAAGCTACCTACCTGATCATGCCAGATGACAAGATTACTTCGATCTGAAAGACTTGGTGAAATTGAGCTGTTTTCTTGATCAGAATTTAATCGGCGTGGTAAACCATTCGACGAACTATTGCTATTACTATTGTTACTTAAGCTATCGCTACAACCATTATTTAAGTTCATCTGTCGCAAACCTTCGTATGTAGTATAATCAACTAAATCGGCGATCACATCCATTAGTTCTTGATCACTTTTACTATTCATAGTCTTTGTTGTATTCATCAGATCTCCATTAAATCTATTGAAGTTATCATCTCGTACATCATAGCGTGTATTTTGAGGTGAATCATTTAATATCGCTGCTGGTGTTTTAGATTCCTTTAATATTATTGAATCCTTCATGGTTTGAATCTGGATATTTTGATTACTGTTACCGTTTCGGGTTGTAGTTGTTTGCGCTAATTGTTGATCCATAAGATCTTTTTCTGCTGCTAATGAAGCAAGCAATCTATCTAAAGCTAATTGTCCGCATGCAGCTATGCTAGCTAAATTCGTGTCGTCAGCATCGTCATGATTATTAAGTGAATGAATATTTTGTTCAGTTTGATGATGATGAATTAAATTAATATTTTGATGATGACTATCATGATCGGTGCCATTGTAAGCATTGTTGTTGTTGCTGTGATCGTTGCTATGGTTGTTATTTATGTTGTTATAGTTATTACTATTTGTACATGCTATAGAATTGTTATCATCTTGAAATAAATTCATGTTGTCGGACTCCTATTATGTGATTGAAGAGAATATAATGTAGAAATGATATAAATGTAGTAAATGATTGGTGCAATTAATTAATTTTAATATGTATGTATTTTTAGTGGTAATTCGATAGAAAGAAGAAGAAGATTTATTTATTTTTTGTACAGGATTTAAAAAAATTAGATCAAAGTTTTGGGGTAAAATAATGGCGTGAACTTGAAAAAGCTTGAATTATCCATAAATTTTCCACTTTTGAATTTTCCTTTTCAAATCAAATATGCAAAAACCCAAAAAATCGGTTCGAATGCCTAGCTTTGTTATACAGACTGAAGAGTTGATTAAAGGAAGATGAAAGAGTAAAGGGTATGATACCCGTCTGTGGGTTCGTGGTCACATGGGGATTATGGGGAATGAAAGGGCTGACCTTTTAGCTAGGGCTGGCTCTGATTCTCCGTTCCTCGGACCGGATCCCGCAGTATGCGTTGCCACTTCGAGTATTGGGTCTCTCATCAAAGCGGATGTTCATAGAAAACATCAGCAGAGATGGGCGAACCTGAGTACTTGCAGGTGTACAAAACTGTTTCTTTTGATGTGCCCAATAGGAATATCTCCGATTTTCTCATGTGGCTCGGAAGGAAACAATTTAAAACTGTGGTTGGTATCATCACCGGCCACAACTCACTTCACGCTCATCTAACAAGGATGGGAGTTGTTGACAGCCCTAAGTGTCTGTCCTGCCTGGAGGGAGAGCCCGAGACAACCAAACACTTTTTGTGTGCGTGCCCGGCCTTCGCCCGATGCAGGCTGGATACTCCAGGGCCTGCCCTTCTCTCTGTGGATGAGCTGAAAAACCTGCCTCACCAAAACCTGATGCGCTTCATTAAGACGACAGGAAGGTTTTGGTGAACGACCTTCTAGCAAGACAGCACAATGGGCCGCTATGGCTTCCGTGTTTGGGATAGGATCTTCTGTCCCCCTGCCTTTAAAATAAATAAAAAATAAAAAAGGGTATGATAGAGAAATGTCATGAAATTGTATTACTGGGTCAAGTGACACTGTCCGCACTACTATTATACGTAAAATTGGCTGACAATGCTTCTTTTTTTTATCAAGTTCCTAGCACAAAGAATACCTATACCGTAGTAAGCAGAAACCGAAGAACTAACACGTGAAATGGTAGAAAAAGGTGTTATACTCAATGGTTAAAGAAAGGAAAGACTGCAAATGTATCCAGAAAAAATAGAATCCATCAGATCCATTAGAGACAGAAAAAGGTGCTAGTCTCAAAATACCTAAGGTTATTAATTATTATTAATTATATCTATTAAATTTGCAGGATTTAAAGAATCAGCTAACATATTTGTTGCATTAAACTTGATTTTGGAAAAGACTTCTGCGAAGGAGTTCAGAATTGGAGAATATGGTGGTAGAGTGTGCCTTGTCTGACCAACAAGATCACGTATTGCACGCGTGTTGTGGATACTTCCGTCTGCCAAAATCAAAAATAATTCGTCCAGATTACCGTTTTTCAATTTCTACAGTAACTCCCTAAAAAAAGTCGCAGAAAATATTTCAGTTGACTGTAAACTTCTAAATTACTTAATGTCATGATTGATGGATTGAAAGTTGCGGCTCCTTGTGGGGGCTCTGGAACGTAGGCCATAAAAGGCCTATTGTTCACCCTCCAGACTTATGAGCAAGTACTCATAGATCCCAACCGGACGCTCTTATGAATTTAAGTATTGACTTCCAGCCCTCCTTGCCGGCTTCGTGCAGCGCGTCCAGGAGATGTGAGCGAAGAAATCTTTAACGCTTTCCCGAGATAGCTGGACAGTGATAAAAAAAGTGAGTTACTGTCTCGCGTTCCTCTCCGCAACCCCTACATAGACGGCCTACAACAAGCCCAGGGATGGCTTGTTCGGCCTCAGTAGCTTTTTCGTTTCTTTTGGGTTGAGTCTGCCCTACAGTTCCTTTTTAGTTCTACCTGAAGGATCATCTAACCAAAGGCGACTGTGTTGGCAATCGGTCTAAGCCGAGATATTCGAAATAAGGTGCTTTGGTATGATCGCAATTTTGGAGGAGGAGGCACCCAAAGTACCAGCACCCTGTTGTTCCGAGAAAGTACTTAATGCCATACTATTCCCCATATATTAATTGATGCAATTAAGGAAACATTACGACGTCTAGCCGTTGGAATGATCACGCGAGCCGGTGTGTTAACTCTCGATCGTGCTTTTGCATATTGAATTAGTATACCTTTTTCAATATTTTTTCTAGCTAAAGATCAACGTATTCTATTAAAATAATTCACCAATATTATTAAATCAAAAATTTGAGTTCTCAATACATTGAAATAAGATTAGTGGATATCATTAACGACAGCATTGATGTTATCATTCAATCTGATTACCGGAATTTTATACTCTAGATGACAAGAAATTTGATAATGCAGCCGCAAAGCAGCTATTTACTTAAAAATATCAGTGAATTATTTTAATAGAATAACAAATACGTCGATCTTTATCTAGAAGAAATATTGAACTAAATTAAAAATTGTTGATCGGTTTGTGTAAGTTATGGACTTTTATACAAGTATTTCGGAAATCTTCCACCCTGATTGACGTCGACTCGAATAATCCCAAGACAGACTGACATCATTCTACCAAGGAAATCTCCCAACTGACAGTAGAAATCTCTCAAATACGGAGACTAATCTAAACAAATCTAAAAAAAGGTACATTTTCACACATACCTTCATCTCCATACGATTTATAATAAAAGTTTTGATTTCTTACTATGTAATTAACATTATTTGATGATTTTTTTTATGTAAAAGTACTTGATTTACAAAAAGGTGAAAGGTGAATTCCATTGATTTGCAAAAGGATGAGTTCCATATGCAATATCCTGAATTTAATTTGCAAAAGGGTGAACTTAATGTGAAAAATCTGTAAAGGCAGTATATATACGCAGTCGTACTGATGGTAAATTTTACTCAGTGCTCAGATTTCTTTCCGATATATGATAGAAAACATACTGTCCAGATTCGTCATTCTCCTTCAGTACCAATCTATTAGGGAAAAACATTGCACGCTGACGTTTTAAAAAAAAAAATATTTGGTTAGATGCCGAAACTCAACTCAACTCCCTCTCAACACATTTTCGTCGATGGAGTGGATATAACAAATTTTTCGTCGTTCGAAAACATCTTACATATTGAAATATTCAACTATGAAATTTTTGGTATTGCGAAAAAAATGGAATGAAATGTTTGGGCTCCTTGCAAACATTCTACAAATATTTTACTCCATCAGAATTAGCGTAAATTTATAAATCTTATACAAACTCCAGATTAGAGTACAGTTATCATATTTGGGGGCTAAACGCACTGCTTTATCCACGTTTGAAATAATGATTTCAAATATCAATGCGCTGCAGCACCGGCATAAAGTCAGATGTGTATCGCTACTAATATCGCTATTGCTCTGACGAAAGAGCTACCCTGATTCTTCATAGAATTTGTTAGAATCGTACTATAAAATTTCGTGAATCCTTTATAAGTAGAGCAGTACGGAGGTGTAATAGTTTACCCTTTTCTGTTTTTCTCTCGAGAACCCTCCTAGAATCAACTCAGTAATCCAAAATTCTCTATTCATTTCAACCAACCTTCTTGCCTAGGATGTTCTATCGAGATTTCAGAGTATTTATCAGAAATTATTGGGTGCATAAATAAATATGAAGAAAACATCTTTAACTCCACACCTACTTATTGATTTTAGAGTTTTTTTGGTCAGGTTGTGGTGACCTCTTAGGACCTCTTACATTTAGTCACCTTAGGCCGGATACCCTGTACCTATATGCAAATAAAATACTGTAAAGACTAAAACAGCTGGAAGATTGGTTTGGTAAAAGCTAAAAATGTGTGAATGTCCGTTAGGCAACAAACATTTCAAACTTAGAAGCTGGAAAAATATTTTTACTTCCACAGAAAGTGATGATGATTCTGTAGGGAAGAATCTACTAAAACTTTCTGTTATCTTAAGAATTAATAACTCCGACAGCGTTTGTGGTGAAATTGTGTAAATGAAGAATTTTAAGAGATGACACAAACCAAATGTTCTAAGACAGAAATAACACATCATGAGCAGGCCTTAATTCAAATACTTAAAATTCATTAAAGAGACTGATTTTTAAACGAAGAATTTTGGAGACTATAAGGCCAAGACTGAGTTGATGTAGAATGACATGGAATTGAATTAGCCAAACACACTGTCATTAAACATTGCCTGGTATAATACGATGTACAGGACATTCAGAACAGAACCATTTTATTATAAGCCGCATTAATTGAATGTTAATGAAATGAGCTTAATTTTGTTGTAAGAAAGACGGTCCGTTAGAGAGCTATTCGTGGAAATAATGGAATAAGTAAGCTAGATTTAAATGCCCTGGCTAAATTGTAAATGATGCACTCATAAAAAAGAACCTGAACTACCTCGATGTTTTCATGAAATGGAGTTTCTTCAATGAGAGTGATATATGTATGTAAATGTAGAAATAAATGCAAAAAAAAAAATGTCAACAAGATTTCCTTTCAGATATTTTTGCGTTTGCAACATATCTACAGCAACAGCAGCGCCTCGTCGAGATTATTATTAATTAATTTGAAAAAAAAAAATTTTTATTTGGTGCTTTGGATTAATAATGCCAAAATGTGTTATTTACAATTTATTGTGAATGATATTAATAACTTTCTCTTTGAGTTAATTATTTTGTCATAACAACTAACTTACTTACGAACGAGGGGTAGGTACACTTAATACAGCATTAAAAATGCATGTAAAAAAAAAATCAAAGGGGACAGGAAACTACTTACCAATCGTATATGTCCGTTTCGAGGTGAATCTGCCATTGATAAAAGTCCATTTGAATTTTGAGCCTGTGCAATATGACCATTGGGTGAAGCATTCAAAACAGAAAGTGGCGACAATGGTGGTGACTACATTAAATTAAAACCTTTCGTTAAAAATGTAAGCACCAAAACAATACAAAAGAAAATTTTGTGTGGTTGTATTAAATATGAGCAAAAAAAATCAAGTAAATTCAAAACGAACATGCAATGAAACCGGACTAATTGAAAGAAGAAAAAAGAAAATCTCAGAAAAATTCTTTTATAAACGAAATTAGTTTTGAAAACTTACCGCAACAGCATCACGTCTACCTTGCTCATGAGCCCGCTTCACCGCAACAAATGGTCGCTCTTTTGTTACTGTCGTTGTGGTCGTCATTGTATGGTAGTTTCGTTCAGGTGACCTAGAACAAGGACGAATATTTTCAATATGGAACTTTTAAAAATTAAAAGTAAACTATAATACCTGCTTGCATTATAAGGCGTTTGAACGTGAAGAGGACGCCTATAATCAACTTCATCTGTAAAAGCAGCTGTATCACTAGCATATCCATCATATCGTTGAACATTAGCTCTAGACCTTAAATAATAAAAAAAAAAAATAATAAAATAAAAGAAAATAAACAATTAGCAATTAGCCGGCTTCTTCATTTCAAATTCTTCACAAACCTCAAAGGTCTGTTTCTAATTTCAGTGTGGATCACTTCCTCAAAATATCGTCGATCATCACGAAGTTGTTGATCTTTTTTAGCGCGCAACTTCTGTTGTTGTAATTGCAGCCATGTCTGACCGGTAAGCCTGAAATAGAAATTGAAAATTATGAAATTATGCCAAAATTCAGTTTGATTTAATGAAATATTTATTAACGGTTTACAATTATCTCTAATAATTTCATTTTCATAATTTTACATGGTTGATCAAAGCGCAACGAATTGAATGAGCGGATTGCGTGGTGAGATCTTTATGACCTTCATTTATCACAGTCTTTCAGGTAATACATATTTAGGAAGACATTGCGTGAAATTTGTTGGCTCATAAGCTTATCCAATTAAATCACCTTGTGTGCATATGTATTTTTAGAGGTAATAATTCTTAACGTGCACTTTTCTCTAAGTGTATATTTTTAGAACTTTGTTTAATGTATTTTCACTATATGTATACAAATTAGTATAATATAATATGATCTCTGTAGATCAGAGCAAAATAAAGATTTTATTATTCACAAGAAGTGAAGATTGATTTTATGTAGAAATTTTTCATTTGTGAATGGTTTATGTCGGTATTTATATGAAAAATAATAAAATTCAAAAATAAACTTCCACTCTACTTGTATTATGAAAAGAAGAGATTTGTGTTTGCTATTATTATTTTATCAATGATATCATGATATGTGCATCGAGATTATGTGCCAGGAATAGTATCAAATTATTATCCCTTCCATAAACAATTATAAATACCAACCTGCCTGTATATCTGAATATATATAGGAGGTAGTTACAGAGAGAACTATTGTTATTAATCTAACCACCGCAGCGATAGCTTATATCAGGACCCGATCATAGCTTTAAAGGAGGGGCGTCTATCAAAAGGCAACGGGGTACCTGCCGTATTGGGAAACAATCTTAGCCTGCATATTATATGAAGAGGACAAGAAGAACTGCTTAATGGCAGCAGAACATATACCAGAAATCTAATAGGGATAATTACATGTTATTGGGGTATAGGAGACCATGCTAGAAGGTTGGCCATAGCAGAGAACGATTTCTGCAGGAGCTGTAAGGACTCGGAAGAAATCGAATCCGTCCAGCATGTATTTTGCTAGTACCCAGCTCTGATAAATAAAAGAGGCAGGCTATTGGGTAGCTACTTTATTTAAAATCAAGCGGACCTTCAAAGGGAAGAGTTCAAATGCATCCTGAATTTGATAAGGGAAGCAGGATGGATCTAGGGCGGTTTTACAGGTTATCACATGACGATGGACCCATGAGTGGTCTAAGTGAAGTAGACTAGGTATTTATAGTGGCACCCCTCTTTCCTAACCGAACCTACTAACCTAACTAAGTGTAAAGAAAGAAAAATTAAATAATAATAATCTATATGGTGATATTTCGGTAGATATGGTGGATGTTCACTCTGATATTAATAACTTTGGACACTATTACAGAGCCTGATATTGACAACATATCGACAACATATCAACATAATTCCTATTTACAAGTCTGGATAAAAAAATTGAAAACAAATTATCGTGCTGTATCAACAAAAATTGCTGGATTCTATAGAAAACTCTAAAATTTCATTCATAGTAAAAGAATTTATTTTTTCGAATCAGCATGAGTTTATCTCCGGTAGGTTAACATGTACAAATCTTGCTTTTTTTAATTATGCAATAAACTCCATAGAAGAATATGCCTAGATTGATTCAATATATTCTAACAACTATTAAGTATAGATGTGGTCTAATAAGTCTGAACAGGAACTGGTAGAGGTTCTAGTCTTTGCTCTCTCTCTGCAATTGTGTGAGACTGGTGACTTGTTGCATTTTCTCGGAATCTATCTTATTTTACCGGAATTTCGCATTAGAATTTTCGGAAGGAAAATTTTAACTGAATCTGAAGTAGGTACTAGATATTCTTAACGGAGTATAAATGAATATAAGGGTCCCTCCGTTTCAATTCGCTACAATAGCCTGGAAATACAGAAAGTTTTTAATTACAGAAAATAATGAATAATTTAAACCTTGAGCTTATTGTGTTTTCAAAAATTCTATGTTTCCTAGATATGATATGATAAACACATGTATCTGAATTACTTAATTAAAATGACTCATTTAAGATGCTAACTGAGTTCATGCCAACCTCGACAGATGGCCTTGGAGCCATTGTTGTAGCTTTTTTAGATTATTAATTATTTTACTTTTACTTATATTATTATTATTCGTTAAGACGTGTAAGACAATGAAATATAAAATAAAAAAATTATTATTATTATTATACCGAATTTTCGAAAGCTTTTGATCGTGTTGAGATTTTTGCTTTTACTTACTAAGCTTATCCATATTGGTTTTAAGTCTAACACGATTTTTAGTACTTTTTCCAATTTATACCCTGTAACTTTCTTGATATACATCCTATAAAGAGGAGATTCATCTCAGATGGTAGCAAACCGTCTCAGCTTCCCAATAAATGCCCAATCAACCTTCCTCTACGCTTGTGAAGTAGTAGGACGTCAAAGTAAAAAAACAATTGGAAAAAAAATCCTAATTTTTTCAAATTTTAACGTTTTTCCCGCCAAAATGCATGATAAATATACTTTTTTTACAAGATTTAGAAACCCTGAAATGTTACCTTTAATTTGATAATGCACACGTACCTACCTAAATGCACCGGCTTTTGAGATAAACCTATTTTTAGATGCATCGTTTCATTAATTTTACTAATTTTTCGTGGAATTGCATAAAATTAGGCGCGATTTCTATCGTCAGGACGAAAATTAACGAAATAATATTAAAAACTGGCTTATTTCAAGAACGGTTGCATGTGTATAGTCAAATTAAAGGTAACATTCCGGAGTTTCTATATCTTGTAAAAAAAAGTATATTTATCATGAATTTTGGCGGGAAAATCACTAAAATTTGAAAAAATTATGATTTTTTTCCAATTTTTTTTACTTTGACGTGTCATATGTACGCCATATTTAGAAAAATATATGCTGAATTTTGAATTAGTTTTATTGTGCTAAACTTTGTTTATGGATTCTATTATTTCTCTCCGAAATTGTGGGTTCTGGTTGACTTGATTGTTGTGCCTTTTACTGTTATAATATTCGTCCTGTGCCTAATGATCTAAATTTTCGTTATTGTGGTTACTTTGTCGAAGTGTTTTCTCCATATATGGACTTGCTATCGTTATAATAAGAGGTATAGAATGGAGATTTCAAAGATCGAATTGATTCGCTATGGTATAGCAATAGTACTCAAGAAGAGACATGCAAATTTGTCAACAGATGCTCAGTGCTATAAATCTGCAGACATAAATCATGCTCATAGTGTCAATATTTTTTAAATCATTACTAAATACCTTCAAGGGCATTCTTCGTTATTTTTGATGTTTCTAAGCGACTATATGATCCAGGCCGAGGTCTGTGCCATTGCAATAGCAGCGAAGTTAGCTCTTGATATGGAAATCAAGGGAAAGGAAATTGCTATACTTTCTGACAGTCAGGCAGCCTTGATGACTTTGAGTGGTCTGGACTTGATACGCTCCATTAAGAGGATAGGAAGGTATCAGTGAGAATTATTTTCTCTTTAGCCGGTTGATACAAAGGTCGCCTTGTCCTCTGTGCTTAGGACCTTTAGTTTCCCTGCCTTGTAAACCCATATTCCAAGAACTGCTAATCAAAACACTCTGTGAGGATTTATGTATAACAAAAATTAAATTTAACAACAAATACTGCTATTATCAGAACAATAAGTCCTCAATACAGGGGAAACTTCTAAAAGTGATCTTCGTTATAAAAAAAGCTTCCTCTTTTCCTCTCAAATCCAATAAACCGAAACTAATTACGTATAAAAACGCTTTGATCTGATCTACGCAGATCATATCAAAGCAAACATAAAATGCTAACAAATGACTTTACCCACGAATCTAGTTCCATTTATCTTTGGACATCAAGGCGCAACGCACTTGACACGATAATAATTCATTGTTTGGAAATGTTCGGTTCGTTTTGATCTTCAAATTTATCATTAGATTGAAAACGTTAATCTAAGATTTAAGTGCAATACTATCGGGACTAACTAACTACTACATATATATGTGTGTGTGTGTTTGTGTATATCAATCCAGGCAGAGAGTAGAGCGTGCGCAAAGTGAAACAATCAAGATAAATTCATAAATCGCTTTTGACTCAGAAGAACCCGCACTGCGGGTCTTGCTTAACAGCAGCAATAAGGCACCTTATGCGTTTCCTAAGAAGTTCAGGTGGTCTTTTTGCACAGTTATATTGTCCACAAATAGATTCGATCTCTGATCATGATTTCGACGTCCTATAACGACTATATGTAACTACAAATCGAAGATTTTTGAGCAGTAGTAGAAACTCGTATACGGCTCAGCCTAGCCGGCTGAATTATAATAACTACCTTATGCTACCTACTATATGTACATATGAATGTATGTAGGAATTTGTCGCGGTAGCAGATCAGTCTAGAGTGCAACTTGCGCAACTTGAGATCCAGGCCATTGGACGAATAAATTCTTGTGACGAAGATACATATAAGCTACCACCAACAAGACATCACCTTTAATAGAGAACTGGCCAGGCTTACTGCACACATATGGGACACACAGTGGGCAGGAACACAAAGTAGTCTTTACCAAATCTGTAGAACCTTAGATGACTGTTTGTAAATTGGTCCAGGGAATTTACTGGTTTAAGAAGAGATATTCTGCAGAGTGGAATGCGTTAATACGTTAACATGTGTGTGAAGAGACGAGAATTTCTTTAGATGAAAATTAACTTGAGGCTTTTGTAAAAAAAATTTCGGTATGTAGGTTGACTACCGTAAAAAAACAAATCGATGGATTGTTAAATATGGAAATAGTTTGTTATAACTTGCCCCTAGACTATAGTGAATTTAAATGTTTTTTTTTTCTGATGAGCCAATAAATTAAGGTGATAGACGGTATGAGAAATATTCATTTGCAGGAAATGCGCTTTGGGAATGGTTCAGGATAAAAAAAAAAGTATCACCGAATATTCCTGCATACAGCCGAAAGCGTTTTGAAGTATGAGTGAAAAAATGTGCGCGATTTGCGGAAATTAATCTACATCGGATCAGACTAGATATTTCCTCAGAATATTAAGCATGCATGCTCTAGCGAGTCGATATGACAAGTTAGTGCCACATATCCAACGAATACTGTTTTGGACAGCATCTAGTGAAGCTAGGAGTGTCCGACCACTCCCGGCCCACATATGGCAATGTATTCTCGGTCTGATATAGAACTTGTGGAGGAGCACTAAACTCTACGAGCTAGAATATTTCTAGCATCTTGTCAGAAATCCAAGATATTTCAATGATTATTTGATAACAGAGATGATTTGATCTATTCAGCTTAACTGACAAGAACTGACAGAATAATGCTTAGTGGCGGTGTATCTGAAATCAATGCTTTAAAAAATGGTGACATTTTGTTTTCAAGAGACAAAACAGCTTTTCTTTTTAGACGCATTAAATTCGATGCGATCCGCTTTGTCCCCCAAGCGAAGATCTAGTAAAGATCGTTATTCAATGGTCTATTTCAGTGTTGGGCGTAATCTGATTCCAGTGTAATTTAATTAATAAGTCCATTACAGTTTAGTCAAATTACTAAGTAATTTAATTAAATTGTATTTGATTACATTTCAATCAGATTACTTATGAGAGAATATGTAATCTATCAAATGTGTAATCTGTTACAATATAATTGGATAATTTTGTAATCTAATTACATTGTAACAGACTACTATGTAGATTACTTAAAAGTAATTATTAATATAATGAAATGAATTGAAAGAAAATAGTATTGTTTTCGTACGAAATTAGTTCTAGGGAGTTTTATGAAGAATTAGAATACAAATATCTTAAATGTAATCACATTAATTAGATTAACATGTAGTGGAATTAACATGTAATCGATTAATGTGTAATCAAATTAAACTTGTAATCACACTACACGTTAATCGATTACATTATGCAATTATGTAAATGGATTACATTAATAATCTCTTACAAAGTAATCTGATTAGAGATTAAATGGTTAATTGTAATTGTTAATCGTTAATTAGATTATATTTTGCCCAACACTGCTCTATTTTCATGCAATTTTGATTCACACATGTGGCATTCCTTTCTGGAGCCCGCAAAAGTTTTAAAGGATTAGTGAAATCAAGGCAACTGTCATCAGCAAAACTATGGATGAGATGAAATTCAAAGTAAGGGAAAGCGGATCATTAATGAAAATTAAGAAGATATATGGAGAGAAAATAGCCCTGCGTCACACAGACATTTATAAGGTGAAATCCACATAAAGGCCATCTAATATAATTCGTATTGAGAGACAAGTTAAAAAAAAAAAACTTTCAATCCATAATTGAAAAGCAGAGAAGTAGAATCCAAAGCTGAAATTGCAGTATATCAGAGGCCTTTCAAATATCTAGGGCAACAATTTTAGATTCATCAAAATTGTACAAACTATACGGTTCCAACGTTATATAGGAAAAGTCAGCAAATGTCCTGATGAGCGTCGAGACCGGAATACATATTGGTTGTCGTTGATGAGTTCCTTAGTTTCTAGATACTTCATTAATTTGAAGTTAGTGATATATTTAAGGATCTTGGAAATAAGAAAAGTATGTAATTAAAATAGGTCGATAATTTTAGGGATTACTACTCTATCTTATTTTTTTCTGAAAGTGGGCTAGTATCCAACCAGTTGGAAAGATTCCTGTTGAATAAGACAAGTTTTGCGACCTTGGAGACGTGAGCCCATTAAAGACCTTCAACATATCAATTGCAAATGTGTACTATTTCTTCTACACATTCACACACGGGACATGTAAAACAGGTTTCTGTGCAAAGTGGGTGGAAAGTGAAAATTTGAATTGAATATTGCAGCCAGAATATTAGCTTTAACCACTTCGCCATTTTTAAGTGTAGTGAATGTATAGAAGAACTGGTGAAATTGCTTTTTATGGTTTTGACGAGAGACCACAAGACTTTACTGCCTTTAGAGGGTTGCCAAATTCTTTAACTCTAATACTCTGATGAAGCAGAAAGTTTTTTCTCTGAACTTACACGTATTCCGTGCAGTCACATTTTCAACTTGTTTCAGTTCTGAACATGGATGCAGTTTTTAGGCGCGCAAAGCAGATTCTTCAGCTCATATAGTTTGGTTGCAATTATTATTATTAAAACCAAGAGCGATTTTTCTATCGTTGTATTGTTCTGTATAGGAATATGGAATGTACTCATGCATTCTAAGGCTTGGTATGTTACTATATTCTAATTTGAATTCTTCGACAACACGTAAACAGAACAACCAATCAATCCCGCTCAGGCACTTTGGCAAAGAAGCCTATTTGTAAATGGAGAAATAGGGCGGCACCAGATTTGAGATGGTAAATTGAGCTATGATTAAACCATGCCCTGAATTAGAAAGAGACGAACCAATTTAGATTTAATATTTATTGCGATGACATAATAGAAACAATTTTGATAAATTGTAGTTCTATCTCCATCTGTCATAATACCAATACCAATGAAAATATATACTTGGACTAGAACAGAATCTTAGGAACTATCAAACTTTCAACAATGATACTTCATCCTCGACTTGTATTAAAAATTATTGACCTAAGAATATAGAGAAAATAGGAAGTGTTGACACCTACATATATATACTCTACCATTAGAAACTGCAATCTGAGACTTATCCTTTAAGAAATCAGAAACCATAGCACATGTTGACGAATAAAAACTAAATTGACTAGAAGCTTAGTTTATAAGTAAATCATGCAAAACTGACCCGAAATCTTTTTTTTGGGATCCAGGAGTATATGTAACATTACTTTCAGTATAACACATCGTGGTAGGCTTGTAGTTGAAGCCAGATTGAAATTTCGAGGCAAAGTTAAGCGGCCCACACACTTATCAATCTGTTGCTCAACTTGAAGTTGGCACAACGGTTGATCAACTTGATAAAATCCACACAAACTTCTCATGTACATGAGTTGCTTTTCTTAGACGTGCTTGAAGTTGGGGAAATTGGATAAATGTACACTAGTTGTGAATTTAGACAGACTAGTTCATCAATCGAATAAAATAAGTAGTTCAATTATGATATTACTAGATACCATATCAACAGAACTTGTAGAAACTACAGAATAACAGATGGATACTCCCTCCCACCACCACCTAATTGATAAAAAATAATTTTCCTTTATTTACAACAAATTATCTAACCTGATCTACATACTATCATCACTTACCACCTGTCACTTTATCTATGAAAAAGAAAACTCTGCTGCTGTCTAATATTTCTTCTACAAAAACAGGAAGTTTCCTTGAAATGTAAATCATTTTCTATTCTTGTTTTTTTATTTTCCACAAAATGATTAAAAATACAAAATTGTTGATAAATAATATTCTCACTAAAGCTATCGCACAAAATACAAATAAATCGAAGAATTCCATATGCATGATAATTTAAGGTTTCGCAAATTACTCATTCCCAACTCGTGTAATTGCGTGCTTTGAAAAATAGCGTAGGTGACCGCAGTTCCATTCATAAATCCATTGAAACCTGGCACAAAATGCAGATTAGCCGTATTACCGAGAACATGTTTATCAGAACTATGCAAGACGTTTTGGTTTTATTTATACCCGTGTAGAGTCTCCTATATATGTATAAAATGTGTGGGAGGGGGGGGGGGGGGGGCTTCAATTAGTAGACCCACACACGAATCGAATACATTTTGATTGTAGCTAGAATATCTACTCCTGTATACTGGGGATTGGTACCTATATAAGATGAGTCGACCGTGAAAATAGCCATCATTTCTTATTGATTGTAGCTAGAATATCTACTCCTGTATACTGGGGATTGGTACCTATATAAGATGAGTCGACCGTGAAAATAGCCATCATTTCTTATGTAATTAAAAAAAAAAAAAAATTTGTAACTTTACTTTTCTTTACGGCTTTGAAAAACAAAAGAAAACCCATCATAGAGGTCCAAAAAAACAAAAACAAAAAAACTTTTTGGCCACCATTCAAGAAAATCAAATCAAAAACATTTGTTTAATGCGTTTGAAAGGAAGCCATCGATCCAAAACAGGAACTAAAAGTAGAGAGATAGAGACTACAGCGACTAAGAAAACGGGCCCGCGGTCCGCGAAAGTGTAGATTTGCTTTTAAATAGAAAATGAGTAATGATGACATGAAGGTGGAGGCAGGTGATTTTTTGGATGTTTCTGTCTTATTAATGTTTCCAAAGAATTCTGTTGGCGGCCATTCTATTGATGTGTTGTTGAAGGCAAAATTTCCCGGTCATTAACAACTTTAAAGCAATTTTTATTGCTCTTTTAATAACATGACCGCGCCGCCGCGCAACCACTTTATCAAGAAATACCGTCTTAACGTTAAAAAATAATATCTTGAAAAATTCGCTCATGGATTTTGACTAAGATTATACGTACAGTACAAATATACGTAAACATAACAATTTTTTTTTAATTATTGTAAATAAACAGGGCGTTAATGGCGCAGTTGCCTTGTATTGCGCCTCTACATTACCATCTGCCGAATACATGAGACTAACCTTATGTATAAATGAAACTTAAGAAATTTGATGAAGACTTTAGAAGTTCTCTTCAAGCATATGCATTTGAAGTAGGTACTTAGTAGATGAGTACGGGGCTGCTATGTTTATTTAGCGTGACCAATCGTTCATGGACAACAAGAGTACTTGGGTACTTTGAATGGAAAATCGTTACAAATGCATGCAAGAAAGCAAGGCCTAAGTGCACAGCTTTGTGGATTGCCATTGTTTTTATGACATTTAATTTAATAGGAAATTGTGAGCGTTCGCATTAAATTCACCTAAACCATTCTAGCCTCTGTCAATGATTGTACAGAAAACGTTTGTAGACGATCGTCATTATGATAATAAAATAATGCAAAGCCTTTTGCGCATAATATATTTATGGCAAGGTCGCCATCATTATGTACCTATATGCATCTATCTAAATTTGTTTGTAGAAATCAAGATGAATGCTATTTCCGTCTTCGACTATCCATCAGATTTCATGTAGGTATTTTGTGGTAAAAAATTTCTCTTCAACAAGTTTAGTTTGGTGCCCGTCAGTTTTGTTGATGGACACTTCTTTTGACATTTTTCATTAAAATTTTAATTCGTTGGTAAAAGGTGGAGGAATGAGTTTTGTTGTGCGAGTATATTTCAAAGGAAAAAATAAAAAAAAAAAAAATTTGAAAATGTTTCTGTAATATGAGTTGGCAATTATTGTTTGTTTTTCAATTATATGCTTTGCACTAAAATAATAATTAAAGAAATGACATCCTTTCCATATGAAACCTATCATCTTTGGATTCAATAATGTGCCCAATTTTAACGAAATATTCATAGGACGTGAAGACAGTCCACCACCAGTATTTGTTTCAAGCACAATTATAGGAGATTTTACTGATTTTTTGCGAGATTATAAACAAAACTGCTCACTAGCGAGCGGCTGCTGATCAGTGCTGGAATTTTAGTGGGTTGAAAGTGTAGCAAATTCGAATGCAAAAGTGTAGTAAAAGTGTAGTAAATGGGCCGGCGTACATCTTGTCGTATACTACACATGCATTTTGCTAGACTTTTGTGCCTAGACTTATTATCAATAATGTTGCACCACTGTAGTTCCTTATATTATTACCGAGTTTAATTGTGTGCGTGTTCAATTAAGTTACAGTTAAGGAACTGTGGGGTAAACCTAACACAAATCTGATGAAAAAGATATTGGGACTGAGCAAGCCAATTCTGAGAACTCTTGTGTCAATTCTCAATGGGCACTAGTTTCACACAAGATGAGACTTGTTATGATCCTATACGTAGAGGATGCGGAGAGGAGCACGAAACGGTGAGTCACTTCTTGTGTCACTGTCCGGCCCTCCCTGTCCTTGGCGAACACCTCCTGGCAAAACTGCATGAAGCAGGCTGTAAGGGTTGTGGGCCAATTCTGAATTTTGTTGAAGCTCAAGGCCAAATCGCAATCGGCGCAGCAGGCGTCATGATGCTCAACTAAACTCCAAGACTAAATGAAAACATGAAATGCAGTATAGGAAACTTTACAATACTATCTACTTTTATAGTTGAAATTTGTTTTTTCTATAATTTTAATTTACTCGATTTTTAAAAAAAAAAAAAAGTGCATCCGGAGGAAATATGGGAGCTATTTTGTTTAATAAGTTGTTCATATATTTATTTTTTACATCAGTATGTTGGCAGTACTGTTGCAGCAAGCATCAATATGTGAATTTTTCCAAACCGATCTTCGCAGCGAGGATCATGAGGCTTGGAAAAAGTCTTGTACCATATGCTTGTCATTATATAAAACCGAGCATAACAGCTGATTCTTGCTGAGCCGATTGCGACTTGGCCTTCAGGCTCGCAACCGAGAGCGTTTAAATTAAAATTTTTGGCTCAGTCTCGCGAGCGAGAAGCAATTTTACAAAGAGTTTTTCTAGAGCGTTCTTTCGAGAGCCATTGACAAGTGAGCATTTTCGTACATTGATTATAAAGTACGAACATCGGGTAATACTAGGGCACGTTTTTTGAAAACACTAGGGTTATACTATTACACTGGGCTACAACTGATACACATGTAAAACTACAAATTAAGCAATTCATCTAGAAGGGAGTTGGAGAAGGGGGAGGAATACGAAAAGGGGGGCTGCTTGTGTAGTGGCTAATAATAAATATATGCATGCATAATTATGTGCACAATAAAAAATACTTCGAATCTTACTATAATTAAAAAAAAACCGTGTGTAATTTTTTACACATTTCCATACCGAAATTCAATAAATGTGTAAAAATAACATAAAAAATGTTTGTACCTCCTCAAGGTTATAGAGTAATTTATCAGAACACCGTATTTTTATAACCATAAAAAAACGCAGAAATATGATTTTACAATTAAAAAATAATAACAATCTCTCAAAATTCATTGTTATGGAGCATGGGTAACATCTGTTTTTGACAAATTGCTGTACACTGCAAAGAAATTTTTACAATCATAAGAAATGAAAAATAGTGGTAAAAAAAATTATTTCGAAGTTTCAAAGTACCTAGTGAAAATTGTTTACGTAAGTTTACTCCCAGATATTTTTTTTTGTAATTCTAGGTATATAGGTTTTTATCCTTATGGGCTTTTCTGAGTGTAAATTTACATCAATTTTTTACTTTATTACACAAAATTAGAGCACATTTCGTTCAAATTACATGCATGCTAGGAATTGTTTTTTTTTTTCAAAAATTCAATTTATTTTTAGACAGTTAGTGCACGATGAACTTTCGTTAATGGTTTGTTGACGTCTTCAAAAAAATGATTTCTCGAATTCTGTAAAATAAGCTTTTGTTTCAGAGATGACTCGTTCGATGCGAATCTTTTTCCAGCGTTTAAAAGTGAAAACATAAAGAAGTCGATAGATGTCGACTCTGAAGAAATTGTTTTTCTCCTTTTTGTTTTTCCAAATTCGTCAGACATGTCAAGGACTTAAGAATGTAGAAATTATTAGGACGAAAAAAGGTGGAAATATTCATAGTTGTTTTGTGGATGATCTGGCCTTGTAAGCTTCCGCTAACCGATAATAGTCCTGAGCAAAGAAATTTCTGGACTTTTTAAAGTTTGGAACCCCGCGACATAAGCTGCTTAATACCCTAGACACATAGCACGATCAAATGGATCATTAGTATTAACTATTCATTAAAATGCCTATGCCACTATGGTTCGAAAATCAGATCATAATGAAGTACACTAATGAAGTGTTTTCTTCCTTCATTATAGCTATAATGAGGAAAAATGTGCTAGATTTGGCATATAATATAAATGTGGATGTCCGCTGTGCATCTGCCGATTTGAAAAATAAGAAGAAATGCAAAAAAATGCAAATCACAAACTTCTCTTTAATATAATATTTTTCTCATTTGTAAATTGTTAAATTGAAAATAAAATAAATAAAAACAAAACTTATCGCATTAATTCGATCCATATTACTTCTTTAATGTCAGAAGTATTTCAAAACCAGTTTGACAGTACAACTTAATTAAAGAAATGGCTGTGTGTCTGCAGTTTATAATGAATCATTATAGACTAATGAGTAGTTAGTTATTTCGTCATTAAGAGTATTAACATTAATGCCACGTTGATGATTTCAGGTAGGATGGTCCCAAGGATGTGATATCATAATGAATTAACACAAGGTAATATGTGAGTTTGACAAATCGTCGGACCGATGGTCACAAATCTAACCTAACTTTTAAACAATTGGAGTACACATAAGTAGAAGAAAAAGAAGAAGAAAAAGAAGAAGAAAAAGAAGAAGAAGAATTACAAATGGGAGACCTTCCAATACGATGGGTATTCCTGGAAGTAAGTTGTTGGAGTTTGTGAAGTATAGTAGTGATCCACACTTTTAACATAACAGAACATTTTCGAATCATCCAATACTAGTTAGAGCCTCAATGAAGCGATTTTCGTTAAAGAAATTCTAAACTGTCAAAAAAATGCAATTACCAACTACTGCAAAAAATAAATGGCAAACATATCCTGAAAATGGCAAGACCACTTGAACAATAAAGATAAAAGAAAAAACCATGGCTACCAACTATGTATAGCCGCTCATAAGATTAATAACTTGCAAAGTAAAAGCGTTTTAAGGCAATTAAAACGAATGGGAACCAAAGCGAACCCTCAAAATTTTATAGGAAGCTTAATGAACCAGAAAACATGTTTTCCGTTTTAACATGTTTTGTTTTTTTCTGTTTTTTTGTATTTTTTTGTTCTCTCCTCAAGATCTGAACACAAAGTCAAGGTCACAAAAAGTCAAAATCATAACACAAAAACGTCTGCAATTTTACATGAAATCTCCTACTTAAATTTCATCTACATCCGCCCATTTTTATTTGCTTCATTTTTTTTTAAAGTAGGTATCCGATTTTATGAACGCGCTCACATTTAGCCAATATAAAAGATGATCGCGCAAAATAATTCGTTTCGGAAGACCGGTTTTTTGGGCAAAAGTTAACGAGTTAGAAAAACGATTCTCCTTACAAAAGCCTTAGAGATGCGCCCCAATCACAAGGTCTCTCTCTCTCTTGATGGAGTACGTAATCGTGTTTCGTATATTTATGTTATGTTATGATGAAGATTTATCAAAAAGGCGTGTTTCAGAACAATTGAACAACAACAAAATTACAACGGACTTTAACGACCTTAATTCATGGGATTGCCTGCCACATGGCATGGGTAAATCCAAATCATAAACGGATCTCTCTATGACATGACAGCGGTCTCCTTTTTTACTAAGTTTTTGAAATAATTACGATCGTTTGCATATTTGTCGATACAATCAGAAAGTTTGGTTCTATTAAGCTAGAGTAACTTGGAAATTTGCATTGTAAAGTGCAAGTTATTTGTTCATTATATCTACATAGACAGACATGTGCGGTAATCGGGTGAATTATCGTAATTTCCAATTGCATCAATTACAAAGCTTTGAAACCTGACAAACATTATCTCTTTAACTTTATGCGGTATTTGAATATATACACCTCTCAACCAGTAGTTCTACGAATGTACCCCTTGAATGCAATAATTTGTTGTCATCGAAACCAGTTTAGTAATTAAAGGCTTGAATTTTACAAGAATTTCAATTTAACGCTGACTTAATCGGCGCACCGATGACGTCTGATGCAGTAATATTATGAAAATCCAGAATTGATCGAGTGGAAGATAATTTCTCAAATGGAGCCTGCATTGGACCACTATAGCAATGGTGTTCCTCTTCTACCATTATATATGAGTATAGTAAGTATATCCAACTTAATCAGTTTTTCTGGTTAGCCGTGTCATGCTGTGGTCATAGCTGTGACAAGTTCATCCTTGACCTAATTGACGAATACGCGCTTACTTACTTACTTACTCTGTTTACTTCGAAATCTTAACGTGATTTCAGTCTGATCTCTTGAGAAAAGCATTCGCCTTCTGAATTCGATCATTGCATTGCACAGAAAAGGAAACTTGAGCTGTGTTTTTAGCGTGTTTTTTTTTTCGTATATTTATCTGATTCTCGGAGATCTCCAAAAATAAATGTAAATTTCTGTTTTATAAGTCATATGACTTCGTGAGTCAACAGGCGATTGTCTTTTGACCTCAACAAATAAACCTCACAAAAGTGTCGAGTAGTTTTTTTTTCTTCGTTTTTTTTTTCTCATACCTTAATGAGAGCAGCAGGCTCGAAAAAATAAACAACATCGGGTGGAATTGTTGCTGTGTGTTATAGTCTTGTGGTTTATAGTATAACCACAATTTCTGAAGGATTGGGAATATAACTTTGCTCTTGCTCTGTATGGTGATTGCATTCAATTAATTTTGAAGCAAAGAAGAAGTAGCGATAAATTACTCACTTGAGGAAATGAAATGCATTTACTGAGGTATACCTGAAGGTCTCAAGAAATATGTATGTGAATATGCGCAAGACTGAGAAACTGACAATAATTTGATGCATTTAAAATTGACTTACATTTATTTGAATAAGAAAATTGCGTAAATTTAAACAAGTTTTCCCATATTTGATTATTGTACTTAACATAAACGTGTGGTGGTTTTGTTCCTTTGAATGATGCTGTTAGGAAGAAAATCATGTGAACCCGTCCGATTGAGTCGACAGAATTATTAATTATTATATATAAGTTCAAGGAAACAAAATTATGTAGTTGAAAGTATTGCAGACCCAGATAAAAATCATCATACCAATAACCCGAAATTATAAAAAAAAAAAATGTATTAACCAAACCTTGATAGATCGTCTCGTATAGCAGAATTGAATTTTACATCTAAAGAATAAGACGTGTCTTTGGGATCAGACAGCGAAATTATGTAAGAATTTTACTCTCTATTGGTAACCTGGAAACAGGTTATGTTTGAAATGGACATAAAAGCAACAAATTCTGATCAAGGTAATTAAAGGAATGAATAAATGGCGCAGCATCAATAGATCCAGAGATGTTTATTTCTTCCATTCCGCATAGAGATGGAGATGGAGAACAGTAAATGCGCATACATGAACTGATATAATGCAGCCTAAAAGTTAAAAAGTACTGCTTCGCACTGCATCGAGCTCAGACGGGCAAATCATATTAGAAGATATAGAGAATCTAAAAAAAAAAAAAAAAATAAAAGAAAAAAAGATCTTATGTGTTATCAGGTATTCTCACAATTCTAGTACAAAAGGGGTTTTTGTGTAGAAGTACCTACTAAATCAATGAATCGCGATAAATTACACCCGAAAACAGTAGATCATCACCCAATTTTATCAAAATCCATCATTACTCCCTAAACAGTACTTACTTAAATGATTTTTACCCTCATATTTTCCCCTAAATATTTCCAAAATGAGCTTTCCCAAAGTAGGGAAACCAGCTAAATTGCTTTCTTGCTCGATAAAACTGTAGATTACCCCTAATCAATTTCAATGTAAATAACCCTTCATAAAGTCAAAAAGTAGCCAAATTACTTTCTCACGCCCGAAAACCGTTTCTCAGTTGATTTTAAAATTACCGCTTATAACTCATAGATTTTTTTTCAAAGTCGTAACCTACCTAAATCCCTAATTCAAAATCTTTAGTTCTGTTTTCAAGATAAAATCTAAGAAAAATTTACAAAAAAATTTCTAGTTTAATGTGATGCAGACAAATGAGCTCACGGCGGACTAGGTAAGAGGTGTGTCCAGAAATGATGATGCATACTAAGACAAGTGAGCATTGCAAATAAATCTGTAAACTCGTTATGCGTCATTCTTCTCTGGCATCGAGCATGAAGCATCCTAACAAGGTACTACCAAAATAAAAATTGAGAGGCACGAGTAGATAATTTGTAAAGATTATCCTTATTATATTTTAAATATGGCTGTAACATTTGAAATATTGCTGTTATACTAAATAATAAAGTTTTTAATCAAACAGGTGGCATTTCATTTAGTTGTAAACAGTCATTTATGCTGCAAAGAGTTTTTTTTTAATGCTCCATCAAATTTATGTATCTACTAAAATAAATTTTTCACGTTATCCGCATAAATGTGATATGAGAAATTTCTGACAACATTCGACAAATCATTTTACATATAAACTAAATAGAAGAGGACCAACAATAGATCCTTGTGGAACACCAGTTTTGAGTTATTATAAGATGAGAGAGAACACAAACTTTTTTCTGTATTTGCAATCTCTGAAGATGAAAATTCCAGCTGATTTTTGAGTTTTAAAAAAAGGCATATTGCATAGTCTATGGAATTCAAAACTTATTCATATCAAGAAGAACAAGTTCTATAATTTGGTTTTTAACGACAGGTTCATAGATATTTGTTGATACCCTTAAGAATGCAACTATGCTTCTGTTGAAATCCAAACTGTTATATAATCAAAGTCCACTGTAAATGACTACTATATTTAATAATTTTTTGTGATTGGATGCATAAACGGTTCAAGGAAAAGATACTATAAGTGCTTTCATTTAATGAATTTTATAAATTTATACATTCTAAATTATCTACACAACCTTAAATCGATATCCTTCTTAAAGTGTGTGACTAATTCAGAGTATATACCTAGTTTGCACCCACACTCTGCAAATAAATGAAATAACAAAGGAAATGTATGACACACTATAGCAAAGTCCAGTCTTTTAAAAATATATTTCACAGCTAATGCGTGTACGGCTATTTCAGACCTTGATCTTTACCAATTAATTTATATGGTAATGAAATGCATTGTAATTTAGAAAGTATTGGTAGAAGCAAATTAACACGCCTCGTCCCAAAAATGTATTTTTTTTGTTTTTGTATCTTTTCACTATTTTGTACAGCAAAAAACCTTAATAAATGTCTAAGAGTAGGAGGCAAATTTTGTCTGTAATCCTTAGCCGTTTTCGCTAGATATAACAAAAAAGTTACAAAAACCTTACCATAACACGCATTAGGCGCAAGCTGGGCCTCATTCTCTATGGGGCCACATTTTAAAACCTCACTCCTCACAAACAACAATATAAAAAATCGGCGTAGTTATTGTTGAAAAATAAAATGCTTTTAAATTAAAAATTAGCCTCCATATGAAGTACATATACAGGGTGTTTCCATCTAGGTAGCCCATAGATTAAATTATACAGCAAGGGGGGGGGGGGGGTCCACATCAACCGCGTCTTTCACAAAATACCCTGTATCTTAAAATGTACGGGGTATGCCGCCTATTTAATCAGCATCGTACTCTTCTCCACTCAGGAGTTCTGATGGTCTAAAGTAATAATTTCGGATTTCGTACAATTTTGTTGAGTTTAACATTTTGTTTTCACAAAATGTTGATTAACATAACTTTTTTTTTATAAAAACTGTAAACTGTGGACTCTCATCTTTAATATAACCTTTACACCCTATATGCTATCTGTAGCAGTTAAAGATTTATTAGCTGATGATCTACTCAGGTCATACCGAAAGACGATTTTTTTTAAATACGATTTTTAGTCACTAAGAGAACAAATTATCTTTGAAAATAGGTTTGACACTAGCTTTAAGAATTGGTTATAAGCTAATAACTCTTTAACGACTACAAATAGCACATAGAGTGTAATAGGTGGAATTGAAGAGGAGAGTATACAATTTACAGTTATTCTAAAGAAAAGTTATGTTAGCCACTTTTTTGTAAAAAAAAAGATGTCAAGTCAAAAAAATGGTACGAAAATCCGAAATTCTTACTTTAGAACACTAGAACTCCTGGGAGAAGAATGCGGAACTGGTTAAACAGTCGTTGGAGATGCCTCGAAGCCATGAGCTCTTGATTGCGACCGTACACCCTGTACTTTTAAGATGCTAGCATAATTTCTTAATCACAATGTATCTCCCAAACGGTTGCTGTGGACCCCCCTCCTACTGCTAACCAATTTTTTGTTCGTCTAGGTGAGTACTATCACCTCCTGCTCTACGTCTGCCCTCTACATAGATGGAAACATCTTGTATACATACATATATTGTTTTTTCCTTAGAACATATTATAATAAACAGAAACGCGAGTATCGTATAAAATTCGTGTACATGAGTGAAGGCGAGAGCCGCTAATAATATCTCGAAGGGGTAGTTCAAAACGAAGGACAGAAAATACAAAAGAAAATAAGATACAGTATAAAAACAAAACCAAAAAACCAGAAAAGGAATCACTGGAAGCTATGACGATATGATAAGTGATTGGCAGCGTGTAAAAATGTCATGAAATTTACACTCCTATTAGAAGCAATTGACTGTGTCACTGCGCCTTTATGGGTTCTGCTAGCTTTTCATAGCTGCACTGTGCTCCTACACTGAAAAACTTCCACCCAACATAAATATCGGCCAGCTTCACTTCAGTTAGCTTCTCAGCATTAAGCGGCCCATACACGGCGAACATGTTGTCCAATTTGGTATGCCACATATGAAAGCTCTTTCTTCACACACTGTCAAAAATGTTGTCTAACATTATGACAGGAACACATATCAGGAGCTGCTAGAACTATTAATTGTTATCAGTTTTCAATAGATATCACTCAAGAATGACGAATGCATGACAAACATCGCTCTACACGGTTCAATGTGCTGTTTAACACGTAGCCGTACCATTAAAAATCAAATTAATTTGATTTTCGTCCAAACGCTTGACATACTGCATGTCACACCGCAAACAGGCCCACACACGGTCAAATCTGTGTGACAACATCGTTGTTCTACTCGAGTTAGCCAACATGCATGACCGTGTATGGGCCCCTTTAGAATATAAAACCAACAGGAACTACTGGATTTGATAAAATGCATGTGTCTGAGCAAGCCACAAACGAGGTAAAAAGTATCAGCTATTTGGCTCCATCTATCTACCTGCCTACGTATATATATTTTATTAACTGAAGTAAGATTTTTTTTTTTTTTTGGGACTCATAATTATTTTGTGGCTAGGTTTAAGGTTTTGAGTTTTTTAAATTAGACATGAAAAACTGGTGCTTATTTTGCGACTTTAAAGTTCCAAATTGGCGGACAAAATCCTCTCCCATATTAGCGAAGTAATTCTACGTTGTTAGAAAATTCCAGGGATTTCATAAATAAAATGACGTTTACTAGAGATAGCCGTACTCTTTTTGATTTTGAAAATATTGTATATTTTTTTTTAAGAAATCGTAATCACTCTGTAACTAGATAACAATCCATCTGCCACTTTTCCTACCCAAATACAAACATTTGACCAAATTCTCATATAAATTCGGAATGTGAATGTGTTAAATGATAATAATCAACGCATGGACTTTCTTCCTTTGTGCGTGCAAAAAGATTAATTTTATTTACATACATCCAATCCATCCTGAACCCAGTGAATGAAATTTTTTTCTCTCGGCACAACTTATCTTGTTAATTGTTATTACTCTTGAAATGGCGCTAGTAACTAGGAATAAACTAAAATCTAATAGACTTTATGGACCATGTTATTCTATATAAATGGATCTTGTTGCCTATGGGGGAATGGTGTTAAATCTCTAGTTTCTTCAGTTAATTGGACCAACGTAGATACAAACAGACGTTAATTGAAATTTATCCTATACCTTGTTCAGTTTTTATTAAGGGGCGTTAACATGTCCCAGGGCAAGATTGTGTAAGGCGACAGTAATCTATTTTGCGATTAATCGGTAAATAGGTAATTTTTCTAGACTGGTGATTGCGCTTCGAATCGTTTTACATCTTACTTTATCACAAGCATGTCAAAACCGAAAGAATTTATGTGAGTGAAAATAATTAGATTTCAAACTACTTAAGTTCAAAGGATAAAAAGGGATTCTTTGAAAGATATATCTGAAAACATTTAAAAATTTTTACAATAAACAAAATATACAAAGAAGATGAAATCACGAATCCAAGCATTGCGTCGTGATCTCTTTTGAAAAAAAAAACAAAAAAAAAACAAGTCTCTCAATTTCAAAAGAATTCTAAGAAAACTAACTCTGTGTTATGCTTCCGCTTAAAATCTAAATTTAAAACGATGTTCAAACTTCAAATCATGTTCTCGAATGGCAAACACAATAATATTATTAGCATAGAATGACTTCATTATAGTAGGTAGGTTCGTACTACACCTACCCCGCCCGCCAGTGCAGAGAAAGCATTGTGGGTTGGCTTTTCGCATTTAAACACTTTATGTTCGCCTGAATCTGGACTTGTAATTTCCAGGAAGTTAAACAATAGATTTGGCGTCCATTAAGATTTTATTACGAATCCATTTCGCAAATACATAATGAGTTGCCAATCCTTGTGAGGTAAAAATTACAAAATAATTGATGTCAATATGCAATTTGTGGCTATGATTTTCTTCTATTTTTGGTACCTACGTTGACAATGAACTTAATAACTAGAAATTATGTTTCCTTAAGCTTTTGTAAGACGTTTTTAATAGTGTGGTTGTAAACTTAAAGATTTTGTTGTATTTCCATTCTAGAGGTGAACTGAAAAGTCGTGACAAACGAAAAATGATGAGCTTTAGGTAAATATCTTTAGCGATTTGCACATTTTACGGCATATCCGGTTAGCTTTCAATTTGTATATTAAGTTGCATTAGATCATGGATGCCATTGTGGGTATGTAGGACTGCATAAAATCGCCCAGTCTTAAGGCCGAAATACAATGTGAGCGACACGACAAATACACAATAAAAAATGCTGTCAATTGGGTTCTTATAACCAGTGTTGCCAGGAAGACAGTGATAAAAATCTTTAATTTTCGCTAAAAAAATCTATTTCACAAAGAAATCTGCCTTAGAATAATTTTAAGAAAATAGCCAGGGTCCACACGCGGAAGATTATAGGCAGTTTTTACGGGTGAGAAGTATTCGGGGTAGAAAAAATTCCGTGCTACCAAGTGTCAATCGGAGGTACGGGCAACATACGAATACTACTGCAAGCAAATTAGCTCCGGCCATTTTAAAATTGCAAAATTTCTAAAATTTCTGATTGGACGGCTGTACAGATGTTTACCTGCGATTTGATGTGATAATATAATAATTTAATAATCATTACATGCTGTGAATTTGTGAGTTATTGCTTATATCAAAAACTGTGACTGGATTGAACACGCACACAACTAATTTCGGTAATCATATAAGGAACTACGCGAAGCAACATTATTTTGTTGGCACGTCAAGGACAAGGGGAGGAAATACCTTCCTTCCCTAAAAACTTCTCGTGTGGGAAGGCCCACACAATAATAAAAAGAATTTTTATTGTTCAAATCCTTTTAGAGAATATAATTAACAAGTACTATCAAAATTAACAAAAACGATAAAACTTAATAAACATATTCTTTAAAAGAAAAGAAAATGTAATAATGTGGACAAAACTTTTAATCTATAACTACATAGGTCAAAATTATGAAAGACATAGTATGATCTAAGTATTTACATTTTCCGTATAAAATATTAATCAGCATCAGATCTCTCATTCTGTTTTGTAAATGTTTTTATCATTAAACTTGATACAATTTCAGTTACTTTTTGTCATTATACCTATATTTGGATGAATGAGGCAGTGAAAGAATATTAAAAATTAGCTTAGAAATGCTACTTTTCCGCCACCGCTTTTTATTTTAGACGAGTCTAGTCAGCACTAGTCCCTGGCGAGAATGATTAGCAATAGCAACGTATTTTCAAGAATTCACATCCAAGTGGCATGAAATAAAAATTACAAAATTAAAAAAGATATGAAGTTAGCACCACATTTTGGTCTTTAATTGATGCGTTCAGAAATGCGTGACGATATGTGAAATTAGCTCCAAATTGATGTTTTAATTGATGTAGGTATCCAGAAATGCTTGACGATTTTCAGATTTCCGATTTGATATAATAAAACATATCATTGAAAACTAAGATCATTATTTCTAGAGCTTGAAAATTCTTCATCTTAATAGAGAAAATCTTCAAATCTTTTATTGTGTCTGAAATCTGCCAAATGAAGATAAATGTGCCTATCTGGCATCGCTGCTTATAACACGGCGATATATGGTGTAAATGTAAAATACTATGCTGACGACACCGTTCGACGTTGTCGTCGAATTTAAGTGAAATTTGAAATATGTCGCGCGTAGAGGGTGCATAGCTAAAGCTTTTAGGTAGCCGTAAGATGACTGTCCCAAGTCTCTTGCTATGAAAAAATTTTGTACTGAGAATTTAAAACATTTAACATATGTTTAGCATAGTAATACTACTAATACGGGGTGTTTCCCACTAGGAGGTCAATAGAGCAGGAGGTGATAGCACTCACCTAGACGAACCAAAAATTGTATGGCAGTGGGGGGCATATCAACCGTTTAGGAGTTACAGGGTGATTAAGAAAAAAAGCTAGTTTTTCACAAAACACCCTGTATATTAAGAAGTACAGGGCATACGGTCACAGCTAAAAGCTCATTGCATGCAGAACTTCCTGGCCTTTCGAACGACTGCTCAATCAGCCCTACATCCCACTCCTATGAAGAATAATAGTTGAATAATCTAAATATTTTGGATTTTCTTACCTTTTTTTTTTAATTTAACCTCTATTATTTTTGCAAAAAGGTCGTTAACATAACTTTTTTTTATAAAAATTGTAAACTGTAGACTTTCCTCTTCAGTTTTTCTACTAACTAGTACTTTTAATATTTTTGATGTAATTTTTTTTTTTTGAAATCATAGTGGTATTTTTTGGCATCTGAATCTTCTAAAATATTATTCAATTCAAAATATTAATTTGAAAATTGCTCAGGAGAAACAAAAGTCAAACTCTTTTAATCATATGGACTTGAATGCTAAACTCTTCCGAGTTTCTATATTTAGCAACAATACGATCATTTTGATGTTTTACGCACACCTTTAACTCTGTTATAACACGGTAAACTTCTCAAAATTCTGCGTTTGTGAGATTTTGAGTGCCCGAATTCGGATTTTCGAAATTTTGATATTTTTTGTACCGGGATTTTCAAATCCGGCGCTTCGTATTTGAAAATTTTTACACTTATATTTCTTATTCGGAGATTTAATATCAAAATATTTATTACAAAATCCTAGAAAATATACAAACCCGGGAAACAGAGTTCCGGAAATACAAAAGTCCCGTAATATCTAATAATTTAATTAAATAGATTTTTTGAGTTTTTGAAAAAAAAAAATAATGTCTCACATATTTCTGGGTTATCTATATTTTCTGGTATTTTCTGTTCTGAAATTCAATAAAAAATAAGATATTGTGTGAAATTAAAGCCACGGAACCATACCTAACAACCTTCTCAAGGAAACGACAACATTTGAGATCAACATAGGATTTTGAGCTAAAATAACTGTGGAGTATTGAATGTAGGGGAATGTCGTCAGGGTTGACCTATCGTCTAGGTCGGCCATCTGCGATTTTTTTAGTTTTGACCACTAGCGCCACCAATGTTCGAACGCGAAAAAACTTCTCCCAGTAACAGCAAAATTTTCGTGACATTACAGACTTGGAGCGGGAACGCAAAGCAAAAAAGTTTTTTGTTAGCAGCAGTGAATACGGTCAAAAGTGAGGAGAAAACATGCAATCATCAAGGTAAGAATCGTGAATGTGTTGTGTGGCTCATGCTTGAAAGCAAGCCAAGTGAAAAATTTAGTCCTGTAACATGTTTGGTTGTGGTATCACCTGATGCAACAACGGCGCTTGTCGTTAAGGCTAGCCACTTTGTGTAGTCAGGATTGTCCCACTATGATTGTGTGTTTGAAAGATGCCCAAAAACTTCCAGCACCAATACCAATGAAATCTGTCGACTAAAACACCAGCTCAAGGAAGATGCCGGCCGAAAAAAGTGCAGAAAAAGCCCTCTTCGGATAATACAAGAGAGAAGTGCATTCGAAGTGAGTCAATATAACGACAATATGCCATTCATATTTTGCTAAAAAACATAAAAATGCAACAAATTCGGCTTTTAATTTCATTTAATTAATTTTTCCAGGTCATTTTCAATCAATTCAGCACATTTTTCGTCTGCTGGCCAACCTAGATAGCACTGGCCGACCTTAACTGAATATCACTTTTTTTTTAATACCTATATTATTTACATTTTTCACCCAATCAATATGCAATGTTCAGCAAAAGTGTCACCTTTTCCCAGACCTTTCCAAAGATGCGTTTGGATGTATCGAATTATTATTATTAAACGGAAGTTATAGGTAAAAGTCAAAAAGGTGGCCAACCCTGACAACATTCCTCTATATATCTTAACGATGCTGAGTTATTTTTCCATTTTGAATATAGTATTAATTGGCCCCAGATCGTAGACTGACACAAATCTTACAACTATACCAAAATATATACAAAATCATATCAAAGGAAGGAAAAAAAACGCATATGGGATCAATTTCGTTGTTAGGGTTGTGAGAATTATCTTAATTTAAAGCTTCATTTTCTCTTTAATATTGCATGTTCAAAAATTCCAAAAACATTTGAAATTGTCACTTTTACTTGAAACTTATTTCCTATAGCATCAAATATTTTTTTAACTCGAATTTTAATAAATTTACAAAATTCAGTGCAAAAAATGAAGCGATCAGAGGGGTCTCATCAGTATGGTTATCTCTGATCGCCTACCATATTTCTATTCTATTTTGAAAATCCACTGCAATTTTGTGGATTTCAAACAAAACTAATTAAATTGAAGTTCAATGGAAAAAAGTGCTTATATCAATCCCATGTTTCTGCAAACAATTTTAGTAGTATAAACGGATTATACAATATTATACATGTCAGAGCTCGCAATAGATCCATGAAATTTGTTTTGTTTTTAAACAAAATATTAAATTTGTCTTTAAATCATTAACAAATAAAATTTATAATATATTTTTATACGTCAATAATTGAGAATCTAAAATCACTCATCATATACAGACAAAAAACAACCTGGTAAGATCCTTTTGATTGCAGATCGCCATACAGAATCTCTTCAAATTTCATATGACATTAATTCTTTCCTTGAATTTTACTCTCTACTTAAATTAAGAATAGAAAAAAAAACGCCGTGATCAATTTTCGTTCACAAATTAACACTAAATACACCGCAACCATTTAAATGAACACTTAATAAGTATTCGCAGCAGCCGCCATAAATTAATAGAGCCGCCAACGTAATAATTTCCGCGCTTAAATACTACCTGCACGTGATGTTTTGCTAACCTTTACTCGTTTTTTTTTTTTTTTCATTAATTTCCTTGGTAATTTTTGCGATGGCAAAAGTAAAGTGTTGAACCGTATACCGAACCTAATTAAGCCAAGAGTTATGGAAGCAAACAAAATGATTGCTGAAGAGACAGCAACGCCTCCGTTGACCGAAACACAGGAAAAGAAGAGAAACAAATCAATTATTTGTCTATCAATCATTGGCGAAGGCCTTTAGTAAATCCAAATAGGAAATTTTGATTTCTGCGCACTTTCCATATAGAAGTTGTTTGCACAGTAAATAAAATAGACGTGTCTACCTAATATAAATGAAGTTGCTCAGGTGCTTGTCGGCGGTGGCGGTGGCGGTAGTGATCTTTGATTATACATAAGTATGTACAAAGGCTTACCACAACGCTGTATAGTAAGACCGCTGAGAGCAAAAAAAAAAGAAAACTACCAATTAAGTAACTAGTATTACCATTTATCACTAAACATATGAACGCCGCCGCACCATTTATATACTATATAAAAAAAAAAACTTTGATCGATGTTTAAGAGCTGCACAGCTGTGACGATAGCTTCAGATATCTCGAGACTGCGTTCATCTAATCAACTGCATCTGATGTATCTCCAAGAATACCACAGAACAAACGACTTCGTGCAATTTCAGCCTGATAGCACTAATTATAAGACGCTTTTACTGATAAATGGCATCTTAATATCATAAATCATAGATATGTCGAAGCCAGACTGCTGCGCGACTGGCCTTTAAAATGCTCTCTAAAGTAGCTGGCGCAGATCAACATGATTCGGACGGCTAGCAGACTCTCGGTCACTCAATCTAATCCGTCCACATCTTCACATCTTTCTCAAGAGTTTCGGTGGAATATGACGCCAGCAGGCTGCCAGACATCGTTCGTAGATATGTCAATAATAATTGTCTGCAAAGGTTCTCACAGTCTTGAGTTATAACGCTATATTGGCGCATATATGATGGCGATCTAGCTAAATGCTCCTGCCAAGCGAACATAATGACGATGCACATTTGTCTTGATTGAAATCGAAATTTATATAAGAAATCTTTTAAATAAATTTCCATTTGTTGATATGCGCCTAGCTTGGAGTGAGTTTTACTAATATTTAAACTGGTTTCACGCATATGGAATTGTATGTCTACTTTGGGATCTTAAAATTTACAGAAAATTTTATAAAAATTTAGGAAATATTTAGAAATTTAATAAGTTTTTCCAACAAAAAATCTTATTTATCTGCCTGTACGAATTCGATCTATACTCAAAATTCAATACATGAAGGCCCTATTCCACTTCGTTCACTCCCACATTATTATGGATTTTTTAATTTTTAACCGAGCTGGATTCATGTGCAGAGGTTGTCATATTTTTTTTTTGTTTTTAAAAATCATGAATCTCAAAAATTTATTTAATAAAAATTCCATTTACTGAAAATCATAAAATATTTCTATTTTTAGTTGTTACATAGAGGACGCCCAAACAAAAACACCTAAGCATTTCGATTATAAGGCCAACATTTTTTTTTGGGTAACTTATAACAGAAATTACATACAAAAATTTCTTGTCATGAGCCACTATATTCTCGCCTAAAATTGGATAGTCAACTGTAATCGCACTTCTTACCTTCTACAAGTTTTAAAGAATCATAGTGAAAAAATTGGATATTTTTTACCCGTTTTTTTGTTTGTTTTTTATTAAGAGGAAAGAACATAATGACCATATCATTATCGCAGAAAACACAAATTGGGTGTTACAAAACCCTCGAGAATACTTTACTAGCCATGAAACAGATTCCCTCACTACCACATGAGAGCCCCAACGCAGTCCTACCATTCTAAAATATTTGCAGTGATCTTATGTAAAACTGACAAAAGTTTGATTTGAAAAGCTCCTCGCTCTAAACTACTATTCATACAGAAAAATAGAAACCACTATTCATACAGAAAAATAGTGTTCTGATAATCTTAAGCTTGCTTTCTTATCTTCCGAACCGAAATAAAATTGTTATACCTTTAAAAATCATTATTTGAACCAAATTACTACGATTAAGTAAAGTATATAGTAAGTGTAGCCTTTGGGAAGGTAAGGACCCAATCTGTAAAATATTTTTGCGGGCATCTACTTCTCTGAACCTGACATGAAGTACTCACTTGGAAGACACACCACTGTTTTCCAGGCTGAGGTCTTCGCCATCGCAATGGCAGCGAAGATAACCCTTAACATCTAAGTTACTGTGGGATTGCAGGTCGTCTGTGGATAAGTTGTGTATCCACGACAAGGTGTCCTTTCAGTGGGTCTCTGGTCACATGGGAATCATGGGGAATGAAAGGGCTGGCCTTTTAGCTATGATTCACCGTTCCCGGAACCGGAACCCGCCGTAGGCGTTGTATCGGATTTCTCATCAAAGCGGATGTTCATAGAAAGCATCAGTAGAGATGGGAGGGAGAGCCTGAGTACTTGTAGGTGGACAAAACTGTTTCTTGATGGGCCCAATAGCAATATCTCTGATTTTCTTGATGGGCCCAATAGGAATATCTCCAATTTTCTTATGGGGCTCGGATGCAAACAATGTAGCAATCTAGCAAGGATGGGTGTTGTTGACAGCCCTGGGTGTCTGTCCTGCAAAGAAGGAGAACCTGAGACAACCAAACACTTTTTGTGTGCGTGTGTGGCTTCGCCCGGAGGAGGCTGGATACTCTAGGGTCTGCCCTTCTATATGAGCTGAAAACCTTCCTCAATAAGACCTGATGTGCTTCATTAAGAGGACAGGAAGGTTTTGATGAAAGAGATTCTAGCAGGATAGCACAATGGGCCACTATGGCCTCCGTGCTTGTGATGGGATCTCCTGTTTCCCCTGCCTTAAAAAAAACCAAAAACCAAAATAAAGCTGTACATTACTAGAAGACTATTTTCCTGTATGGATAGTAGTTTAGGCTCTATAGCATATATAAAGTCAATGTTTGGTACTTTTCTATAAGTATCAATATAGAACATTTTAGAGAACGGACTCCCAACGCACACATATAGATTTCTGTTTCATGGCTTGGGAAGTATTTTCGAGGGTTTTGGGTGTTTAATTTAATTTACCACGTGTATGTATCTACCTAATATAATATTTGATATAAGTCTGTTTATATTACTCCACCTCTTATGCATTATTTTGGATGAGGTGTATAAGTGGCCATGCTGTTTGAGAAAAGAGAGACAGAAAACTACAAAGAACCAATTGAGGCAATTATTAAAGCGGGTTTCCCACAGGATTCCATATCAGGTCAAATAATTTTCAGCCAATATACTTTGGACCAACCTCCTAACAAGAATGGGGTGACACTTCTTTATGCAAATGGCTCCCTCATCTACATCTAATCTCGATCTACACATTTAACTAGAAACATAGTCAGCATTCATCTTAAAAATCACGACTACTACCAACAAAAAATAGGGGACAAAAATAAACGTCCAAATATTTGTACTCGTGTGCATTTGGAAATCTAGCAATGAGCGAAAAGGATAAGATACAAAACAAAAACCATTGACACACACACACACTCAAAGCCGAATAATACCTTGGAATCAACAAATTCAAAAACCACATAAAAGCAGTAAAATTTGGTTTACAGTCTACATAAATCGATAATCAATGTCAGGAAAGGACTCCCAACTCGAAAAAAACAGTTACTCTACAAGCAAATAATTGGACCGGTGATAGAATATTGCTTTCCAGTATGGTACACTATCTCCCCAACTTATATGGAATACCTTGACATTTTCGAGAGGAAAATTCTCTGAACTTTCGCGGCCCTCAACTGAAAACATTCTCCCAACCGCAAAACTCTACGAGGTAACCAATATCACTCCATTCAAGGACTATTAACTCGAACGTGCAACCAAACAATGGAAAGAGTCCCTACACAGCCTAACTCATTTATTAACAATTTGACTGATCCTCTTATCCCGACTGACCTTAAATATCTCTCACCCTTGCTTTTTCCAAAGCCCGAAACTAGAAATATCTATAAACGCGATGGTGGAATGAGTTTCTTCGAAATCATAGAGGAATTAGTACCTAATGCAGAAAGTAATTCCAAACGAACCGGACAATATGTCAGGGATTTTCTAAGATAGACCCGTTCCCTTAGGATTCGTTCATTCCTATGGCCGCTTCTAATTCACAAACCTATCCATTCCAAAAGGAGAACGATATTGCAGTTGATATATGCGCAATAACTGTAGAGCAAATAACGACAATAAAATGGAAAATTTAAAAAACAAAAACGAAAAGGCAATTATGAAAAAGAGGACAACAGAATCGAACTGAAAGCTAAAGATAAGCCTTAACGCCTAAGAGGTCCATGGAAGTTGAAGAAAACATCCAGGAAAACAATGCCAAGCCAAAAAAGGAAACTTCATCCACACTGCGTGGTAGTAAAGCATTTATCGATCGTTAAAAGGAAATGCAAAGGCAGTGGGAGTATAAGAAGCTTGTTTTGATAATTTTTTGTTTGTTTTTTTTTTTTTTTGAAAATTTGTTGGTAAACTAAAAATTAGTAAAATTCTGAAATTTTGATTTTAAAGCATACTGCGCATGCCAGATAGTCAGCGGTAGACAATTCTTTTTATCAATCCTAATTTCATCGAAAAGACGAATCGACAAAGATATGAGACCTATTTTAGGGGTTTTTTCCATTGTGATAGGCATTCAAACTATGAAATGGACAAACGTATAACCTCCACGTCTTGGTGTACCGAAAGGATCCACTCTACTACCCTTCTATTATATTAAATACTGGAATTTTAAACTGCAATGCAATGTTAATGGCCGTTTAAAACCTTAGTTGTATATCGTACTCCTTCTGAGATAGGTACAAAATGGAAATGCTCTTTTTAAAAAGTGTCTCCTTATGATTGAATGGAAATTGTCCTAATTCTTACACTATCGTTCATATTAGTTCTCTAGCTTCCCAAGAGTTGTCTAATTCATATTCCTCGGTTCATATAAATATTTAAAAAAAAATATGAATTTTTTTCTTTTGCATCGAATCTAAGTTTACATATGAATATTAAAGCAAATCATATCAAAATCCTCTCAGATAGTCCAGGTCAATCTAATGACTTTTAAGTGGCCTATACTAATGCTGGCATTTGATGCTGCCGAACAAATGCAGTTAGGCATTGGAGTGGCTCTGAACTACGAAAAAACTAAGGGAAATCAAACAGTTTATCTTATATCTAGAATTATCTCTGATACCTTTTATTTGATCCGAGCCTAGCATAACTCCAGCTAAACGAGTAAGTACCGGCCCCTCAAACTTTTCTATGGGGTAATGGATGGAATCAGTAACACCCGCTGATTCTCTTTGAAAACAATTCGGAACCATTAACCAATTTGATAACTTAAATTATGCTTTAATCTCAGCATCTAAAGTGGCAAACCTAATATCTTGTAGGTGTACCGAACTCTTCCTTTTAAAGGCGTGCTTCTGAAATCTTGTTCGGAAGAGATATTTTAAAAAAAAGTGTCGTAGATAAACCGGAATATATATTCTGCCTGAAAGAAGGGTCTGAGACGACTTAACTCATCCTAGACTGGACTAGACCTGGCTAAGTCTACTAGCGTTTCAGCTTTAGGGTATCACATATAGTTAGGATTGTATAAAATGTTTAAATAAAATTTTCCAAGCTAAATATTAACAAGACGGCGATTTTTCTAAAAGTATATTCCCTCAGGAAAAAAAAAACCAAATTCAATAAAATTATTTTCGTCTTTCTTCTATCACAAAATGCCCACAATAAGAACAAAAACTATCATAAAGTGAGCATTAAGAATTAAAAGACATAAATCAACACCGTCCAACGAGTGCCAATTGGCAATAAAAAAAAAAATAAAGAAAAACAAAACTAACAAAAGTCGCCGATATCACCACAGTGTCGGTCGGTCTAAACCTGCCCGTTTCTGTGGGTGAAACAAATTAAGAAATTGACTCAGAGCTGATATCAAAATAGAAACTGGCATGGCCCCCAGATGACCTCAAAATGATCTCATTGAGAAAACATTTAAAAGTGTTTCCCTTTCCTCAGAAGCCACTATAGGTATGCATGACCTCTGACCTCAGGTTGGCTCCTTATTGTGCTGCGCAATTCTTGCAAATGGGAAAATTTATTCGACCGCTGATGACTAATCAACTATGTCTCTAATGCTGAGCAGTGTTGCTACTCGAAATCTTTCTAGCGTAGCCCGAAAGTGGTTTTTTGAGTAGCCACACGTGAAAAAATTATAGAAAACTTTAAATCTTACTTCAAATTAACTGGAAATATGTCTTAAAAAATTATTTTTCGTAATTTATCTGTATAAAAAAAAATTGTTTACAAATATTTCACTATGAAATTTGTAATGTTAGTTAGTTTTTGATATACATACTAATAATCACATCATAACACATCATAGGTCAGTGTTAATAACTTTAAAGCCAAAGTATTGAATAAACCAAGGTCAACCGGGCCCTAAAAACATATAACCCCCCCCCCCCCCCCTTCTTACATTTTTTTTTATTAGTATATAAATGAGCCCAGAAATGTAAGAAACTTTCAAATCACTATTGGTGGGTTCAGTCAGTATAAATAATGATACTACACTAATACATTGCTATATTTTGGACACGTCTTCAAAAACCCTCTAGCGTACCCAAAATATTAGGGGGTATCCCTGTGGCCAAACGATGCCCAAAGTAGAAACAATTGTAGCCAAAGTGGCAGCACTGGTCCTGAGTGCCCTCGTGAAAAATAGCGGTCGCCGTCGTCGTCTTGGCAAGCAACATTTTACTTTTGCTTATCTCTAAATTTTACTTTTGTTTTTGAAAGTAAGCCAAATTTACTCTACAGTCAGGTGAAAGAAATTTATATTGATTGGCTTACAAGAAGAAAACATTGCAAATTGTCTCTGGTAGATTAGTCTGGTAGTGGGAGTAAATAAAGACTTACTTGCGCTGCTGAATTTTTGTAAACAGAGTTGTTTTTGGCTTTTTATTTAATCTGGATATTTACCTACATAGAAGACACGAAATTCCTGATCATAAAATTGTTATAATTTCTGTTTTTTTTTTTTTTTTTTATTAATTAACCAAAATTTGATCTAACTTTACACCTCCACAGAATATTTAAAATGTTAACCGAATTCCATAGCTACCACTAAAGGTAAAACAATCAGGCTCCAACCAAATATTTATGGAGAATTACAAGGGGAGGTTTGGAGGTTTGGTTTTATCTGACGGCATTCTTCGCCCATACAAAAATCCAAAATCTGCTTAGGTTTTGTCATAGAAAAAGGGGGCAAAAAACGTAAAAATCAAGAGACTAGTGGCAAAGTCAACTTGATTACATGATAATAAGTAGGTGGCGCTTGATTAGTATATCTAAAGCCTCGTGCGCATGAGTTTCTTAATAGATATGTAGAAGCATTATATGCAGCGATCACAAGTTCGTGTTGTGTGGGAGAGTGCAGAATTCATTTTTTTTTTCAATTTTTATGGGTATAACGTGTAGTGCGTGTATGTCATGAAGCCTAAGTATGTATAAGTGGTTATGTCTATGAAAAAATTACATGTGTAGGAGTTAAAGTTGTCGGCATTACGTGAAAAGAAACAAAAATGAAAAATGTTGCCTACCGTCGTCGTCGTCGTCATCGTCGTCGACTATTTCCTGCCTTTTAATATTGTTGACATTTTCGTGAACCTGTTGCGCATGCGTTGCAATATGCAAATTATTGTTATGATACTATGTATATTTACCCGTATAACATTTTTCTTATTTCTTCAGTAAATGCCAGCATTTCATGAAATTTTTGGTTGCATCTAATAAAAAAGAATTTTAGGAAAGTTTACATTAGACGAGTATGCTCCATACGAGGCCATACGAAAATTGTATGACAATGGTTATGATAGCGAGTTTTTGTTAATTCGTATATGGATATGGTTACCCAACAAAATAGTGTTTCCCAAAGCGATTGGAGTTAAGTATACAAATACATGCATTGTGCATTTAGTTGTGAGAGAGCATTGACAGTCGACAACATTTCGCGGCAAAAATAAACTTTTCTATTTTCATTAAGTTTCCAAATGTTATTCGCACAATTCGAACATCCTTTGAATCGTTCAACGATTCGAATATTTCAATTATCTCAAGTTTCGAATAATAGCAAAAACTCGAATATTCGAATCCTTCAAAGCTTCGATATTCGAATCATTCGAAGTTTGGAATATTTTAACTCATCGAAGTGTCGAGTTAGTTCTATTTTCCTTACAAATGCTCTCCAGTTTCCCAATGGGCTTTGGAACGAAACCATATCAGAAGAGAGCAATTATAGCGGTTCATTTTTATGACTAAGAATACGCTGAAGTGTAAAAGATTTGGCGTAGGGTACTTACAGTTTCCTTTTGTTTTTCTGATAAGTTTGTTAGAAACTTTTGAAACTCTTTTTTATCACGCAATTTTGAAAATTGAATTTTTCAATTGAATTAATCATTTTCAAGATCCCGCAAGACAACTTTGCTTTTTGAAGCCAAAAACGTGAAACATATTTTCAGTAATTTCAAATGATATATTCCAATGAGGTCGATACCTTGTTTTGTTTCAATCCATCCATTTTAGAGTTAAATATCCCCAATTGATTACGATAGCAAAAAATTCAAAAAAAAAGGCCTGATATACTGCTTTACCTAAGCATAAATATATCAATCTCAAATTTAGAGTCTGGAGGTGTCGATGTGTTTTTACACTTTTCCCAAAATCACTATTGGAAAATTTTGTATTTAAATAAAAATATGCATGCACATCATAAAACAGGTGGAAATACTGAAGGTTTTGTTCCAATGAATTTTAATGTTCCGACTATCGGTCTTCTCGCACGGAGCTTTGAGATTCTTTCATTTGTTCATTATTTGGTTTTGCCTGGCTGTTTAACAATTTTCATGTATATATGACAATTTCCTTTAGCCTTCTAAAAATGACCCCAAGTTCATTCATTCATTGTCAAGAACATTTTCTTCGTCATTCTATCCATCTAAATTTGATGTTGAATCGATGATTCTATGAATCTATGACTCTATGATAAAATTTAAAGCTCAATGTAATTTTCGTCAGTTGATTGATGCTTATGAAGCCATCGAACTTAGGATACAAATTTTGTGTATAATAGCTGACCAATCGGAATATGTTTGTGAATTCCAAATTTACACGGGAAATGAAAGTGTGCATACAAAATAAAATTTAGGAACACGAATAATCAAAAAACTAACATGACTAAAAAGGAATAGCTCATTGTCGTGTGTATTTTGAAGATGTTTTTAATATTTTCAACTTACAAAGGAACTACATCTAGAAGACAAAAACAAACAAAAAAAAAAGAATGTTTAATCTGATTAGCGCGTAAATAAAAACGGATTATCATTTATAAAATTGGGAAAGATTGAAAAGCAGTTTACTTTCTCAACTTTAACAACGACCCATTACAAATAGAATTAGTAGTGCGAAAGGAGAAAGGTTGTAGTCAGATATAAAAATTTATTTTAAGATTTGTGACTATTAGAATAAGCTGCACTCTCTGGAGCTAAGCAAAACAAAACCATGCAAGGCAGAATAGTTGCCTTACTGCACGGTAGCTCTTGTCCAAATCATTTAAAAAAAATATCTCCCTTATGAAAAGTGTAAATTTTGTGTTTTTATTATAGAATCAAATTCAAAAATACACCGTAAAAATTAGCGTAACTTTAGTATCGATTTAGTTAACTAAACACATATCAAATATAATTTTAAAGCTTTGAGAAATAATTTGCGTTGCTATATTGAAAATTTTCCAAATTACACTAAAATATGAAATTTTACAACTAATACAGTGTAATTTTACATCCGAAATAACATTTTTAGATGTAAAATGACATATTAAGAGTGTAATTTGGCTTCTAATAGCACACATATCGGTTTGGACTTCAATAAGCTAAAATAGATTGTAATTACGGTACAACAGAATAATACAGTAAGATTAGATTGCTGCAATGTAAAACAGATTGCCATAACACAAGAAGACAGTAAAACAATTAAAGAATTTGAGATAAAAACAAAAACTCCACTGCACGTTACAAGACATATGCTTAAGAAAAAATCCAATAAAGCACATAAAAAATCAAATTGCTGGGTTGTGGAGAAAATTTACAATTACAGATTACAATGTAGCAAAAAGATTCTTGAGTATGCTATTCCACTTTTAGTCAACAGTTGGCTTATGCATTTTTACATTCATGTATTTAAAAAATTTCAGTTTGGAGTGTAAATTTACAATAATTTTATTAGAAATCTTTGTAAAATTACATTAATTTTTTTTTAGAGTGTAGGCAAGAAAAAAAATTAGGGTTTTTTCCATTAATTCTTTAGATAAAAAAGGGTTCCTTTTGAAATTCTTGACAACTCTATCCGGGACCCTGTATTTTGATCTTAAATTTTTAACTCTTTAAACAAATTGAAATTCCTCAATAAGTGCAAATAATTACACACACAAAAATGGGTACATTATTACATGTGGGCACAATACTAATTACTTTGGTCTTCAATTCCGAAGTGGGCGATCATCAAAATTACATAGATATATAAATTGCGACGTTTCCATTCCATTTTTTTTTCCATTTGTTCTTGAAACATAGAATTATATAACATCATGATACCAGGTTTGTACTAATTAAATATTTACAAACTAGATTATAACCTCATTTAGTAACATATATATTTGGTAAATATTTCTAGAACTCACTCACCAAGATTGAAAGTAATGTAGAGGAAATTGGAGGACATTAAGTCAGTCAAGTCCACGATCATGTAGAATTTATATATGTAGTATATGGAAAATCAAGAACTTCCCACGCATGGCATTTTCCAAGGTTTGTATAATTCTAAGTTGTAATTTTAAATTCATATCCGTTCGTCTTTTTTTGTTTTTTTTTTATAGAAGTATATCTTTAGATAATTGACACTCAATGCCCATTTTTAGATTACTAAATGATAATAGATGTGCTAAGACATTCAATGGAACCACTTTTCTAGAATAGAAAGGCGTGAATATAACGCGAAGATAGAATATGAATTGATTTCATTTAAATAAAAAAAAAAGTAAACAACATGAACAATATTAAATAAGTGTCGTAACAACTTATGAAAATAATAAACATCGAAGTGATAAAAATACCTAAACAAGAAACTGTATCCCTCAAAAGGAGATGAAAAATGAATATCTCAATTACACTGGCTGAATTCCATTAGCATACTAATTGCGAACCTTCTTTAACTCCATAACACCCACGCAAAGAACATAAATTTCCAATAGTAGAAATAGACTACAAGAAAAAATTTCTTGACCACAACTTGTTGTTGCTGCTGGTGGTAATTTCCACATTAGCCTACTTCCTAGCTTGACACCTCTGCATTTCTGCAAAAAAACTAACTTTTGCACTTATATGGAGGTGAAAATGTTCACAGTTTTCATACGCAGATATCCGGATAAAAATCGCACTTAAAATAAATTATTTCGCAAAAAATAAATATTCACTCACCCATCAGTACTGTTGCTACGATGGAATCCATCCAGGGTATTAGATCTCTTCAGGGGTTCATTGTAGTAGTGATATCCATTGGACTGGTTGGCACTACCACTTGACCACTTATTATCACTGGAATTGGATCTGTCATAGGATTTATTAACGTCCAAATTAGATGGACGATCACTGATCGAGTATTTTTCACTCATCACTTTTTCACGACGTTCTCGTAACATTTCTTCGAAATCATTTCGCGGTGACGTTTTTCGTAACGTCTGAGACGAACCGAGCGTTTTGCGTACAAGGGAAGGGCTCGAAAGCCCTGATTGCATTTTGATCATCCTGGGATCAGTAGATATACTCTCCAATTCCAATTGACCGTTAGGCGGTACGTTACCGTATGTGAATGGCTGTGAATGTTCCCGAGCGTGATATGGAATATCTTCGTCTTCAGATACTGCAGATATTGTGACAGTGTCAGTCCGCACTGAATGCGGGTACCCAGAAGACTGATGTTGCGAATCCATAACTATACCGCGCTGCTGCTGTTGCTGCTGCTGATGGATATTATGTTGATGGATATTGTTGCTAGTCAAAATTGTTTCTCGTTTTTCGCGATGTACTGTTTGGCGATGTTGCAAAGTTGAATTATTGCTAGTTGCTCCGCTTCTATAACCACCTACGGTTGTCGGTGTATCACGGCCGCTCTCGCTTGGCGGTGGCGTTAAAGTAGTCGCTGTACTTGAAGTGTCGTAAAGATCTCTGTCTTTAACCAAATACGAATTATTTGCTGGCACTAAATTGTTTTCATGTGCAGAATATGATTGTGATCGTTTCACTGTATCTCCGCTGTAGTTTGTCGTTGTCGTTCTAGATGATGACGATGATGCTGCTGCTGCTGCTGCTGATGATGCTGTTGGCAACACGTAACCACCACCTGATGATGATGATGATGTTGTTGGTATAACACTTTGGCTTCGAACTATTTTCTGATGAGTACCTTGCTTGTATGATTTACTAAAGTCAGGTATATCTTGTACATTCATTAACATATCAGATAAAATGTCATCTAGCTCTCGGTGACGGTCTTCTGAAATGTAAGAAGAGAAAATGTTTTTTTTAGTTTGTTTTTTTGTTGTTGTTTTGTTGTTGTTGCTATTGTATTCATTACTTGAACACTGGAAGGTATCAAATTTTATTATTCGAAATTGAGTAAAGATCATTAATCAAATCGACCAGATGCTTATCGACTTTGGCTGATCGTAAAACTAGAAGTGTTTTCTGCTGTCGTGTTGAGTAAGAGGCATGCGCGATTGATAAATTGTTTGCTACCGGAGTTGTATTATTTGAGTACTTCTGGGGTATAGGTAAGCTATTGAAAGTAGTAGCTTTGCGCTTTCATTTACAAATGATTGTGATTAATTTCATGAGATTATCTTTTTTCTTGTTAATATAACCACACCGCTACCGATTACTCGTTACATTGTTTTTTTCTTCTTCTATCTAACATTTACGTTGGACATGAGGTCAAGTGACTAGACAAGACTGTTCACCTCAATTTTCTTTTGTGTCTGAATAAAAAGGTAGTATTCGACAGCACTTATTCACCAATTTATATAAAAATTAGGTAAAGAAATTAGATAATAACCTCCACAATAAAAAAAAAAGCCTTGATGTTCGCTATTTTGAAAAGATGCCCATAGTGCTCACATTGGGGTACTATCCTACCACCCCACTCTGGTAAATTTTGTCAGCGAACTACTAATCAGACTCATATTTGAACTATGATATTCGCCATGTTTGTTATTGAATTTTGACTTAAAGTTTATTATCAAAATTTAGGCACAACCTTGGAGATGATTCTACATCTACCATCTTTGCATCTGTAAATACAGACTACAGATTTTGTGACTACTGACACAGATGGAAAAAATCATAAAAAATGGCACATCCTAATTTGGTAAAAGAGATTCATTATATGCCCAACCTAGGAATTCTCAATATAAGTAAAGTAAACTCAAATTTAAATTAGGAGTTCTAGTATACTATTCTTATGTCTACAAAACAAACGAGGATGGTGAGACTCAACTATATAGTAAAAGACCAAAGATCAAAATATATGTCAGCCTCGATCAGAGCGATATGGTCTTCCTAATAGAAATATAAACTATTGTTATTACAAAAAAATATTAGATGAGGCTACCAGAGTCACAGAGTATAGCACAGTCGCTCTTCTGACTCATAAATTAAACAGATGTAAATACATTCAAGAAAGGCGTATGGAATTGGTGAAAAGCAAAGCGAAAGTCTATTGGAAACAAACAGAGGGCTTCAGTAATCAAAATCATTCATAGAAAACCAAGCTAAATAATAAGTCCACTGTTTAAAGAGATACTCAGTGTCAGCCTAATAATTGGACTAACCGGACTAACGGGCATAGAGAGGGTTCAGACTTTTTGGACAATCCTCACTCAAAAAAAAAAAAAGGAAGAGACGGAAATCACAGTATGCCAGCACTGATATGCAGTAATTGGGATAACATAGTGAGCAAAATTTATTTCTGGTTTTTTTATGCTGAAATTTAGGGGAAACCCAAAAAAAAAAAAAAGGTGCTACTTAAGTTTTGCGGTTAGGCTAATTCCTTCATGGTGCAGCTTTAGAAAATTTTATTTTCTGATTCTTTTATATTTTTATGTTTTAACAACTTTGGCAGCTAAACAAAAAATTTTTGTCTTTGTTTCATTCTATCGAAAAAACGGATCGACTCGGACAATAGCGCTCACCAAAATTAAAACTGTAATTTGATGATCCTTGGTCAGTCTAGATCCAACGTAGTTTTCTCAAGGATGACCCGGACTATCATCATCCTAGACGCCATGGTCCTCGAAACTATCGAGGCTATACAGAAAATGTTGTCTCGTGAAACCATGGCTATATGCATGACCTTTTATTTAAATAAAAACAATCTTACACGAACTTGACTGAGGCCTAAAAGAAGATGCAAAATATGGAGCAAAAAATGCGCTGGGCAAAAGTAGTATCTGACATTGTGATAGGTTAAAAAACTTTGATTTATTGCTATGAGCTAGTAACATCACTTCAACTACATATTAACAAAAACAGCGTATCGTAAAAAGAATCATAAATGCGTAGCTCGTATCAATGAGTATATATGAAATATTCTGCACAAACTGGAAAGAAGAATTATTTGAAGAGTCCATAATTCATGAAGTCTCATAAAAAGAACTCTCTCAGTATAATTTAAGTTGAGTTGAATGATCAGATCGAAGAACTTCACCGAACACGTACTCTATTTGATGTTAGTATTAATGGAACTACTGTGAATGCTACGGATAAGCCAGAATAGTTCTGAAAGGAAAGAGGTGTTAAACTTAGAAAAATTATCACCAGGTGCTAGGTGCTCCCAATTTGACGAAAGTTTAACTAGAGGCCAATAATCTTCTTTTTCATGAAGTTTAGCAGTTATTCAGAAACAAAATAATTAAATCTCTAATAATGAGATAGGACTATGTATATGTGAAGCTAAATGATAATAGGTTGAAATCAATAAGGATTTTCGAACCACATTTTTAACAGTATTCGTATTCGGAGTGACTGCTGCCTTATCAATAGTAAGGAAAATGAAAGTAGCCCAAATCTTTTGTAAAATTCCTTAACGCTATTGCTGACAGAATAAGTATTCTCTCGAATACCGAATTATTTGCTGAGTTAAGTGATATTAGACTAATGGATCTAGTCCCTACTAAACCAGTGCGAAAAAAATTACTCAGCTGGATTAGACTGATCGCACTGTTCCAAAAATACACTGAATTATAAGTATTCAAAGCTCTGTCCGAATTTTCACTCGGATAGATAAAGTTAAAATACTCCCAATATTCGCTGATCTACGAAAGGTGTTAAAGTAATCCTTAAAATTTATCAAAGGCTGTGGGCTCTACCCGTACCGTGTTCCAAGCCGAGGTATTGTACATAGAAGAATGCGCCAATACCTGCATTAAAAGAGCCATAAATGACTCAACCATTAATATCCTCTCAGACAGTTAAGCTGCCCTCATGGCCTTAAAGTCCTGTCAAGTCAGGAATTGTCTGGGAATGTCTACAAACCCTCAAAAACTTGTTAAAAAGATATCGTCATGTGGATACCTGGACATAAGGGCCACAAAGGCAATGAAATTGCTGATGGTCTAGCCAAAAGAGGAGCGGAAACTCAGTTTGTAAATAACTGTGAGAATAAACAAAAATCCTTGGATCTGGCGGAAAAATAAAAGAACTCCTTCTCCTTAGAAGAACAGAGCTCAAAATCATTACTGAGCTCTTCTGCCGCTTCTGGCGGAATGCTCACGAAACCATGGAGCACTTGCTTTGCAACTGCGAAGTATAGCCAGGCGGAGACTACTCCACCTCGAACATGCTTTTCCTCCACCAAACAACATGTGGAACCTCAATCCCGGAATGATTCTAAACTTTATTAACAGTCTGAACCTAGAAAGGGAGTATATTCAACGGGAATTTACAGTAGATCTTTCAGGTCGCAGTGATTGCGAGCCTAACGCCTACAAACCCTTTCACAAAAATAATCTAATCCCCAAATAGTACCTCACCTAGTTGAGCTTAGTTTACTGTCCCAAGGTATTTAGTGCCAAGCATACTGTCCCAAATTGTATTACCTCAAATATGAAATTACTAAAAAAGTAGGTCTCAAACAGCAATGATAAAATAAGGAAGTGACAAATAAAATTTTACCGTTCGTTATTCTACATAATCAAACATACATTTGCACACATGAAGTTAAACAAAATTTAATTATAAATATAAAAAAATATACAGAAAGGGCTTACTACATTCCGCGCTTTAAGCATATATGTAAGCGTTGAACTAAGCTCGTGAGCATCTTATTAGCAGTCAAACAGATGAAAGAAAAAGGAAAATTAAGCAGATGAGGACAAGAGTAATTAACATACTTCAGCGACCTTGAAACTGAAGAGTATGCCTACATATATAGTATATGTATTTGTATGTATGTATGTCAAGTAATTATCTGTACTATCTGACACAGGGCGTGTCGACCTTGACTAATTTATAGAAAAAAAAACATAAAAGTGTCCTACAAAAGATCAACACTTTACGGATGCAGTCAGTATGTAGTAATTCCGTTAAATTCATTTTCTTTTTCGCAACCAAAGCGAAATGTTTTGCACTCTGGTACATCACGTCCCTTATATAGGAAAACATCTCTTTCACTATCAAAAAAGGTGATAAGCTCAAGTGTAAATCGTTTCCATTAGAATTTATGTCACGTTCGAATGAAAGAATTTTGTTGGCGAACGAGTAAATGAATTACTCGATTGTGTGTGATTATAGGCGGCGACATTTTGTTAGAAAAGAAAATTTCATCTCACCTTGCGGACTCGCCTGACTTGGGAAACTTGATGGGGAGACACTGGATCCTGGCTGAGGCCCTGAAATCAAAGAAGAATACATCAGTAGTAAATTTATCTTATATATGAGCGCATATAGAAATAGAGATTGTTTTTGAATTACTTACGATTTAATGCTCCACTACTTGAAATTCCTGAGTCCATAGATAAGGTAAGGGGACTGCGGACATACTCTCGACCTCCATTTTGATAGTTTGAATTATTGGTAGCACTTTCTCCTGAACGATAATTTTCTACAATATGTATTTGTTGTTGCTGTTGCTGCTGTTGGTGGTGCTGATGTATTCCTTGAGGATAATGATTAGGAGTGCTAGTGCTGTACTTTTCACGATAGTGTGATTGTGATGTTCCGGGTCTACTACTTTCTACAACGTAACTATAATCCGACCTTGGCTGGCTATGACTACGTAAGGTACCGCTGGTATTGATTTCCCTTCTTCGGGTTTCAACTGTATTATTTTGTACTGATGCTGGCGTACAACTTACTGGCCGCCTTTCAACCAACTCATAATGTTTATTATTACTGAACTGGGGCGGAGGTGATATTAAATTTTGAGTGAAAGAATTTCGTTGTTGTGATGGCGTAGAGGTATTCAAAATTTGGTGCGGAAAGTGTGGAGATTTTGGTGATTTGAGGATTGTAGCGTATAGTGAACCATCCAAAGGTCCCTGAGTATGATATGAAGAGCCTGAAAAAAAAAAACTCTTAAATAATTTTTTTCCGTATTAGTGAGTGTATAATAAAAGTGTGTGTATAGAGAGTTGTTTTATAATTTCGACAATAATACTACCATAAAAATCGACTTATCTCGCCACACCTTGGTTACATTTGAAAAATAATCGAAATTAGATGATCAGAGATTTTCTCTACATTTTCTACATTCATTTCATTTTTTTTTCTAATTCCTTGTAGTATCTGACGTGAAATGAATTGAAATTTTTTTTTTACAGATAAATAATAAGTGAATACCTGACACTATTTACCTTGGGTATTAAAATATCTATCAAGAGTTGGAGCAATGTACGGTGGCAAGTGACATAACATCATGCATATGACTGCGAAAGTATTTGTTACTCGGCTATCATTATTCAAAAGAAAATGTAAAATCGACTTGCAGCAAGCAGGTGGTCACCGATATACGAGTATGTAGAGGTAACGTATGGAGAGGTCTTAAAGGTGTTTTACCTTATTAGGACCCCCAGTTGGGAGCGGGTGAGCTCCGTTTTGTAATTTATGCAAAGTCAATGCATGATTTATTGATGTCAGTCGATCAGATTACATTGGTCAGTTGATATACATTTGCATCTATGTATGTATGTAGTGTATATAAATTTAATAATTTAAATATAATTTCATTCAATGATAATCAGACAAATTATTGCTTGTGAATATGAATTTTTGCACTATTTGCAGAGGTGGATTTTCAGAAAATCCACGAGTCGAGAGTGTGATTAAGTGATCTGCTTTTCAGAAAATATGTCCTAATTGTGTGAGGCTTGTGAAACTAGCTGTTGCTGGTATGAGATTTTCCTGATAAAATTGTGCTGAGACAATTTGACAAAAGTAAGTAATGAATACATTTAACAAATTGTGTTTAAATTTATATTTCGATTTTTTTTTCTCATTGTTTTTTTAGTCTTACATCAATCAGTGATTAGAAATCAATTGTAACAAGAAAGAAGACCTGGGTATAAATTTCCTATCGGATACTTTCAACTTGAACAACTTTTTTTCCGGAACTCAGAGTTCACCCAGGTTTGGTTAGAGAAATGCTGCCAGTTACCTAAGCAGACTTCACTAAGACCACCAATTGGATGTATCCTTATATTTGTGTTACTCTAGCATGATCCATTCTACTTCCCCAAACTAAAGAATATCAAGATAGACCAGTGTTTTTTGTTTTGCAGTTCTTGTAGCCCCGTAAAGGAGTAGCTACCAAGTAGCCCTCTCTCATTGATCGTAGAGAACTCGCAAAGGATATATGTAACTGATTCAATGTTTTCTAGCTCTTAAAAGCTTCGGCAGAAATCATTTGCAGTTCAAGCCGAATGTCCCATTCTATTTGGATTTGTTACCATCAAGGAGCTTCTTTGTTCTTTTTCTGTTATATGCACACATATGCCTCGCAATTCAACAGTTATTACGTTGATCCGCTTATTTATAGGCATCGCTGAAAATTTTACACTTTATTGCACTGATCGGGATTCTCATGTAAGCTCCTTTTCGGAGCTATCCCTTCCAAAGCCAATTTTTGGATAGTTCATCCGCTATTTCATTATTCTGAATATTGTCATGGCCGATAGCCAGCATAGGCTAATCTTGTATCACCTGAATATCTCCTCCAGACAGTCTTTCCATAGCAGCACTAGTTTTATTTTTACCAACACAGCTTCTAGCGCCTTAATGACCAGCTGGATGTCAGTATATGTAGATGCAGTTGTCCACACATAGATGTTAGCTACCTGGAAGACACTGCACTTGTTCCATAACCTTTAGGATTCGTTCCAATGAAATAGTTACTGGAGTATAATACTCCAGCATCTCTACTCGCATTGGTCTTAGATTATAACAGAGATTTGGTCTGTTACTGCATTACTGTTAATGCGATCCAATCTTTGAAGGATTCCGGGATGACCGAACGCCCTTTCCTTCCACCGGCCCATAGCTTTACTACGTTTACTAGGACTAATCCATTTACATCTGGAATTAGTGATGCAAAGTGTAATTATTACTGGGGACGTCAGGGGCTTAATATCAATTAAAACCCTGCTTGTGTATTTAAAGTAATTATTTCACATGTTCCTTGCCTTGAACGGCATTGCTTCTTGACAAAATATAGAAATCTGAGTTTCATGTTCGACACAGCTGTCTACCTGTGTCTTACACATACACAGAGTTCTTAAAGTTAAACAATAACAGAAGAATGATGATTATGTGGAATGTGTTAAGGTTCAAATGCAAACTTTCGAATAGGATGAAAGGCAGAATCCTCGAAGAAGCTTAAATGAACCAACAGCTCGACGACATCTTCCTGGGACTATTACAAAATTGTTAGAACAACAGATCTAATACAATTACCCTAGGCTGGTAGCAGGACAAGATAAGACATTAGTGGAAAAAAAATACAGGAAAATACGTTTCCTTCGAAGCAATTCTTTTCAGTTAGAGAATCACAACCAATTTAGGAGAACTATCGGAGACAGTGGTGTTTGCCGACTAATTCTATTTCTTCTGTTATAGTGGTTACTTGTCGATGATCTTGATCTCCTACAAGAGCTGACCAACTCCTGCTACGATAATAAGACATATAGGTACACAGAGTAAGTATGATCATATGCAGGATTCCCTAACAACTGGGACCAGAAGATAGAATTTTGAGTTAATCCTTGCAAAAATAGTAATCATCCCATTTATGAAGGAAAGGAACCTTAATTTATATATATCCACCATATTTTGAGGGAACAATAATCGAGTTCTCAAAGAAAGAGTAATATGTATAAAAATTTCCGTTCAGAAAAGTCCTGGAAATAGCTCAGGTGCATAGTATGTGCCGTAGGCTTTTCGGCAACACTCAGTGGCGTTTCCATCGCGAGAGGATGTAACAAAAGTAAGCCTGGTGTAATAATTCCAACATAGAACATGAGGCTTAATAACAATGGAGAACTTGTTATAAAAGTGTGTCAGGAATATAACACCGGTCGACAAATTAGTAGGTTTCGCACACTTTGATTTATATTTTCTATCGATTCACATGCTCGTATAGGCGGCAAGAGCTACAAAGCAAATATTTTAAGCTGAACTGGGAGATCAGCTGTAGCATCAACAATGATAAAAGAAAGTCATTAGCAGACTTTGCATTAAAAAGCAAGCAACAATCGCGAAAAGCAATGATAAAACAGAACGTTGTAGAAAATCACTAAACATCTCTAGGAGTTGGCATTTCAAATTGTTGAACAGCAATGAAGAACAACTGCAGAGGTGGCAGTGACACTTCTTCAAACTTCTTCATAGAATCTTTTTAAAGGATTCCAAATAATATAATTACAAAAATCTCCAAACTTTACGGATAAACACGCAGATCGACTCAGGACAAAAATAATCACCGTAATGCAATCAGTAGAAAAAATGGAATAGTTCACATCCCGTCTAGGCTATTAAAACCGGATTCGTATTATATACGAACTGACATATACTCCAATTACTCAACGAAAGATTATGGAACACCTGTACTTTTCCAACGAATTGAATGAAAGGCATATTCGTAAAGCCTCCGAAAATGGCAACCTAACTGTGGTTAGAAAATATTATTCCTACATAAATCACACTAACACCTCAAAGATCACTCTGGAATAATCTGAGACGTCTATTAGTCTTTTGGCAAGGGAGATATTAAAGTACTATACTCTGACGGCATTTTATGTTGACTATTCGAACGTCGTACATATCTGGATTATGCTAATGAATTTTTGTTGTTGCCGAATTAATATAAAAATCTGAACACCTGTTATTTCTTATCTTGCAACAAAACATATTCCAGCTAACCTAAGAATTAATCCGGCAAGACCATGATAATATGGAAACAATGTGGAGGTTGCTTAGAACTTCTCTTACCTACCTCGATAACAACGAAACTGGCTATGTAAAAGAATGAAAAAAAAAAAAAAACTTTTACAAACGAAAAATCTTTAAAAAAAAAAATTTCTATGCAAATTTTCATATCAACAGGAACCGTATACTCATCAGTACGGTTTGGTTCCTGCTTGCCGTATACGCCAAAGTGAACATCCAAGCTGTTCTATATAAAAGAACATATCAGTTCTCGTGTAAATAAATAAAGAAGCGTGTTTTTTTAGGCAGCGTAGTTGTTCAAGTAAAATTTACTATATTGCTATGAAACGTAAAGTTCGTCCAATTGGTAGCGCACCATTTGCAGACTTTTGTTAATAGGTGTCTACACCGGGTCATAAAAATTTGTTGCGTCAGGAGAACAACTGTGGAAGCAGGCACTTTAATGAAATTAAGTAAAGAAATTACATCAGATTGACTACACTCTACGATGTTTCAGATCGAGACACAAGGAATAGTCGAAACTATTAAAAGATCATAGAATAAACTGAAATCTGTAGAGTAAAACAGAGTCCGGTGAAGAGCAACACTTTTCATCGTAGATATCTCGAAAGATGAAAGAAGGTAGATGATGAGGAATGGTTAGGCCTAGAGTTGCCAATTAAATAAATGAACAACTTATTTTTGTATTAAAACTATTATCAGTTCACGACACTTTTTTTCCTCTCACCAACTAACTTTGTATCCTCAACCAAAACTGGCGTATATGTCACAAAATGGATTTTAGGGAAATTGCAGATGAAGTTTTTCAATTTTCAATTTCGTAAAGTGTATTTATACTTATGAAGATACTCTAGATTAAAGCTCCACAAAATATGTAAATATTAAAAAAAATTAATTTCAACAAAAACGATCTATACGCTTTTCTGTATTAAGGTACAAAACAATCCCTCATCTCCTTTATCATCTCCTTTATCTTCTTCAAGATCACTATACAATTCTTATATTGAGAGATAGTACCAAAAGCAAGAGAAAAAAACACAAGACATCTCAACAAGACACATTTTAAGCATTACTTCTTTTTATTTATATCTGTAAAGATTACATACTTTCTTTATGAAATCCAAAATTGTCCTCCACTTGATTCCACAATAAGCACTTAGCAAAAAACACTTTTAGATTATAAATGAGATAGAATCACTACACACCTTGGTATTTCCAGAATTAGAATCAATTAAGAAATAATGAAAGAGAAGCTTCACAAAAAAAAAAAAATGTTTATCAGTCGTTTATCTTCAGAGATTAATTGTTGCAGCTTTTAAATGTTATAAAATCATAAAGATAAGATCACTTATATACATTGATTAGATAACACCAGGTATATGAACGTACATATATAGCTATGTATATCAATTGAACTGTTTTCACTTTGAAGAAATAATATTAAAGGACTTGCACGCACAGCAAACTAACCACTTCCATTTAGGATGCGATTTTCAATTAAAACACCTCAAAGTACGTACACCATATTAAATGTCGCGAATATATTTTAAAATAATAAAGAAAAATAAAGAGAAACAGAAATTAAAGAAATTATTAAAAAAAATGAAACCAGTCCGCCAGCGGATTTAACTCAATTCTTAAAATGCGTGGTCCGATACGCAATATTTCTATTTCTTCAGATATAATATGAACGTACAAACGAAGACTCTATAGATGCCGATCCCGACGTCGACTAACAACTTCGAGATTAAAGAGATTGAAAAAATTTCGTGAATGATGGAAAAATGTGCGTTCACGAAATGATGATTTTTCCTATTCTAAATTTGTTTTCTTTTTCTTTAAAGCAAATATAATAAAATTTGGACCAGATCCACTTCATCCATCACCTCAAGTCTAGCCTATAATAAGTCTATGCACATATACATAGTATACGAAATCATAGAGACTTCATCTTCGTCTTCATGTCGTTGTCGTTGTCGTCTTCGTCATCGTTGTTCATAGCGGTTTGGTTTAACTATATAATCACAGAAAAATCTCCAACCACAATACTTGATTTTTTTTCTAATTAGAAAATAGCTACGCGCGCAGTTGATAAGAGACCAGAATATGCCGTTAAAATGTATTGATTCATTGCCAATACAATACCAATTACAACAACGATTTCGTATTCAAGTGAACTTTCATTATATTCCTCCAACCCGCGACTATAATTAGCTCAGCGAATAAGTTTGCGGTGGTCATAGAAACGAAACCAATAATTGAAAGGCAAAGAAAATCTGTGCGGTGACGAAACGGACGACGATAACTAAGACTCAACTAACGACACCTTTAGTTTTCTCTGAAAACAAATTTGAAAAAAAAAAAACGGCATCTCTCTGAAGGTATAATAAAAATAAATAATAGCAGTAAGTAAGGAAGAACAGATTCCAGCCCCCACCCCCCCTTTCTTCAATACATAGCATATCACCGATAATACTATGAAAATAGCCACTAGTCTGTCATTTAAGAATTCACACGCGAAGAACTGCACTTTAGTCACACCTACACAGTCTTTGGTACGCGTTGATAGCTTTGCTTGGATAGGGATGACAGTTTGCATGATAGCTATGAAATTCTTTTATCTTCAACTATTGAACATCGTCCTGTTCTGTCCTATTCTATCCTATCCTATTCCATTCCGCCCACCATTATTAGTGTCTAACTAAAGCAGTTTTTTTTTTTCTCTTGAGAAAATCAAAACAAATGAAATACGAAGAATGATCAAAAGTTCATATTTCCCCGGACACTACCATCCGATAATGACTTAAATGAGCCGCCTGCAAATATCAGTTCTGTCTGAAAGCATCATAAATTCCAAAGGGCTAATTTTAAATTGTCCCTTCTAGATATCTCTGCTGTAGCTATAACCGACATTTAAATTCCAATCTCTGTATACATTGTTGACATTGATCCGACAGAAAAAAAAGGGAAAAAAAGCGGGAAAGCAAACCCCATAATGACTCATGCCACCATATACATACAACCACAATACGCATATGATTTTATGTGATAAAATTTGCAAAATTGGATTAGTTTAGTGCGTCTGTGTACCTGTACGCCGCGCTCTGGCCGATCTTAAACTTCACCGCCTTAAGATTGTTACACAATGTCCGCTGCCGTCTTAAGAACATATTTTTAGACAACAACCCAAGTAAATTCGAGTAAAATTATGTTTCTTTTTTTTTCTTCATCCATTTATATGCCACGTCACATGGTTATTTTTATGAATTTTCATAATAAAATTTTATTTTTACCTCATTTACAAGGCGTCGTTATTTTGTTTTTGAAATTTATTTAATGTTATGAAGGTTATCACTGGTGATTTACAGCATTGTTGAAACATATGGATTGGTGTTGTGTATTTTTCTTGAAATATTAAAAAAGGAATTTGAAAAAAAAACGCCACTGGAGTGTTTTTGAATGAGTAATACCAAATGATGGCGCCAGTGGAGAGATTAACTTTTTTTTTTTTTTTTTTTTTTTTTTTTTTTTTTGTTAATTACACCTACACAAATCTTACGGGAAATGAATTAACTTAATTAAGCTTTTAATATGTCTACATCTATCAGAGTATGGGTCTCTTTATATGCCTATTTGTATAATAAATAAAGATACAAGATTCATACATACTATGGCGTGCCATGAAGTTTGGAATTATGAATTGTTTGCTAAAAACAAAAAAAAAATCATATTTGTTTCAGTTTCTGGTTCAACGATATTTGACTAACTTGAATTAAAAAAAAAAAACTTTGAAGATTCTGTCTAGTAAACGCAGAAGCTAGTACAATAAAGTACTGTTGAATAGAAAGATAGACCACTAGCTTCATCTTTTGTGGAGAAATGAATAACTAATTACTTTTGGGACCCACAGAAAGCTGCCTACTCAATTTCAAATATTTGTTTGCTTTTTGCATGAATTCGATGCGAAATTCTATGAATACAGTTGTCACATTTTTACCACCCTAATCAAATAATTCAGTAATTCCTTATACAAGGTATTCGATTCATGCAGGATTAAATTTAAACAACCCCATATGTGGAAAGCAAAGCGGCGAACGCTAGTGCCAGCATCTCAAGTAATCACAATTTCTGCACCAATGAGTGCTAAAAGACCTAAAAGGTAATTCGACGTCAATCATGTTGGATTTCTTCTACGGTAGATGTGAGTATTGCTGAAGTGCGATCGTTAATTTATTACTAAATTCGGTAAAGGTTGGATCTACAGTTGATATGTTCGTTTATTTGCTCAAACTGTGTCAAGCATCTATCTGCAGCAATTTTCATTCACTTCGTCCTCCTCTATCTGGACGTGTAATGATCTATTTATCTAACTTGATCTTATTTTCGCTTTTCCGATAATAAACGGAGTCAAACACCAAGATGAAGCCGAAAGCAGCTAAAATTCTTGGACCATTAGAAAGGGAAGACATTCTAGGCTCAAGTTCCTCATATATCTCGAGAGCCCATTTTTTTTTCACTTTTTCGGGCAGCGACATACGATTATGTTTTTCCCATTTCCAATCCGGGCTGACTGTCTTCCTGTTTTTTCCGTCGCCATAATTACACGACACATGAGAAGGTTTTTCTCGATTATTGTGCAAATGAAGATAAGTCAGTGTCGTCGTTTTAGTAATTTTAAAGTGAAGCTAATTATGCGCTTAAAATAAAAAAAAAAATTATCTTAATTTGTTTTGTCTTCCCTCTTGCATTCCGGGAATTTTTTTTTCATATTTCCGCGCTTTTCTCTTTCATTCCTCTTCTCATACAGCTTGCTATATATACATATACATGGTCTTTTCTCTACCTCCAAAATTAAAGTATTAAAGTATTTTACAACACCAGAAGAAAAAACTATCGAATATTTTTCCTAACTGTAAATATAGTACGCGCATTCCAAAGCTTCCGTTACTTCTGTACTACTGCACTGCACTAAATTTCCACAAACCGGCCGGGAAAAACCTATTCGTATATCGACATTGCACCTAAATGAGTATTACATTGCATTCGGTAGCAAACAGTATAACCAGCCGTCGTCAAACCGTGGCCAGCCATAATTACTTTCAAGTTTTGAAACCGATTCGGTTTTGACCTGATAGTTTGACCTGATCGTATGTCATTGCCAATTTAATATCGTATGTCGCTGCCCTTCGATAAAAACGGACTCAAACTCTAGAATGAATCCAGCTAAAATTCATGGAGTATTAGAAAGGCCATCTATTATAGACTAAGTTCCGCTTATATCCCGAAGACGGATTTTTCACTGTTCTACAAAAAGTCCTCAAAATCAGTATAATCGGGCATTGTTTTCTGTTTCCGAAGCTATCTAAGGTGAAGGCATGCGAAGTATTTCCTAGATTTTAAAAAAAAAAGTTGACATAATTGTTTTATATTCTATGGGCAAACTTTGGAAAGGGGCACAACACCCATTAATGAATATTTGACAATTTTTATAAAAAATATGTTCTGTGCTTATTTTACACACCTGTAAAAACCGTACAGTAAAAAGTTTGCATATTTATAGGCATCTTTAGAGTAATGCACAAGCACACCCCCATATATTATGTGCATACAGCATACACCTTGAGATAAATAAATAAAAACATAGCTGAAGGAATAATCATTTTTCTGAATATATACTGAATGCTTGAAAAAAGTAAAATTCTTTTATTGGTTGAATGAAAGCCTGATAAAAAAATTTAATTTGTGGTCTTCACTGTTGATCACAAAATTTCATCTGTTGCATACTCACTGGCGCTTTTGAACAACAGTAGTGGCTGAAAAACGTGACTTTTTGTTGTTTTCAAGAAATTTAAAATTATTTTCCAAGCATTACACAGTCGAAGACGTAATAACAGAACGACATCGTCCTGCACATTTAGAAGAAGAAAATATCACTTAAAGTATGATGGAAAATCCAGAGCTATCGATTATACGTCATTCACAAGAATTGGACTTTTTAAACTTGAACTTGGTGAATTTCGTACTTTCGTTGATTGGACTTAAGAGATCTTGTAAGTTGACCCCAATTTTGGTAAAAAAATTCTCTTCGGTAATCAAACAGTTTTGATTGAAAAAGAATTTTAATAAAAAAATTGTGAATCACCAACGTATAAAAAGAATTACTTTTTATTGCTTCTTTTGGGTATAAGGTGTCATTCGACTTCACTTTGTCGAGAATGAGCTATAGTAGCTGCTTTACTGTGAAAGAAGGTAGCGAACAATGAGAACAAATTTTTATAGGCTCGGCTGAATGGTATTGAATTAACCGATATCTATTTTCAACAAGATGCAAACACACAATTTATTAAGAAAAGTTCCGTGGTGGCATTACTTCATGAAAAGATGATATCGATTGGCCACCAAATATCGGACGATTTGAAGAAATACAGACCATTTTAGACGAAAAATTTATTGCAAATTGGGTTAACACCAAACTAGTTCATGGAGAACATCTAAATGATAGTTATATTCCATACATTGATGGCACCTTAAAATTAAATAAAGAAACTCAACGGTTTCTTTCTTCTGTACTGGATAATTGTTACTATTTCCATTACTGGCCTAGCCATACAAGCGAAAATATTGTTTTGTAAGAAAGAAGGAATCTCTGCGCACACAAACTTTTTAAAGCATTGATAAAGACCCAGTTTAAAACAAGTTTGCTGGTGTGATATCGAGTTGGAGATATATATATAGATAAAAAATATCGACTAAGATAAGTTATGTAAAGAGGCGGATGTAGTATTTCGGCTAATCCTGGATTATAAGTGAATTTTTTATGATCTACTCGATCTTTTCTTTCGGTTCTCAAAAAGGGAATGGGAAGAAGAGCGAATGGAATTGATGGCCGAACCGACCACTCCAAAAATAGTGTAGAGTAGAAGCGTTAATTTTTTCTAAGTAATTTGCTCAGACTTTTTATATAGTATTTGTGGCCCACAACGGTCCACAAGAGTTGCATTGATTCAGCTGCTACTATATAGTCAACAAGTAAATGAATTATTAGTAAAGCTCAAATAAACATAAATTCGTCTTTTTCTGTAATAAAAGTGTTAATTGAATTACTGAAAATTAGCGTTCTTGTTACCGAGAAATTGCAGTTTTTACTTGACTACTTGACGACTATAATAATTTTTATAAGGAAAACATTTATGTACTATGGACAGCTTTCTTGTAGGTATATCCAAAAAGATTTTTGAAATCGCTTAAGAGGTGGAGTTAAATACTTTTTCTTCGAATTTTTTTAATCACTCCCATCGTGAGCGATATACTTATGATTAAAATTTATTAGATAGATAATCTTTGAAGCTTTCCAAGGGTCCATAGCTCTTTTCCCTCTCCCCCTCCGCCTGGGCTCAACAACGTCAAAATCTTGGAGTTTTATCTACTTTGTTTTGCATTTTATTACTTTTTCATTTCGAAATAAAGCAGTTCGATGCGTTTGGCTTAAAATGGTCTATAACACTTTTTACCTGAAATGCAACTGCCTTTGTGTTTTTCGCACTTTCTATCTAAGAAGTTTTTAATCTTTATGCGTTGTATGATTTTGGAGTTATAGGGTGATTCATAGAATATAAAGGGAAAATTGGTAGCCACTATTTCTTATAACAATCTCCCATATATATTTTTTTATTAGAGTAATAATTTAGGAAGAGATGTAAATTTTAGTATAGCATACCCAATATACAGGATATGGTTCTCAACTGACGATAGCAACATTTTAGTCAATTTATCAATAGATCTAAACTTAGGATCTGTTGTTTGGAAGGTAGAACACTCAATTTTGATCTAGTGCAAGCTGGCATTTCAAGATCCTATATAGATTAGTTTAGAGTGGCCCAATAACCTGTCATTCTCATTTAGAACTTGGAGTATTTTCGATACCAGATCGTTGGTTATAGGATAGATGACGTAATGGTGATTACTACTCCAATCAGACCGATTTAGAAATATGATAAGTTCAATAATCTCTAAGCTCGCAACATCTTCTCACTAGTTGTCGAAAGTAGAGATTGTCTAATGCATTACCGCACTTTTTAGTAACGCATAAATGTAAGACATGTCCAGCAATTACAGAAGTGAAGTTCCTTATATTGCACCTGCTTTTTATAACAAAATTTAATTCAGGAAACAGCTGTCTTGTGTCCTCGAGGTTTATCACATCTATATTTCGCGAATATCATTTACGTCGATTTATGTATTCTTTAGTAAGTGCATCCCAAGTATAATATTTTCCGTAAACATACCGGAACCCAGAAAATAATTATCTTTATAGACTAACAAAATTCCAAAGATTAAACTGACATCTTATAGCTAGATGCGTTTTGGTTATACATGAATTTAAGTACCACCTGACCGTTGATAGTTATAAAACAACTGCTCAATTATCTGTCCATTCCTGTCTAAATTATCTTAGAGACGTGTCGTTTGAATATTTTATATTGGGAGAGTGCAGTTGGTAGTTATCTGCATCTGAGCCGCTCACTTGCTATATCGATTCACTCCATAAAAGAAAAGATAGAAAACATTTATACATTTTCATAAATTTCTTGTGAAAAAAATATTTATTATTCAACGACAATAAAAATTGTTGTCATGAGAGACTATGAAAATGTATCAATGTTTCCTACGTTTTCTTTTATGGAGTTAATCGATTTGGCAACTGAGCGGCTCATATTATGTATGCACTTTGCAAAATTGAACTTGTAACGTGACTATGGCCAAAATTTGTTCAACAATTCATTTCACTCTGCGAGTCTTTATAGAACTTTTTTGCATCTATGTATATATTTGCAATTGTTATCGAAAGGGAGGCGGTGAAGTTTCAACTGTAGTGGATGGCGTTGTTTCAAGAGCACCAGTAATACAGGACAAGAAAGTAAATCGTCAGCCTTTTCAGGGTTGACAAGTACACAACGCATCCCATTTATGAAGCTTATGCAGTGCTCATTTTATTATTTCCAAACTATGCTACACTTATCATACGCCAAAATGTATGCATCTTCCTTACTACAAAATACGGTGTAAATAAAGATATGCTAAAAACTGAACCGGCTCGGTTCTCAATGTCAAATAAAGTTAAATTTTTTGACGAAGTCGTTAACTAAAAATCTTAAGAATTTTCTAAAAAGTAACATTTTCTTTAAAAGTAAAATATAAAAAATAAAATAAAAATACTTACTTAAATCAAAACTCTCAACACTATCAGCCTTTGCCAGTTCATTGGGTGGCTCAGTTCTTATAAGCGGACTTTGAAATACATAGCCATTCTCAGTTATAGCACCCTTACTAAAATTTAAGGTAACTTTGTGATCTTCAGGGAATCGGGGATCTAAAAAATAAAAAATAATGAAATTAAAACATAAGAACCGTTAAGGGACTCTCTTAAATAAGAAAAAAACACAAAAATCTAAAAACTACTCACCTTCGAACGCATAATCTAAGTCATTTTTAGTAAAGGCCACGTCGTTCGATGTTATGGCACAAGTGTGAAATTGTACAGAAAATAGAAGTTGTCGAGTTTCTCGACTGTAATTGCTTTCGGGTGGACAAACTTGATAGCACCGTATTAGTATATCACCTCTTAATCGTAGATTGCCAATTTGAAATAGAAATTGTCTCGTTGTAATTGGAATAATGTGAATATCTAAAAGAAGGAAAAAAAAAACAGAATTTACTATCATCACTGATCCTCATTAATCATAAGAGCAGCACATCTCTTACCAGAAGTATAAATGCAATGCAATCCTTCATAGATTTTTATAAAGCTGCTCCATTCTGTCTGAGATGAAAGCCTATTGTATTGCAACCATGATGGTGGTGATTCAACAGAAACATATCTTAGTTGTAGAGGTGATGAGTTCATTTTGATCTTCCCAGATAATAGTCCAGAAAAATATTTTAGGTAACGTTTATGTGATGGAATTCGTAGGGGTCCGATAAAATCCTCTAGAAATTTCTTCATGGAAAACATATCCAAGGCTAACCAATTTCGAGCGATCGTATTTTGTGCCCGAACATCTTCATTCGATGCACCATGTCTGGCTGTAAAACTTGAGGCGCAGATATCTAAATATTCCAAATATGCAGCTATTGCAACACCTAATCGTTGTCGATCTTCCCTGAAATGCAAACAGGATTGAGATAAGAAAAAATAAATAAAAAAAATCATTTCAATTTGAAACTACATGCGTATATACATATATAGGGTATCAGGTCGATATGAGACTAAGTATATTTCCCGGTTTGACTTTGTTGTTGGCAAACATTTAAACACATTTTAAATAGATGATGACTGTAAAAGCGATTAAGCCTTCAGCAATAATTTTATCGCTTTAATTTATCACAAAAAAAAAATAAAAATAAATAACGGCAAGAGTTTGAAATTCTTGCAATTTGTAAACATCTTTTAAAAACTCACTTCCTATGTAGCATAGAGACCTGCGCAAACCAAGCGAAACTTAATCTGTTGACAAACTCCTCTGGTTATTTTGATCGGTTTTGTACATACATATGTTTACAAATATTAATTACATGACAGTTATCTACTCGCGCTCGCTGGAAGCGTCAACAGGTAACTTGAGTTCGGTGAACTTGTTTCAATAACTAACTGCTCTGGGGGCTTGTGTTTACTATTTTAATTGCTCGCGAATTTGTTGGTGTTTTCGTTGTTTTAAAAAGTGGCAGAGAGTTTCAATGAATTGATTGCAATTGGCAATTGATCGAATATTTTTTTCTTTTTATAAGTAATAACAATCAGGTGATTACAGTTTAGTGATAAAAGAGTTTTTGTTTATTTCCAAATAGGTAAAAAAAAACTGCAGAAATAATCTATGACGTCGAAATGTACAGAGCAGACATCTAGTAAGATGGAATTCATAGGTTTATCACGATAATGATAAAATAATTTGAGGAAACTTTGACTGTGGTTTTGTGGGGTTGGGAGTTTTATATGTAGTTAACTACCGTTTACAGCGATTAATAGAACATTTTTTCCGAGAATCATTATTTTTTACGAAAAAAAAAATAAAAAGTCATTCCACCTAGCAATAGGAATATTGACTCACATGAACCCTCCAGAAAAAAAAAAACAGTCTACACCATTGAATCCTAAAAATTATGTAAATATGTTTTTTTTAATCTTGAACGTATTATGTATATTTTTATATACATATATACATACTAGTATAAGTAGTAGTACTTCTCTATGCCATTGCCTAGACCTCCCAGTGCATTCATCCATAGTCAGGATATTAAGGTGTGTCTTTGGAAAGACTCACTTGAATTTGAAGATAGCTTTTTTGATGTAGAGCGCGCAACCATCATTTAGAGCTTAATCAAAATCGCTGAACACTGAAACTGTATACAGTTTGCTGATGATATCGAGCTGTATACGCACTAAACCCAAATATCTCGGGAGAAGTCAGAAGATATAATAGTGCTGGAAGCTATCAAAATAATCATAGTTATTTGTGTGTTTTGCTATTGTCCTAGATACTACATTTACGTACATAATAGGACTAATCCAATCAATGATTTTGCAGTCTACATTCTGTAGGGATACTGACCTCAAATTAACCATCCTCTGTAAACCTCCCTTTATTTTGAATCAAGCACATAATTGACTTCGATCAGTTAGACAGAAAGTTTGTATGTATTTCATTTGCCGAAATGTAGGCTAACAAAATGTAGGTCAGGATTTAATAAATTCTTGAAATGTATGCAGAATTCTAGAGTCCAAGGTGATCACTGTATCCAAGAATGAAGATACTCAAATTCATGATTGATCAAGGACGTTGGAGTCGTATATTCGTCAAGTATGAATTTAGTTTCTCAAGAAGCAATACGTCATCTAGTTGCCTAGAAATAGTACTACGTTAGAGTACGTACAAAACGAGATGAGGCGAGGTGAGGTTAGGCAGTTGATCGATGCGAGGTGAAGATACATCTCGAGGTGTAGTGTTCACAACAAGGCGTTCAGCTTCTTGGTAAATCGTGAAATGAGAGCATAAATTATGTCATCAGATCTGAAGAAGAAATTTTGTGTTTGGCAAGTAATGCAACTATATTGCATTTTTCTCATAAGCGCGTACTTTCCACTGTTTTACTTGCAACCAATAAATACAAAACGTCTATGAAGATTTACATATTGATCCTCACAGATTCTTCCAGTATATGAGAATGAGTATACGGAACCCTTCAATTATATCAAAGAAAAAACCAATAAGAATATTCCAGCTATCAAAAATTAGCGCGCTGCATCTCGTGAAAAAATGAAAAATTTCATTCTCGAGTGAGATAAGTCGAGGTGTCTCGCGACATGGCGCATTGCCACAGCGTTGTTATGAACACTCTCATAGTACAGCGAACAATCATTTTATTTCTTCAACTCTTGATATAGCCTCGCCTCGCCTCGCGTCACCAAGTTGTGCACGTACCCTTAGAAATTCTCTTTCTTTCAGCTATCGTTGCTGAGTGTTTGAGACATCTTCCAAATCCTTCCAAATCTTTTCTACAAATACATACCGATTTTTGCAATCAGAAAAGTGAGATCCCAACTCAAGAAGCAAATGTAGTACTCCCTCCTCTACCAGACGTGGTATAATTTTAGAAGTCAATCCTCATTTGCGCACAATATAAAAAAGCAACTTAGGATTGCTTAAAATGAATTCCAATACAAATCATCTATTAGGCTTCTCAAAGCAACTAGGCGAATTCTCTCTGTGGAAAAAGTAACGATCATTGAAGATCATGTGAACGCGAAAGGGGGGGGGGGGGAAATAGAAAGGAAGAAAAGGAAGAGTAAGAGCGTTGGGTATAGATTCAGATCGCTACCCTATACGAATCATACAGGACTTTGCTCAGATTCTGAAAGTAATGTGTGATATGTGTGATAAATTTGTCATACCGTTTGTGAAATATAAAAATAATGATGGGGTAGTAAAATGAACAGGGCACCCACGTGATTTTTGCGTGTCTAACCATCTACCTTTCCGTCTGACTGTCCGTTATTTGTCCGTTCGTATGATAATTCACTATTGTCTACACGGCGTTTTCTTAAAAGGTTTAGATTTTAATTCAACATAGCGTAGCTCCTTCGTAGGGTAATATTTTTAGTTTTGCACTTTTTTCTCTCGTATACTGAGAAAAGGGTAAGCCCCAGACGATTCTGATATCCTGAAAAGTTCTTCGGGAATGTAAAAACCTATGACATTAGCTGTGTTTTTTTGTGTACCTTGTTCTAGAACTCCAATATAACGCAGAGAACAAATTGTTCCGACGATTGAAGCGAACTATTTGTGCTATTCGCTTCATTTATATATCTGCTATGAAAATGTATGAGGCGTTCATTTGTGTATCTTTTATTCTGTCCTGTTTTGCGGACACAAAAGAACACAGCTAATGGTTATCATCGTTTTCAGTGTTAGACGAACCGTTTTATAAAGAAATTCAAAATAACATTTTAACAGAGGGGTGGGTATATTTACGGGCATTCGTATCTGGTTTTATAAAAATCACTTTTAGGCCAATTATCGGCAAATTTTAAAAAATTAGTAACTAGATCATGGGGATCATGGGGAATGAAAGGGCTGATCTTTTAGCTAGGGATGGCTCTGACTCTCTGTTCGTCGGACCGGAACCCGCCGTAGGCGTTGCCACCTTGAATATCGGGTATCTCATGGATGTTTATAGGCAGCATCAGCAGATCTGGACGAACCTGAGTACTTGCAGGTGCACCTGTTTCTTGATGCGCCCAATAAGAATATATCTGATTTTCTTATGGGGCTCGGAAGGAAACAATGTAGAAATGTGGTTGGCATCATCACCGGCCACAGCTCGCTTCACGTTCATCTAACAAGGATGGGAGTTGTTGACAGCCCCTGAGTGTCTGTCCTACCTGGAAGGAAAGCCTGAGACAACCGAACACTTTTTGTGTGCTTCGCCCGGAGCAAACTGGATACTCTAGGGTCTACCGTTCTAGCTGTAGATCAGCAAAAATCCTTCCTCACCAAGACCGGATACGCTTCATTAAGAGGAAAGGAAGGTTTTGATGAATGAGCTTCTAGCAGGACAGCACAATGGTCCGCCATGGCCTTCGTGCTTGGGTTGGGATCTCCTGTCCCCCTGCTTCAAAATAAAAAAACAAAAAACAAAAAAACAGATCTAACTGGGGAATATTACCAGATATGCCTGTGGAGGCTGAGGATATTTCAAAGACTGATATAATATAGCTCTTTGAACTCTCGTGCCTGACATTTGATTTGTGCAAAGCTTTATAGATATCCCAGCTCTTGATTTTGGTTTCCTTTGTATAATTAGATGGCACTCTCATAATGTCCCAAACCAAATAGAAGCAATCCCCAGCATATACATCGTTTATTTGAACTCTTCAAAGAATATGGCTATTAATTCTAAAAAACATATTTTAAAGCAGTAGAAACAAATGTGCTAGAGTTACTGATATTGAAAGATGGCACAGTACCACTTCCATCTAAAGTTAGGATAATTGCGTTCACTCCAATAACTTTAACCAAACAGTCGAAACTCCAAGTCTCTTTTCTCTTCTCGAAGTCTTTTGTCTCACGTTTAATTGATTTCTATCAGTCTGCAGTTCATCCTACCATGAGTCTACCATATTTTCATAAATTTAACGAAATGGTATGATTTGAAAAAAAAAAGATCTCTTCACATGACAAAGCTTTTCTTGTCTACAATTAAGTTTCCACCAGTTAAGAAATTTTTTGCAATCGATCACACTTAGGAATTTTCTAAAACGATCATTTTATTACATAAAAACAAAAAACAAAAAAATGCCACAACGTGACAATGCTGTAATTAATAAATTTGTTCCAACCAATTGATGAGAAGAGAATTCTTCAGGCCTTTTACTTAAATGTTTTATCTAAAGTTAAAGCGAAAATCATCGTGCGGGTAATTTTCAAATTAGTCGCACACAATAGAACTTGTCCAAGTCATATAATTTGCCAACACACAGCCTGACAAGACAAATTAGAGTTGGCTATACAACAAAACAGAAACGAAATAGACAAGTTCCGCTGAAAGCTGAGGCGTAAGAAAAAAAACTTTTATCAATTAGCGTTCCAGGCATGGACATTAGACAGCTGGCTAGGCTGGCTTGGTTGGCTGTCTCGTTTTGAAAAGTAACAGAAATTTCGCAATTGATTAACTCGTCGGGAAGGCAGTTTCCTCCAAGCCATTTAGCCAGCTGTTGTCATATAATAAATGATCACCCTGCCTGCAGCCTGTAAGTAGTAATAATAGTGAAAGTGTCCACAAAAACGTAACAAACACGCCTCGGTCGTGCTTCACCGCAGATGCAATGCACAGCAAATAAAGACGCGCTGCTAAAAATCATTTGACATAACGACGATCTTGTGCTCTGTCGTTGTTGTTTGGCCCCATGGAAGAGAAACCTCTTTATGATCTGTCATGAAACGTAGTCTCTGATTTTCCTCCTTGGAAAGCCAACACTGATAGACAACACCCAGAGTCCAGAGGTTATTTTCAAGATCATTCAGCATATACTATGTATATGTGTAGAGATGTATGTAAAGTTGTAGCCTGAATTGCGGTTCCTCCAAGAAAGAATTGTTCATCTTCGTGTATTTTCATTGTCGTATCATTGAAAGAAAATAAGAAACATTTGAGTCTGGACTCTGGAGGTCGTGGACCATGTTTTTTAAGTCTTCATTGCTTCTGCGGTTTGTATGGATCTGCATACATATTATCAACAAGTTGGTGACGACTTGTTTTTTTCATGCCTGAATGCCTTCAGTTCTTAGAAATTTGGACACAAGAAAGGTAGGAATATCGCGTACTACTTCACCTTTAAGATTTTGGAAGAAAAACATTTTGTTATGATGTTGTTGGGATGAATTTATACAGAGCAGTGATAATTATGCTTTTGACTATGTATTACAGGTTGCAACATTACCCAAAACTATATAAAAAATTACTACTTGATACATGATTTTAGTTCTGTATATGTCAAGGCGACTAACCTCTATTAGGAGCTCGCGCTAAATTAAAGAGATCTTATTATATGACAATGGCAAAACTCATAAATGCAAAGACAGTCATGAATTTGCTAGCAGTTCGGAGCAATTTGGGAACGAAGATAAATCGATTAAAAATTAAATTGTGAATGGCTTCGAGCAAAGAGAAATTTAAAGGAAAACATCCAAGCAAATAATGAGAGTATCTCCGCCATTGAAAGGAATCCAAGATAGAATCAATCTATTTGTACTGAGAGATAAATTCGGAGTGGTGTAAGTGAGTTGAAATGGATTTTGCTTAGTAAAATTTATAACCTATAAATATGTATACGAACGATGTTCCAGCAAATAATAGAAATGAACAAATTATTCCAATTAGACTTCCAAATGTGTTTGCTTTGGAGCACAAAACAAAAAAACACAGAACCTTGGAGCAGGGTGTTAACCACGATTAATAGCCGAATCTAACTTAAAGTAGCGTATACTGATTAGATGTTGTGGGTTTTATATGGGTCAGTCGTTAAAAATCAATTCCATGCTAAATTCAGTTAAAATGGTTATATAGTCCTTGCTAAGTCAGTCCATCCAGGGTAGAATTTGATTTCTGGACAAACTCGGCGAACAAACAAACAAAAAAACAAAAAACTCGAATTCTTATCACGTCACCTCACTTAACTAATCTGGGGATGAGTTTTTTTTTTTTTTTAAGAACGAGTCTAACTGTTCTGGGGCGAGAAAAAAATTATGATACCAAAGTCGGGATCATTCAAAGCGCATTGAGATAAGTATAAGATGCTTCAGTGTCTCAGACTCTAAAATTGGGACTACCAATGGATAACAAGAGAGAGCCTCAGAGAAAGCGGTTTGTACTTTTTCCTGCCAATCAATGATTAATGTCTATAGAAACGATTCTCTTCCATATTATCTACTACCCTATCTATATAAAATTCCTGCATCCCTATCTTTTACCAGCACCAAAATGTTTATTTCAGGTAAGAGTGTAACGTTCCAATTTTAATTGAAAGTAAAATTGGACGCCTACATAGCATCCACTCGCCTTTCGAACAAATCCCAATTTAAATCTAAATCCAAATTTAAGTAAATGCGCCAATTGTTGCGAATGTGTTCGATTCCTTTCTGGCCCTCTGTATGTCAGGACTGAGAACCGAAAAGAAGTAGGGCAACTTCCTTCTGGACGAAAAGGAGAAAAAAGAGGAAATTGAACGTAGGCTCCTTCTTCTGGGCTTGGACACGAAGTAGTATAGATTTTTATAAATGATCTAAATTTAAAATAACTTGTGATAAAGTTGTAATTTATTTTATACAGCCAAATGGCTAATTATTGACTATATAGATGTATACTGGTGAAAGTGAAATAAACTTCGAACAAAAGAAAAGTAAAACGTTTACCCAGAAGGGAATTGTGTAATAAAAGTGGAAGATGGCCAAGCAATAATAAAATAAGGAAAAACAACAGAGTTAAAACTATGCACACAAAATAAGCAAACCAGAAACTAAACAAACAAACATAATAAATAAAAGGACACAACACGCAAAATTTCGAGACCGGACCACGTTGGATAAAAGAAAAAGAAAGGCGAATAAAACAAAGAAGATTAGAATTCAGATAAGTGAACGCATGTGAAATGATTCGATTAGTTAGTAAGGTGCATAATTGTTTAGATACGATAGGCTTTGTCATATTTATTTCCATCTTTGCTAAGGTAAGATTGTGATGAAACCGTTAATATATAGTACATCTCAAGCACTAACTCCAAGTCTTCTTTTTTTTATTTTTGGGCCTAAGAAGAAAGAACTCAGTTCAACAACCTAAAAAAAAATGCTTTAAAATAAATACTGCTATAAATCGTATTCTCATTAGAGGGTCAAAATATTTGGTTTCGTCGCTGAACGAAGTATAGCCTTACGAAACGATCCCGCCTGGGAAACATTAAACTAGACATTACATGAGGAGAAACATTTTGCGGGATTTTTAAATATTTTGTAAGGTGTGCACGGTATGCAGAAGACTCAATAAAAAAAAACTTCTATAACATTAATCAAGAACTTCTCCGTACACAATGAGCTTCTGCTAATAATCTTTAGATGGCATCATTGGAATAGGTAAGGATCTATGGGAAATGGATACTTCGCGTAAATCAATAAGCAGAAATACCCGATATGAAATTCTCTCACAGAGCTCCAGTGAAAAAAAAGTGATGGCATTGTCACACACACAGCTGTTTTTACACGCTTACAGGACGCCATTTTCAGTTTACAGATGTCATTCACAAACAAAATAATAAGGTTAAAACAGTTTACCAGAGTAGGTCGTAGTAACATTTTAGTCAAGGTTTTATGCTATTATTATCAGCATATAAGCATTTTATTGAAGGTTTTCCTTACTCTTAAGTACTACTTAAAGTACATTTTCGTTACTTAAGACTTATTACTCAATACTTTTAAAATGCCCCTACTTAGTACTTGAACATAAGTACTTGCTTCTATTTACTTGTACTTAAGACTTAGTTTTGTACTTAAGTACCAAGATTTTTACTTAAGTATTTCTGAGTCTATTAAGTATCTACAAATATCAAATTCTTCGTAGAAAAGAAAACTCAATCTCTAACGCAACTCCTTTTTTGTTGAGTTTTAAAGCAAGCAAAGAACTGTCAAAGCATGTGCCGCACTCACGCGTCAAGGCAGAACCTTTAGACAAACTAAACTAATAACATACAAACAAGACTGGTCAAGTAGAACAAAAACCAATAACGTCTCCCTCGAATATAAAATCGACGATGCCTCGAGTTGATGTCATAACCACTGACATGTATAATATGGACTGACTACGTTCATAGAAATACACTGCAGAAAGTGAGCTTACTTCTATATTGCTGACTCTTTCGGTCTAAGCACCAAGTATACCAACTGAGAGAGAACTGAAAACAAATAAAATAGTGGATTCGTCGAAATACATGATTTTAAATTAATCATTTATGGTTATTACAGATAAAAACTGTTTTACCAAAGACAATATATTCATTAGATACGCAGAAGAAATTCTAAATGTTTTATTAAAATCACCTTCCGAGCTGCGTGTACACTTATTCAACTTCCCCCCAATTATTTGTTTGAATGTTGGCAATTGTGCCCACGTAAAATAGAAAAGTAAGTGGACCTCTAATAGTTTTAATGCGTGTAGCAATGTGAGGTGAAGATTTTACTCTACGTACAGCGCCGAAAATTATAAAAAACTATAATATACATATGATAGTTTTCAAAAGCTATTTATTTATTAATATCTATTAACTGAACTCTACAAACTTCATTATATTACTGCCAACGTACAAAGATTCTAAAAAAAAGTACTTCAAAAAGTACTCAGTACTTTTTATAGACTTAGTACTTAGTTACAAGTACTTTTCATACATGCGGCACTTGTACTTACGCTGAAGTACTCAGGCCTCCGGTACTTGTACTTAAATACTTTTTCTTTGGTACTTGCCCAGCTCTGACTCTGGTACACTTTCTCCCTAAATTAATAATTTGTACGAACGACTAAGTAATATTGACTCCACAATTGAATTTAGCATTTTTACTGCAGGAAAAACATTGAAATCCCTAGGAATTCCATATAGAAAAGTCTGGGAATTCTATGCGAAAATAATTAAGAAAAAACATGGAAATCAGTTAGATTTCCACGTTCAGTTCTAACTACCAACTCGATCAAAAACTTGGTATCTCGATGCAGCTCTCTACGGCTAAAGAAGCTGAAATCCGTGCGCAAATAGTACTGATTTCCAGGTAAACTCGTCAAAAATGACATGTAAAACGACCGGAATTCTATTCGAATTGTTAATGGGAAGTACGGACATAAACAACTTTTGGAGAATCGTATTACTGAAAAGGACAAGCGACACCTATAAGTAGGAAATTAAATAACTTTGAGTTAGGAGAATTGATGCTTCTAGAATAAAATTTTCGGGAAGATTCTAGGACAATTTATAAAGGGTTTTCCAATAAGAGGTGTTATTTTGCTATTCAAAGAAAAATGCCATTTTTTGAGATAAATGATCGGATCTTTATTTCATTATAAAGAGGAAGGTATGCAGTTAATAATGGAAAATAACATCAGCCAAATGACCACCACGACCACGCCTACAGGACCATATCCTTTTCATGAAATTTTCCATAACCAAATCGCAAAGTGGCTGCCGTATGTCCCCGATAGCCTCACGAATTCCATCTTTGAGGTCTTAAATCGACGCTGGGCTGTTGGCGTAGACCTTCTCTTTCAAGTGGCCCCAAAGGAAGAAGTCGCAAGGTGTTAAGTCACAAGATCTCGGTGGCCAATTGTGATCACCTCTTCGAGAGATAACACGGTCCGGAAACTTTTTCCGTAAAAGATCAATGGTTTCGTTGCTTGTATGGCACTTAGCGCCGTCTTGTTGAAAGTAAACGTTGTCCAGATCAATACCATCCAATTCCGGCCATAAAAAATCATTAATCATATGTCGATAGCGCAATCCATTCACCGAAACTGTTGCTCCAGCCTCATTTTCGAAAAAGTAAGGTCCAATGACCCCGCGGGACCATAAACCGCACCAAACAGTCACACGTTGAGGATAGAGAGGCTTTTCAACAATAACTCTTGGGTTTTCCGAGCCCCAGATGCGACAATTTTGCTTGTTGACGAAGCCATCGAGGTGGAAATGGGCCTCATCACTCAAGATGAGTTTTCAATGGAATTCCGGATCATTTTCATGCATTTCAAGGACCCAATCAGCAAAGACTCGACGTTGTTGATGATCAGCCGGCTTGAGTTCTTGTGTTAACTGAAATTTATAAGCCTTAAGACCCAAATTTTTATGCAAAATACGGTGTAATGACGTTTGTGGAATGCCTAATTCCAAAGAACGACGAGGAATGGACAAACCTGGGTTTTCTTCAACACTTTCAGCTACAGCAGCAATATTCTCGGCTGTTCTTGAGCGACGTGCACGGGTTTTATTCTACACATCACTAACTTGTCCCGACAGCTCGAATTTTTCTACCAATTTCTGTATTGCGGTCCGACAAGGTGCTTCACGACGACCCAAAAATGTTCGAGTTTTACGAACAGTCTCTGCCACATTTTCACCATTTTTTAGTGAGTTTTAATAATTTCAATGCGTTGTTGAATCGTGTATCGTTCCATTTTTATTAATGGCGTAGTTTCTACTTGTCAAATGTCAAAAATGACAGCTCCAAGTGACATCTACAGAAATAGCGGGCTAATTAAAATAACACCTCTTATTGGAAAACCCGTAAGTATGAATACGGCACTTATCACCACCAACCAACCAACCATCGACTGACAATTTTAGGTAGGCTTCGAACTATTTTTATAAGAGCGAACCAATTTATCACAAAAATTCCTCGACCGAAGTAATGGTTGACTGGATGGTAACTAGAGAACTCGACGGTTTGTACTCTTTATTTTAAATTTTGCACGATTCAATGCACAATTATGAACTTCAGAAAAAATGAAAAGTGTTCATGTCAAAAGCAAGATCACACCAAAATCTACGGAGCCCACAAAATCTACTTTCTGTTTAATTATCGTAATCAATGAAAAAGGGCCTTCGCAATCATCATTTGAGTAGACTTATTGGTTCGTAATGTCTATTAATAACATTGGGCCATCCTACACGAGTATTCTTGATGTAGTATGCAAACAGGTTTTCTGGGGAAGAGGTGAGAAGAAGCAAAGAGATATCTCCCCAAAGTGTAGAGATACCTCTTTGCTTCTCCAAAGTGTAGAGATATCTCTTTGCTTCTTCTCACCTCTTCCCTAGAAAACCGGTATGCATACTGCATTAAGAATGCTCGTATGGGATGAGCCATTATCGCGAATTTTCACGAAGACCTGCATTTTAGATCTTTTGGAGTGATCTCTTTGATTTATCTACATTTCGTTTTTAGTTCGCCAGCGTTCCAGGCAATTTTAGAAATCTTATGATTATTTTCAACGGTGTTATCCCACCAAGACCTAAATGAGGTACATAAAAGTCATCAAATTGACCATTCACAGCAGATTGCTGCTTTTTAAATAGCGCTGAACTTACAATCTCGACATGAATCTAGAAGTAACCTTAGCCTTGATTTATTCAGCTCACATACAGGAATATTTGGATTCTCCGGTATATAGCAATCGCTAAGATCCAAATAAATTCCTTCTTGAAGAAATACAAGTTTACCCCAGTAAAAAATCCTAAAGAGTAATCTCTAATTTTATTTATACAGGAATATATACATCGGAAACCTAGGAGAGAATCCCCACATCATACTCTTCGGCAAGTGAAAAGATGGAAAATGCAAAAAGAGTGATCCCAAGAGAATTCATAATACCTTCCAGAAAGTGAAAAATTTTGGAAGTTGCAAGAGTTCGTCACGACCACCTATTGATACTAAACAAAAAACAGAATGATTTTCTGACTGATACAGGAGAATCAGTTACGTTGAAAAATAAGCTCCAACATTAGCATAATATCTAAGCAAACTTAACCGCTTTTAACAGCGTCATAGAGTAGATAGGTCGAACCAATAAGGAGTCCCTTAGTAGATTGGATTTATACATCAATCATGTGTGGTAGTAGTATGACACCGAAGTCTTTCGTCGCGGCATTTTATTGAAGGTATCGTACACACGCTTTAGATCCTATGAACATACTTTCGAATGCTTTGCATACTTACACATACGTATATAGGCAGTTATATCTGCCTTATAACTAGTTAATACAAAGAGCGACATCATTTTTAACACTTGATCTGATTGAAAAGCAGACAGGATATAAAAATGCATTTTAAAGTACTGGGAATCAAGAATGAGATTGATAAAAAGAATTGTGGTGATTACTCGTAGGTGAATTTATACCTTAATATAGTTCAAGATAGAGAATTGCCGTTTATCCGTTACTTTTGAAACCTCAGCTGAAATAATATGGAACCTATACTAAGTTTGGTACAGTCCGTTCGTCAGTTTCTCTTGACCGTGTTGATTAAGACAGATGAAGTTTTTTATAAAATTTTTGTGTTATTTTTTTTTATACAAATTTTTAGATTCAAATTCCGAAAATGAAGAAAATTGGCAACCATGTAAACGGATAGAGTTACCATATTAAAAATATAATTTTTCTCTATCAAACCGGCTCCACCGGTTTGGCTAATTTTTTAGTTTTTTTTTGTCTCCGTAATTGTCAGCACAAGGATTTTAAGAAAAGAAAAATGGGATTCGGACACCCCTCGTTAGTGTTGCCATGCAAAACTTTGGTTTTTCATTATATATTTCGAAACGGCCTGAGAATACGTCGACGTAGAGAGCTCAAATTTTGTACACAGCATTAAAAAAAAATGTAAATTTAGTTTTAAAGATGGGACCAATCGGGCAACTCCTTCGTAAGGTTGTCATACAAAAATTTCGTTTTAACTATATATTTGGGTACTGTCTAGAGCTCGTCGAAGTAGAGAGCTAAAGTTTGGTAGGTACATGGTTTTTTTTTCACTATATATTTGGACACTGCCTCACGTGTCGATATAGAGAGCTGAAATTTTTTACACGAGCCTTATTTAGAAAAAGGTTACCATACAAAAATTTGTCTCAGAACGCGTCAACGTAGAAATCACTGGGAAAAAGAGCGCTCTAAGACCCCACCAGAAGCGCTTCTTTGCCATATCCCAGTTCATTTCTTTTTAACATAGGCACGTCTGTAGATTCAAGCGCTTCAATACTGCTTTTAAGGAGCGCTCTACAGTGGCAGACATAAATATAAGTTCATTCACAAAATACAATTCCAAGAAATACTGTTATGTCATAAGCTTGATTTCTTCTGCTTATAATTTACTCAGTCAGTATATTTCATACAATTCAAGCCGACAAATAAATAAGTTCAGTAAATTAGAAACTTGTGTTTGTGAAATTTGGAGGAATTAACTGAAAATATTTGAAGTAAGTGAATTAATTGCACTGTGAAGAACTCATTTTTTTTAAATAAATTAAATTTACTGTTTTCTATAGAAAAATGCCACGAGGAGTGGTATTATCGATGGAGGAAAGGGCAAAATTTGATGCCTACAAAGAAGGCTGTTTCTCTAACTGGGAAAATGCAAGACGTCTTAATAGATCTGTATGTGTAATTAATAATTACATAATATTAAAAGACAGGTACAACACTATCAGACGAACAGGCAGAAAACCTACCATAAATGAACGTCAAAAACGGTTAATCCGGCAGAAAGCCATAAACAAAAATATGAATGCGTCTCAAGTTCGAGCAGATTTAGACTTGCCTGTAACGGTGCGACACGAAAGAAGAATTCTGAGTAGCGGCGACAATTTAATATGGACAAAAAGGAAGCCTAAACCACAATTAAAGGAGCGACATAAAAGTGCAAGATTACTGTTTGCGGAAACCTACATGTCTTACAAAGATGAGTGGAAAAAGGTTCTTTTCAGAGATGAAAAGAAGTTTAATTTAGACGGACCGGACGGATTTCAACACTACTGGCACGATCTAAGAAGAGATAATGAATTGCGACTCTCCCGCAATTTCGGTGGCGGTTCGGTTATGGTTTGGGGATGCTTCTGTTACCATGGCAAGCTTCCTTTGGCCACAATATCCACAAGAATGAATTCGATTGAACTCCTCGAAGACTTGCTTATTGATCACGCAGAGTCAATTTTTGGACCAAATTTTGTCTTTCAACAAGACATTGCTGCCATACATGTATCCCGAGAGGCAAAAGCTTGGTTTAACTCAAAGGATATACCAGTTTTAGAATGGCCAGCTTGTAGTCCTAACTTGAACCCCATAGAGAATCTATGGGGAATAATATCGAGAAGGGTATATGAAAACGGAAGGCAATTTTCGAACACAAGAGAGCTAAGGGAGCAAATAATAAGAACGTGGGACGCAATACCAGTTACAGTATTACAAACCTTGGTGAATTCCATGCCAAAACGTGTATTTGAAGTGATTAAATGTAAAGGAAGCCACACGAAGTATTAACCTTACAATTTTATTAATAAATATGTGCCCCATTCCTTGTGAACTTATAATTATCTCCCCTAATTTAACAGAAAAAAAGAGAATTTAAATTTTTAAAATTTTGTTTATGGTTGAAATAATTTAATTTAATTTTAATTTTGTTATATATATTATTATGTTTTTCTTAACATGCATTCGTAATAAATATAATAAATTAGAAGTGAATTTTATTTGAATTTGTTTGTGAACTTATAATTATGTTCTCCACTGTAGGAGCGCTCTAAATAATGCCCGAAGAAGTTTTTTGAATGTGTCTTTTTGAGTTTTAATGAGATTTTTGGATAATCATCGCAGTGCCTTTTCCTTAATCTCATAAGAGGACTTCAAGACTGCGCTTCCTGACAACATTAGTAAGGTGCTTGCACTTGCTCATGATTATTTGTGATATTAAATTATATTTTATTGATTAAATAATCCAATATTCTCAATTTTCTTCTCACTATACAACAAGAACTTAAGCAATAGTGGAAAAATCTACAGATAAAATTCGTGGAAAATAAGATGAGATCACCCCGCATTCTTCTTCAGAAGCTGTCATCTTCCTTTAATTTCAGTTCCCCAGCAGTCTCCCTGATCACGAGCTTTCTATCACACCGTCGTCAACAAGTCAAAGTGAACGATTCTCTCTCCCCTGAGCGGCCGCTTGTTCGAGGGGTTCCTCAAGGATCAATTCTGGGTCCTCTGCTCTTCTGCTTATTTATCAACGATCTGCCGAAAGCTGTGCGTGATGTGAAAACTCATCTATATGCTGACGATGTACAGCTATATCTAAGTAGACCTATTGGTCTCCTCGAAGATTGCATTGCACGAATTAACTCTGATTTGGACCGAATCTGTGCCTGGACCAATTATAATCGCTTGCTGCTAAATCCCGGGAAGTCACATTGCACTACATTCTATAACACGTCACCCAATGAAATTGATATCCCACCTATACTTTTGAACGGAGTTACACTGCCCATGTTAAATAAGGTCACTAACCTTGGGATCGTCTTGAACCCAAATATGAAGTGCTGTGATAACATTAACAATACGATCGGAAAAATTTATGGGGGCTTACGCAGACTGTGGCTTTCAGCGAATATATTATCTAGTCGCTCTCGTCTAAAGCTAGTAAAAACACTAATCTTGCCTTATTTCTCTTTTGGCTGTTTAGTCTTTCCAAAACTGGAAAGTATCTGCACCCGGAAGATGGAAGTTGCCCTAAACGACTGTGTGAGGTTCATTTACGGGTTGCGCAGATTTGACCATGTCTCACATATCCGGTCGTGTTTGTTTGGTTGTTCTTTTGCCTCTTACCTTAAACGAAGAAACTTGGTTTCTTTGTTTAATTTGTTAAAAGTTAATAAGCCAGAGTACCTTAGAGTTTTTTTTCCAATTCACTACCTCCCAACGAAATAGAAATCTTGTATTGCCTCGTTTTCATAAGACTGTAATGGAAAGCTCTTACCTTGTTCAAAGCATCCGTCTGTGGAATGATCTCCCTGTCAGTATACAGGCGGCTGGTACCATTTATGCATGTAAAAAACTCGTTAACACGCACATAATTTAGCTCTTCTATATCCTTTCTTTCCCTCTCCTCCGCAAAGGAACGCTAGTTAGTTGTTTTTATAGTAAATACATAGCGAATTTTATATTTTCATATTTTTGTTTTTTGTTGCTTTTTCTTTCTTCTAAGTTGTAATTCTTATAAGTTTTGTTTTTTTTTTCTTATTATTTTGAATTTTGATGATTGTGATTCTAGCACCACTACTATAGTTGTACTCTATAAGATTTCAATCTTGTGTACATTGCCGAAATAAAGTTTATTCTTATTCTTATTCTTGTTGCATTTCAATCTGTTGGAGCTCATCAAATAATCTTCTATAGAGCTTCCAAGCGATGGCTATAGAAGCACTTGCACCTTTGCTTATTTTTTGTAGGTAGATCAGTCAATATGCTTCTAAAGAAATGATGGCTAGAGAAGCTCCTTTCAGAAGGGCTGGTTTTTCTTCCCAATAGGAAGCTACACTCTTCCACACATATGAACGTATGCACGCATCCACACTCAGTCCCACATACAAACACAGAGTGAAACACTAGAGTACGGAATCGCGTCATCGAGTTAGATGATACCTAAGATATTATGCATCTCTAACCACCCCATCCCCACCCATTTAGACATTTATATTATCGCCGTACAAAGCCGGCGGGATCCCCTAGTTTTTAAATAAAAAAACATTACTCAGCACAATAAATGATGTGCTCTATCAAGACTTTGTGTATGGCTATGAATATCCCAGTTTCCCACACTTACCGCCATATTCAGGTAAAATAAATAACAAAAAAAACTTTGAATACTTGTAATTACCATAAGAATCGAGCATTCTTCAGTCAGCAGGAACAGTTATTACACCGAAAGACTAAAATAACAGGGTGCACGCAAAGATTATTTGACTTTTGACCACGATTTCATGTAATACCTGTTCATAGCTTAACGAGATACTGTTGCTGCTGCTGTTACTGCATGTCTCTTTATCAAGGCATCCAAGCAAACAATTAATCAAATCACGATAGCAAGTCTTTGCGCGTGTAACTCCGATTATAGCGATTATAAGTGGAATAATAGCAACACTAAAAGGTATAATCCTCCGCACAAAACTTGTCTAGTCTCTCAACTGTTCGGGCCCACGTTAATATCCCATTCTCTGATTGAATTGTGCTTCTCTGATCTGCTGTTGAATGACTTCGGCAGATATCTTGATGTCCATGGCCATATACCAGGTAAGTATAATAAGTTGGCTGGTTGATTTGGCATTTAGGTTAGGTAAGTACACCTGGGTGACTTGTCTATTTCATTTTCATTATTCATAGTCATTTATAAGACATAAAGTGATATGCACGGTTACCCTGTTATAATTCAATCTACATATATATAGGTAAATTTCAAGAAATAAAATTCAAATAAGAACTAGGTGAATATTATGCAAAAGACGGCAGCAGTTTTCTTTTCTATTTACTGTCTGACACTAAGATAGTAAATCCCGATCGATCAGCATAAAAAGATTCAAAAATCTTCTGATCTCTGATTAAATTCAGGAAAATAAACATCATCCAGAATGCAAACAGGTCTCTAAGCAAACAAAAATAACTTCATCGTGTGCTTTTAATTAACAGCAACAGAACAGTCCCGATGAAGTGTTTAGACTTCTTAAGGTTGTTATTAGTGTTCAGTTTGTATTATGGCCTTCCTTAATCTAGGCCGTCGAAACGCTCGGTCTTGTCGTCGTCGTCGTATTCGTCAGCTTAGATTCTCAGAATAATTGTTAGAAAAGAAGACACAAAAGAGTCCCGACCGGAATTGATGATCGAAATATGAACTTACTTTGATATCATCGAAATCGACTTGGAATGATCTTTGTCTAAACAATTCCTCGGTATAGAGATATTAGGAGGATGTTGTTTAAGTAAGTAGACTCTTTCCTGGGAGATATCCATTGTGACAGTAAACAACATTCTCTGCTTCTTTTTTTGAACAGACCCAAAATTAAAGAGAATACGTTTTTAGTTCATCTGATTAGAATATAACATCCACACAACAGATCGGTGGGTGTTTTGTTTGGTTTATTTTGTGTTATACAGATGGTTCCCAGAAGATATGAAACTTGGAAAGGAACTATAAGGGGAAGTTATTCACAAATGTACAGTACTGTGTAAAAGTTGAAAGTGAAATATTCATTTATATATTACGAAACGAAAATATATACCACAACGCATCTTCAGGGGCTCTTCTCGTATAGAAATCAAATTCATTGGATTAACCAAATGTTAGAAAAATTGTTTGCGTACCGATTTTAAATTGATTGATTTTTTTTTTTGGAATTGCAATTTCATATCAAGTACGATTACGATTATTCCAGAACTATTCAGAGTACTATTAAGAAAGTATACACTACAGTGAAATAATTAGTAGGTATGTATATTTTAGTTAAGGGAAACTAGTAACAAAACTGGATACTGAGGTAAAATCAGGACAGGACACTACCATTTTAATTTATTTTAATTTATTTATTTCGCTAAAAATGCTAGCTAGAATGGTCAAAAAATAATATCCAAGTAAAAGCTATAAAACAGAACAATTTTTAAAAATTTTTCTTAATTGGGACTTACTGATGTGAAAGTCAATCGAATGAAAATTCAAATTAAAAGTACAGCACATTCTAGACACTGACTCAAATTGTCCATAGTTGGTGCGATGGGAACACAAATAAATGAAGTTATTAGATCGCAAGTGTCGAGTTCGTGAATTGAATTTAATTTTATTAAGCATCAAAGGCATGTCGATGTCACCCTTCATAAGTTGAAAAATAAAGCTTATATCACATATTTTCCTACGAGTTTCTAGAGTAGGAAGGTGTATTAAATTTAATCTTTCATTATAAGGAGGAATATGAAGTCTATCTCTCCATTCGAGACCTCTTGGGGCACGCTCTCAATACGTTTTGTGTGATTTTTGTACGAGGGAGACCAGACAGGACTGGCATATTCCAAAATGGGTCTAAGAAGAGTGGTAAAAAGAGCTTTGGTAATGTAGACATCATCAAGTTCCTTTGCCCAACGCTTTACAAAACAACCTAACACTGAGTTCATTCTACTAACAATGTGATCAATATGGAGGTTAAAAGTGAGTTTAGAGTCAAACAATACCCTCAAGTCAGATATTTTATCAACATTCGAAAGCAACAAACCATTCATAACATAGACATCATTCGAAGGAACTCGCTTACGAGAGAAAATGGTTAGCTTACATTTATCAATGTTCAAAAAGAGAGAATTCTTAGTACACCATTCAACAAGTCTGTCCAGGTCCTTCTGCAATTTAAGACAATCAGAATACGAGTCGATAGATTTATACAGTTTTAAATCATCTGCGTAAATTAGTATATCAGATTTGTTGACTACATAAGAAACATCACTTATGAATAATATGAAGAGCAGGGGCCCTATATGGCTACCCTGTAGAACACCAGAGTAAGCCGTTATTTCCTTAGAAAGAGCAGAAAGAAACTGTTTGCTAAGCTTACGATCCTTAGATAGGATGATAACCAATTCAACAACCAAATCGGGAAATCCAAGAATTTCAGTTTAAGTAACAGAAGAGAGTGTGGAAGCTTGTCAAAAGTATTGCTGAAGTCTGTATAAATACAGTGAGTTTCGCAGCCACACTCAAACGATTCGATACAAGTAGATGTAAACTGAAGCAGATTTGTTGTTGTTGATCTTCCCTTCATAAAACCATGTTGATGAGGACTAAGAGCTCTACTACAATGAAAATACAGAAATTCATACAAAAAAGCTTCAAACAGTTTGGGAATACAAGACATTTTAACGATAGGCCGATAGGTGGCAACAAGCTCCTTATTACCGGACTTAAAAATTGGGATAATAAACGACTTTTTCCATAACTCAGGAAATTTACCGAGCCGCAGTGATAGGTTAAACAGTAATGTTAACGGGTAAGAAAGTGTTCCGCTGCAGTTCTTTAGGACAATAGGTGGTAACCCATCTGGCCCAGTGGAATAAATTGGGTTAAAACAACTTTGTGAGTTCAGAAGGCTTTCATCCACGACGACTCGACTAGCGACTATATTTGTAGTTAGTCTGTCAACGAAAGATGAAAGTACTCCGTCCTTATGTATAATAATCAGACAAAAATTTTATGTTTTTAACGGAGAGTACCCGGTTTTTGACAAATTTTGTGAAGACTGAAATATTTTTTGTTTCTTTTTATATAACTTTTATCTACTCACAAACCTCTGACTAAATAACTTTGTGCTTCAGCGCATGAGAGTGCCGTTCGTGACCTAAGTGAAAATTTTAGGAAAAGTTTTAGGGTAGTAAACGTGGATGGACGTACATGAGGTTTTTTGATGGGCTAAAAAATTTCCATTTGTGGGGTCTTCTGGTGGGGGGGGGGGGGGAGGTTATAACTACACCCCTTGGGGTTGTCCAATTTGGGCGGCCGTGTATGATATCAAATTAAAGCTCTTGCTGAGTCCTATTAAATGGCATATTTTCTTTTCTTATGTAAGAAACCTTATATCACACTTTTCTCACTTTTTCATGGAAACATTTCAATTTTCTATGTTTAACCGTTATATGGGTTTTGATGTGAAATAAATTTTTCCAGTTGTTTGTCAAATTCTTTTACATGGAAATACTCAGCGCAGAGGAAAAAAAAATATACCACAACGTTCGCAGGGAGAAATTATCGCTATATGAATTTTTAGTGAAAATGTAATGACTAAAAAATAGAAAATAAAAAGTATTTAAAAACCTTTAAAAATAAATAACTTTCATACAGAAATTGTACTAAATAGTAAAAAAATATTTTTTTCTTTCTCAGTGTTTTGTCGTAGTCTTTTCAAAGCAGTATCCCTTTCCAACAATACTCCACATGATTGTTTTCGGCGGGCCCAATTCACCACTATTCAAAAATAAAAAAAGAAGTACAATCTTCGACTGTTGAAATATGTAAGTGTGCGTCACGAAGGCCTAACAGTCTGCCAAATTTCAAATTCCTATGTCATATTATTTTCGAAAAAAAAGGTCTGTGACCGGCAGACAAACAGACGGACGAACTCATGAGTTATCTTATAAGTATTCCATTTTTCCTTTTGAGTTAAGGAACTCTAATAAATAAAATGAATAAAAAATATTTAAAAAAATTTTTTAATAAATAACTTTCATACATAAATTGTACTAAAAAGTAAAAAATATTTTATTCTTTCTCAGTGAAAACAATCGTTTGGGGTAGGTATTGTTGGAAAGGGATATTCATTTGAAAAGACTACGACAAAACACCGTTCCCCTCATATTCTTATTCGGTGTCTAAAGCTAAAATTTTGATATTATCATTAATTGGCATATACTTTACAGACTCGACCAAGAAAATCTTGAAACACAGTGCTAGCTTTTCCAACCTGGCCGGCCTCACCAACTTTGATAGTTCTGTAGAATATATGAGATCAAGTTATCTAGCATTTAATGGCAAAGTTGGTGAGGCTAGCAGGTGGAGGTTGAACCCGAGTAGGTCTACTTTCTACTCTGTTATAACTTTGTTAGCTTTGACAACTAATTTTTCTTATTTAACGTCAAAAGTTATTCCTGCTGTAGTAAATTGTTACAAAATGATTTTAATTTTCAAGCCAACAGATCAATTGCTGCTATCATACAGAAGCTGTCAAAGTTCGTATTGTCAGTTGAAAAAGTTTGCAAGACTCACCAGGTTGAGGTTCTTAAAGTTATAGTGAGGTCTAGGTTGGAGCATATCTTGGTTAAGACTCTTTCGATAATATTTCTGAAAAATGAATCTATATTCCTACATCACATTTCCTTTTAGCAGATTTCTGGAAGGGCAAAAGGGTTCACCGCATGGATAGGGTCTGGAATTGTAGCGGAAGGTGAAGCAATATGACAGCCATAGACATGGGAAATGCTATAGACATGGGAATAATTTTAGTACTTAGATATGTAATTGGCATTTAACCTGGATGAAAACAGTATTCGGTCTGTCTACCAAGACAAGGTCTGGTACAAAAATTTCTATTCGCCCAATGACGCTCAGCTATAGAAAGCATTACGAGAAAAAATGGAATGCATAGTTGCAGTAGACAATTGGGACCTAACCTGGGAAAAACAGTCTTTCGGTCTGTCTGTCAATCCGAACTCTGGTACAAAATTGAATTTCGTGCTGTGTGGGAAAACCTTGGAAGAGCCTCTAGTTCACTCTGAAAATTTACACAAATTCTTTTCACTATAGAGCATGACACTGATATGGCATACTCACTTGAAATGCTCGCAGCTATCTTCTAGGTAGTGAAACCCGCTCTTGAAATGAATATTGAGAAGAAGCATATCGCTATCGCTATAATAGCCAAACGTTTAGGATTGCTCTCAACGGCACTCGGATAACATGGTTAGGAGACTACAAAAAACTATTCAATTGGCTCTATTGTTACAATACAAAATCTCTGCTATAAGTATATTGGCACCAGGTTATTATGCAAATTTTTTTTTATTTTTTTTTTCCCGGACGGAAATCGAACCTACACTTGTTAGAATCAGTCAATTATGGATAAAGAAGAATTTTAAGAACTTTTATTTTTAACGATTCTAAACATTAATAAATACAAGAAGAAGAAACAACCGCCTCGTCCGGGGTTTTGAAACCGGGACCTTCCGCTTGCTGGGCGACTGCTCTTACCACTGAGCTAACGAGACGGATGATTTTTCCTCCTGCATTTATCAATTTGTCACTAGCCTACTAAGCCACGATTGCTTTCAGCTGGCATTAAACTGTAACGATCGTGGCTTAGTAGGCTAGTGACAAATTGATAAATGCAGGAGGAAAAATCATCCGTCTCTTTAGCAGTCGCCCGGCAAGCGGAAGGTCCCGATTTCAAAACCCCGGACGAGGCGGTTGTTTTTTCTTCTTGTATTTATTAATTTGATTTAGAATCGTTAAAAATAAAAGTTCTTAAAATTCTTCTTTATCCATTATTATGCAAAGATAAGCACAGTGTTCTGTTTCTAGGAAGAGAGTGGTCTTATCACCTTAGTAATTGCATTCTAAATCAAAGTAGATGTTCTCAGGAAGCAACAACAATTGACGAACTTAAAAAATTCCTCTATATAACATATATTTTCAAAAAATTATATACTCAATACAGGTGGCTTAGATTTTTCCACTATAATCCTATAAATCCTAGATAAAGTATTTTTCATATGTATATGTGTACATTCAAACGAGATCTTTTGGCAGGTACTTTTGATATATTACTTTCTAGGCAACGTCATTAAGTAGTCACCTTAATCGTAGACAGAAAATCCCTTCCCCCACTTACAGTGGAGTAATGAATTTTCCTTTAACAGTAGTTTTACTTAATTCGGTGAATTTGACGTTCCGGGCAATTTTTCACAACAAGCAATTTAAGCCGAAGATTAATGATAGGATATGAATAATCGAAGACATGAAAATTAACGCAGTTAAAACCATGTATGGAATCCAAAATTATATTTACGTCGTCGCGTGAAAGATTTATGAGCAATTAGCCTCTATCTCGGCTTGACTAGAGCCTAGACAACATATGCATCACAAGATCACCATATAGGTAGCCTAGCCATACATGATGGCAGCTGCTGTGAATATGCACTTTCTGTTTCCATCAAACTTAAACAAGTGAATGAATTAGCACAGCAAGCTCTAGAAAATGGTGTTAGCATAATCTTAGATCAAGGCGGTAGCGATATAGTTTGCTTCCTTGAAAGTGTTGAGTTGTCTGCGCAAACAAAAATTTTCCATAGTCAGGGAGAGAGAGTGCACAATCAAATGAAAGAAATCCTATGGAGGAAACAAAATTGAATACTCAGAAATGAAAACGATCGTTTTTCGTTCGCATGAAATGAATAAATGCGTTCTGTCCGAGGTTTGTTGCTGTTGTTGTTGTTGGTTGGCCGTCCACCCGCAAGATTACACCGGACCGGAGCGTCTAACATAACATAGAAACCAGATCTCTTCTTCTATAGAAGCGCATTTATATACACATATGTATATAATATAGCTGTGACTGCATCTGATAATATGTATTGAAATTATTCTAGTTAGACAAAATGCTGACGATGATTGAGATTTCTTCGGAAATAGTTCTCGTGCCGTGAAATGTTCATTCCAACTCTACCCCAAGCTGTTGCGATCTTATCATTTTCTTAGTACACCACACAACAGAAACATCAAACCTAACACTTTTCGTTTTCCAACAGTTCGAGAAGTTTCAATTGGTGATAGATTTACGCCCTGTCTAGTTTTACAGAACATGATAAAATATAAACTAAGACTTACCTGTCCTGCAGAACAACAACCTTCTCCTGTCCACTGTTCAACCACTTGTCAATATGTTTGCATAGCTCGCAAATCCGCTCTAATGTTACAACAGAGATACACGATTCAAGATCGAATACACGATAATTCTGCAAAAATAAGAAAAAAAAAAACATAAATTTTAGCATCGGCTGTCGAAGTAAAATGTCGAGGATGTTTGCGTTGTTGTCGTCATCGTCGTCGTCGTTGTAGTCATGATCAGTCGAAAAGCCTATAAAATGATCACAACACAACCACAATAACAGCAGACGAGGATGCTACATTTGTATATGTAGCACTAACGTTTGTCTACAAGATGCCGAGGTGACCTCTCTACACAAGATTTACCTTTCCATGTTTTTGCTCCAACATTGATATCACCTCCTGCTCGTATTTATCTTGCAATCCGATGTGTCCCTCAATGTGTGGTCTGTTAATGACAGGATCTTGTGAATCCCGTCGTGGTAAAACAGATGCCAAAACGCGCTGCGTGACATAATGTAGCCGCAATGTATCCGATATTTGTTGGTGATGCTTTGATTTAACCGGAAACTGAAAATAAACGAGAAAACATTGAAAATTAATTGCAAGGGAGTAGGTAGGTACTATATTATGGAAGATTTTTTTTTTTGGAGAAAGAGAAGAGGTCCGTGTAGAATTTATATCGAAAAATTGGTATCTGTTAACATTCTAACTCAAAAACAATCTACGGTGCTATATACACAGGATGATTTTGAATTGGTGGTCATAAATGAAACAGGGGATACCTACGTTGAATCGTTAGAAGCAAAAAACTGTATAGCGTTGAGGAGGAGCGGGTAAACTTCAACCTTTTCGGAGTTACAGCGTGATTAAGAAAATATGTTACCAAATGCAAATTTTATTTTCTCAGCACTCACTTCACTATATAGCTTTTTTTTCAACTAAATACGTGAAAAAGAATGTCTCTGGTACGTTGGCGTGTTGTCATGCACAATAAAAAAAAAATCATAAATACCGATAATTCGTTTGAAACACTTCGTAATATTTCGAGAGAGATTCGTAAAAACCGAAAAATTCTCGGATTATACTGCAATACAAGTACTTTGAATCTGAGCCTGAAGGCCATATCAGCCCAGCTCTGATCTTCAGGCTCAGAATCAGATTCAGTACCAAAGAAAAAGGACTTAAGTACAAGTATAAGTACCGAAGGCCTGAGTAATTCAGCGTAAGTACAAGTACCTACCGCATGTATGAAAAGTACTTGTAATTAAATACTAAGTCTATAAAAAGTATTGAGTACTTTTTTAAGTACTTTTTAAAGTACTTATTTAGAATCTTTGTACGTTGGCAGTAATATAATGAAGTTTGTCGAGTTCAGTTAATAAATATTAATAAATAAATACCTTTTGAAAACTATAATATGTATAGTACCCATTGGCTACTATTTATAGTTTTTTATAGTTTTCGGCGCTGCATGTAGAGTAAAACATTCACCTCTCATACGCTACACTCATAAAAACTATAAGAGGTTCGCCCAAGGACCAATTATCGCCTCCAATTATGTATAACAATTCTTAGGAAAAAATTTCCAGTAAATCTCTAAGAAAAAACTGAGGCCTTCCCTACATCAGTTCGAAGAGGCATTGTTGATTTTATATTAGAGCGAGGCATTGTTTGCTTACCCTTGGTTATGTCCACTGACGTATATAATATTGACTTACGTTTCTATTTCACGTGGGCACAATTGCTTGTGTCAAAAAGAGTTCTTGCGTCGGTGCCAACATTGAAAAATCATTGGCGGGAAGTTGAAAAAGTGAGCACGCAGCTCGGAAAGTGATTTTAATAAAACATTTAGTATTCCTTCTGCGTATCTAATGATTTATTTGTTGTTCTCAGTTCTCTTTCAGTTGGTACTTGGTGCTTATACCGAAAGAGTCAGCAATATAGAAGTCAGCCCACTTTCTGCAGTGTATTTTTATGAACGTAGTCAGTCTATATTATACATGTCAGTGGTTATGTCATCAAGTCGAGGCATCGTCGATTTTATATGCGAGCGAGACGTTACTGATTTTTGTTCTACTTGCCCAGTCTTATTTGTATGTTATTAGTTTGTCTAAGGCGCGGTCTTGCCGCGCGGCGATTTTGGAGATTACTCAAAAACACAATTTTGCCGCTGCCGCTGGCGGCAAAATTTCATTTTCGTTAGAAATAAGTCCGCTCAATTCATTAAATGAGGCTTTTTGTATTCTTAAGTATTTGTAATCGAACTTCATCACTTTTCTTTACTTTTCTTCAAGCAAAGCTATTAATAATAGAATTTCTTCCTCGGAATTAGAGTACATTCGGATAAAATCTGCCGCTCTCGGTGTGAACACTCTATTTTGCCGCGTGCCGTGCCGCGCCGCGCCGCTCCAGGTGTTACCAGGGCTTAACACAAAATTAATTGAACATGACATATTACTAAAATATAAAAAAAACATTGAGACAATTTATAGATCTTTATTGAAACGGCTGATTCAAAACCATGGAAATCAAATATCTAGCACCCTTGAAGCTGAAACAACTTACATCTAGATGTACAAAATCTCATAAAAACGCGGACCAACTAAAACGAGCTAATGGCACTCTAATAGAAAGCTCTACACATCTCTCTCTCTCTTGCTGTAGTATGTCACATAAATTCTTCGCAATGATAGCTTTCTTTGGTTGAATAAAAGTTAAAGAGCTTTCAAAAAGTGATCCGGGCTTATATGGAGATTTTCTTATCTAGTTGTTCAGCCTGAAGTTCGAAAGAGCTTTAAGAACTTGAATGAGTATATGAGAGAAGCGTACGTTCCATAAACCCTGAAAAATTTTTGGACGAAATTCCGCTGTAGCGAAATGAATTCGAAATAGAGGAAACGCTCGTAGCTCGAAATCTCGTCGATTTACTTTTAACATAACGAAATTTTAGCAGCATGCCCTAATTTTCGAAAATTTAAAATAGATGTGTTGCTCGTAGCTCGAAATCTCTTCAATTTTTTACCATAAACGACGTTTTCAAGCATGCCGAAATATCCGAGAATTCGAAATAGATGTATCGCTCGTGTAGCTCGAAATTTCTTCGATGTACTATATACCGAAGTTACGATACGTCATGTCAATTTCCGAGGAATTCGTTAAAGCAAATATTTTTTATTCATCAAATTGTTCTTCGCCGGCATTCTAAGTTGAGATTTTATTGAGTGAAGTGCAAACTGAAGTTTTGCCATGGTGAGTAAATATTTATTATTTATTTATTCGATATCGTATTTACTTGCTATTTGCAAAACGCTTTGCAAGAGAAGTCGATACCAGATTGTACTATTAAAAAAAATCGAATCCAGGACAAACTACCAACACACCTACAAGAACTTCGAAAGAAAGTCGGGTCGTTCATAAGATATCGTATTCCGTTTTTTCTCCTGCAAATTCGATTTCGAAGTTTAATTTCACCTAGTCGATTCGATTTTGAGACGCAATGTTTGCAGGGATACTACATATAACTAATACACTCACAAATATGCATAGATAGACTTCCTCATGACTGAGTTCTAATGACTTAGAATTCTTTTGTAATTGCGGTTCTTTCCCGTGAAGACTGGATAGCTGGGAAGCTTAGATATTACGTTGCAAAGTTGGATTTCGTTCTGCTATTGTTTGAGTTATTTGTTTTTTCATAGTTACTATTTAGTTTCATTGCATATAATGCAGTATGTAAATTTTAAGTTGATTTTAATTCGTAGTTTGAAATCACATTTTTGGTTAGTTACGTCCATAGATTCGAGCGAACCAACTTCTAAAAAGAAAAAGCCTTTTCCAGCTTCTACTAAGAACTTTCAAATAGGTTGTGCTTTTTTGAAAAACTGTTAACTATATCATATGAAAAAAAAATATGGGAAATAGCAGTGGGAAAAGTGCCCAGAAATTTCCTTTTTGGTAGCAATTTTGTCCACAACCACCTCTCAATACTGTGTCTGGCGTGTCCGATCAATTTCGAGTTGGTAACTTCAAAGCGCAAGCTTTATAAGTTAACACAAAAAAATACTTTTTCCAACTATGACTCTGCCGAAATAGCCTGCAGTTTTCCTGTTCTCGATTTCCATTAATATTTTAAAAAAAGTGCACGTCAATCAATTGAAAACGAGTTCAATGGAACAACTTTCAACGCGATGAGAATGTAATAATAGCTCATATCCGTGTAATTTGTCAGATTGACATTTTCTGGGAAAAACAACATCATGAATAACGTAAAAATTATGAAAATTATAATTTTAAAGATTTTGGCATGATTGTGGATAAATTTGGTAAAGTAATAGTTGAAGATGGATATGTGATGCTCAATGACGTTCAGTAGTGACATTTCTTATACATATGTGTGCGTTTTTTCGGTGTAATACCGTCGATTTTACGAGTGTAGAACAAGGGTTACTGGACGGATGGACGGACACTTTGTTTAACGGTGCAGGTGAATGGAACGAGATTTCTCTGTTAGCACTGCAAGAAAAGTGTAACACTTCTGTTAGAAAACGAGATCAATGGAAATCGGTATATGACTCAATTGGTCTACTAACCTTAATAATATCAAAATTTTAGATTAAGAAACCTAGAAGATTTGGGGGAATGGTATTTTTTTGCACATTTTGGGTTATATCCAAAAATCACCAAAAATGTTCCATTTTAAAAGATACCCCACCGATACAAAAAAAAAAAAATTTTTTAATGGCGCCCAACTCACCCTTATAAAAAATTAAAAAAAAATATATTTCATAATCTTTGTCGAAATATGTGTGCGTCAAAAAGATTTAACATTCCGTCAAATTTCAAATTCCTATACGCCACGTCGTTTTCGAGAAAAACGTGTCGGTAACAGACAAACAGACGGACGCAAGAGGTAAGAAACCTTAAAAAATCAGCAAAAGATGTCGCTTTAATCGCAGAACCTTAAGTCGCAAATTTTTTTTGATTTTCGAAAAATAATTCCCACATTGCCATTTTTACATATGACTTTGCACAGGGTCTTTCACAGAATATCGCATTCTGTAAAGTGTGTCACATGATTTCTTTTTGTCCCTTGTTTTTCCTGGCAATACATAAACTGTCGAATACACTAATAATTTCAATATGGCCCTACCATAGATAAAAACCTAGTGCATTCAAATCTGGTTATCGCCCAGACCACGCAGTATGTTACGATGCCACTCAATTCACTTCTGCAGATAATTATTGTTTAGCCATTACAAAAGTACTCGCCCTGGGTGCGACGGGGTGCCACCATGTTGATAAAACATATTTCTTCTCATCATATAAGGAATAGCATCCATCAGCTCAAGGATGTTATTCTGAAGGAAATCCAGGTGGGTACTAAAAAGGCAATAATAAAGTGCTTATCCTTTATCCATCTTGTAATCTTAAATTTGATTATGCAAAATTGTCCCTATAGATTTACCGACATATCACCATTGTTTGGATAGGATTATGCACGAGTTATTCTAGGAAGGAGGTTTTAGTTCTATTTTGGTAGTCCTTTGTCATTCGAAATATTGATTCTTAAAAAATTTTTTTTTATGCTTATTATCACAAGCCATTTTCTTGGAACTTGTAATTTTAAGAAACCTCAGTTGTAAGGAGTAGGTAAAGGGGTTATATTTTTCGCTAGAATATCTAAAGGCTAAAAGATTTTTAAAATCTGTAAAATGTTCTTCTAAAATGAAACTTTAAAACTTTTCTGGGAGCAAAAAGAAAATTCATCCAAATTATGGGAAATTTTTTTGAGATAGAGAGCATATAAGTTCTGATAATTTCAAAAAAATTAGTTTTATTTCCGGAGCTGATTAACACTTTAAACAAAAATTCGAAAATGATGCTGACCCAGACTTGAACATATTTCAGAGCTGTTTTGTTCGAAGATGAAAAGATACTATGGGAAAACCCAAAACCTTCTTCTCTGCGGTATTGCCGACCTATAAGATTCTGTTTTGTTAAAGAAAGTACTGATATGACGGAAGAAGAAAATAATTACGTGAGTAATTCTGCGAAGTCGCTAAACGCAAAAGAAGTTGACTTAAATGGGTAGACGGCAAGGTCTGCAACGCTGCCACTGGCACAAAATCTACAAGCCAGTACTACATATGTTGTGCAACTTTTAAGGAATTCAACCTATATTGGATTTGGAAAAAGAGAGGCTACCGAGTTTAGGCTTTTAGTTTTACATGTCAGAATTCGTCTTTTGGAAAGTATTCTCCAATTGGCTTATAAGTTACCAGTAAAAAATACAGAGAGAGGAAAATCGAAACGGAAAAAATACCGAAAAGGAAAGGAAATTGGAAATCCAGGTAAAATTTCGCTACGAAACTGGTTTGTTGTTGGATGTACGAAAGGAAAATTTTGGCAATACTAATGATGGCAACCCTAGCAGGAGATTTTTTGAAAATCTGAAATTCGCTTTCGAAATAACAGGTAACAGTTATGATCTAATAAACAGATTAAAGATCATACTAGAAACTATTTCGAGCGGACATATAATTAATTCGGAAAAAAATACGATAAATACGCAATACGTACTACCCTTGGCACCCAATGACTTCAACAATGCATAAAAATCTTATCCATGGTGCAGCTGTTATAAAAAAACGCATTGTTGATTATTGGGCAGCTTTCAAAAGAGGGCGTGGAAGCGCGAAATAAACACTTCCGATCATACCGCCAAGATTTCTCGCGAAAATTCTCCAGAAAAAATTGAGATATTTTTTTAATCATCTACTTTTAAGTTCAGACCCTCTCTTAAGTAGCATAAGGAGCGTAAAAAAAAAGATGATTGAATTGTTTTTTGCTAGAAACAATTGCTGTACTTATGCCTGCGAGGCCTAATGTTGCTAGTCATTCTTCAGAGAGCGAATATGAACATTTGCCTGAAGAATGTTAGATGATTGAAAGCTATTTTTTATTTAGTAATATCGTTGTGCAACGGTTTAGAAACAACTGAGAATAATTATAATTAATTGAGAAGGAATCTGATGTAAGACCCTAGGTTAGGTTAGGTAAGAGAGGTGCCGCTAGAAGTGACTAACCTGTTACACTTAGACCTGAATCGGGTACCCGGGTACTCGATTCTAAGTTTACCCGGTTGCCCGATTATATTCAACGGTCGATTCCGGATTACCTGGGTATCGTTGACTCTCGATTCTGACTATACGGGTATCCGACTACAATCGCTTTTCAAGTTTTCGGCACTCCGGTATACATTATATGTAGAATTCGCGAATACAGCTATAATAAAAAAAATTTAATTCGTCGTAATCCTAGCCATTTTCCATATCTGTAAAGGGACGTGTGCATGTGCACACTCGAAAAATTTCTGAATAAGTTTAGTTCAAGCTTTAGTTACCTATGGAATTATTTTAAAGTGCAACACCTTCTGGAGCTTTTGTCTAACATTTAGTATCAGTGAATTAACTTTGCCATAAAATGACAAAAAATCACCAAATCGCCTTCTCAATACTCGATTGCAAAAAATCGATTTCTAGTTAACCGAATCCTCACAACCCGATTCCAAAGAATCAAATACAAGGGCAACTGGTATCTTACCCGTGAAACCCAAGTACCCGGATAAAAATAGGGTACCTGGAACCCGGGTTTTACGGAACATTACTACTTACCTACTATTTAACATCAAAAATCTAAAAAAAAAAAAAAAATAATACGCGACCTTGTAAGGTTAATAACTTTTTTCAGATCTTTCCCACAGAGATATTATTGCCCAAAATCAAAGTAGTTAAATTTACACATTATAAAATGAAGATCTTTTTATTACAGATATCTTCACTTAAGGATTAGCAAGAGAAGAAGTATCTCTTTGATTCCCCCTCTACAAGACATAAAACTCATCCCATCAGACAAGATGTAAATTGGCGTTGATTTGAGCTAAAAATTTTAACAGCGCGTCCACAGTGCAGACAGAAGATTATCAATAATTTTCAACGAAATTCCCTGAAGAAAGAATTTCAAGATATTTTCATGGCTCCCTGTACTCCTGCTACAGGAGGAGGAGGAGATGGAGGAGGAGGATCAACAGCAACAGTGATCCTCCTTCTCTTCCTCTAAGGCATTTTATGGAGCACACATTACAAGCACTTTAATCACTGGAATTTCGGCAGCACAGTTAAATTGGTCCATACAACCAGAGGACCATCCTCTGGTAAAAAATTTTTCATTGAAGGCGGAATATCCGCGAATTGCAAATGCGACATGTGTGACGACGGCGACGACGACGATATCCAAAATTAACTCCAAGTTGCAATCATAAATTTGAAAACTTTTTGTTTTTCATGTTTTGTTTTTTTTTTCCTTTTCGATTTTATTTGCTGTTTTCCTTTTGAAGATCACTTTTATTACGTCGCATCAGAATGACCGCAATCGGTCATTGCAAAAAACAAAACAAAAACATATAAATTATGTCTCCTTGGGAATAATATTTAGTCCCAGTTAAAGAAGGCCAAATGAAAGGTCGCTGAGACATGTGTGTTGTCTGTATATAAACATTTAAATTTTGTCAAAATAATGCGTTTTATACTACAAAGATATTTTTAGATTTGAAAGATCTTTGCGCTTTATGAAAATTAGTTTGGTGTTTGTATTTTTAGATGATGCGCCGGTCGTCTGCTGCGCCGACATAATTCAGATCATGTCGAAATTAATTGAATGCTTTAAGAGATTTGCGCACATGTGGGAAGAAGTTCTATATTTATTAGGGTGCCCTAAGTAAGTTTACCCACATTTATGGTGATTCATTACGGAAATACATATACGAAAGAGCTTTATTTGTTACAAGCATATGAACTACATAGTGCAGCTACAAAATGATATTTATGATCATCGCAATAACCTATTTTCGGAACTATATACATAGTTTATAATACACGGCTTGTTTTACAGTAAAATAGAGGCCAAAGTTATAAATCTAATTTAAAATAAAAATTTTTAATTACAAAAAGTAATAGATTTGATAATCATCGTATTTTATAAATGAATTTCAATCGAATGGAAATTTCATTTCATTTTTTCATTTATTCTTTTATGGGTGGAATTGTACAAAAACAAAAAGATGTGAAATCTTTTTTCTGTACAAGATTATTAATATGTACTTTATCGAATGACTAATATTAAAAATAACTAGACTAATAAGAAATTAATTAATTAGAACTATAAAAGGGGGGAAAATGAAACTTATATTTACTTATTTGCAATGCAAAAGTAAAGACTGATATCAAGTGCGCGAGAGACTTGCATTTAAAATTACCAAACGTACCTGACTCAAACAACAATGTCAAATTTATTCGCAGAGAATACCAAATCATTGCTGTCCTGATGAGATCGCCCTGTTATAGCTGATCGAAACACATTACACACAGTACCTATGCTCTCCAAAAAATTTTTATGGAATTTTTTTATCTTCGGCTTTAGAACAGAAACTGACAGTACCTAGGTACTTGTCTTTTAATTTTCTCTGCTTATATGCAGTAGGTTGAGAATTGCCTGTAGGCTCGTATATTGCACGGGTCTCGAAAGAGTAAAAAAGTCGTTACCGCTTTCTACGAATTCCAAATAATAATGGACTGGATTGAAGAAATGGCACCTACATAGATGTTAAATAGACAATTATGTCTAGGCACTATTAAAGTAATAAATCGACTTGATATCATATACAAGTAGCTAATAAAATAATTGAAATACTTAGATCAGAAGGTTGCAACCAAGGATGGAGTTGGCGTAAGCAGAGACATGGTCAAAACGACGGACGGAGACCAAAAACATAGCTTACAGTAGCGTTGAATGCAGTATTTAGCTTTCGAATACTCTTTAAACGAGTTTGAGCTGGAGCAAAATTACTAGTCGATCAGATTAAATGAAGCCCATCAGATACTTTTCTAATTAGAGTATTAATATGATGGCTCCAAGAAAGAGTTCCTTTGAAGATAATTCCCAAGTTAGAAAGGACAATTGGAACTTGCGTTCTATTCATTATGACAGGTGAGAAATAAGAAGTATCTAAGATTGTTTTTTATATAATTAAGCATTTAGTAGGGTTCAAGTATAGCATGCTGTCAATGGTCCACAAATAAATAGAATGGAGATCTTAATTTATGAAAGAAACAGCATCTTTAGCTAATCCAATTGGTTTTGAGATGTACCATTGAGCATCATCAGAATAAAGGTGTAGTTTGCTGTATGCAATATGAAATAAATCATTGATGAAAAGAGAGAACCACAGAGGACCCAAGATAGATTCTTGCGGTACTCGTGAGGATACTAGTTGAAAAGTGGAATATAAATTTTTAGAATACACAGATTGATACCGATCCCTCACGTAATTGACGATAAGGTTTGTAGCCTGGGTAGCCTAAGGCAAGTGCCATACCAGACTATTCATGTGCTGATGTGGTGATGGTGAAGTTTTAAAAAATTATCAGCAGCTGATATATTGCGAGGACATCACATCAGTAGGTAATGCAACATCAACTTAAAGGTAACGCCACTGTAACGGCTAAAAAAAAAAGGTTTCTTCACGAATTTTTTTCTCGCGAAATTAAAGGTGTTTGAAAAAAATCTTTTAAGGCTATTATCGGGCATACATTGAATTTTTTTGATAAATTTTTTGACAGCGAAAAAAAAAACAAAATGGTGGCTACACAGCCATCTTCCCGGGACATGTTTTGCTTGCATGGCTCAGCGGCACGCAGCACCACTGGTGCACATTTGAATCTAGACCACAACAAAAAAAAACATTAATCTAGAGGCTTATAACTAGAGATTGCCGTACGAATTTTTAAAAATATTAATTTTTGTAGATTTTGGCGCGCGTTTGAAAAAAAATGTTTGATTTTTGACGAAAAAAAACGGCAGATTTTTTGTTAATAAAAAATCAACAAATAAAGATATTGAAAATCCCGTACGGCATTCTTTAGATAATGTTAATGTTCACATCTGGTCAAAATTTTAAGTCGAAAATATGAAAATTGCTCGAGTTATGCTGCGTGCCATTTTGAAAAACCGTGTTTCGAGAAAAACGCGTTTAAAGTTTTGAGAATAGTTTTTTATTGGAAAAAATAAAACAAAATTAAGGTAAAAAATAAAAGTTTTCCGATAAACAAGTTAAAGTTGCAAATGGCAAAAAGGTCATTTGTGTTCAATTCGGCTTTTTCAGTCAGCTTTAGAAGAAAGCTGGCGATAAAGCTGTCTGAAAAACTCCAATTGTGTTTCAGGCTTGGTGGCGACCACCATTTTCAAAGGAAAAATTTTTTTTTCTGGCACGGGACCATTTTTTTCTTATTCTAGAGGGTTTAAACTATTTTTTAAGCTAATAAAAACAAAATCGATTTTTCAAAAAATTTACAGTGGCATTACCCCTTAAAGTGATCTGATTTTTATTTCAAAATTGAAAGCACTTAAAATGGAATTCAGTGAGAAGGAAGAGCTTTTGCTGCTATTATTATTAAAGAATGAAAAAAAAAAGCAAAATAAATGCAAATATTAATATAGTCCGGATTTTTTTATAGCATTTACATCTGAAGGAAACTATCATTCATGATCAATAATAAAATTGAGCCATCATTCATGACAAACGATAAAGTCCAACTATTATTCATGATAATTTGCAGGAAGCCCAACGCCTCCTTGAAGGTGAGTTATATTCCGTTTATGAAGGAAAGAAACTATGCTAATGTAAATTGCAAATTTGAACTTCAAAAATTAATTGGAAGAAGAGTTTCGTATTGGCAGAAACCAGAATACTCTTCAGAACGGAGTAAAATTTAATAAAAAATTTCACAAGAAAACATACCATCTTTTCCAATTTACTACAAAATTTCTCTCTAAACTCTTCGAAGTTTATCCCTTTCGCAGTGGTCTGCATATATTGATTGCTACAGGTACATTCGCTTTTCAACAATTTTCAACACTATGCATTAATTTTGAAACAAAACTTCGTTCACTCATTTTTAATATTTTAAACTAACCCAACTTAATTAGTTTGAAAATAAAATGTCGACTCGATGTCAGCAAAAATCAGTAACATGCAAATCACTTGCTGATCATCAGCAGATCAGTATCACATCAGTACATCACTACCTTTTACATATCAGTGGGCCGGTATGGCACTTGCCTTAGAGAAATCTAAGAACACTAACACAGAGAACTCATCCCTATCAATAACAATCCGTATATCATTGGTTATTTTAAGAAGAGCAGTTCCTCATTTAGTAAATTATGATGTGCAATGTATCTATTTATCTGGGCAAACATAATTTTTTCAATTACCTTAGATAAAAAAAGGTAAGATACTAATAGGTCTGAAAACAGTTTTAGACAAATTTTTCGGAACAGGTATGACCTTGAGAACTTCCCTTGTTTCGGAAACCGAGATAACGTAAAACACGTATTACAAATGTGTGCAAGAGGAGAAAGAATACATATAAGCATTTTAACAAAATTCGGGTTTATACCATCACATCCCGGGGTCCCCGATTTGATTCCACAAAAAGCCATGAGAACGTCATTAGCTGTAACTCGGGTAAAATTAAATGTAAAAAAATTTCGGGGAACACTGGGATTAGGCAATTCAGAGCTGCTTTATGAATTCGAAGTTATATATTACAGGTACCATTAGGAAGTTCTTGTTGAGTTCTTCCGGATCAATGTCGATATTATTTTTAGTTGGACGGACTAAATTAAAAAAAAACAATTATTCAAGAGGGGAGAGATCAATTGCAATTGCAGCTGTATGAATTTCATTTATATATTTCTTATTTCAATTGACTTTATCTTCTATTTAATCAATTGCCATCAGCCTTTAGAGTAAATAAAAATTTTACAGATGATATCGATGTGATAAGATTAAATATAAAATTTTTAACTTTTTAACCGATTCTTCTTAATAGGTCAGATATTCATGGAGAAATGCTTTTATTCGAATCATGGATATGGCCATGGTTGATTCGATATTCTGGTGGGTACACCGATTGTCCTCAAGCAGAATGTTCCATACAACTTCGATGATTTCTAGGACAATAACATAGTAGCAGACTTCTCGTGGATCGTCCTACTTTGAAACTTATTGAACCATCCTTAAACAATCAGTTTAGTTTTTGCAAGTAATAAAGAAAATCGAAACCATTCAGTAAATCGCCACTGCGAAACGTATGAAAAAATGGATTATAGATTCTTTTAGTTTCTAGAGCATAGACATAAATTACAGTTACAAGTACCTACTGCTCCCCCTCCACAACTATACCGCTAAAAAGGGCGATTTTTTTAGATTTAAAAAAAAACTATTTCTCCATTTTACTTTATTTTCAAGAATGCTATTTTTTACCTCGAAAAATTAATGCTTCGGCACCAAAGTCTTTCTAGAACCAGCTTTAGCAACGTTATAGGTCTTCAATGGGTGATGTTAGCTCAAGAGTTAGCTCTTAGAATGGCTTGAAAGTTTTCTCTACCGCCGATCAATTCAAGTTATATTGGACGGAGTTATTTTGGATCGTTTTATAATCTATGCCGGAGTATCGCAAGGTTCTGTGCTCTCTCCTAATCTCTTCCTCATTTTTATTAATGATTTGCTAGCTCTCATTTTCATTCCTATTCATAGTTTTGCAGACGACAGAATCCTTGATTTCGTGTATCGTTCGACTCTATAGTTGATTCCCATGGGAAATCTATAGTTGACAAATGAAGCTGGATGTTCAGTTCACTAAACCATGACCTTACAACAATACTCGCTTGGAGTAGAGCAAATCGGGTCTTGTTGAATGCTCCCAAAATCTAACGTTGTCTCTTATCATTCAAACGTACTCCAACATCCGTATTGCTTGGGCTTCTTGCAAAAATGCAAGATATATTTTACTCTATCAGACTTAGCGAAAATTTACAAGTCTCATATCAGGTCTAGATTAGAATATAATTCCCATATTTAGGCAGGAGCTGGACGTACTGGATTGTCCGCATTAGACAAAATCCAATAGATGGCCTTCCGGCTTATTGGGTATGACATATCAATAGCAACAATTGATTCCCTTGAGCACCGGCCGTAATGTCGGCTGTCTATCTTTCTTATATCGCTACTTCCATGGTTATTGCTCTGAAGAAATCTCTAGAATTCTTCCTATGAACACCACATGAGCTGTAATTCGAGCGCACCCTCACACCCTTCAAGTGAAATTTGGCCGTACCGTGAAATTCTGCGAATCTTTCATAAGTAAAACAGTATGAATGTGGAACATTTTGCCATCAACTGTTTTCCCTCTTAGCTATGGGCCGCAAACATTCAAGCGTAATATACACCGTCACCTTCTTGACTCAAACCAATAATCCTCAATTCCCTACCCTTTCTTCCTTTCCTACCATGGCTGTGCTACGGTCTCATAGGGTATCCTGAGCTTTGGCATCATCATAAAATAAATAAATAAATAATATTCACACTAAAGGAAATTTCATAAAAAATCGCGTCTCCCCTCCCCGAATGTATGTAATGTACGTCATGAAATTGAAGAAAAGAAAAACTTTTTTTTCTCTTAACAAAATTGCTTTTCATTTAAGACCAATAACTCAAAAATCGGTCTATTGAATTTCGAATAGACATTTTCGAATTCTAAGTTAGAATATTCGACAATTCGAAAATCGAATTCATTTCTGGATTTTTTTCCACAAATTCTATTTTTGGAAGGTAACACAAAATGTCCTTGCATCATATATTGAAACCTTTGGAAAAAACACCAATTCGAATTACTTGAATTTTGTTAAACCAAAAAAGCTAAGCATTTGACATGAGAATCAGCTGTCCACTGACATTTTAATTACTGTTAGTTAGCAAAACACTATAAAGTCATAAATTATAAATACAATTCCTTCCTGGTGTCCTTTTTATAAAACTACTTCGTAAAAAACACATTTTGCTGATAACAGTAATCTAATGCAAACATAAATTATAATAAAACGATATAAATCTGGAATTGCAGGATATGGACATTCCATAAAAGCCATTAAAGCTTGTAAAACGGCCTATTCAAAATTCAATTCTCTAGCAACGAATGGAGCTTGTTGTAACAGCTCTGCTGTGAGAGTTAAAAGTGCATAAGCAAGACGTTATCACGAGTAACTAATTATCAGGTTGGCAACGGAAAACATTTCCTTGCTTGCCTCAACTCAACGGACGACCTTATCTTGAATATCTTAAGTGTTTGTTGGTAAACAAAAAGGTGGTAGGAGTTAATGTTGTTTGAGGTTGTTACGATCGCAACGTATTATAGTACAAACACGGAAACATTGCATTGCATTCAATCCTATAATGCAGCAAGGAAATTTCAATTAAGCGCTTCATGTTCCACCAGACTCGCAAGCTATTTTGATAAGAAATTATTATTTCGCGAATGTGCGGCAAATTCTTATCAGTTGGACGACACAGCATTTAATTAAATACCTAAAGGAGAATGTATTATGTACACTAACTGTACTACATACATATTTATGTATACATATAGCGTGCGAAAAGTGCGTTTTAAATGTTTGCCAATTACTGTGAGAGTTTGAGCAATAAATTTTGAAATGCGGTAACCACAGGTACCGCAACTTTGTTTGTTCATTTCACAGAGAAATGCACAAACTGAAACAACAACAACAAAAAAAAAAACAAATTTAAAGATTGAAAAAGAAAAAAATTCAAAGCGATAATTTGCATTAACCAACATCGGTACATCAGAGTCTTTGCGGGTATCATTAGAAAAGATTGCAGGCGTTCCAGAGTCTCAAAGTGTTTCCCCCTCCTCCCAAATATTGTCACAGCATGTTATGTTTTTTTTTAGCACATTTCTTAAGCAAAATGTTGTTTAGGTCCTTTTTGGATGGAAATTAATAAATTACTGCGACCAAACTGCTTGAGTTTATTATGGTTCCTATAAAAATTGCTGCCAGAGCTTTATTAAGTCAGAGAGGATAAATTATTGCAATCGATTTGCGCATGTGCAGATCATACTGAGATGAGATCAAGAATCTCTGGTTTCTGGCTTGTATAATTAATGTCAGTATGACATGAAACGGATGCTGAGCTGGCTCAGTACAGGTGGATAGATGGATTGATCAAAAGGTTAGTGATAATTATAATTAATCATTAAATGAAATGAAGAGGTAAGGGTAACTTAAAGAATCTAAATGTAAGATAAGAATATTAAAATTGAGGTTATGGTGAATTTATAGACGGGATTGTAGTGAAGTTTGCAAGTTTTTTTTTGTTTTTTTTTTCTATTTTATTCTACAGTTTTAACTATGTTCTCTACAGAGAATACCATGTCCCAATCAGCTGCATTTGTACAATAAACTGCAAATTCAATGTCATGTCTCATGTCGCAAGATTATACTTACTAACCGCATCAGAAATAAATAATAAAAAAAAAAGACTGCGGTTTTGAAAAGTGCTAAAGTAATTCTCAAGCGATCTCTGGTTGTTTTGTTAGTGTGCTTCCTATGTCCTATGTGTTACGACATTATATAACTACAATTTGTGTATATAAGTATGCATGACATGCATCGAAGAGAAGAGAAGAAAGCAAAGAGAGAGCTCACATGAAAATAGAAGTTTTGTTTTTTCTATACGATAAGAAGCAGAATTGTGAAAAATATGTGCTTTTTGATGAAACTAGCCTGGGCCTCACTAGTCAAGATTAGAAACAGCTTTCACACAATATGCATATAAAAAGATAAAAGTATGTGGACAGAATTCCATATGCCTTCTTCTTTGAACATTACGCGCCCTATAGAGAGTGACGAGAAAGAAAAGTGTTGTGTTCCGTCTTTTTTTAATGTCTTGCTTTTCGTTTTAATTAAAAGTAAATTCTAAAAACAAATCTTTATCTGAACGCCACATTTGCTTGTATTGTGTAAGTAATCCTTTTTCGTAGGATCAATATTTTTCGAATTAGAGAATGCGAAAGGCGACATAAATAATTTCAAAACATTTCTTTACAGGCTTTCTGAGCGAAAATTACGTGAAAATTAAAAAAATGTTTTATACAGGTATATTGGTACAAGAGTTCCACATGAATTCGTGCACTACTACCTGACAGACTATTCACACAAATGTTACAAGAGCAACTTTAAATCAAAAACTCCACATAGGACAAAATGGGACTCAAAGAAGAAGAAAACACCGAAACAGGTGTTTTGGCGAGGAGCCTCATATGGAAATTGCCTTACACATCGAAAGCCATGTAACTGTTTTCTAGTCCAAATGAATTCGTGCATTCCATCGTACCTGACAGAGACAAGGACAGCGATCACCGCCTCAAGACTATTCACACAAATGTTACAAGAGCAACTTTAAATCGAAAACTCCAGATAGGATAAAATACGAATAAAATTCTGTGCTTTAACCATTGAAAACTGCTATCACATATACAGATTGCTCCAAATTGGAAGAGAACACCGCAACAGGTGTTTTGGCGAGGAGCCTCACATGGAAATTGCCTTATACATCGAAAGCCATGTAACTGTTTTCTAGTCCAAAGTCAAGGCCATACTTGAAGCCTGTAGGTATCTCCTAAACTCAGATACTGAGAACAAGGATTGCAAGATTTCAGTCTGCTCGGACAGCCAAGCAGCTGTCAATAACTTGTCAAAACTTTGCACAACCTCCAAACTTGTATTGGAATGTAAAACTACTCTGAATTTCCTTTTTTCGGAATAACGGGGTACTGGTGATTTGAATGCTAGGTCACAGCGAAATTATCGGGAATGAAAAGGCGGACGAACTTGATCGTCTTGGTGCAGCCTCCTACACAATTGGGATCGCACCAAAACACCTTACCTCTACTATCTCGGTTTTGGCCTATTGCCAACACAGTCACCTTTGGTTGGATGACCGTTCAGGTAGAATTACAAAGCAGCTGCACGGAAAGAATTTTTTACTAACATTAAATCTTCGATTTATTAAACACAGTGAATACCCTTTTTGTTAAAATCAATTCAAAAAATGATCAATTTAATCAAAATTTTCTTAATATCAAAAATTGTTGTCTAGTATCGAGAAAGATGAAGTTTTCAAAATTTATTCTAATTTACTAAAAACTATCAAATTCTTCTCGAATACAATTTAGAAAAAGTTTTCTGAATTTAATCAATAATTTATTAAAATCCCTTTCTGTGTGAAAATATGGTAAAAATTTAAACTGAAATGTTAGAATCAATCATTATTTGCTAGAACTCAATAAACATCATACAAATAAATAGAATTTAGCAAACGTTTATTAAATTTCAGGAATAATTTTCTTAATTTCAATAAATGAATGACATAGGTTTTTTGCTACTGGGATAAAATCAAACGGTTAATTTAGTGTTGTTTTACATTACTTTCAAAAATATTCACGTGCCAGTGTGAGAACACACAAGTAAATTAGTTTTCAACTGCTTACATTTATTTTCATTTGGATGCCGACTTTATTCAAGTAAAGAAGTTAAAGAATTGCTCCAAGTCAAGCTTTATACCATTCTTCCTGGTACTTGTGAAAAAACAATTAAATTTTCTAAATATGTTGTGCGTGTTTTGTATGTGGAGTGCAACGCTATTAAACTTAATAATTTGAAAAAATTCGTTATTTAATAAATTCATTTAACTTTAAAATATACATATTTTTTAATATAATTAGGTATACTGAATAAATTGATTACAATTTATATGGAAACAACTGGATTTTATTCCTAGATTTTCCCACGATTTTTTTTTTTGCAATAAATGATATATAATTTGATAGATTCATTAATTAAAAACTTTGCTCAAATAAACATACCTGCATGAAGCATAAAGATTCTCTCATGAAAAGCTGTTCTTGAGAAGAGCGCACCTGCATAAAGCAAATTAATACACGTGTATACTACTACAATAAATTAAATCTAGAATTAGTTTTCTTGATCTATACGTTTTATGGTATACATTTTAGCAAAACTAAAATTCAATTTATTGGCAAAATAAGATAGTTATAGACATTTCATTTACTTATATTAATCTTTCAATGTTTAATTCAAGTAAACAGGTCGCTTGAATCTGGCATAAAAGTTTTGTGAATATAGGAAAGCTAGCATCAGTATGAATTTTCAACATGAATAGTTTTATTCTATTAATGCTAGAAGTAAGAAAATATGACCGCTTGAATTTAGTTTAATTTACTTGATAATGATACAAGCACCCAAAAGTTGAATCAAGAAAATGTTTTCTAGAAAATAATAAAAATTTACTTGGCGCAAAATCAACAGCTTTTTTACTTGATTTTTATCTACATTTGCTTAATATCAGTAAATTATTCTCTCCGTGTGTGGTGCATACCCAACCCAAATGAAACGAAAAAGTTACTGGGACTTAGCAAGCTAAGCCTGAGAGCTCTTGTGTCAATTCTCCCTGGACACTGTCTTACCTGCATAGGATGGGGCTTGTTGAAGATCCAGCATGAAGAAGATGCAGAGAGGATTTTGAAACGGTGACTCATTCATTTTCTTTGTCACTGTCATTTACAGATTCCTTGGCTTACACCTCCTGGAAGAACTGCATGAAGCCGGACAGGAGGGTTGGGGCCAACTGGTTGAAGGAGGATGAACAATGGACCTTGTTGTGGTCTACATTCCAGGGACCCATTACGGATTCCAACGTCGTCTCAATCCAATCCAATACAAGTATATTCAAAGTGCTTGCGCAGAAAGGCTTAGCTAAGTAGGTCTTTCGAAATTTTATAATTGAATTACAAAACAATGTCTATCAGTCTAATGGCAGTTCCTGAGCAGGGAAGAAAAAAATAATAATACTGCCGGAAACGACAAATTCGCAAAAAATGCCTAAGTAAGGGCGCGCACTGAAGTAGTATGGTAGTGGCGAGGTTTTAGATTGGCAAGAAGCATAGCAGAGGAAGAAATATCGGGGAAGTAGTTTCAAGGTGATTTAACCTTTAACGCGTACTGAAATGGCAATCAACGCTATCGCACCATTTGCTTACCACGTGAATTGATCAGTCAAAATGTCGTCATCAGATGATGAAGATGTTCTTGCATTTATCCAAATTGCTAACCTCTATAATAATGTTTGAAATCTATGAAGAAAAAAAAGTTCTTTTGGTTCATCCTAGGGCTGTTCAGTGATCTTGAAGCAGGCGATTCGAAGCTTCGAGGCTTCGTTTACTCATTTGACACCTGGAAAACTCTAGAGGGAGCTCCAAATGTGTCGAACGAAATTGAATTATTAGATCATTGAATAACGATTTTGACAATATCCTTGCTTGGAGCAAACGAATCGCGTCGAATTTCATAGGTCTAAGACATAAAGCTGTCTAATTTCTTTCAAAGAAGATCATAATTTTACAAATCCTGTTTCCTTTGCTGGAGCACTGATTTACAATACACTGTCTTTATACATTTTTGGCGTTAACATTTCCAATAAATTAAGCTGAACAGACGCATCTAGTGTTCCTCTACAAGTCCTACATCAGATCTAGAATGGAATGCAAATCTCATATCTGGACCCGGGCCGGTCGTACAGTCTTAGTTTCATTGGATATTGTGTCTTCTATCTCATTGACTATGTGGAAATAAACTTGTCATATCAATTCAATCAAGTACCGTCGCAATGTTGGATACCACTAATTTCTTTATCGTTACATGCGTGGTCAATGTTCTTATAAAATATCTAATCTGATCCCTTGCAGATTGATTCCTATACGCAATACTCCCGCTGTAAGCCATGCATATTCTTTTATCCTTTAAAATACTTTCGGCCGTACAGTAAAATTCTCTAATACTGTTCTATCCCGAATGTGCGAATGTGGAACAGACTGCCATCTCCGATCTTTCCTCTGACATACAATCTCCCATAATCCATTCCTTTCTAATTCCTGCCTTAGCATGCTACGCATTATAGGATATCCCCTGAGCTTGGCCTAATAATAATAATAATAATAAAAAAAAAATTAAATAAAAAATACGGGGACTTCTGAGTCTTCAATTACAAAAGCGAGGTATGGGAAGCCAGCTCGATGACTACATATTGAAAAGTGGCAAATTTTGATGGAATTTGTGTGGAATTTCTCAATTTCCCTTCCAAGGGAGATCAAGAACCCTGAGATCATTGGAGCTCACAATCATGAGAAAAATAACAATACATCTAAGAGGTATAGCGCCCAATTATCTCTTTCTAAGTATGCGTTACAAGGCCATAGAACGCCTTACTTAGACTTAAATTGAAGGAGATTATCTCAATTAAATATGCTGATTTTTTCTTGGATCGTAATTGCACCGATCAAGTAATCTTTCTTATTTCCATTGACGATAGGTACCAAAATAAGTTGAAAAACGCCGTAATGCTTGATGAATTTATTACGACACCATTTGGTGAAAAGATGTAATTTACAAGCTTCTTAATGTAGTGCGCTGAAAAAAAAAAAAAATAGACAACGTTACTAATATCAAACTTAGTAACCTCTCTCTCCAAAATCTCAAAAGTTTATACTAATAACTACAATGGACTACCTCAGGAGTAGGTCTTGGCACCTTTATTGTTTAATTTTTAAGTTCATGTTGTTCCAGACACTTTGGCATATGACTTAAATCTATGTTTTCAGTATGGAAGCCCACAATCGTTGTCTACACACTTTTTGTAAGTACCTACTTTAAAAACTGGAGACTAATTCTGAAAGTGAGTAAAGTTGAATACGTTTGTTTGCACATAAAGTTCACCATGTATAGTGCTTACGAAGTTGGTGATAGCACATAATAAAATTCAAAAATATTTTAGACATACACTAAGCTGAAAGGGAGAGATATTTGGTCTCCAGTCTCCGGTTTACAGAGACTAAAATCTCCGAAATGTTTACACGGCAAGAGACTTTTGTCTCTGGGGACAAAAATTAAACCGGCCAAGTCTGAATGTAACTCGCACACGAAGTGCTCCGTACCATCGTATATATTGACGAATATAGTCTGAAGTAGGTATATTTTGTTAGTTAGACATTTGTATGTATTTCCATTATTAAAATCGAGCAAAAACCGACAAAAAACACGTTTCTTGTAAGGGGACCCCTTTAATTTTGAACTTTATTTAATTTTCATTATTTGGTGTTATAGCGGCAACAGAAATACACGCTCTGTGAAAATTTCAACTGTCTACCTATTACGTTTCATGAGATACAGCCCTCTGATAGACAGACGGACGGTCGACTTAGTAATAGGATCCCGCTGGCAACCTTTGGGTACAGAGCCCTAAAAATTAGGTCTCCGGAGACCATAATAAAAAAGTCTCTAGAGACACGTCTCCAAAGGATATACACGAACTTTGAAGTTTGGTCTCTAGATATCTCCAGAGATTTGTGTTAATTGTCAAGCAAGAGATTATTAGAAAGAATTCTCTCAAAATTAAATAAATAAATATGTTTATGTTATGGGAAAAGTGAAAAAGTTTAAAAAAATATAACCTTGGTGTACAAATTTTACACGATAAACACAACAAATTCGTGGAATTTTTTTTTTTAGTTTTTTTCAAAAATAACCAGAACTCTATTGACGAAATAAATTATCTGCCATAAATTTATCATATTAATTATTAATTTTTTAATTAATTTATTTCTAACTATTTGTCAAACTCCACTTTATTCCTTTTCCTATCTGAGTAGTCCTACACTTAACTGCGCAGAACACACAAACAGTTTCTGGAGACCTAGAGACGACAAATGAACAAATTATGGAGACCGGAGAGCGAACCTGGAGTCCTGTTTTTTTTAAATACACGACGGGAGATCGGAGACTAAAATAATCTCTAGAGACTATTACTCTTTAGAGATTTTTTTCATCTCCGAAATATATACACGGGTCTCTGGATCTCCAGAGTTCAAAAAATTGGTCAAAGTCTCTCGCTTAAACTATCTATATCTTTAAAATCTATAACGAAGAATAATATTCTCCAAATTCTAACATCAAGCACTTCGGGAGCCTCGCCCAAAATCTTGTGAACTATTGCTTTAATTTTAATAGGTTCCTACAATTTGGATACCTAAATATCGATCATGTACAAAGGAGTGACGTTTAAATCAATATCTTAATGCGTTTAATCACGTGGATGATAAAATCAACTCTTGTAATGCCAAGGAACAATATCGCCCATGAAATTTTCCTATTGCGAAAAGCTCTTTTCCTAAAAATGTAAGTTTCAACATAGATTGAAATTGGAAAAGTTCCAGGAGAGAGCTCACACCAATCAATAGTGAAATATTTACTGACACAACTCCTTTAATTACAGAATGTAATCTACCAAAAAAGTCTATGTTGTGATACATCAAGTATTAAGTAAATTTTCCTTCCATCAAACTTAAAATAATAAAAATTTTCGTTCAAGTATTTAAAAATATTTTTCTCTTTAATAATCTCCAAAAATGCAAGCAAAAGAACTTACATAAAAATTCGTTCCACATACACACCCCAAAAGTCTCAACATAAAAAAAAAAAAAACATACCTAGCTACCTTTGTATAAATAGTCACAAAATCCGGTTAATAGGTTTCATAAAAATGCAAAGCATAAACATTGATTAAAATCAGGAATACAAATATTCAACAAACGTGAGCATAGATATTATGTGCTTCCAGCATAATTTCCTAGTGGCCTGATTTCCACATAATGTACAACGTACAATTCGGAACTATTTAAAGCCCTTCATACTGAATATCAATGAAGATGTCAACATATCGTCAGATTTAGAAAAAGTGCGCAAGCGCCACAAACTTATGTACAATATACATACAAACAAACATACCTAACTTTACTTTAATGAAGTCAATCATTTGTCACTGTACGACTTGATTGATTTTTTTCTTTTAAGCGGCAAAGATTCAGAATGACGTTTCTTGGATAAAAAACCTGCACGTGACAGACTCGATTTTATCATTGATGAGCAATTAGGCCGATTTCTTCAGACATTTTGACAAGTCTATTATGAAATGTCAACAAGTATTGAGATTGCGCGTTCATGTAGCGAGTACAAAAAGAAGCATATATGTATGTATATAGGATAGAAAAATTTGATTGAATCAATTTGTTAAGTACATATAGTGGGTATGGTATATAAACGTGTGTACAAAGAAAAACTTAGTCGAAATTAAGAAAAGAACTAAACGACATCAATCATTTCCGTCAATCGGTTAAATCAATCCGAAAACATGTGACATGCGCAGTATATTTACCCGGGAAATGCAATTTTGAAGTTGATTGATCGTGATCGTTCGACTAAATCGAGTTGGTGAAGTGATTTAACACTTTTCGATGTAATTAAAAGAAAATATATAATAAATTAATAATGATTAAAAGAAATCATTAATTCACTTACAGATTGTGACCTGTGAAATGTATTCTCCCGTATATCCTCATCGTTGCTTTTCTGGAAATAATAGAAATAAAAAAAAAAATCATTTTAGACTTATTTAGAGCAACACAAATTATTATTTAAAATTAATATAAAAACAAGAGAGAAAAAGTTATAATTGGCTTAATACCAATAATATTATACTCTAGATCAAAATAAAAGTTAAATAAGATGAAACACAAATATTTTGTGTGGCAACACGAAGAAAGTGTTGCCCGATTTAGTTCATTTTTTAAAATTATATTTATTATTTTTGTAAAAACGCTGTGTACAAAATTTCAGCTCTCTACGTAAACACATTCTCAGGCAGCGTGCAAATATATAATGAAAAGCAAAAGTTTTGTATGGCAACATCAAGAAAGGGCTGCCCTTTTGGTCCATGTTTGAACTTGTATTTGCTATTTTTATCAAAATGCAGTGTACAAAATTTGAGCTCTCCACGTCGACGCGTTCTCAACCAATTTTCAAATATATAATGAAAATACAAAATTTTGTATGGCAACACTAAACTCATTTTTGGTGGTTCGGTTTACTCCATTTTGTAAATTTTCTATAAAAACACCATGTACCAAATTTCAAGTCTCCATATCGACACGTTCTCTGGCAGTTCCCAAATATATAGTGAAAAACGAAACTTTTGTATGGCAACCCTACCAAGGAGTTACCCGATTGATCCAATTTTCGAAATTAAATTTACGTTTTTCTTTTTTTAAAAGGCCGTATGTAAATTTTCAGTGCTGTAAAAGGCCACACGCCCAAGCAAATCTTGCGATTTGTGCATGGCCAAGTCGTTTGATTTGCATAAGCGTGTGTAGCGAATGTCGCAGCATGAGTGAAATCGACTGAAACTATTGCATACAAGCAATAGAATTGAGCTAGACAAAATCGGCAAAAGTTAATTGTCTCCACTCGCAACGAATTTAATTCAAACTTTGTTCCATTTCTATAGCAAAGTCATCAGGTTTGCTTGTATGCAATAGTTTCGTCCAATTTTATTCATGGCAGACTTCAGCCTCAATTCAAGTTCCGATTTGCGCTACATACGCTCATGTAAATCATTCGACTGGGCCATGCATGGCCCAGTCCTATGATTTGCTTGAGCGTGTGTTACGGCTTTAAGTGAGCGCGCTCCCACTTTATCGTGATGACGGACAGACAGACAGACATGCAAAAATCAAAATAACTTTTAAAAATAGTAGAAGTAAAAAGAAGGAAGAAATTTCATACCCCACCAGCTCTTTCAAGAAAAAATGAAGCATGCAACACAGTAAACGCGATACGATATAAAACCGTTGAAATTGAACACCGTGGAAGCCAAGGGTCATCCACATTATTATCATCGTACATACTCGTAGCTTACACTCCACCACTTCATATCATCATCATCATCATCACCTTTCTAAAAATATATGAAGACATATTATCACAGAAAAAAAAAACATCTAACAATCAAAAGAGTTAAGTTTTGACACCAGCAGACCCTCTCCAAAAAGTCTATTTTTGAGATAAATTTCTAAAATTGTTGTCCCTCCCCGACAAGGCAACCGTTTTTAAATAACCGAGATGCCAAATATAACTGTGAACAGCTGTATACAGCCGACATTCGAGACTGATACTATATAAACGGGTGAAATTATGCCTCATTGCGAAAATATCCTTCTTCGGGATATAGGTATGTATGTATGTATGTATGTAGTCATTAGTACTGCACTGCGCTTATACAAACGTAAAAAATCTCCAACGACTCGACTGCCAAGTGCCAAGTTGAGATGGTAGATGAACTAATTTCTGCGTGTACTTTCTCTTTGTGGAACTTAGTCTCTGCTATATAGAATCACAAGGTACTTGTAGAAAGTGAGAGGCTAGCTTTTAGTAGTAGCTAAATCTATAGAATATTTCATGGTTTTATATAGTACAAAGTACTTGAGTGTATAACTACGGAAGGTCTGAAGTGATGCTCATTGCTCTGCTGGGATGATTGGATGCTGTATGAGCTTTTATCCAGAATCTCTTTGATTTTTAATTTTTTTTTATTGCTGGGAATAGATGGAACTGCGCGTATTTCAGAGCTTCCAGTAATATTTTTCATGAACACAAATTCAGAGCTTTTTTAAAATTTGTTTTGATCATAAACAATGGTATTTGGTTAACATCAATCCTTATCGTCTTATAATTGTAGTTGATAAGCAATTTAAATCCGCCCATAAATTCTATGTTTCATGGAGCAAACATTTTTTTGCGTGCCAAGAATAGTTACAAAAAATTAATCAAATTTATGAAATGTTTTATCTTTCTTAATTTACACACGGCAAAATTTATTTGTATATAAAACAAGGTGAGCCCGCTGACCTTGCGCGGCGATAATATAGATGCCTAAATGGGGTGGGGTAGTTAGGATTTCACTCTGTGTGTGTGAGGGGGGGGGACGTGCATACGTTCATATGTGTGGGAGAGTGTAGCTCTCTATGTCGACGAGTTTTCAGGCAGTGTCCAAATGTATAGTGAAAACCAAATTTTTGTATGGCAACACCGATTCCAACACCAAAAACCGGTTAATCCGATTTAGCATTTTTGAAATTTTATTAACCATTGCCAATTTTTAGCCTTCTACGTCGACGCGTTCTCAGGCAGTGACCAAATATATAGTTAACAACGACCAAATTTTTTTATGGCAACCCTACGACGGAGTTGCGCGATTGATTCCATTTTAGAATTTAAATTTACATCAATTTAAAAAAGGTCCGTGTACAAAATTTCAGCTCTCCACGTCAACGCATGAGGCAGTGTCCAAATACATATATAATGAAAAAATAAACTTTTATATGGCAACACCAAGAAGGGGTAACCCGAATTAGTCGAGTTTTGAATTTATATTGGCAATTTATATGAAAATGCAGTTTACAAAATTTTGGCTCTCCACGTCGATTCGTTCTCAGACAGTTTCCAAATATATAGTGAAAAACCAAAGTTTTGTATGGCAACACCAAGAAATGATTGCCGATTCCAATTTTTCTTTCCATACAAACCTTGTCCTGGGAATTACGAACACAACAACAGAAAAATGAGCCAAATCGGTCTAGCGGTTCTCAAGTGATGATGTACATATAAAACCAAGCTCTATTCCTGCTGATAGCATTTACTTAACTCCATGATTTTTTATACATAGCTGATGTTACTGTTTCCCGTTACTGACTACCTGCCTTTAATTTTTTTAACGTGCATATTGGAAAAATTAAAGTATTAAGAGTCTACATATTGTACAGGGTGTTCTGAAAGGTATGCACTATATTAAAAAATTTGACAGCTGGATTTGTGATATGCAACAAATTATATGCGTTAAGGTATGAGAGGTTTTGTTATTTTGGGTACTTTTTTTCATCAACTCTCTGTAACAAGATAATCTTCTTCTTTCCAAAGATTACTATCCAACCAGTATTCCCACTTTTGTCACGAGTTATAGTGCGTCAAATTGAAAAAAAAATTACAACTAATTTTTTTACTTTTTCAAAAACTTGACAGTTTTCCCACCAAAATGCATACTAAACATAGCACTTTCCATCAAGAATTGAAGAGCTCAAAATATTTTCTTTTAATTAATTCTACCTAGATTGGATTTGAATAGATTTCACTGTGAGTCCCCGTTCAATTTATTCCCTTGGAAGGTTTAGACTGTTAATGAAGTCCAAGATCATTTAAGTTCCATACGTAGTTTGGTGAAGGAAAAGCATGTTCGAGGTGGAGTAATTTCCGCCTGGCCAATGCTTCGCAATGCTTCGCACAGAACCGTCAGGATGTGGTCTCAGCCGAGCCAATCTTGTGTAGGTGATACCTGGTGATGATGGCCTAAGAAGAGCTTTGTGATTATTTTGAACTCTGTTCTCCTAAGAAGTAGGAGTTTTTTTACTTTTTCCGCAAGAGGCATCGATAAACTTTTTTGCCTGACGAAGTCCTTATAGCCTTTCTCAATAGAGGGATTTACGATCTCCCGGCTATTTAAGGTAGCTCTGAGGTAACTCTTTGAAGTGTCACAAAACTGCTATGGTCCGAAAAAAGGGAGTTTCTGCACCTCTTTTGGCTGGGTCGTCAGCAATCTTAATTCTACCTTAGTACCTAAGTACATATATACATGCAACCATTTTTAAGATAAATCTGTTTATATGATGCATCAGAAAAATAGGTTTATCTTAAAAACAATTGGAAGTGGGAGATGTTGATATACCTGCAGAGTCAGTTGAAAGGAAACATTCTCAGGTACCAAGAAAATGTTACACTTAGCACGAATTTTAGCAGAAAAATAGCAACATTTTGAAAAAAAAACGTATAATTTTTTTATCCACTATTTTTAATTTGGATGTGTATAAATCGAAAATTAACTTTAAGATTATAGAATAGAATAGATTATAGCTTTTAGAAGAGAAACGGGGAAATAGTAATTCAGCAAAGACCGAAAATCCGCCAGTTAGATTGTCTGCATTAGTTACTGCAGTTTTAGCCACAGTTCACAGGAATTCAAATATATGCACGAGCAGGACAAATCTTCGGACCACTTTTTATTCAAATTTGCAATTATTCTCATACAAGATGTAATTAACAAGAAAAGTGCAGTCAAGTGACCGGCTTAAGCATTATGAATTTTTCCAAAGACTCATTTCAATTGCATAAAATGACGAATTCGTTACTCACATTTCTTTTAATACCTGACGAGACACATTATATACTAAATCGGAATGTTAATAAGCATAACAATATAGGATTGTGCCCTTTACTATATCAAAAGAGATATTTTAGCGGCACACTACTATAAATTTTGAAAAAAAAAAAATTAGATCCAGAAACAGATCAAATTCGTAGATGGGTGAAGTGGGAGAATTGTTTTTCAGTGTTGTCATACAAAAGTTTAAATTTTCACTATATATTTTAACAATGCTTGTCACAATGCTTCACTGAACTAGAGAGAGTAGATCTAAGTTAAAAATGGGCGAAATCAAGTAGCTTTTTCGTAGGGTTGTAATTTTCTAGGATACTGGCAAAATAAATCATATGAAATTGATTATAACCATTTTTACTGTCATATGAAACTATGAAAAACAACTTTACTGATCTAACTTGCATGTTTTTCAAATAGAAGGGTGGTTATATTTCCCGGTCATTCAGTTAGGGAATCACCAAAATTCATTTTAAACCAAATATAACTTCTTTTCTGGTTTTTTTCTGACATTATTGGCTACGACTTCCGAAGCATTATGGTGTTTTAAAAATAAATTATTAATTTAACTTATTACGATTTTTAGGATTCTTAAATTCGATATGAAAAACTGATATTGATAACGTGTTTTCTGATAAAAATAGTAAATAAATGAAAAATACTGACTTTTCTGAGACCTAACTTCGAAATGGAGAGCTCGAGGATGAAAATACTATAAGGCAGACATTGGAAGATTCCAACGATTTTTTATCTATCATTCAGAAGTGATTTATAAGAAAATATTGCAAAATACCCTCCCTTCCCCTTCTTTATGGATGTTAAAGAAGTTAATTAACAATTTTCGCCATGAATTCATCTGGAGTTTGCAATCTCTATAGAGAATTTTTGGATAAAATGTAAGCTATAAGTTTTTAGTGATTTCATCCATCTTTAAACTTTAACTTGATTTTTTATTTCAAATACAAAATTTGACGACTCTGAGTACCGGATAACTTTAACTTCAAAGCTAAAAAAAAAAACAAATCAATGTGGAACAGTACCACAGCCGACCCAAATGCCTAAATTCACTCATATAACATTGACAAGAAAATGTACATCCGAACGATTGTCCTCGAAAAATTAAAGCTCCGGTATAGTTCAGCAGAGATGACTTAAAGCTGATCAGCAGGTGCTTTCCAATAGCTGTTAGGGTCTAATTATATTTAAAAACTTAAAATCAGACCTACAATTTTCGGGTTTGATGAATAGTAAAAGTAGAACTACTCTTTTTATAGGTGCATAGTACAAAAGTGTAAATACAAAAATAAAATTTGGTAATTTAATTTGATCAAAAAATGCATTGCTTTTTCTTTGCATTACATTGCATTGCATCCAAATATGTGTAGTGTAGAATATGTGAATAAAGCATTTTCCGGTATTCGAAGATCTTTGGAAGTGACAGCGTTGAACAAGCCAGGTGTTTGGAGTGCGGGCTCCAGCATCGGACGCCTTCTCTTTCGCTTTCTCATCTGAGCCCTTTTAATAATACAAACACAGGTATAAATGCACAAAGAGAAGTCATTTTATATTCTCTAAAATCATTTTCTGTTTCGAATATAACGGTTAGTTTAGTCTTGACTGAGCACCCAAAGTGTTCGAATTTTATAAGTAATAATCGTATGTGAACCTCTAAGCCCTGGTCAGGTCACACCGGCAGTGGCATGGTGGTACGCGGCAAAATAGAGTGTTCACACCGGGAGCGGCAGATTTTATCCGAATGTATTTTAGTCCCGATGAAGAAGTTCTGTTGTTAGTAGCTCTGGTTGAAGAAAAACAGAGAAAAGTGATGAGGTTCGATTACGAATACTTTAGAATGCAAAAAGTCTCATATCATGAAATGTGTGAACTTATTTTCTACTGAAAAAGAAATTTTGCAGCCGGCGGCGGAAAATGTAACCCTTTCTGCATTTTTTGCACTTTTCTTAAGCATATCTAGCGAAAATGGCTGAAAAAGGTTATTTCCAAAAGATAATTGCCTACTTTCTGGCACTTATTGAACTTTTTCAGCCAGTTTCGCTAGATAAGCTTAAGTAAAAATGCAAAAAATGCAGAAAAGGTTACATTCTCGGTAGAAAGTGTGATAGCATAAATCATTATCATAGGGTGTTACGTAAAGAAGTTACAGGCTGATTTATAAAAGCATACCCAAAAAACTTTATAAAAGCATACCCAAAAATCTCGGAAAACGTTCGTCTAATGGTCAATTTCACAGTCGAGTTTAAACCAAGGTTTACTTTAAATCATCCTTCAAATTTAAACGTAGTTTAAACCCAATCGAGTTTCACAGTGCATTCTTTTAGTAACGTTGGTAGTACTGATTAAATTGTGAACTAAATTAGTTAGTGCCGCCATTGTGAAGCAATTTTTCTATCAATCAATCTGTCAGTTGGAAAATGTAAACAGACCAGAAAGTAAAAATTTTGAATTTATATTGACTAATTTTAAATATGCTACCATTCAAAAGGGCTGCAAATTTTAATAGTAGTGAAGTTGAGCTATTGTTTTACCTAGTGCATATAAAAAGGCATATGGTAAAGTGCAAGAAAACCAATAAATATACATTCGAATACAAAGTAACAAAGTTCTTTTTTTAAAATGGAATCTAGCATTCAAATCAACGTCGTCCCATTCATTAAAATTATTTGGCTGATTTTTAATTACTCTCGTTCATCGATAGAGTTTTAAATTTTACTCAAAAAGGCTTCTTAATCGTTAAAAATGTCTAAATCTGAGTACATGATAACATTATTTTCTTGATTCAAACAAACAATGCTACTGTCAAAATAAAATGTCATACATTTCAAATACTTTTATCATGAGTTTAAACCGAAGGATGGCACGATTTAAACTCTAGTCTAAACCGGGGTTTAAACCAAACTGTGAAACCCTTTTGTCAAGTTTAAACTCACACTGTGAAAGTGGCCATAAGTATGACCTATCTATATCCTTCGGGCATCACTTACGGGATACCCTGTATAGTATTACCATATTTTGAGTTAAAAGTCTATGTGCTTCTAAAGGTGTATATACACTACGCAAAACTGACCTCCCACCATTTTTATTGAGATCAATTTTCCATGATTTAGCAGCAATTATAATTGGTAGAAACAAAAATGATTAGTAGGTAACGGTCAAAATATAAGTAAAACTTCGTCTCCTTACAAAAAGTCCTGAACTTGTCTTTTTCCCGTTCACCATCATTTCATGACATCACCATCATCTCCACGTTGGTTTAATTTTGCAGTATCTAACCATAAACCTGGTACTTATCAGAGGACCATCATTCTCACCCATAATGATACTCAGAGCATCGCATAAAAATCCTTAATATCGTAAAGATACGGCTCAACGTGATAAAAAGAAATTAACTAACATCCATCAAAGCAGAAGAAACTGAATAATTTGCATGTGTCATTCGCACCGGAAGTAACTATTCGATAAAATGGTCATGACCAATGTTTTTCTGTCTACATTTACGTGATACAACAATAAAATATTGTTATTTCTCGTTCACGTGCTGTTTTATTACACACAAAAACGATATCACACTATCTACATAATTGCAAGTAGGTACATATGTACTTACATACCTAACCTACCTACATCTAGTCTCGCGAAATTAGGACATGACATTTTCTAGATTTTATACATGATTACAATACTTCTCTTCTCATAAATGCGCCCTAACCTTGACTATTCTACATTTTGTAAAAAAAAATAACCATCGGAGCTAGTGCGATCCGGAAATACTTCCTTTTTTTTTCTTTATCCTATTCCAAAAATTCTCATATAAATTAATCTAGTTCATTTTTTATAGCCGTGAATGTTGTTCCACAAAATTTTCTCTTCTCTCTAAATAACTCTCATAGAAGAGAAAATTATTTTCCTCGTAAAAGGAATAAGAGAGTCAATTTTCAAGGACACCTGTTGCCGCTTTTCCATAATACACAAAGAACGTAATAGAACAGAACATGAGCAGAAAACCGAAAACTGCCAAGCCCCTTAAATAAGCAGAGCAAAAAGTTAAAAACTGTGTTACTAAGGATAAGGGTGGAACCCAAGCCCCCAACAATTTACTTAGCATTCAGAATATTCTAGTTATCGACTAGATTGAACGCTGTTGGTATTTCCGCTAATTGTCACTAATGGATTGATTGATTTCGCCCCAAGTGAAAACCGCGAAGTTTTTTGCAAATGCGATTCGATTCCACACGCTATGATTAACTTCCAGAAAACTTTTTATATAGCCTAGGAGTGGTTATGCAGTAAAAACCGAAATGCGCATTTCTTTGTGTCGATTTTTCCGATGAACTCCCATGTCGAGAAGAAAACTCACCGTTACGAGTAATTTCTTTGGGCAGTCATTAGACCCAAGACAATTTTCGTTATATCACTTAGGCAAAGCTTAAGGTAATAAAAACAAGCGATTTGATGCGGTTCACTTTACTATCGGGGCCGTTGTCGTGTCGTAGCGTTGCTAAACTATAGTAACTAAACCGCGTGCACTTGGTGCATTTCTGCTAAGATTGCTGTGGCTGCTGTTTTCATCATAAACTCGAATACGTGACTATCTGGGCATGCAGAAAATTGCATACAGTTGGACCGAGCCGCATAATATCTATCTCTAGATACATACTAATATAAGGTAAGTAATAGTGGTGAGTGGTTTTGGCATTGAGTTACAACTTTACGATCAACCTGACATCTCAGGGCAGACAGATAATGATGATTTCAGAGTTAAAGGCGTTATTTGCAAAATTCCAGTGTTGGTGTTGTTGTTGTTGTTGTTACCAATGCGTACAAATTGATGACATAATTTTCGCTAAAAATACATAGCTGTTTATTTAATTCTCTTGATTACTGTAATTTTTTTCTAACTGCTATGTTTGGTAAGCGGAGATATATGTATGTATGTAGTTCCTTCTTTGCACATTATATTAATGGATTAAAAGCATAAAATAGAAGAAGATTGCTGTGTGCTGTAGTACTCTGCCGGCGAGTGCCAGCAAGGAAGTTGTAGATAGGGTCTTAAATATATGATTGAGATGTTAATGCGATTTTAAAAATCTATTTAACGACTTTTACGTTTTCTCTTCTGGTTTTATGGTTTTTGCATATGGGGTGACCATTTTACATTGAAATACCTACTGAAAAATTTTTGCAATAAAATTACAGTGAGTAGTCTAGTCTTAGTTAGACTTAATGAGGAAAGAGTGAATAAGCAGATTATTATAATATGTATACAGGAGTGTTCCGCAAGTGGTGTGAAACCCGAAAGCTATATGGATATAGGTCAAACTTAGATGAACAAAAAATTGTATGTGTTGTGGGGAGGTCCTATGGTTTCCGAGTAACGGAACTTGTTTTCATAGATCACCCTGTAAGCTCTCCACGTTATACCCTATGATGATGATTTAAACTTTGTTGGATAGGTAATAGTTGACCCTTTCCAACGGTCTTCTCCCCTCCGTTTTGAAGTTATGGCTCAACAAAGTTAAAATTTCCGAATTTTTATAAAAAAAAAAAAAATGACTTCATCAACATCAATTTTTGATATTGAATTTAAAAAGACCAAAAGATTAGCTTTGAAATGATCTATTACACTCTATACCCAAAAAGTGACCCTTTCCACTGTAACGGCTAAAAAAAAAAGGTTTTTTCATGAATTTTTTTCTCGCGAAATTAAAGGTGTTTGAAAAAAACCTTTTAAGAGTATTATCGAGCATACATTGAACTTTATTGATAAATTTTTGACAGCGAAAAAACAAAAAAATGGCGGCTCCACAGCTATCTTCCCGGCTCATATTTTTCTTGCAGGGCTCCGCGGCACGCAGCACCACTCACTGGTGCACATTTGAATCTAGACCAAAACAAAAAAAAAAAAAACTATTAATCTAGAGGCTTATAGCTAGAGAATGCCGTACGGATTTTTAAAAATATTAATTTTTGTAGATTTGCCGCGCGGTTGAAAAAAAAGTTTGATTTTTGACAAAAAAAAAAAACGGCAGGTTTTTTGTTAATAAAAAAACAACAAATAAAGTTATTGAAAATCCCTTACGGCATTCTCTAGATAATGTTAATGTTCACATCTGGTCACATTTCGTCTTGAAATTGAAAATATGAAAATTGTTCGAGTTATGCTACGTGCCATTTTGAAAAACCGTGTTTCGAGAAAAACGTGTTTAAACTTTTGAGAATAGTTTTTTATTGGAAAAAATAAAAAAAATGCGCTTGCTGTCGCTAAACTAACGGATAAAAAAGTTAGGCGGTGGTCACACTGATGAAGTATGAAGTATGCAGTATGTAGCATGCAGTATGCAGTACTTGCTGCATTGCGACTGAAATTGCGTTGTGCAATACATTTTATTTTAACACGATGAAAAGCGGTCACATTGACGAAGTAGCAGTAAAAATTCCGCAGTAGAAATCGCATGCAGCTGCCGGTGCTTGTTGCATGCAGTATTTACTAGTGCAGTATGTGCTGAGAAGTTGAAGCGATAAGTAACTTAAACAAAAAATACTTTCGATTTTTTTACTTTTCGATACTGCTTAAAAAATAAAAAGAAAAAGAAACCAGAATACAAATTATTTCGTCATTTTGCGAATTTTTTGGGAAATGGCTGAAGATATTGCTTTCAATATAAAATTTGTGTAAGTGGTTAAAAAAATGATTGCTTGTGGGATTACATAAAAAATGACTATAGTAAAAGTATAATTAATGGCAACTGCTTAAGGCGTCTTATAAGCATGAAAATGTTATGGCTTCTTCCTCCCAGGTAGACATTTTTAATACTGGCGCTGCACTCAATACCTACTGCGTCAATTTGAACAACATTGCAATCTAAAGTAAATACTGCATACTGCGTGTTGCATATTGCATACTTTATACTTTATCAGTGTGACCGCCGCCTTAAAGTTGCAAATATCAAAAAGATCAGTTGTGTTCAATTCGGCTTTTTCTGTCAGCTTTAGTAGAAAGTGGCGATAAAGCTGGCTGAAAAGCTCCAATTGTGTTTCAGGCTTCAGGTAGTCGTTTCGGAGCACGATTGATGCGCTTGATGGCAACCTACATTTTCAAAGGAAAAAATATTTTTCTCGCACGGGACCTTTTTTTTCTTATTCTAGAGGGTTTAAACTATTTTTTAAGCCAATAAAAAAAAACGATTTTTCAAAAAAATTTCAGTGGCGTTACCTGCAAATCCAACGAAAAAGTTCAATTAGTGTCAGAAAGTAGGCAATTATTTTTTGGGGACGAGGTTTTTAAGTCATTTTCACTGGATATGTTCAAGAAAAAGTGCGAAAAATGCATAAAGGGCTTCATTTTCGGTCCAGAGTGTGATAGGTTATTTTAAAGTGAAGCTTTTGGGGGCTTCTTAAATCCAGTATGAAATGTTGCTAATTACTGATAGGATCAATGAGAGGAGCCAAATATATAATGGTTTCTTAATATGAGATAGCATAGCAATAGGAGCAATTAAAAAAAAAAACAGGTAAAAGTCATTGTTATAGGAAAGTAATGCAAATGTCATAAATCTGTTTGACTTTGGCTTGTGAGCTTGTTTAGACGTGTCGTAAATAAGCACAGAAAAATTAGACACAAAAAAGGAGAAGCTATAAAGAAATACCGAATAACTGGATTTTAATGGGTTGCCTTTATTTTTATGTCCTAAGCACATCCTGAAATGTATCCTTAACTCGAGCCGTGGGTTTTTTAGGAGGTAAATTATTTGCAATTGTTTGAAAATATTTGCAATTATATCGCAAATTTTTTTGAGGAATATAGTTATGAGATAAATTTTAGTTAATAAAATTTTACAAAAAACAAAAGGCCCCCAAGATTTTTTTCGTATAACTAATTAATATTATGAAGCAAAGTAATTTGGATAAGCTGTGCATCTACAACAAACTGTCCCTAGAATGGGTTCCGGGGTACATGGGGAATGATAGGGTTGACCTGCCAGCCAGGTCTCTTCCAGACTGGAACCCGCTGTAGACTTTGCCACATCGGTGATCAAATCATCAAAGCGGATGCTAGCATGAAGAATCAACAGCGTTGGACGACCCTGAGGTGTACAAATAGGGAGTTTCTGTGATTTTCTCTTGGGGCTCGGAAGGAAACAATGTAGAATTGTGGTTGGAATCATCACCGGCAACAGAATGCTTCACGCTCATCTAACAATAATAGAAGTTATTGACAGCCCTGAGTGTTTGTCCTGTCTGGACAGAGAGGCTGATGGGACAACCGAACAGTTTCTGTGCGGCTGTCCGCCAGCCTTTTCCCGGAGCAGGCTGGACACGCTTGGGTCTGCCCTCCTATCTGTGGATGGAAGAGCTGAAAAGCTTAGCTCACCTAGCGCTTCATTAAGACGACAGGAAGATTTTGGTTAGAGTTCGTTTCTTATTTTAAGCAAGTTAGCACAATGGGCTTTGTATTTTTATTCTCGACGTATCTTGAAATTAGTAGCCATATTGAACGCTTAAATTATTGTTGACTGATGAAAAAGTTACTCGTGTTTGGAAGTACTCGATAAATTTTTACTTGTGTGGCTTTTGGCGAGTCTTTAATGAATAAAGCAAGCGTGTAAAAGTGATACATACAAACGTTTCCAAGAAGGCCATGAAAACGTTGAAGATAAAGAGCGCGTGGACACACATCAACAACCAATTACAACGTTTAAAAAATTTAAAAAATGATTATGGACAAACGGTGAATTATTATCATGTCGAATGTTGGCATTTAGCAGAATTTCTCTCCGAAATTCTTGAATTACGACCAAAAGAAATGCCGAGTTAACATTGCTGAAGGAAAACAACAACCATCCAGAACTGCTCAAACTAGTCATAACTGGAGCTGAAACATTGCCAACATTGAGGAGATAAAGACAGAACTGCTGAAAATTGAGTAACCAAAATTGCTTCGAAGATTGGAAAAAGTGCTGATATAAGTGTATTATATCCCTGATAGGGACTACTTTGAAACGGACAAAATTAATATTGGTAAATAAATACAGATTTTTAACCTCGTATGAGAACCTTTCACAATACGATATTTGTCCATCCAGAAAAAAAACTACAAGATCAGTCGAATTTCTAAGGAATAAAAAATATTTCAGACAAGCTTCACTTATTTTTTTTTTCAGGAAAATTGATCAAATCAACTCTAGTTGTAGTTCATTTCATTGTTATCTATTAAGAAAATTTTTACAATGGACATAGAAAGATGTCAACTAGTATATATCACAAGACTTTTACCTGATAGCATAAAGTGTATTTTTTAATATTGTAGGTACTAAACTAGTCTAAGCATATTTCGTAACGAATTGAATCTAGACTTTCGAAATTTTATACAAGTATTAAAAGAAAAAAAAACATCATAATTAATATTCATAATCTTGTTAACCTCGTTAACATTGAACAACATTTTTTTTATTTTTGCGAAATAAAATTTGAAAAGCATCTGATTACTTTCATTTTTATTTACTACCTTGATCTGACACGACCGATCTTGTACGACCTGTAAAATTTTTGCTGACTATCATTATTCAATGTTTAATATTTCCCAGTCACTTGCAAATTTATGGAATAGGAGCGGCTGGGTAAACATAACACCCCCAAGCTAAATATATTATACAAATTTTCAATATCAAAACAGATAGACAGACAGACAGACAATGATATTCTTATGCTATTCTTTATATCTTTTATTTATTGTATACAATAATAAGAATAGCATTCCTTTCTTATATCGCAGTATCACTTACATTAATAACTGAAATTCATATGTGTATTTATGTAGGTATAGGTAAATAACAATTGCAAACATTTCTCTTCTCTGTGATTAATTAACATTGAATGCGAGAAAGGACAAAATCGAGGCGAATCACATACAATGCATCACCAGACAGATTTAATAATTGGTAAGAAACCTTTTTGAAAAAAAAAAATCTTCAATTTTGCAAATTTATTGTCAATAAAATGTTTTCTGATTTAATTTTTTTGAACCATAAAAGAAACATCATCGAAGGTCATCCCCTCTGCCAGATACATAGAAGAAGCCTTGATAACACACACAAATCGATGAGAGAATAACTATGAATAAACGAAAGCGAAAATCACTTCACAGAATCTCAAGAGTTTATTTTCGAAAATGACGGAAACCAGTGGCATTTTCATTGCCCTCGGGTGACTATTTTGTAAGATTGATTAGCGCCTTTGGGTTTATTTCTTGTGCTACTGTGCAGTTTACCCCGTCAATAATAGAGGGACCCCGCTTAGACAGCAATTATTATTCTCATCTCGTGTTTTCTTAAAGAACACAGATCAAATAAATTCTGTACACTCAGCAGCAGCAGCAGCAGCAGCAGACCTCTTATAACTGATAAATCACGATTTTATTAGTGAAAAAATGGTGTTTGTTGCTGTCGCGGTTTTTCGTAAGACGACGACGATCTTAATTTTTCAAATGATAATTTGTAAGTAATTTGAAGTAAACGAAGTGTAATTTCCTGCGCACGCATTGTATCAGAAGAATCTTGTTTTGTTGCTGTTGTTGGGGTTGTTGTTTGTTTTTTCTTGTTTATTCACATTTTTATCAATTTAATAATGTTTGTGTAATTTTGTTGTTGTTTAATGGAATTTTACTTCAATTGTAGTTGTCATTATCACATTTTATGAGATTTCTTAGAATTTTCTATTTTTTTTTTCCATTTTTAATCAATTTCTTTTGAATGATGATCTTATTGTAATACTGCCTTTGTTGAATATCTGTTTTGTTTTAATTTGCTAAATTGTAATATAGAATTACATATATAATAATATAATATGGATGAATGGATGGAGGATTGAGGAGAGGTTGAGTCCGTGTGTGTGTGTGTGGGGGGGGGGTGTCCTGGAACGTAGACCACAGTAAGGCCCATTGTTCATCCTCCAGACGAACGAACAATGATGGTCCCAGCCACACGCTGTTATGAACCATAAAATTGGCACCCAACTCTCCTTACCGGCCTCATGCAATTCATCCAGGAGGTGTGCGTCAAGGAATCTATAACGTTTTCCGGAGAGAGCCGGACAGTGACAAAGAAAGTGAGTCACCGTTTTGGATTCCACACCGCATCCTCTACATATTATCAACAAGTCCTAACCTATGTAGGTGGCCCCTGAGAGAACAGCGTCTAAGAATAGACACCAAAATTCTCAGGGTAGGCTTGCTCGGTCCTAGCAGCTTTTTTGTGAAACCTGGGTTAGGTTTACCGCACAGTTCCTTTATTGTTCTACCCGAAGGGTCGTCTAACCAAAGGCAAATGTGTTGGCAATCAGCAAAAGTCACAATTTTAGATACAAGGTGTCCCGGTGCGAACCCAATTGTGGAGGATGGTGCCTTTGAGGCGGCCCCTCCAAGAGACGCAAGCTCGTCCACTTTTTCGTTTCCGTTAACAGTACTGTGACCAGGCACCCAAAGAACTAGTACCCTGTTACACTGAGAGAGAAAATTCAAAGTAGTCTTACACTCCAGTAATAATATAAAATAATATAAAGGATAACAAAACAGGTGCAAGAGTGGTGAGTTTAGAATTGAAACTCTCCATTCGACTTGGTTTCTCAACTGCTATCTTTCGGGCGAAAGTCTACGCCATGACTTCCAGATCTATGGGTCGCGACCCCGATGAGGTTGCAACGGGTTTTCTGTGGGGTTACCAATTTACACAGTTAACTAAAAATAATATTCAATATAATGCAATACCAGAAATGTCTGCAGATGTTAAAGAGCAGATATTGAATAAAATCTCGGTTTCACCATTGTTTCCTTTTCAAGTTGATGAATCAATTCAATTTAATTCAATTCAATTTAATTTATTTTATGCTAAACAAGGAGAGTACACAAGATTTACAATTAAAAAATATATAATATATGTTAAGGTAAATAAAAGAATTAAGTAAGAGCAGAAGGACTACTAAATAGGAATTATACGAAAGGGTGTATCAAATATAAAAAAAAAGGAAAGTGCTAAAAAGTAACTAAGATTACAAAAAAAAAAAAAATAAAAATAGAGGAAGAAAGACATAAAATAAAATAACATAAAATGAAATAAAATAAGAGCAAGTGAAGGCAATTACACAATGAATAAAAGAAATCTACTAATCAAATACACCTAATACTTAATAATTAATATGTTCCTCTATTAACCTCCTCTGAATGTGCCAACTGTGCCCGCACGCTGAATGTGTGCGGGAAGAGAGTTCCATAATCTAAAAGCTTGGACAAAATAAGAGTTTCTAAGATGCTTCAATTTACACGAGACGGCATATTTCGATGTCAAGGTGATTGCAGGAATTCAATATAATTAAACAGGTATTCAGGATTTCTGGTATATATTAAATCGAAAAGGAAGATCAGGTTCCTGCGTTTCAGATAACACTCTAGTAAGCAGCCCAAGAGTAGAGATTTAAATGAAGAAACATGATTATACCGCCTTACTCCAAAAATAAATCTTAAACAATCATTAAAGGCAACGTTCATTTTCCGCTTAGAAACACTGTCCATTTGTGAGCAAATTAGAGAGCCATAAGTAAAAAAAAGGAAGTAGAAGAGTTTTAACTACCTTCAGTTGTGTTTGCGATGGCAGAATGCTTGCTCTATCTAAGCCATAGCCTCCTTAGTGTGGAGTATATTTTAGACAGCTGGCAATTGGTATAATCACAACACTTTATGTTGGGCTTTAAAACAACTCCAAGGTTTCGTACAGAATCCACAAAGGGTAATACGCTGTCGCCAAGCTTCACCTGGGGTAAACTATCAAAATCAAGAGATCTACGAGAACGTGCCAAGCATTGGGACTTCCCAGGATTCTAAACCAGATCGTTTTGCACAGACCAATGAGAGATACTAGCTAGATTACAATTAATTCATTCTACACAATCTTCAATTAGCTCAATAGGTCTTTCCAGGTACAATTGAACATCATCTGCATAAAGATGCAGTCGAACATCAGAAACGGCATCCACCATATCATTAATGAACATACTAAAAAGCAGTGGGATAAGTATCGAACCCTGCGGCACACTCAATCCCAATGGTAAGCATCTAGAAAGCTTGTTGCCAATTTTCACCTGTTGATACCTATCCATTAAATAACTTCTGAGAAGACGAGAGGCAGGTAATAAAAACCCATAAAGAGCTTCCAATTTATGAAGCAATTTGCAGTGATCAACACCATCGTCTAGTAGTACCAAAATATAGAAACAGACGAAAGCTCGTTTGTTTGTCTTCGTGAAATATATTCATTCAGATGATATCAAGAGTTCCTATTTTGTAGTGGACTTGAAACTACTACAAAAAGTGAAGATATTATGGTGAAGATAAATACGCATTTTTGAGACTGGAGGATTAATGTGAAAAAACGTCTATAGGGTTTGTACGGATGATGCACCATCTATGCTTGGATTAAAATCGGGCTAACAAAAAAAGAGTAAACAACTAGCTTCACAAAAAGGGAATCCACTGCATCATTCACCGGTATACCCTTGCCAGTAAGACTCTTCCAACTCCTCTGCAAGAGGTATACTTGATTCACTGATAAAAATCGTAAATTACATTAAATCTGAATCTCTTAACACCTGTGATCACTAGGTTCTTCTTTTCTACACTACAGTACGCTGGTTGTCGAAAGGAGAATGTTGTGAATCGTGTCTTTGAATTGAAATATGAAATCAAATCGTTCCTGGAAGTGCAATCGAAACATGACCTTTCTGTATATTTTAACGACAAAGCTTAGTTGAAAAGAGTAACATATCTAGCAGATATAATAGAACATCAAAATAGGTTTAACCTTAAACTTCAGGGAAAAGAAACGAATATTATCGCATTTCATGATAATCTCGAGGCATTTTTATCCAAGCTACAAAACCAGGCGAAGAAAAATAAATCTTGGGAACATTGCCATGTTTGATAAACTCTGCAATGCGGTAGATGAATCTGAAGGTGAAATAAATGAAAATTTAAAGGAGAAGATTACTGGTCATCTCGACTCCCTTGAAAATGAACTTCAACATTACTTCCCTGAGCTGAAAGAAGAAGAAATTCTATTGACACGAAATCCATTCTCTGTTTCCCTTGATGTAATCAGCATTCCCGATGAATTACAAGATGAGTTGTTGGATTTGCGGAATGATCGGATTGATTCCTCGGCACGTAACTTATTTAATGAAAAATTGCTCACACAATTCTGGGCTGGTATGTATCATTCATACCCAAATGTGACGATGGTTGCCTTTCTACTTTTAGTTCTATTTGTGTCTACAATCTCTGGATTTTTAACTCTTCTTCGTTTAAAAACAAAATAAATAAATAAATTAAATGTTGAAATTGACATGTGGTTGGTGTTTAATTACCATATTAAAAATGCTTTTATAAAAAAGGGGTCGCCACCCAAAAAAGGTCGGGAAGAACATATGGTCTACGCTATAGAGGTTTGATCCTAGGAAAGTCTAAACAGGGACTGCAAGAATTCCAACATATATCTTTGCTCTGACAGCGAAGAAGCTTTCTTGGCTTTGTCCTCTCAAGACTTTGAGTTGAAATTAGTCCGATGTTGCCACACGAAACGGTAGCAGCTGTTTAGGAACTACAGAGAAATCTTGCTTTGGATTCTTGGAGATAAAAGAGTGAACGGAAAAGAAGAAGCGAATGATCTGACTAAAACCGAAATTGACAATCCGTATACAGGCCTCTACGTAGCATATGGCCGAAATTCAAAAATGGGAAGACAAACATCTGAATTTTCTCAGGCGTAGTGGTATGGGCCAAGCGAAGGAATTCTTCACTTCATTTCCTCTCAACATGTGTATAGTAATTGATCTACGCAGATAATACGCAAGCTGTTTATTAATGAGACACTGGACATGGCCCTCCCGATATTTCTAATAAAGATATGCAAATTCAATAAGGAATTGTATGCGAAGATAAAGATGAAACCTCCAAGCATATCATATGCAAGTATCCCGCGCTTACAGCTTTGAGGTTTCAAAGCCATGCAGAAGCATTTATCACTCCCAGGGTTTGCAAGCTAACCCCCCCAAGTAATAATCGAATTCGTAAAGATTAAGCTTGACCACTTTAGAAATTTTTCTCAAGAGCGGTTGCATGTAGGTTTAAATGCATGTGTAGAGCCAACTTAGAGGTACTTTCTGAGGTTTCAATACCTTACAAAAAAAAACGTTTTTTTGCTTATAATGCGCTTAGGTGGAAAACGAAAGTTTGAAAAAATTGGGAGGTTTATTGTCATCTTTTAACTCCCACGTAAGAGGAGTATAGAGCTGGTTTAGAGTTTACTGGAAAGTTTAAAACTGCATTCACGCCGGACGTTTTAATCAAGCTTTAATGATTTATCAAAGCTACTAATTAAATTATTTCGCTTTACCGGTGTGAATGCAAAAAGGGATAAGCATAGAAATTTATGTGGCCTTCTGATTGAATCAAGACTGAAGGATGATTAAAACGTTCTATGTGAATCCGGCCTATGTATAACAAAAGTAACGCACACAAAAAAAGTACCAATATTACATACTCCCTCCTACCGCCCAAACGACCCTTTTTGCACCCCAAAACATTGTATACAAGTTTTTATGCATCAGGACCCATATCACTCTCAAAATATTGCGCGGTTATTCCATTTCATCGTATCTTTTGATTCCGTATTGTTTTTAAATTTGAGTAACTATGTAAGTATGTACCTTGGTGATATTTACTGATCACAATCCCTAATAATAGGGTCACATTACACCCTAAATACATATCAAGGTCCTTGTTATAAAACTGCTAGATGTAGGTATGTTCATCAGGAATGGATCCCGGAATTAAAAAACCTTAATTTGGATTTAATGCATTTTTTTTTAATTCAAGCTCATCTATATAACGTGAAAATAATCAACGACAAAAAAATATATTCAACATAAAATTTAGGGTAAAGCAGTAACTGAACTTATTGCGTGATATTATATCAAGAAGACACAAATGAAGTTGGTCTGTACCAGCCCCAGGCCCCCCCGTTCAAGACAGATAAAAGCAGCGTTTGCTTCTGGTTAAGCTGTAGAGTCTCTTCACATACGTCGTTGATTGATCAGATAAAAAAATATTTATTTAAGCCATTAGAAACCATTATGTAGCGCTCCCTTGAACTTGACACTCTAACTACTTAAATACTTACAGCTACTAATTGAATAACACAATATTGAAGTTGAAGAGTAGTGGAAGGTTCTCTAAGAAAAACAGTTTTGATTGCGATTGAGCTATGAAGAAGAAAATTGCTTCTTTATTCTTGAATTTATTTCTAACAATTTATCTCAGTCACAGTGCCATTGCCACGCAAAGAAAAAACTATTTTAAAGAAGAAGTTATGAGTCTTATTAAAAATCTTTTAAATAAGACACTTGAAAACTTTTGCTCACATTTTGATTTTAAAATTGGGCGAAACAGTCAAAGGCTCTAAGCAAAAAAATGGCCCAATAATGCGACCAGTCCAAAAACCGCACCAAATTTTTACTTATTCTTCATGGATGGATTAATCGACAGACAAGCACTCTTGGGCTTGTACTCAGACCCCAATATTCGATAGTTTTGTTTGTGGAAAAAAACTCTTTTACAAATGAATTTTTTTTGAAAAAGACATTTCTATGCAAAAGAAGGCGTTTCGTATCAGCAGGAACTGTATACTCATCAATGCGGATCGGTTTCTGTCTGCTGTATATGACAAACTGAACAGTTAAGCTGAATTATATACGAAGCAAAATATTAAATATTTAATTGAATGCCTAGCAAGATTATCTCTATGCGAGACTAGAATTTCATACTGATGAGTATACGGCTCTTGTCGATACGAAACACCTTCTTTTGCATAGAAATTTCTTTTTCAAAGATTTTTCGTTTGTAAAAGAGTTTTTTTCCATTCAATTCCGAGCTGCGAATTTGGCAGCAAACTCAGTATGAATTTATTTCATACCAAAACTCTCTATGATTTGTTTTTTGGCCTGACCACACACTTCTTCCAAGTCCTTCGGAGTTCTCGAAATTGTACCGGATTCAAGTTTGCTTATATACCTATGCTGATAACGTGTAGGCCTGTTTATCTAGACCTATTGGACGTACAGGAGGACTGTATTGCTCGTATTAATATTGATCTAAATTGAATTTTCACTTGGATTGAATCTAACCGGATCTTGCTCAATCAAAATATATTAACTCGCTTAGCCTGTTATAGTAGGGATACAGACACAAGTGAACTACGTCCTATACTGCTGAATAATGACATATTACATTTCTCCAAAAAGGTTACAATCCTTGGAGTTGTCCTTGCATCAAACTAACCTACTGTCTTCCAGTTTGTAGTATAGTCAGCAAAATGTATGGTGGCTTCCCTAGGTTATGGTTGTCGAGAAGGTTATTCGATCAGTTCTAGGATGTTCAATGAATGCTTATCATGATATCACCGACCCAAGTTATCCACATCTCTACATCGTCTAATATATACACATTCACCAATTTACGAATATTTTGGTTTTTTGTACTCATACCGCCACTTACATCAGTTGGGCAACGCTCTTAGTTTGCCCACATTATTGCTCGTAAATAGAACCGGGCGTACTGCATAGGATTCAGTTCTTGTGCTAACTAGGCCTTGTAAGCTATCAGGCAAAGATCTTTATGCAAAATACGATGCAGTCTAACATTTTGGAATAGACATAACTAGGTATTCGCCAAAATTTTGACCAAGACATATTTTCTGTTGATCTATGTAGCTAACTGAACGCAATTTGGAGTCTTTACATAACTAATTTGGTCGAGATGTTCAAATTTATTGATTAGGCTCACAATAATTGTTGGACGAAAAGGTTCTTCATCATGACCGAAAGCTGTACGACTATTTATGAAGCGTCTCCGAGATATTTTCTCAATTTTTGAAGTGAATATCTACAATATTTCTATGCACTGCCTGAGTATGTAACGATCCATTTTCATTAATAAATGTTATTTCTAATTTTAGCAGATAAAAAAATATTGTGAAAATTTATAAACCTAAATAAGAATCTTATAACGCGAGAGTATTTCCAATGAATTTTGGTCGTGTAACTTTGACAGTGAGTGACTAATGTTGTTTTGATGTTCGGAAGGAATTTTTTTTAATTCGCTCTAATTCCTTTTTGATAGTCGAGCAATTCGAGGCTCAATTAGCCGGGAAACAATTTGGAAAAGATTTTCAGGATTAATGATTAGACTGCAGCTCGATACTTATGTTCATCTTTGTACGGTGTATACCAAAGTACCTCAGATTATATCTGTTGGTACGGGAAATATCTTGATAATATCGTTATGGCGTAGAGCGGTATATTTTTAGTGTTGTTTTTCTTTTTGTAAAGACAGCCAAATATATTGTTTTCATTTTCTTTTAAGGTTTTGAATAAGCAATACGAGAAGGCTTTGATCAGTGCTATCTACGGATATCCATTCGAAGGCCTTGTATGAGTCAAAACATTCAATCGCTTGGTGGCCGGTGAAATTCATAGTCAGTGCAACAGAGACTAAAGACTGACTTACATTAGCGGCAAATAGTGGTACTAAATTATCTTTCGATCCGAACGAAAATACTTGTTTTCCATTTGGGATCAGTAGGAGATGAAGCCAGGATTGACCGGCAAGAAGTAGATTGAAATGGATTAAACGTAAAAAGATAGTACAAATTATAAAAAACGAAAGTCTGCATTTGATGGTCAATTGATGATTAATAGGAAATAAATAAAGAGACAGCAAGCAATACTTAACAGAGCTGTTGATGGGGAAACAAACAAAAAATTAGCAGGCCACAGTTAACGAACAATCGACGAGCGGTGGTAAGCAAACAAAGAGAAGCCGCTAGTATACAAAGCACGAACAAGGAAGTATTAATTGATTTAATTCAAATATCGGGCTCGGCAAAAGAGCATCTATTCGACTACGGCTACATCTGTGGGCAACCTTTACAATATGTGATCACCAATACGTTGTGTCAGGAACACGCATATAATCTACATCCCTGGTATACAAATCATGATGAGCTCATCAATAAGCTCCTCGGGAATAATCAGATGAATTAAAACCGGGAAAAAATTATTTATTTACTTATTCATAGTTAGTGTGCATGAGATATTGCATCTCTTTCACTTACTTAGAAATGTATATTTTGCTTCTCTTTTGTGCATTTTAAAATATCAGATGAGCACTTCGATGAGTACATAATGAGTGTAACGATGAGCTTATTAATGAGTATGTCAATGAGGGTCACGATGAGCTTATTAATGAGCATGTCATTGAGGGTCTCGATGAGCTTATTAATGAGCATGTCAATGAGTGTCGCGATGAGTTTATTAATGAGTTCATAAATGAGAATCTGACTTTACGATTGATTTCATATATTTTTCCAAATTTAAACTCCAGTTGCAAATCAAACTCTGTGATTCTGAAGCGTAAGGATTTGGGCATAATGACTGGTTCTGCGGAAAAACAAGTCAACAAATTAATTTAAAATCAATGATTTAAAAATTTAACATGAAATCCGATAAATTACAAAAATCATTTCAAATTTTCCTAGTAGAAATGTCATCTGACACGGTGATAACAAAAATAAATTTTTATTTATTGCTGGTTTAGTATATAGGGAGCAGTTTCATGATATCCAATGAGGCCTTCGATGAGATTTAATGAATGCTCATCATGAGGCTCATCGAGACTTATTTTTCTATATGTTTCCTCATGAATTGCAAACATCTTAATGCTTTTCAGTCAAATTTGTATTGGTTTACATAATAACTACCCCTTGAGGGGCAAGAGACAAGGTAAAACAGTGAGCAATTTCTACTAGGGATCTTCCTGAACTATGAACATCAAGTTTGGCAATTTTATATGAAAACATAGCCGGGAAGTCTCCTCTTAATATTAGTATTTGTACAATTCAGGACATAGTTCGTTCGTTGACATCTTCACGTGTATCAAAGTAGATAGTCTATGGCGACTTTGAAGCCCTAAAGGTTCGGCTATTTAGCGTATAAAACTGTTTCTTCTAATAACAAAATTTATCAAAATATCGCTACAAAATTGGCTTCGTTTCGCTTTTATATCATTACTACTACATGTATGTTGTTTTATGAAAATTTCAAGCCTGACTTCTTGTAAAAGCTTAACGTACGGCACGCAACAAATATGCTACAAACTCTACAAAAATTTACTCTTTAAAATAATTTTGGTCGTACCATGAAATTTCGCGATGTTTTCATATTTCGATTAGTATCTACAAGTAGGTTACCGATACATAGATCTCCAATAAAAAATCCATGAACATCTTGACTCTCCTCTCAGTCCTTAATTCTTCTTCCCTACTTCCATTCTAATCAACGCTGTTCATTTTATCACAGGGAATTCTCCCTAAACTTTAAACAATTCAAAAATAAATAGAGTTCTACAGTGGCGATAAAAGAAAAAGTGTCCTAAATAGTTCTGGTCCCCTCATATACATAATTATTTAGACAACAAAGTATTCATGTTAAAATCTTAGATAATTTCTTTCCATCCTGCCCTAGTTGTCCTATATATTGTACAAATATTTATGAATGAACATCTAAATTTAATGCAGATGAATCATTGCACAGGAATTCTTTAATCCAAAATACTACAGCTCTTGTAACTTATACATACCCTTAAGTGTCCTTGTAATACACACAAATTAATTACCACAGACAAGTCTCTCACAAAAAAGGAGCGTCAACAAAATTTTTAACATTATTCGCCCTTCAGAAATTCCCACCCTCCCGGTACCCAATATGACTGACATGACTTTATTTATTATTAACGCACAGAAAATTCTTCATTAATTAGTCACGAAAAGATTCATACACTCAAAATATAATTAAAACTCGACAAAAAGATTTTCGCTTCAGATGAAGCGTGCCACCATCATTGCAATTAAAAGTGTGCGCAAACCACTTATTCAGAGTCTTGAGATGATTTCTTAAAATAAAATCGTCCATCCCCCAAGAGAGCGTAGTTAGTGCATGTTTTTATTATAATTAGTCATCGCAAAAATTTTGCATATCTATCTACTTCATGTAATTAGATATAACCAAGATTGTGTGCGGTTACATTATGAATGTCATGCAAAGATCTTGTAGCTTTTGTGGTTTACTACTCATATTAAAAATGTTTGTGGTTCAGTTTGTTTTATTTTAAGAGAAATGAGAAAAATTAAATTAAATTAAAAACATCAACAATAACAAACAACAACAACTGCACGAGTATACTAACTTGAGGTGAATAAGTGAAAACTGAAAATCACTAAAAAGCAACGTTCATGCGATTTTGCACACTATCAATGCTGCGATGTTTTTGTTTACACATTTCAAGATAAACGGAAACTCTCCAAATGTTGTGTAACCTCTCAGCCAAGGTCGTTTCAAACAATTTATAATAGGTTTGGTAATTTAGAGAGCTTATAACTAGCTGCTAAATTGGCTATTATTAGTAAAATTATAATGAAACTTGTCTTCTACAGTTTTACTGTCGTCGTCAACTACAACAGTTTTCGATGTGGTAAAGTTGGCATTGAATAAAAAATGGAGCAGAGTTAGGATGGCCATAGTTGATTTTCTACAAAACGTGCATTACGTTTTTACAGAGGATTTTCTCGTCTGTTGAGAAGACAAATAAGTAAAGCAAATGGAGGTATGAAGGTATGTAAGTAAATTGTTTGAATTCTGGATGTATTAATTCGATGAAGTCTGGTTATAATTTCAATAGCTTTCGGTAAAGTGTTGCATGCTGCACTATTAGGAAATTGTATTGCTTATTTTCCCCTGAATGGAAATCGAACCCACACTTGTTAGAATCGGTCAAAGATGGAGAATAGAAGAATTTTAAGAACTTTTATTTTTAACGATTCTAAAAGTCTGGCTTAAAAGGCTGGACACAAATTAATAAATGCAAGAGATAAAGACATCTGTCGCGTTAGCTCGGTGATAAGAGTAGTAACCCGGCAAGCGGAAGGACCCGGCTTCAAACCCTGGACGAGGCGGTTGTTTTTTCCTCGTGTATTTGTAATTTGAATCGTTAAAAATAAAAGTTCTAAATTCTTCTTCTATCCTCCAAATTTATTGCTGTTGCCATGAAAATTATTCAGATTACATAAATTTATTGATTTATTGTGGCTTCGGTAGCTGGGTTAGTAAGCCCGCTGACAATCAGCTCACGTGTTGTGAGTTTGTACTCCAGCTCAATACGAGCGTGTGCTTTTTATCTTACCTAGTTTTATTTCAACTAAGCCTCCGAGCGTTTTTCCCTCTGCCCCTTAACAAAAAAAAAAATATATTTAATAATTTGTGTTGCTGTAAAAAACACAACCATTGCGATTTCCATTATATTAAGACGACACGACTAGCCACAAGGCTCAGTTCTTTCTCCTATCTTATTCCTTATAAATTATTAGCAAATCTTTGAAATATTTACCGAGGCCACTATTATTTTTATGTATTTTTTGTGCATATAGTACCATTTTTGTTAAAAATAGGACTGCCATATATAAAATGTGGGATAATAAGGACATTAGTCAAGATGTTCCGATAAACAACTTCAGCTGATCCAATCTCAAACAGTTATAGATTTTCCTTATTATGTATGTCACTACTAGTTACAACATCTAACTCTGGAATCAAGTTAAATGCCACGGTTTTTAACAGACTGAAAGTATTTTAAGACAGAACTATTTATCATGATCACTGTTGTAGCTTCGATTGCAGTTCTGTACACATAGAAATAGAGTGTAACTTGCCGAATTAATTGGCAACATCTCATTTACTAATGACCAATAATAGATACATATTAGATTATCATTGGATTTATTAACATGGTTCATCAAATAAGCAAACTGCTATACATCATAAGGATCAGGATAGAGGTACTAATCATAACGTGCTGGAAGATAATTGATAAATAAACTAAATATGAGTAGGTCTAGGATTGACCCGTGGGATACCACAGTGCGGAGAACTGCTGGATAGGAGGTGTGTTTGTTGAACTTAACACCATCATGGAATGACTACAGTCGAGTTAGAATGACAACATTGATAGATTTCGGTGTGAAATGAAAAAGATTTAAGACGGGGTTTAATTTCGCTACTTTGGACTATTGGACTGTGAAGTTTTGTTTTTATTTATTTTTTTAGTGTTGAATAAGTACATTAACATTTTTTTTAGTTTTTTCAAAATATTAAAACGAATCTTCTTTTATTGTAGTTGATACCGAATCGAATGATGCTCCTTTAAGTCTTAAGACAAATACTGTAATAAAGGTGTGGGTGGGTCCTTTAATCCTTATGTGAACATGAAAGTTTTGCCTTTCTATCACTCGGTACCCTCACATCATTTGCACGTAAATTAGTGCATGGCTATGAAAATGTGATGTTCAAATTTATTACTTATAACCCCAACTACACCTTATGTAATATCTACCAAAGAGAAAGATATTTCGCAGTTATTGCCTACGATGAAAGCGATTCGTCCAAAATGTATTCACCGACGTACTGAATTGGTGGCACTGACGGGATAAGCAATACTGTAGTGGGAATAATAAAAAAAAAAAAAACAAAGCCTACATTCCACATAAGCTATAAGTATTAAGGCAACGAGAGGTTTTATCTTCAATTTTTGCCTTTCACCCGGAAGCCAATTTAGTAAGGTACGCTCCGTAGAGAAACAAAGCAGTACTCTTCCTGTCAAGTATGCAATACCAACCGGATATATGTAATGCTGCACAAAAACCAGAGATTATACACTTCTATAGCGAAACGAAGTCAGGAGTAGATCCAATCGACCAGTTGCTAAGATAATACACATCAAAGCCTTGAGAAAGAGGATTACACTAACCCTGGTACAGGCAGCACATAGTCCACCTAAGGACGCATCAGGTAGGACTAAGCATACAGGTGTACAATCATTCACAAAATTATTTGTAGACTGTTGCTGTACAGACCTCTGAAATTTGTAACGGATACATGTTTTCTAAAAAATAAAAAATAAAAACTGATCAATGTTTGTAAAGCTTTTATTTACATGATTCAGTTAAAAAAATTAAAAAAATTTATCATTCAACAAATAAATAGAGCAAAAAGTTTTTTCACAAAATTATTTGTGCACACATAAAAAACAATTTTTACAGCGTTGTAACTATGTTAATGTTATACAGGGTGGCCCGAATGTGATGTTATGCTTATCGTCGAAACTGTACTGGATCTATCATGTGCAAAAATTTTTTAGTTGCAGATATCGTTCTTCTTATAATATTACTTAGAGTCCTTGCTGAAAATCTCTAGATTTCATGGCACCGATCAAAGGAAAAATACAGCTGGCGATTTATTCTTTAAATAATGAAAAATATTTTCTTCCTTCATGCATTTTCCGGATACGATACGACTTCGACGTTCTATCCTACATAAAGACTGGAACTTGCTATGAGTTGTGAAAATCTTAAAGAATTTACATATGTCCCCCAGATCTTATCAATGGCAAACAGAAAAATTTATAAAAGTACTTTATGGAGAAAGCATAAAACCAAATTCACTTAGAGCAAGTTAAATTTAAAATTTGTCCAGTCACAAAGAAGATGGGTTTTGTCGAAATAGAATTTCACTGAATTTTTCCAATTACAAATTAAGGTAGAAATACACGGTGAGAGACTTTTTGTCTCCAATCTTCGGTTTACAGAGATTAAAATCTCCGAAATACTTACACTGCAAGAAACTTTTATCTCTGGACACCAAAAACCTAGGTCTCCGGAGATCGTAATAAAAAAGTCTCTAGAGACACGTTTTCGAAGGGTATACACGAAATTTGAAGTTTGGTCTCTAGAGATCTCCAGAGAACTTTGTTAATTGTCAAGCAAGAGATTATTAGAATGAATCATCTCAAAAGTTAATAATATTTTTATGTTATAGGTAAAGCGAAAAGCTTAAAAATATATTCTTGGTGTACAAATTTTACGGGATAAACACAACAAATTTGTGGGATTTTTTTTTTTTTAATAATCAGAACTCTATTGACGAAATAAATTATCTGCCATAAATTTATTATATTAATTATTAATTTTTTTATTAATTTATTTCTAACAATTTGTCAAACTCCACTTTATTCCTTTTCCTATCGCTTAACTGCCCAGACCACACAAATAGTCTCCGGAGACCTGGAGACGACAAATTAACAAAACTATGTAGACCGGAGACGGAGACCGAACCTGGAGTCCTGTTTATTTTAAAATATACGTCAGGTGATTGAAGACCAAAAAAAAGTCTCTGGAGACTTTAGAGATTTTTGTGTCTCCAAACCGTATACACATGAATCTGGGTCTCTAGAGGCCAAAGTCTCTCACTATGTAGCTTTATAATTTTTTTAAGAATTATTTACTTTGCCCGGTCGATAATATTCTAACAAACTGTCTCTACATGAAAACATTCATTTATCAGATTGCAACAACCCATTCATTTCTCTGGATCAATTTTTTTACTTTAAGCATTCTAAAGAAAAAATCCACAAATTTTATACGTATTAAAATCAGAACTTCATGTTTTTTCTATATGTGTTTCAAAAAAACTAATGTTCAGGTTCGGGGGGTCTATTCTTGAATTACGAATGGTTTTTACGAATTCGTTATACATATAACGAATGGTTGAATCCCATTTGTTATATAATGAATGGTGTGCATACGAAAATAATGAATACGGATCAAGAATAGTACATGCACATTCATTTCGAATGGTTTTGACAGGCTAACGTATGCCGAATCTGCCTTCGTTATTCAAGAAGAGGGCCCCAGATAGCATACGAGTCCTTCATAAGTAAAACAGTACGAATGTGGAACAGTTTGCTATCCTCTGCCCCCCCCCCCCCCCCGCAAAGCTATGAGCCACAAACATTCAAGTGTAATTCGCACCGTCACCAACTTGTCTACAACCCAATAATCCTCAATTCCCTACCCCTTATTCCTTTCATGCCAAGGCTGTGCGACGGCATCATAGGGTATCCTCTAATCTTTGGTAACATCATAAAACAAAAAAAAACCGGAAATGTTTACTTTCAGAAAAGTCAACTTATTTAGTTAGGTCTGAATGTCAAAGTGTGGCTTACTTACGTACACTGTATTCTCACGATACCCCGCTTTCAAAATTTAGCGAATAATACGTAAAGTTTCACCGATCTTCACCATAATATTTTCTTTGGAGACCAGTCGCATTTCTCTTTATCAGACGCAAGATCCCTAAATCCCAGTACACAACGGACAAAGTACTCCTTAGATTTTTATTAAAAGATAATGAGTGCCAGGCCGTATGAGCTATCTGAGATGGGCTGGCAAATCGCATTGTGGAACATAATTTTATTGGTCTAGAGCCATTGTACGGGGGATCACAAAAACTTATTATCTTTAGGTATAATTCTGAACCTATAAATGTATACTAGCTCACAATGTATAATCTACTCCTCTAAGGTATCAGCTTCAAGGGTTGGATACACCTGAATACGCCGAATTTAAGAAGTAATTCAATACTCGTGTGCAGTAATAACAGGTAGGTAACCCCCCAAAAAGATTATTTGCTTCGTCAGGTGTTAAAAACTGCACAGAGGTATTATGCCATCAGAGTTTTGTTACAAAATATTTTCATGAGTCGCACTAACGTAAGGCGACTATATTCCGATATGATCAAGTGTCTAATTTATATTCGGAGACACCCTGTATGCGATAAAAAGAGATCTGCATTTTAACATTTGCTTAGCTATACCTACTAAAATTATTTGAAAATGAATGAAACGATTAAATGCATCCAAAGTCTGATAAAAGCTGTCAGTGCGCATGGTTACGTCACTACACGTAATACCAAGACCATCATTACATTCTCGATTATATTTCATGACAAACACTTTGATAAATTACCGGATTTTTTCGCAAAACAATAAACTCATTCGAAACATGCATGTATATGCATATATTCGACTAAATCTAATACTACTTCATAGTCTAAAACTAAATTAAAAACTAACTCAATGTCATAAAAATTACATCACTGCATTGAAAAAAAAAAGTTTGCCATTTTGTTTGGCCAATATTTAAGAGGTCCAACAAAAAACCTCCAGCAATCTAGATAGAGGTATAAATTAGATATTTTTTGCGCATGCCAAAGAAAAATTCTCCACTAAGAACGGACTATCCTATAACTATAAATCTCTGAATTTCCAAAGAAATAATTATTGCACTTTACAACAGGAATAGTTTATGATCGCGCCTTGATCTCGCTCGCAGTTTTGTGATCTCGTTTCAATCTTGAAATCTAGGTAGAGACGGTCGGCGGTGACATAATACGAGGCTTGATCGCATTCATAAGAAATGCTAATCGACGTTTTTTTTCTTTTTCTGTATGTTTTTTGTTTTTTTGCACACAAGCTTTGGCCTCGTAAGCTATTGCAGGAATTTCTTCAAACATGATCACAAAAAACAAAAACAGCAAACAGCAAAAAAACGCCAATGTTTTTCTCTTATCGAGCTTCAAAATAATGACGACGGAGTGGAGAAAAAAAAACGCTGGGTCTCAAAAATTAAGATAACATCCAGCTAGAGATATGCAAACCGGTTGGTTGGTTTGTTTGTTTTTTTTCTTCTTCTTATTTTATTTATTTTTTCATTATTATTATTTGTATTCTTCTGTGCTAGATCAAAGAAGGTTCATAATTTGACATTCACGAATATTCTACCATCGAAGGAATTTTAAGCACAATCTGAAGATGTTAATGAAAACGAAAATTTTTGATTTTTGTCATTGCTCAAAAGATTATTATGAATGAGGTTCACCCTGCGTTGAAAAAAATTAAAACAAAAAAAAAAAAAAAACAAGATTCAACCAAAAAATTTACAATTCAAAAATGAGGAAAAAAATTTTATTCAAATATTTGAGAGAAACCTGGATTCTGTTGAACTATAGAAAAATCTCTGCCGGTACGAATTGTTATTTAATTGGTCGAACGACCTTTTTTGTTAGGTGTTTAATTCTTTTTTTGTTTTTTGTCAGATTTTATTAGCTAAATTATTTTATTATTTACGACAATGTTTTTCAAATGTAAACCAGTAAAGATTTGTTTTATGGCCCCACTGAATTAAACCGACGAAAACTTGTTTTATAATTAATAAAACGTTTTTTTTTTACGACACAATTTTTATCTGAAAAATTAAGTCAACCACCACACAAATAAAATGTTTTTGTCAATTGATGATATTCCAAGTGGTTTTTTGTTTGTCGTTTTTTTTTTTTTTGACATATAAATAGTTTTATAAATTTTCAAGGAGAGCAAACAGTTTGGAAAGAATGATTAAAATTTTTCCCAAAATTAAAATTACACAAAAAAAATAAAAACGTATTAATATAAAAAAATGGGCCACGTTTTCTGTTAAGTTTATTCAGAAAGAATTGAAAGGACATTGACAATTTTTGTATGGGAGATCGACCAAGAGCTGCTCAGAATGAACACTTAGTGCATTTTGTTCCTCAGGCCAACACTAATCTATAAACTGCACTCAATCCCCCTAGGTTTGGGAGCACCCTGAATGAAAATACGAGAGTCCAAATAAAGCAGATAAGATAAATACAAAAATACGCACAGTATAAACGGATCACAAATGACGCGAGACTTTTAAAAAAATACGTTAATTTATTTCCTCTTGAACTGATATTTTTTTTATTTTTTCATTTATTTATACATTAATGTAAGAAACTTCTTGGAGGTACTCCCACTTCTGGGCAGCATTTGATACATACTCTGTCAATGTCCTTTAACAAGTAAAAAAGCTAGAATTGGTCTAAGACCAATTCTTATGATACCCTAGCTGAATGCCCGTACAAAATTTCGTATGATCACCGATCCAGTTTGATCTTTGAAGTTTTTCGCATATACAGGGTTTTCCAATAAGAGGTGTTATTTTAATTAGCCCGCTATTTCGGTAGATGTCACTTTTGGAGCTGTCATTTTTTGACATTTGACAAGTAGAAACTATGCCATTAATAAAAATGGACCGATACACGATTCAACAACGCATTGAAATTATTAAAATTCACTATAAAAATGGTGAAAATGTGGCAGAGACGGTTCGTAAAACTCGAACATTTTTGGGTCGTCGTGAAGCACCTTGCCGGACCGCAATACAGAAATTGGTAGAAAAATTCGAGCTGTCGGGACAAGTTAGTGATGTGAAGAATAAAACCCGCGCACGTCGCTCAAGAACAGCCAAGAATATTGCTGCTGTAGCCGAAAGTGTTGAAGAAAACCCAGGTTTGTCCATTCCTCGTCGTTCTTCGGAATTAGGCATTCCACAAACGTCATTACACCGTATTTTGCATAAAGATTTGGGTCTTAAGGCTTATAAAGTTCAGTTAACACAAGAACTCAAGCCGGCCGATCATCAGCAACGTCGAGTCTTTGCTGATTGGGTCCTTGAAATGCATGAAAATGATCCGGAATTCCATCGAAAACTCATCTTGAGTGATGAGGCCCATTTCCACCTCGATGGCTTCGTCAACAAGCAAAATTGTCGCATCTGGGGCTCGGAAAACCCAAGAGTTATTGTTGAATAGCCTCTCTATCCTCAACGTGTGACTGTTTGGTGCGGTTTATGGTCCCGCGGGGTCATTGGACGTTACTTTTTCGAAAATGAGGCTGGAGCAACAGATGATTAATGATTTTTTATGGCCGGAATTGGATGGTATTGATCTGGACAACGTTTACTTTCAACAAGACGGCGCTACGTGCCATACAAGCAACGAAACCATTGATCTTTTACGGGAAAAGTTTCCGGACCGTGCTATCTCTCGAAGAGGTGATCACAATTGGCCACCGAGATCTTGTGACTTAACACCTTGCGACTTCTTCCTTTGGGGCCACGTGAAAGAGAAGGTCTACACCAACAGCCCAGCGTCGATTCAAGACCTCAAAGATGGAATTCGTGAGGCTATCGAGGACATAGGGCAGCCACTTTGCGATTTGGTTATGGAAAATTTCATGAAAAGGATATGGTCCTGTAGGCGTGGTCGTGGTGGTCATTTGGCTGATGTTATTTTCCATTAATAACGGCATACCTTCCTCTTTATAATGAAATAAAGATCCGATCATTTATCTCAAAAAATGGCATTTTTCTTTGAATATCAAAATAACACCTCTTATTGAAAAACCCTTTATTTCTAATGGTTTGTCGGACAGAAAAAATGTTTATAACCAAATATATAGGATTTCGTATTCTGAAGAAGTTCTTAGTACAATAAAAATGTTTAGGACTGATCGTTTTCACAGTATATGTAAAAAAACCTAAATTTTTATATGGCAACACTAAGAAGGGGTTGCCCGATTTGATTAATTTTTGACGGACATGCAAGTATCAAAATAACTTTTAATATTATGCGTGGGTGTTCAATCTATTTTGTTCTACCATCATTATTTCTGTGCGTTACAAACGGAATGACAAACTTAGTATACGCTATAGATTTCATCTAGGGTATAAAAAGATGCCAAATTTCACATTCCGATACCAAACTATAGGGAAAATAAGAGTTGGGGAACAGAAATTTTGAAATAAATTTATCACATTTTGAGGCTTTAACTTGGATAGTTTCCGATACATGAAGATGCTCAACTCAATATCAAAACTTGAAAAGTTAAAGCCTCAAAAAGTGATAATGTATTAATTTCAGAATTGTATTATTTCAGAGTCCTCGTTTTATGAATTTTATTTTCCCTAGTTTGGTATCAAAATGTGGAACATGGCTGTAATTGGTCCTTTATTTTACATCTATCCTTTTAACTATAGAATCACTGAACAATCTAAACGATTGCTGATTGTAAAATTGATTTAGCGGCGCCATCTATTATACTGGGGAACAAAAAAACAATTTTTTTCTGCGGCATTAGGTTCGGCAGTGATTTTAGTATTCACTCGATCCGACGTGTAGTTAATTTATTTGGGTTGGCTCTGGTTATCAAAAAATCTCACCTGGCACGATCATTATGGGACCCTTCAATATCTTCAAGGTTGAGAAGCCTTCTTCACGACTCGGTGAAAAGTCGACAGTGTAGGTAGCTACAGCCAAGTTTAGGTAAATGAAAATATCATTTACGATAGAGTAATTAGAAAGGATAGTTAAATCGACAGTTTAAGATAGCTCGAGAAAATGCATTAAGATCAGATGTAGGATAGGTTACAGATTAGATGACATATTTGTCGGCTCCAGGTTTAGTTTTAGTTTAGTTAAAGTAGAATACAATAGGGTAAGGACAATTAGTAACGGACAGCAGTTTTAAGGCCTAGCTAAGAATAAATAAGGTGTCGGAAGGTAGAATCAAGGCAGTTTATTTTGGAATCTTGAGCTCATGTTAGCTAGGCGGTAAATCGCATTCGGGCTGATCGTTAAGTTACAAGCAATCAGGAAAATTTTTGAATCATCTTACAATTGAGTTTTTGATTTTGGAAAAGATGAGTTTTTCACGCATACTTTGTGTTAACGATCCCGTCAGCTTTTGCTGCTACATATGTGGTAAATATTTTCAACAAATACATCAAAGAAACATTAACGATTTCGTAAAGCAAGCTTACCAAGCATATTTTGGAAAACAGCTTAAGCAGCAGAATAAATAAATAATAATAATAAATAAATAATAAATAAAGTATGTAAAACTTATGTGGAGTCTTTCCGATACTGGATGCATGGAGAACGCAAAGGACTTAAATTTGGAGTGACGATGACGTGGAATTAGCCAAGGAATCATTTTGATGATGGCTACTATTGTGCAGTAAATGTGAAAGGTATGAACCGGTACAAAAAGCGCACATGGGTTTATCCTAATGTACAATCGGCTAAAACCACCAAGTACCACACAGTGAAGATTCGCTAGTACAGATATTTACTACTTTATCAACGGAATCCTCTGATGATATTGAAATGTTAGTAATTCGAAATGAAAGCAACAGTTAAAGTGAATATGAACTGTGCAGTCCTACACTTCAGGGGCTTTCTCCAGGTGAGCTGAATGACTTGATTCGCGATTTAAATTTATCAAAAAAATCAGCTGAACTTCTTGCCTCCAGACTTAAGGAAAAACAATTCAGAATGGTTCTAGACTTTATTAACAGTCTGAACCTAGAAAGGGAATAAATGCAACGGGGACTCAAAATAGATCTTTCAGGTCGCAGTGATTGCAAGGCTAACCCCTACACACGCCTTCACAAATCTAAACTAATTTACTTGCGTCGATTTAAAGATGGAGAATTTTTTATTAGGTCACCAAAGTGGATACACCAAATATCCCTGTTTTCTCTGTCTTTGGGACAGTCGTGTAAAAGAATAGCACTGGAGTAGATAGGAATGGCCGCTGAGAAAAAAGTATGATTGTATGAAAACCTAACATCTTTCATGAACTATTAATAGACGGCGAAAAAATCCTTCTTCCACCCCTTCATATTAAGCTTGGGCTAATGAAAGAGCTCGACAAAGCCTTAAATAAGAGTGGCGGTAGTTTTAAATATATTTACGATACATTTCCTGGCCTTGGTATGGAAAAATTTTAAGTAGCATTTTTGATGGTCCACAAATCCGTACCTGACTCAGATAGAATCTGATGCCTGGACAAGTTTTGTATATTTATCAAACATTTTTGAGGGAGCCAAAATGCAGCGTAATATCCCGAAATAGTCGGCAAAATGCCTGAAAATCTTGAAAAATTGGGAGCTACATATTTTAAATAGCCATTTGGACAAATTCTCTGATAACCTTGGCGATTACAGTGAAGAGCAAGGAGAGCGGCTCCACCAGGACATGAGGATATTGGAGGAAAGGTTTCAAGAGCGATGGGACGGTGGTGTGATGGCGGACTATTGCTGGACCTTACAAAAGGACTGTTTACATTCTTATGTTACTATAAGTAGGTTGTTGTTATCTCAAAAACTAGAGCCAATTTAGAAAATCTGATGTTATTTTCATATTTAGCGGGCTAAAATTACTCTAAATCCCCTCCCAAACTCCGTTCCAAAGAATCACTGTTCCCCAGTGTTATCAATTAGAATAAATATGCTAACACATTTTGTATGACAATTACATGCATGATGTAGAAAATTGAACAGTGCCGTCTATTGGCCGTACACTATTCCAGGGAGTATACCTGAGTTCATAAGCGCAGAGAAAGTACGTAGGTTTGATGTATGTGAGTGCCATAAACAAGAATTTTTCAGGCGATTAGAGATAAATGATTGACGTGTCTTCAAGTTGAATAGGAATCAAAACAATGGGCTAGGTAAATAACTATTCCTTAATTTAGTTCATTTTAGTAAATTGCCACTTGGTGTCCTTTGTTGATATTGTTGATAGGCTGGCCAGTTTCCATGCGACTTGATATTTCCTATTCACTTTTTTTCTGAGTACTTTTTTGATACATTCGAGTGGAGCGTATGTTCTGAAGAAGCAAATTATTAAGTATTTTCGTCTTGCTAAAACCTAATCTCTTTGATGAAGATTATGCGAAGATTATCTTTTTGTTATTTATTTGAGTTCACACCTGATTGTAGGAATCCTCCTCGACTTGGACAAATGTGATGAATCTTCATAGAACTTTTATTGTTTCAATAAATCACAGTTACTATATGTAAATTTCAGTCAAAGATGGATATAAATTTTAGAAGGCGGTCAAATTTTCTTTAGGAGAGCTGAAATTTAAAGTGACTATTGGTTAAAATATGGTTGGTTATTAAAGAACGTGCAGTAAAAAATATTGACTGCTAACCAGGATAAAAACAATGGTAAATCCAGAAGGAAGAAACTTCATATAATATTAGAAGCAGAGAAAAGTTCAGATACCGAGAGATAAAAAAAAATCACAGAAATGATGTAAGATCATTTTGGCAACAAGTTCCTGGACAGTAGTAAAGATTTGTAAAGCTAGGAAAGGTAAATAAAGGAGTATTATCCCAGCTAGGGAGATATTCGGAAGAACAAGAACTCTCAATTTGTTCCTAAAAATGAAGTTATTCAAGAACCATGATCAAATTAAAGATGTGCTATTGGATCAGAGATTGGAAAGAGAGAGAGAGAGAGAGAAATATAGAAAAACACAGAGACAGAGAGCGAGAAACATGGGGGGGGGGTGAGAATGAGAAAGAGAAGGAGAAAAATAAAAACACGAAAAAGAGTGAAAAGATATAGAGAGAGAGAAATAAAGAGAGAGAGAGAGAGAGAGAGAGAGAGAGAGAGAGAGAGAGAGGGGGGAGAGACAGAGAGAAAGGAAGGGAGGTAGAGAGCGTATGGCGAGAAAGAGAGCGAGAAAGAGAGAACGAGATATGAGGAGCGGCAGCAGAATCTTAGAAAAAAAAAACTACCTGAAAATCAAAAGGTGAAAGTGACACGCGCATTTCGGAGTAATTTTTTTAACAGCACCCACCTGAACTTTTAGACATTTGGCTTACTATTTAAAGTAACTTTTTTGTTTGTTTTGTTCTCAACATGAATTCAGTTCGTTGTATAGTAACAAGTAATTTTCGTACTAAATTTTTCAATGTTTGCCTCTTCCCTAAGCCAATTTTCATTCCTACATTTGAAACTTTTAGGGGTGTTCCATCTATGTTGCATTAGGTCATCTGTTCCAGGGTTAAGAGAGATCTTACTGCAACTTACAAGTCAAACAAGGTAAAAAAACATTTTTAGAAGAAAATTAAAGCTTATTATATGTATAAAGAAATAGTGTTTCCACAAAAGTCACCTTCTAAACAAGTTTGTCCAATAAAATTTCCACCATGTCTGTTTGTTTTTCAATTGTGGTGGTGGGAGGAAAATTAGCACTGGTGCCCTCTTTAAAGATTTTTTTTTATCTAAAGCTTCGTCATATAAACGCGGAAGCCTATGTATTCATTTGAACATTTTAAAGTATCCATGGATTGAGCTCTATTTAATTCTAAACTATAATTTTGAAATGTCCTAGATTAATTTTGGAGATATCTCGTGGTCATATTAGAAATTCTTGAACACAGTTTTTCTACTAAAAAAAATTTTCCGAGTTTTTCAACAATTGGACGATCCCACAAAAGTTGGTGTGTGGAAATAAATGCGATCGAGTAGCAGTGTTTTTTGCTATAATTTATAGAAGAATTTTTTTTTTTTTATTTAGTAATAGCAGTTTTGAAGAATCGGTTCAAAGATGTGATTTCAATAATGGGTATTGGATGGATTTTTTGTTAAATAAATTGAATGTTGACTTTTTTGTTTCAAATTATTGTGCTTTTCATAGTATTTTGTTTTTGGTCATATTTTTTCGTGTTTGATTCACTATGCATCGGGCAATCTCTCATCTAGTTGAAAAAGATGACGCAATCAGACTAAAATTATTATAATACATAAAATGTAGCGCCTTCGTCTTGGAATCTATACATAGTCTATCGACCTTATTAATTCACAGAATTAAATTCATCTAAAAGCAAAGGTGTTACGATGTTGTATGGAAATCATGGCATATACGAGTATAAACACACTAACTTTTTACTCACATTAAAGCACCAGCTAACAAATATATGAGATCAATATTATGGTGATCTAGTTATGATAAGTGGGTCCAGTGAATACACAGCATTACAAAATCTGGACCGGGCAAAAAAAAAACCAAAACGGTGCTAGAGTCACTGCTCCTTTTCTTTTTTGCTGTAATTTTTGGTTTCCAGTTTTGACATGATTCGACCAAATTATACCATCCATTTTTATATGTAGATATGATCGAAAGTTAATTAGGGCCATTATTTTAATTAGGCCTATCTCCAAAATAATAAGGAATTTTACAGATTTTCGGCAATTCTGCCAACATAAAACTCAAGGGAATGAATGAAAGTGAAACACCATTTATTTTCGAAAACTCTTTAAAATAAGATAACATCAAAATAAAATTCCGAACGCACTCCTACCTTACCTAAATTAATAAAATAAAATTATTTATAAAGTGTTTCTACTTACAATTGTTCCTATGAATACCATAAAATTGAGTGACATTGGCATGCGGGGTGACTTTCACAGCACCGAGTAATGGTGACTGGTTGACGTGCTGGCGAAGATGCGGGGAGCACAGTGAAAAGTGGAATGTGCAACGTGGAACGACCCAGAATAGACTAAGTGTTGTAAGGTCCTTGTTTCTATGTGGGGATTTATCCCTTGTAATTCAGAATAAATCTGTTCAAATTAGTATTGCTAAATTGCTTTTATGTTTAATAATTATGAAAACATCTAAAATTATACACCTGCCAAAAACCCCAAACCCGGGGTAACTATGGCAGGACTTTAAGGATATTTTTTCTACAATTTTAAGCGATATGAATTTTTTTTTTACTAGCTTACATAAACAAGTTGTCAAATGCAACAATGGCAAAAAAATATATTCAATTTTTCGAAAGTTTGTATGAAAAAAATCGATAAAATCTTCAAAATCTGTCAATGTCACCCCGTTTTACGGTAAACCATACTGAAAAATCTAAGTTCCAATGATTATATAGAAAAGTTGTCACGTTTTTTAACACTGGAGAAATAAATAATAAAAGGAAACATTTTTAAAATGATGACTTAATACTGCACCTTGGGGTCGAAAACGCAGTTCTTTTTAAACAAAAACAAATTAAAATTGACTTAAAGCGTGAAATTCTCGAAATCGTTTCATAAATTTCAATTTCGAATTGAAAAATTGCCGCAAACAAAAAAAATGTTACGAATCGGCAAAATGAGATAATTGAAAATGTACGCAAATCCATTTGTACCCTGAACCATGTTTTTTATGGGTATTTGAAATTGCTTTCAAGAGGAGACCAAGTACCTTATAGTATGAGAGGAGAGTGTACCTACTATGTATAAAAGTGTATGAGGTAATCAAGAAAATGTGAATTTAATCGTGCAATTCTCGCGATATGGACTGTTGCATTTCATTTGCATCAATTCCACCGGACAGCGGCGGTAAGTTTTTCAGTACCAGTTTTATTATGTTTTTTTTTGGTTTTTCTCGGACAACAGTTTCGCATATTACGATTTGTAAGATTATTATTTATAAAAACTGATTGCTATACTTCCATTACGTCATCCTTTTAAGCCAAAGGTTATATTAGGTGTGTTGTGTGTCTATATGTACTTGGATTGGATTGAAAATTATACTTAGAATGAGATAAAAATCATAGTTAAAACTGCTCTAAGGAATATTTTAGATTACATATGAACGAATAAATATTGTTCAATGGATTTGCATATAATAACGGCAATTAAAGCGCATCAAAATAGCCGGAAATGATATATGTCAGGGTGCAGTACTTGCGTACATACCTAAACGCTTTTAGATTTGTCTATAAAAAGTGATTTGCGCAAGTTTATTATTACCATTCATATGGACATTTTTTAATAGGGTTACAAAAAAATATAAAAAAACAAAGGAAATGGTGATATTATAGTCAGTCGTGGATCATCGCACAGTCGCAAGAAGCGCACACTTAAAGATCACACTTTCCGCACCATTGAAGATTTTGTTTTTTTTTTTTTCTAAATCGCAGAAAAGAGTTTAATGGAAAACTATAAGGCAAAGGTGACTTAAGAATAGAAGAAAACTTTAAGTCTTTGCAAAATTTATAATATTTTTCCAAAATGAATGCCCTTTAACTGGATCCTGCTTTTATAATTCTATGTGCGTTCAATAATTTTTTCATATATGTTTTTATACTGAAGTCATGCAGCAGCCCATATCTACCAGTTACAGATTGTAAGTTACAGTTCATGTAATAAGTGGTAAGAAACGGAGTATCCCCAGGACTTGCACTATAATAATTTTAAAAGGACTAATTTTGATCTGGATGATAACCTACGTTTCTAAGGACCAGCAACAGTTCCAATGGTAAATAACATCAGTACAGTATTATGCAGGCTAATTAAAGAAGACATGCAATTCCCATGTCAGCTTCGAGTCTAGGAAGACTCCAGGTGCTTGTCATGAGGAGAGAGTTGCAGAGTGTGTCCAAAAAGCTTTAGAAGAACAAAGTACCCAAGCTTACGTCTTCTTTAGAAGAGCACCAAGCTGGTCTTTGTTGGGGGGTTCACTGTCATATCATGACGGGTGCACCAGTCCTCAACAATATTGAGGCCTCTTTGCATGCAGGCACAGGCAGCGGTCATGCTGTGCCTGGAAATAACTGGAGCGATGTCATCCGCATATGCTTTAAATGAGAATCTCACATTTTCCAGCACCGAGATGAGTGAGTCAACCAACATATACCAGAGTACTGGAGAAAGCACGCCACCTTGCACGCAGCCTCTCTCAACTAGCACACTGAGAGAGGTTCGGGCGCCCACCTCCACAGTTAAATATCGTCGTCTTAACATTTAGTCGATCCATCGCACTACAGTGCGATCGACACCATGTCGACGAGCTGCTTCACATAGCGACTCGGGGCTGGCCCTGTCAAAAGCACTCTCTATGTCCAGAAAGGCTTCCAAGGTAAATAGTAGACGATCCAGTCTCCGCTCAATGACAGTAACCATTGAATAGAGAACCGTCTCCGTAGATCTGCCCCTTCGGTAAGCGTGCTGCAAGGTATTTAAGGTAGAAGTCTTTAGGTCCGTTGATATATTCATCCACAAGCCTCTCCAGGCATTTCAAAAGGAATGGGGAGAGGTTTATGGTTCGAAAACTCTTCGGGTGCATGTAACAAGCTTTACCAGGCTTCGGAACGAAGGCAACCTTCACCTCTCTCCACACCTCAGGGACATATCCAAAAGCGATACATGCCCTGAAAATGGAGTCGATGTATGGAGCCAGCACAACGCTCTCTGCCTTAAGAAGGACAGCCAGAATACCATCTGGACCCGGGGCTATACAGGCCGAGAAGGTTGAAATTGATCATTTCACCTTCTCGACATCAACTACCTTGACAGCAGTGGACCAATCACCACCAGTGCAGAGAGGTAGAGGATGTTCGACACTCAACTGCAGGTCTTTTTCAAGCCTACAATCTGGCCTTCTCAGAACACTCAGCCTGGTCGACGGGACACTCCTAAGAGCCCTGAGCAGCCTAACCGGTTCACGATAGCCGCCAAGCTCCTCGCATAGGTCTACAAAGGTTTGTCTTTTTGATTTCCTAACAAGCTTCTTGTAATTACTCTGAGTCTCGCGGTAGAACCGCCAGTCTTCCTCCGAGCCAGTCCTCCTGGCCTTATTAAAAATCCTTCTGGAAGCTTTACGGAGCTCACTAAGACTGCTGTTCCACCACGGCATAGGTTTCCCTCAAATGTCCGTACTAATGGGACAGGAAGCGTCGAAAGCTTCAGTCACAACGGACTGCAGCCTTCCTACTGCCTTCGAGCGTAGAAACTAGCTCCCTATGGTATTTCCCCCAATCAGTCCACTTTGGATTTCTGTATGGTTCTACCTCAATTAGGTCCGCACCCATACGAAAAACCTACTTGCTGCGAGGTGAAATGTATTTGTAGTCATTTATTTTGCATACAAGAATACAAGGAGTCCTTAAAACAAAAAAAAAAAGGAAAGCAATTTGTGTAAACTCAGGGTGTTGTAATAAGTAATTACCTACAATATCCTTTGCCCGTGTGGACTTGGGTTTCTGGAAAGAGTTCTGAAAACAAAGCAAAAGGAACGATATTTAAGGATTCAAAGAGGTATCCGTTTCAATTGTCAGATAATCCCCATGCGTCTGCGAGTTACTCAAATTCGATTAAAACAAACAGAAATTGAATAAAGGGTGAGTAGAAATATTGGGTCTACAGGAAAGTTCTGTCCTGTTCTATGACCATTTCTAATCGAAGACGATTGATTGGTCCATATACAGCAAGATCATTTTTTGACTACGTCTAAGATTGCGGAAAAGCTGAACTCAACATAACAAACCATTTTGGACCACATTAGGAAACTTGAATGTGTATAAATATTCCAGATGGGTGCCTCAAGTGAAAAAAATCTATTAACATTTGCCGATTTCTGCTTGCTCGGAATAAAAACGAACTTTTCTTGGACCGGATAATAATCGGTGATAAACAAGTGGATTACGTATGAGTACATTGTTACAAAAAGAGCAAATTGTTAGTTTGGACAACCTTCCCTTTCCACTTCGAAAACGACCTCTAGCCTCAACAAGAGAATACTGTGGAACGCCAAAGGACCAATACACCATGAGCTTCTCAAACCCAAACAAGGGCTCAAATAGGAAATTGTTGACAAATGAATGATTTGAACGAAGCATTCAAATAAACCAGAGACCAGCACTGGTAAATAGGAAGCAAATGATACTGCACCACGACACATGGTGTTTTGGAGTCTCACCAGAAAATCACAGAGCTAGAGTGGAAAATTCTGTTATATCGACCTAACTATCCGAATCTAGCACGAGTCGATTATCATCTATTTCTATCACTGCAAATATAGAAAAATAAATTCAAAAATAAAATAGATGTCAGCCAAGCACTTCTCGAGTCTTTTGACTTCGAAAAGGAGTCATTCTACTGAAATGGAATTCACAAATTACCATCATACTGAGAAAAGCTCATTATTAACGATGGAAATTATATTGTTCAATAAATATTAATATAACTGTATTGAAAATGTATTATTGTCCTTTAATTCAAAAATGGACAGAACTTTCCGGTAAACCGATTAGAATCAAAGTGGCGTAATTCAAGTTTGCATAGTTTAAAGTAAATTGATGTTTCGCTCCTCGGCCCATAAAAAGTATGGAAATTTTTTGTTGAAAATGACAATGAAACACTGTCATTATTAGCTGTAACTGCAAATTTTGATTGACTTCATGATGGTGCTTAGCGGGTGATCGTTAAAAAGTAAGAATTTGGTCTTGAAAATTATCGACATATGCCACTATGATTCTCACCGGCTCAATTGTAGCACAACAAACTTTGAATAAAGGTTCTCTTCTAAACAGCGAGTTTCAAAATGTTTACGAAGAGAGAATGAAAAACATTTGTTTAGTGTGAGGTGTGACCCAAGCTACCAATTTAAAAATTTTACACGTTTGCCCAACAGTAGTGTTACAATTATAGTCGAACATTTTGGAATATTTCATCATTTGATGTCATCGTTTCCACTATTTGGCAATTAGATTCCATCGATTATAGAAAATTATATGTTTTCGAAAGAAAAATGAAACGAAATTCTATGAAATATGGAAGCGAAAATCCTCAAAACTGTTGCCTATGGTTTTTTTTCTCACCGACCGAATTGTATATTTTTGCTATCAGATTTCGTCGAATTTTCTTTCATTTTTCTTTCATCTATATACAGCCATTCCGCATGAAAATTATCAAATTGGAATTATTTTGGACCCGACTGCACGGGTTAGAAATTTCGTAATTTGACGATGAAACATCATTTTCAAAAATCAATTCTCGAAAAAAGAAAAACCGATTTTTATTAAAAAGAAAAGCAACATCAAACGAATTTGTTTTTATCAACACATAGTATTTTCGCACCTTTTTTTTGGTATTTATATTTTGAAGCCATAAGACTTACCTATCCATGTGCCAAAAATTGAGGTGAATCTAGTCTTCGTTGTGGAGATATTAATTTTTAAAGTCACTGTATGTATACCCAAGGTAACGTAGTATGGGTCCCTTGGAATTTTTGAAAATTTTAATATTTGCTATTTTACTGTTTATCCCATTTTTGAAATTTTTATTTTTGATCTTACACAAATGATCCCGATTTTAGCTACTAAATAAATTTTTTGTAAACCATTTCTTTCATTTTCTGGGATTTTTATGAACAATGTTTTGAGATTGTTTTTTTTTTTTTTTTTTATTTTGGAATTATTCAGTTTTTTTTGTCTGCTTTTCGGGTTTTCAAGTTTTGGTTTCCGAGATTTGATTTTCGAGATTTTGTTTTTCATTTTGTTTTTCTCACCAATTTCCGTCAACAAGAGCCAGTATTTTCAATGCTTGCAGGTTAATTGTTTCAAATGAGCATGACCTAGATAAAATATCTAAAATAAATAGATGTACGGATATGGTGAATAAGCTTATTTAAATTCCTTGAGGACCATGTTAACTGTAGGTATATGCTTCATCAAATAAGTTGGTTCTTTTGTATAAATTCATGTATACAAAAGTGTTGACAATTTCATATGAATACAGAAGGAAAATAATGAGCAATAAGTGAAAGTGAACAAATTTTCGAAGTTTACAAATAAATTTACCAAATTTATTATAGAAATGGTTAAGCTTACAGGTAACGATGTTATAAAGTTTACGCAATATTAATTTGACAAAGGTGATATATCGGCAAAAATTATAGCTCTGATAAGATCAATAGTATTTCTATTAACCGTCAACTAAAATTGTTTGAACACAACGTAGATTTTATTTTTATTTTCAGCTTTGTCAACCACAAATAATAGTTAGGAACATCAACACAGTATCTCTTTGAAAACTCCAAATAAAAAAAAACTTCTTTGAAGGTTTAAAGTCAGTCAGTTGATCGAAAAACTACTTGAAAAAAATATTAAAAACAACATAGGTCTTAAATGTGAACCTTGTGGTATATCACAGAAAAGTATCTAAAAGCCCTGACAAAATTTTATAGAACTTCTCTGATCAGCAGCTCAAAAGCTTCCATTTCGCTAAATTGCTGTAGAGCTTATACCAAAGTAATCAGTGCCACTATAGACCTTATCGAAGACCTTTGAAAAGTTAAAGATAACGACGGAATGTACACAAATTTCTTATCTATAATTGTCATTTGTGATTTGTATTAAAGGAGATTCTAAGCTGTTCTTACAAAAAAAAAAGCTGCTATTCAATTAGCAAGCTATTGTCTTCCAAAGATTTTACTTATCATATATATGTGTGTCGTAGACACTTGATATAACTTAGAATTTCATGAAATGTAAGCAGATATTGTACAGTTAACGAATTTTTACACGAAGTGTCTGAAATTTTTAGTCACTACATTAAGTGCTACAAGCCGTTACGCCAATAGTGTAATATCAACCGATATAACCAAATACTAGGAGTGTGAGATGAGCTGAAGGTCGCATCCAGATCAGCGAGACACTCATACACACACGAATACACGCGACTCGACACACAGGAGAACACACACACACACACACAAACCAACATCGGCTTGTAAAATTGAACAAATGGAAAGAGTTACATATTAATATATTATCTGAGCACATAGAATCTGAGTGAATGAAGCTGATCGACATCAATCGAAAAAAAATGTTTATTCATGATCGTTGCCAGGATCTCATGATATCTTTATGACAGGCAAAAAAAAAAACATTGGACCTAGACATTATGTCGCAAAATATCACATTTTTTGTATTTCGAAAGTAATTCATTTTCATGCCAACTTATCAAGCATTTTAATGTTATCAGTTTGAACGCACTTTTGGAATCTAAAATGTGAACCAATATTCATTCCCTTACAGAATTCGCCACCATTCTTAGGAAAGTGTCTATCATGAAGGTGCCCAATTAAATAGTATAAAATTTTGATTTGTTGCTCAGTACAAGCACACTAATAAATTACATTACAATCAACTCCAACATTCTTAGGTTATATATACGGTATTCAATTATATCATAGCTTCAACAACAGGGTATCATAGTACAGTTGGTTATCTACATACATCATTATCAAAATCGGTGCACACATATAAATTTTGAGAAAAATACACGAAAGCTTCATACATATACAGGGTGTTCCAAAACTTTTGGCCCAAACTGATAGGAGTGATAGATCTTTATAGAGATTTTTTTTTTATAAATAATGAGGATAGACCCTCGATATTTTCCAAGTTAGGGCAAGTAAACAAGTTCTAGCAATTAGTAGATCTATTTAGTATCTAGAATCATTTGGACTATCGATATCTACATATGTATAAGTATTACCATCATTAAAATTAAGTTTTTTCCTTAAAGTGTTTAAAATGCTGTCATTAAGTAAATATTTACCTTTCGTAGAGTGCTTGCTAAACTGAATGACTGAGAGTTGATACGAATCATTTTATCAGAAATAATGCCAGCTGGCTAATGTTGTCACAACACGTTTTTACGTCTTAATCCAACAGGATAATCCAATCAGAGATGATCACTTATCAAAAAGCTTCTGTTGTAGTCAAAAATTAGATGACAAAAAGAAAATAATTTTGTTTTCTTTCATTATCTCTTCGCAGTAATAAACTGAACTTAAGACGAATTCGAATCCATCGAATCAAACGACTAAGCTCTATGGAATAATAAGTAAGGCACACTCGATATTCACTGGGTGAAAACTTTTATTTATTTTATTTTTTTTTTATATTATTATTATTTTTTTTTTTTACTTTGTACACATTTATTTATCACAACACCCCATAACTGAGTGATTCCTTTTTAAACACTTTAGCATCCTGCTACGTGTGTCACACAGCAAAACTTTGTAATTCACTTTGCTTTTAACTTAAATTATACTTTGATGGGAGAGACAATCGTCGACAAATTAATGTGAGCACGTGATTTGCAAAAAAAACAGCAAAAGAAAAAAAAATATTTTATTTATTCGAGAAGTATAGAAAGAGAAGGATCTCACGTCATTGTTATAAATAAGATTTATTTATTTTTTTTATTTTTATGAATTTGTTTTGCGAAATTCCAATAATAACAGACTCAATTAAATCAACCCTTGACCTCGTCTCCAAATTACACTTTAATAAAATATACATAAAAAAAAAAAAAAACGATAATAATTATTAATACAAATTCACAACCGCCAGCACCACTTGAAAATTTTATAGAAGAAAACTTAAGATTAAAACTTAAGTCATTGCCAAAGTTTTTGTTAATTTTTTTTTTTTTTTTTAATAACTAATAAAACAAAGACGGGGAGGGACGGACAGAGACGTGTAAGAAAAATAAATAAATATAATTACGCGCGATATCCGAGACAAAATAAATATTCAATAACCGCGAATATACCGTATGGTCACTTCTATGGTATAGAGGAGACTGAGTTGAGTAGCTACTAAGCAAGCTAGGCTAGCGCCAAAAAAGCTGGTTGTTCATCGTTGAAAACATACGGCGGCGTCATACTTAGTAGAGACTCTATACTCTGTCGTCTGTGTAGAGACTTTGGAGTGGAGACTATCGCGAAGAGTGTTAACAAAAATCCACTTTAGCTTTCTTACTCAGGGGGTTTCTTTCTCTCAAATCTCAGAATGAAGGAAGAATTTTCTTCTTGATTTGGTCTGTCGAGTTGGGGAGCTGCAGCTGGGGAGACGACTTGTACTTGATGCTGTTGTGTTCCTTAACTTTGCCTACCTACTATACAACACTGTTGTTAATGGTTAATGTTAGCGGGATATTTTGCGGCTAGCCGAGCCGGTAAAGTGGTACTAGTACTACCACTATGCTTTTGTAAGTTAAAAGTCGTGAGTTTAGCTCTGATTTTTTAGTGAGTAAATGTAGAACTTTACGAATTCGCTCTTTAACTGGAGGCTAAGAATAAGAATTGCCACTTTTTGGTGTGAGCTTAGCGAAATTTTCTCGTTTGTTATTTTTGTTTTGTTCGCCAAATTTTTTTTTTCAAGTCTTTAATGGAAATATGATGTTTTTTTGTAATTTAGTAAATATTGAGCTATGGGTCATGGCTATAGATTGATAATGAAGTTTTTTTTTTTATGTGAAAAGAAAGGGAAATTAATTGTTTGGTAGATGAGTACCTCTTCAGAGTTGGGCTAAAGTTAATATTTGAATAGGTATATACCTGAAGGCCAAGTACTGATGAATGAATTAATAAATATCACAGGAAATGAAGTAGGTACTGAGTACTTTCCAAGTACTTGTATATTTGAATATTTTTTTATTCTTTTAGTAATCTAAAGAACTGAGTAGAGTTTAGCAAGTGGAAACGTAAATAGATTTTTATAATACCTATGGGATGGAAAGGTGTACTTAAAATAATTGTACTTTTTACTTAAGTATTACCCACCTGCATCTGAGTTGCTCAAATTGATTGAAGATTCCTTTATTTCATTATAAGCCAAAGAAATATGCATTTCCGAAAAAAAAAGCTTTTGGATGGATGGACTTTTACTATACAACAGAAAATGGATTTCAATTCACATTTGAACAATTTGTTAATGTACTTTTTCTATGAGCGCATTGATCTGTTAATTGGAGCTCGTATATTAAAACTGGGCTTAAAATGCCTTTGCGATTGTTAACGGATTCAAATATTCTGCGATTTTGTAGCCGCCTTGCCACGACCTGGTATTCGCTGGCGCGACCTAGTAGTTTCTGCTAACTAATATTCGCTGCAACGACCTAGTAGTCGCCTCACCTCGACCCAGTGGCGGATCTATCTTTGAAATTAGGGGGGGGGGGGATCTTACTGCAATTAAATTTAGAAAAAAAAAAACATCAAACGGGGCACCATTTGTTCAGCGCCGTAAGTCGCTTAGTTTAGCTACTGCAGTATAGTAGTGAGGTATTAGGAAGGTTTCCACATTATGCGATGTGGCTGATGTACAAAACGTCATTTTTTAATAGAATAGTAGTTTAGGGGCAAACTGCCCACTCTAAAAAATTTTATGTAAAATTACTAGTTCCGTACAGTAAAATCACATTAATAATGGAAATCAATGGCGAAATTGCGTTTTTTAATAATTTTCTATTATAATTGGTAATTTTACTAATGTTTTCGGTTGATTTTTACTAATTTACTTTGAGTCAGTAAATTTACAAAATGTCATGGTAAAAATTCGCGGTTACCGCTGTAATATCACTCTAACATCCGAATAATGCTTTATATAAGTATTAATATTAAAACACACAAAAAACAGGAGAATACTAATAATGCAGTAATTTTGTTGTGGCAACTGTAGTAATTTTGCTGTGGTAACTGTAGCAACTGGCCAAAACCCACGCCACTGCATGATCTGATGTGTATGTACGCATTGAAGTTTAGTAATATTCCGACATTATTGAAAACAATACTAGAAGTGAAAAAAGGAATTTCCTCGTTTTTAAGTCCACCAAATATTATTATACTGAGATCCACTTGTACAACAGCTACATATGTATGTGGCAGAGTTTTAACAGATACCTTTCTCTAGCCCTATCTAACTATGCCTCAGATCTGGGAAAAATATGTGCATGATTTATTACTAATAATAGAAAAAGATCTGAAGTGCTATATCAGAAAAATCCTAGCATCGGTGGAACAAGCAATTATTGCTGTGCAGCTTTTGGTCGTTATTTATTTTTCTCGCTGTTGTTAATTAAATGTTTGCTGCACGTTTAGTACCAAATCTAGTGCCTACGAAAAATTGCAGCAAGATGTTTGACTTAACAACAAAAGGTCAAAAGCAAGAATATGCTGAACAGAATTTATTTTGCCCTTGTGAACCGAAGTAAAATTTCTATCATTTAGTATAGTTCCCAAACTCCAGTAAAAATAGATGGTTTAATGGAAAAATTACGTATGCAGTAAAATTATAAAAGTAAGAGGAAAGATAAATTGCTGTATTTAGCAAAATTCTTCATTGCTAAGTAATTTTACTTAAAACTAGTAAGGGGCGTTTACTTTCTGAAAGTAAACTTACTTTTGTATAGTAGTTTTACTAGCCAAATAATTGAATTTTACATACTGAAGGTAGTGTACTTCGATTATAGCAGGCAACTGCGATGGCTCTGTATTTTGTATTTTAAATATCTTCGAAAAATTTTTTGAGTGCAGGAGTCATACAAACCAAAACTTTTCTCAGTTTTACACACTGGCATATATTATGGACTGCTCGATATGCTATTTCATGCGGATACAATTTTTTGTGTCAAAAATAGTTCTTATGTCGGTGCCAACTTTGAAAAACAATTGGCGAGAAGTTGAAAAATGATTTTAATAAAACCATTCGAATTTCTGTTGAGTATCTATGAATATATGTATTACCTTTGGTAAAACATTTTTTATCACTAATTAAGCCAAATAATTAATTTCAAAACATTTATTTCGACGAACCCACTTATTTATTTGTTGTTTACAGTTCTCTCTCAGTTGGTAATTGGTGCTTAGACCAAAAGAGAACGCTATATAGAAGTGAGCATACTTTCTGCAGTGTATTTCTATGGACATAGTCAGTCCATATTATTCATGTTAGTGGTTTTACATAAGAATGCTGCAAATATTTTAGAATGTTTAGAGTTAGGACTAAGTTAGGGCTCTGATTTGGTAGTGAGGGAGTCTGTTTCGTGGCTTTCGAAGTATTTCTCGAGGGTTTTGGATCACCCAAAGTTGGGGTCCCAAACTCAAATTCTGAGAAAAACCTACATCATATGCATACAATAATATTCATTGAAACACATTTTTATTATTTTAAGTTTTGAAATAAAAATATTTCGTATAATTTTTTGAAGTTGAATTATACAGGGTGATTCAGATCAAAATACCTTCCGGTATACCACGAGATTCCTATGATCAAAAAACTGTTGCACATACCCCCCCCCCCCTCCCCTCCCCTTAGAAACCTTCCTTTAGGAGTTGTGGCCAGTTGAAGTTTTCGCCAATATTCGTGAGAATAAATGAGTATAAGTTTTGAACCACCCTATAGATTTTGGTTATTGTTGGCTTATTAAATAGCCAAGAATGGTAGCTGTCGAAAAGTGTATTACTGTGTATTTTTTAATTAAGCATCTTTAAATTATTCTCAAATATTTCCAAAATTTTGATTTTTTTACACACAAATTTCATAAATACCGTTATTTATTTCAAAAACTTTTGTGTGTAAAAAAATCAACATTTTGGAAATATTTGAGAATAATTTAAAGATGCTTAATTAAAAAATACAGAGTAATAGGCTTTCAACAGCTACCATTCCTGACTATAAGCCAACAGTAACCAAAATCTATAGGGTGGTTCAAAACTTATACTCATTTATTCTCACGAATATTGGGGAAATCTTCAACTGGCCACAACTCCTAAAGGAAGGTTTCTAGGGGAGGGGGGGGGGGGATATGTGGAACAATTTTTTGATCATCTTGTCTCAAGGAATCGCATGGTATACCGGAAGGTATCTTGATCTGAATCACCCTGTATAAATAAAAAAAATATAAAATAAAAAAATATGTTTTTTCAAATAACTCAATTAATTCAATATTTTGTAATTTAATTATGGGGGGGTCATGACCCCCCAGGACCAACTTGAGTCCGCCACTGCCTCAACCAGAACTGTTTAGTAAACGTCAGCTATTTTCCGAATCGTTTGGAACTGAATAAGCGATTATTTCCCAATGGATTTTTTTTTTTTCAAAATCATCCCAAATTCTGTAAATTTTGAATTAAATACGCTCAAGTGGCAGCTGAATTTATATTTGAGTCGATAGACTTAATTATGCAAGATAATGTTTTTCGCCTATTCTTCTGCAGCCTAAAACGTACGTCATTAGCCTATTCATCATTTCTAGTATTTTCCATAGTCTATAGTTGAATTAGTGCCTTTTTGTGTTTTTGGAACGATGGTTTTTTTTCCTTGGTATGTACCGAGATGTATTTGAACCTATCAGGACAATGTTGCTTTTACAAGGTTGTACGAGTCTTCCGCATTGTCTGAAATATAACTGTTTAAAATACTTATGAGTTTCATCGAAATCGTCATGATCATGAATAATATGGTTTCAGTTTCCTCAAAGGAAGTCCAGTATTCCTCCAAGTTTTTTGGAGTTTACCGGAAACAAATACTGGAGTTTTGATTTTTTTTTTGTTGGTCCTATGCGAATTGGTCAGAATTCTTTTCTAATTTTTTTTGTTTTTTCCATCTGAAACAAGCAAAGCTCATCGAAAGTTTTTTTTTTGCGAGTTCATAGCTTGATTAATCATATTTTATGTAACCTTTATTGATAAGGCATGATTTTGTTGGTTACTCCATTGTTATTATTGGATGTGTACATCGGGCGTCTTGGCTGACGATTTCTCGATGCTGAAGATGATGGTTTGGTGGGTGATAAAGTGACGTCGATGTTAAGTAGTTAAGTGTTGATCTGCTGTGTCAGATGTCCTGGTCGACGTCTTTTTGTAGTCTTACATCGTTCTTTCTTTGAACCGTCCCTTCCTCAAGGATGAAGTCTCGCTCAATTCCTGAGCTGCCAAAAATTATTGTTTTTTTTAATAATCTTCTCTAAATACTCTATTTTATGAGTACGCGGGAACTTTTTTATTTTTTATTATATTTCCTTCACAATTGTACTATTTAAATATTTTTTAATTATTTATTCTGTATTTACACAAACTTCTTGTCTAAAACTTATTAAAGTTTAAATTTACTGAACATAGACTGATATTCCACTGCTTACTTCGCAGTCACCAAATCTTATAATAGGTTATACGAATTGTTATTTCTCTTTTATTTTTGCATAAATTTTTTCACTAGCATTCATTTCTATATATAAGTTTCGCTGCCCTCAAAAAATGTTAAGTGTGAAACAGTAATAAAAAAACTATTTTTCTTTATTATTAATTTTTGCACTGGGCTGGCACCAACAATGTTATGCGCAATGTGCCGTGCTTCGAGAGGAGAGAACAGAACTGTTGTATCTTCCATTTTTTTTTTTTTTTTCGAAAAAACAACCATTTACTTTCATCAATCAGATTTAATAATAGCTTATACAAGTTTTTATAAATACATACAGTAGAGCTCTCTTAACATGAAAAAGGAGAAATAAGGTTATCCTTATGTAGCCAGCTGGGCAAGAGGGCCATAAATACACTAAAATTTCTGAAGGCCAAGCCGAAAGAGGAGTGGAAGATGCCTTTGTTGGACCAAAGCCATTTTGTGGCACTTCAGGGCTGGGCGAATAAAAAAATAATCCCTTTATTGGGAAAGGCTTTACACGTCAGCCAAAAAAGTTTATCGATATCTCTGGCGAAAAAAGAACTCCTACTACTTAGGCGAATACAGCTTCAAATGGTTACAGAGCACTTCTCAGGGCACTTCGCCTTACGGAATCCCTAAATATATGGCCTTGGCTGAGACTTCATCCAGCCGGTTCTGTCAGGATGCTCATGAAACATTGGCCGGGCGGATATTACTTCATCCTCGAACATTCATTTCCTCCACCGAATTATGTGTGGAATCCCAGAATGGTTTTGGACTTTATTAATAGTCTAAGCCTAGAAAGGGAATAAATTGAACGAGGATTCACAATAGATCTTTCAATGTCGCAGTGAATTCAAGGCTATCGCCTGCACACCTCTCCATAAATCTAATATAATCTAATACGAAAACTGATTTATTCGAAATATTGCACTAACTTAATTTGCTGGAAATTTGTCTATTACCATAAAATAAGTATTGAAATTTTGTTTTTTACTATTTTAGTAAATATTTCATTTGCTGTTGTTCTGTACCTCAATTGCGTTTTATTCTATTACATTAAAAATTAAATGCATCTTGACAAATTTACCTCTTTTTGTTATCGAAGAGTTTTTAAATTCACGATCCTTTAAAAATCTAAAGAAACTCCCTGTAAAATAAACTGCAAGTAAAAAAACATTGAAGACTGCAGATCTGTTTACGCAGTGGATATTGAATCTGGGCGCACGATTTTTCCGAGAAAATAGGAAGGTAGGTTCAATTAACTATTGACAATTGTTCAGCCCATCCAAATTTACCGAATCTTAAATCGATAAAAGTGATATTTTACCACCGAACACCAGAAACGTTTTAAAACTATGTAATCAGGGCAATCATTAAGAATCAACATGAAAGTTTTCTACACAATGTTTTTGTTGAGGAAATTTATAGCGAGTGTTGAGTGTATAAGGAATATATTAAGGCTATAATAATTTAGTGTAATCAGCCCGGCGAATTGTTTTTTTTTTAGTAATAGCACTCCCACCAGAGGTCCTTGTGCCGAGCCGAAGATGTTGAATTGCACATATTTTCACGCGTTTGTCGACAACTCTGAACTTAGCCGCAGATATTACGCTCGAAATTTTTTGAGGCTAGATGACCATATTGATACTGCTCCAATGTTTATCGAAGATGAAATTGTAGAAATAGTTAGACCATCAACGTCTTAATCGAAAGCAGAAAACTCAGATAAGAATGAAGAAAAACAGGATGAAATGCCAATACCCAATTCTTCAGGAATTTGACAATCATTAAAGGGTCATTCCATATCAAATAGGCAACATTTGACATTATGACATGACCATCACGAATTTTGTTGAAATTTTACATACTTGAACTCTACCTCTACGGTGTGGTGGAAAAAGGGTTTAACTAAATTGTGACCAAATGTATTATTTTGGTCTAGCAAAAGATATTAGCAAATATTAGTAGTTTTTCCGGATTTTGTAATTTAAAAGCTATCATAGAAAATTAAATAGATACTAATAACTGACATGCTGTTTTCTTGCTCTAAACTAAACCTCTAATAAATTAAAAATAATTTCATTACATTAGCACACAATATTTATTAATTTAAAAAAAAAACCAGGAAAATTTCAATTTTTTTAAAGTATCTCTAATAATTTGGAAACCCACTGTAACTCTTTCGAACCATGGTCGGCCACCGGCACTCGGCAGTGCATGAAAATTTTAAAGAAAAAATGTCAAATCTTTCTAAGAAATCTGAATGCTTGTGCCCTTTTGTCCGAAAAAGTGAACCACCAGAATCAATCCACCAATTCGTTTGGTCCGTTATCGGTGAATAGTTATTCATTAAAATTCTTAAGAACATTTTGCAAGTGTTTTTCTAAGAAAAATGTAATGCTTCCCTACGAACGTAAAAATTTTGAACAACGCAGGCTTGAATCAGGCCCAAAATACATTCACGGCCACAGGCCACTGGCCACTGGATGCAAGCCTCTGCTGAACCAATGTAAATGAATTGTCAAAGTTACATTCGCGGCCACAGGCCACAAGCCACGCTGTGGCCGTGGCCAAGTTTGAGCAAATCTCAAATTTGTGGCTCGTGGCCCCGGTACTTTGAGGTGAGAACTAAAGGAGATGACATCCCATAGTAAAGTAAATGTAAGGCAGCGTAGCCAAAAATTTTCGCCATCTTGATTTTGGCGGGGTGTTTGACTGTCACTTTTCTATAAACAAAGAGCCGCGAAGTGCATTTGGCACCACTGACATATATACAATGGACTGCTGGAGCTACAAAAATTGCTTACATTATTTGACATTATTATGGGATCACTTTTCTATAGTTGTCTCTTTTTGTTTTAACTACTTTTTTTCGCTGAACTATAAATAATAAGTTCTATACAAAATCCACCATAGTCCAGTTTCAGTTCAGTGGTTTTCCAAATGAATATATAGAATAGAAATAGATGGCAATACAGTATTTGTAATCCTTTCTCTGTTCCCCATAGCTACTTTTAGGGATAGGCAGACAAAAATTGCTTAATTTTATTTCCTTAAAAATCGAGTTTAAGGAATTCTTGAAGTTATAGGAGATAAACTTCCAAGAATAGAAATAATTTTGAATGCATCCGTAATTTGCTGAACTTTTAATATGAATATTAAAGCAAAAGTAAAACTTGAAATTAAGATAATTGTCACACCCTGCCAACAAAAGTTGACCCATATGAAATAGAAAATCAGGCAGTCCATGTTATATATGTCAGTGTTTGGCACAGAAACGTAGTTACAAATGGATAATTTAATTTTTATAGGAAATGGTTAATGACTATTGGACTAAGTGATAGTAATATAAAAAGGAGTTATATGTGCTCGAAGATTTAGATACAACAAGCCGTGTTGAGGAAAAAGCTTTAAAAATACTTTTGTGGTAAATTCGGTAAATTCCACTGACTTGCATATATAAGTAAATTCGCAAATAATTTAAATATATCGTCAGTGAGAGCATACTTGCTGTGATCAAAACTGATGCCACATGAAACAGGAGATCAGTCAGTCCATTTATATACATGGCAGTGGGTGGTGCGGAAGATTGTGCCGATTTTCTAAGAAATGTGTTTGAATGTTCGCGCCATAAATTTGTTGTGATATTTAAAGCATCGACAATTTTTAACGCCTCCTCTGGCACCTCACAAAAACAAGAAGAAGAACGAAAGTTGTTACGCTTTTTTCATCACATGTCGCCTCCTTTAGTTCTCTCCTCGAAGCCCCGGTACTACCAACATTGAAGAAGAAGAAATGACAAGTTTTCTGTAAATGGCGGTAGATTTGTAATTAGTCGATGTTTTATCTCTCAGTGCGAAAGTTGTTCATCGGTGAGAAGTACCTACTTTATATTAATAGTAATAATTTAAAAAAATTAATATGGAAGAGAAGCTTATCAATTTCATGAAAATACATACATTTATGCATAATAAAAAATTGAAAGAGTATAAATGCATGAAAGGCAAAAGACAAGAAGTGGCTGGAGCTGTCGAAAATGTTGGGGATTACAGGTAAAATTATATTTCTCACGTTTTAGTTTAGTTTATTTAATATTTTTGTATCATTTCTTTTTTAATTGTGTATTATATTTAAAATGTTTACAGTCCCTGAAGCGAAGCGGAAGTGGAAATCGTTAAGGGATTGCTTCAATAGGGAGGAAGCCAAACGGAATAAGGCGTCTGGGAGTGCAGCCGGTTATGTAGTGACATGGAAATATTACTACGACCTGGTATTTTTAAAGGATTCTCAAGATAATAGAGAGCAATACTTTTTGTATAAATAAAATATTTATAAATATTAATTTAATTTAATTTCTAGAACATCAACTAATTTGCAAGAAGACGATTTATTTGAAGTAGGCCTTGACGAAAAGGACAATATTTTTTTCAGAAATTAACTGCGCAAGTCTTTAATTGAAAGATATCTCTGTTTGCTTAGGTATTTGATGATGTCCACACAGAAGTGGATAGATTTAATAGAAACAACAATAAACATTGTTTATTAAAGGCATTTATTATTTATTTTCAGTAAAAAAAAATTAATTATGACGTTCAAACAAGTAATCTTTTAAAATATCTCGCAGCCGGAAAACTTCACGTTTTGTATTGAAGCCAGTTGACATCCGAAAACACGGCAGTGAACTGCCCTCTCTCCTCCAAAGACCTTCAACAAACTCATATCCGTCATAATGATCTACATAGTTCTCTGGACAATATACTTCGTCGTTAAGCTTAACAAAATTGTGTAAGACAACATCGGCCTTAACAATTTTATCTACATTTTTTGGGTTTGAATGAATTTTATTCAGTAATATCCTCCAACGCATACACATAATACCGAAAGTATTTTCTATCATTCTTCTAGCTGAAGATAGTTTGTAATTGAATACTTCCTTATCTCTCCGCAAGTTTCTTCCAGGATATGGACGCATTAAATGTTTCTTTAACGGAAATGCTGCATCAGCAACGAAGTAATGCGGGAACATTTGATTTGACGTTGGTAAAGCACTTTCAGTTGGCAGCGGGAATGTGCCGTTTAAGATTTTTCTGCCAAATGTACTATGCGCGAAGATGCCCCCATCGCTCTGGCTACCAAAAGCTCCAATGTCAACAATTGTGAAGCAGTAATTAGCATCACAAGCTGCCAACAACACAATACTGTGTGATCCTTTATAATTGAAATATTCGGAGCCGACATTAGGGGGACAAGTAATATTGATGTGCTTACCATCAATTGCTCCCACACAGTTTGGCATTCCACTCAACTTAAGAAACTTGTTAGCAATAGTTCGCCATTCTGCTTCGCATTGCTAAATAAATACCGCTCAATTCTTCCCATATAACCTCACAGGTTTCAAGGACGATATTTCGGACTGTTGAAACGCCCATCCTAAAAGTCCACGAAAGCACTTGTCTGGATGTTCCATGCGCCAAGTATCTGCAATATTTGTCATTATATAAAATATTCTTACAATATACAAATATAAAATTACAGTAATGTTAAAGCCAACCGACATTCAGGGCTTATTGGTCTTCTATTTGAAATCTTCTCTAATTTCTCTTTTAAAAGTGAAAGCAGGACTTGAAATTGGTTGACTCCCATCCTCGTTATTTTACGGAATTCCTGCTCGTCTTTCTCTTGCACAATTTAAAATTTTTTTTTTTTTAAATCCTCGTAGTTCCCGTTCTTTTGGGTCATAGATTTCCTTGTTCCACTGCCTCTTATCTTTTAAAACGAAGTCTATGAGGGTTATGTAGCTCACAATTGCACAGCACAACAGTACCATTAATTCCGTAAAATCATCCAATTCACTTTTTAATTTACTTTAAAAATATTGACTTTAAAACAAAATTTTTCGCCTTCTGCTTATAATCACAAATGACAATTCCGTGACAGTTCTTGTGGCTAGTGGCCAGTGGCCGTGAATGTAACTTAGTTGGCTTCAGCAGTCGGCCACAAGCCTCAAGTGGCTAGTGGCCAGTGGCCTGTGGCCGTGAATGTATTTTGGGCCTCAGTATCGCTATGAAAAATCAACGGGTGGCTATACGATGATGATTGCATGGAACTATGGGTTTTACTGGAAGAACCCTAAATCAAAATTTGTATGCTCCTGTTGCGAGCTCCCCACCAAGTTGTTCTGTCATCGATTTTATGTCGGAAAATCAAATGGGTAGGTAAAAAAAATTCATGATCGCTGACAAATTTCTTAGAAACAATAACACTTTAAAATCTCGAAATTGTGTGCTTTTTCATCTATAGGACTAATCGGTGCAACAAAAATATAAAATCATCATAATAATCTTGCTGGCTAAGAATTGCGTGCCTTTTTCTAAACAATCAAACACAAAAATAAATACAGTCAAACCTCTCTAAGTCATCGAAATCGCACTTGCCAGTAGAATCAATTCGAGTTAAGGAGGGTTTACGGAATTTCGAGTTAAGGAGGGTGGGGGAATTACAAGGAGTTTGCATTAAAGATGTTCTGGTTTTGTTAATGAATTATGTATTTATTATTATTAATAGAATTATGTGTTGAAAAAATCGGTAATTTTTTATGTTTCTTCTGAATATAATGTTTTTTGTTTGAAAAACATTCGATGTTGTTTAAGGACATTTGAACCTTATCAGGAACGTTCATCGTTGTTTCGATTGCATATTGCAAAGTTTTGATGGCTTCCTCTAAGCGATGTTTCGTTGGTACAATCACGTTATTTTCTTCATTTTTCGGTATTTTGTCATCAGAATCTTCATCATTTTTGGATTCAAGAGCATCCTCCTCAAGAAAAGGACTTGTTAATACGTCTTCATCAACTTCAACTTAATCTGTCCAGTTGGAATTGCCTGCACTATAGTCGTTTTCAATCAGAATTTTCCATGTTTCTTCTAATTCGCCCTCCACATTACGTTCTACAAATGTAATGAGCGGCAATTCATCTTCTTCATCCCAATGCAATTCAGGAGCTTTAAAACCACATTTACGAAAGCAATTTCTTATAGTCGAGGATCCAACGTCTTGAGTCCATGCTTTGGATGCCTCTCTTACACAATCTAGCAAAAAATAACGAAAAATTTTCTTTTTTAGTTTCCCAGTGATTCAAAAATTTTTTTTTAAAATTCGTCGGCGGTGATGTTGTTTCAAAGTTTTAATAATCCCCATACCCATCGGCTGCACTTTGCTAGTCATATTAGGTGGAAAATATAGCAGTTTTATTGCTTTCAGTTTAGGAGCAATTTCCTTAGGATGAGCTGGGCAATTGTCTATAAAAAACAATACCCGTCGTTTTTCTTTCAAAAATTGTTTGTCCATTTTGAGCAACCATTCGATGAAAAGATTTCTAATTGCAACAGATTGGTACTTTTTTCGCCGTTCTTCTCTTTTGATCCATATTGTTGACAATGTACTAGGCGGTAGGCACAAAATTTATATGCGATATCCTTTTTTCCCTCCTTTTCAATTTCATCTATCAACTTTATTCTTGTTTGTAGATCGAAAGTTTTAAGTTTTCTTTTGGCCATGTCTCTCTAAAATGTTATAGATTTATTAGTTATGAAGAAAAAATTCTTAATTTTGTTAATTTTTTACCAGTTCACTTGCAAAAACTTTAACGATGAAATAAGCAGAAAAAATTGTATATAATTCGAACACTTCACCAATGCACTTTCGCTGAATAACTAGAACGTTCGTCGAATGCAGATCCAAAAATATAGACTCGCAACAAAACTATATTTCTAAGTAGAATTGAAAATGCATAAAGCAAATAGAATAAAAAGTTTCTAAAAAAAATTAAGGTATATTTCAAACTGACCAAACAAGTAGGAAGGGTTTATCTGAATTTATTCGAGTTAGAGGAGGACGAATAGTAAGAAAACAACCAAAGAATTCCGAAAATAAGCTAGACTTAGGGAGGTTTTCGAGATAAGGAAATTCCAATTAGAAGAAGGGTTTTCTATGAAAAATCCAAGGGAATGCCAAATTAAGTTCAAAAATTTCGACTTAAAGAGAAATTCAAGTAAGAGGCAGTTCGACTTAGAGAGGTTTGACTATGTAGCATTCCAAAATTACTTACCATCCTCTGATAGGTATGATAGATGATGATATTTCGACACTATATAAAACACAAGAAAGACAAGAATGACTATTATATCCACTACGGACTCCACTACGCCTCTCGGTGGCATGGTGAGTGTTCTTATTTTGTCCAGACTATCCGCAAATGGAACTTTCTTCCAAGTAATGTTCAGCGCATTGGGTCCAGCATGGAATTTGTCAATTTATTAGACGACTTATAGTTTGCTCTAACTGGAAATGGCCTTCATATTATGGAATAGTTGTAATATTTGGAAGACTGCTACTGTCCTGCTGATCCCGAAGAGTGCTAATGCCAAATTACCTAGTGACTTTCGCCCCATAAGCATCTTATCTTTTTTATCGAAGGTGCTTGAAAAACTCGTATTTAATCAGATCCTTGGTTGGTTGGAGGTGAACAAATTTCTGTCTCCTTTGCAATCTGGATTTCGCACTTTTTGCGGTTGAAGGTTACTACGGACATCAGGGCTGCCATGAATGATAATGATTTTGGTATTCTAGTTCCCTTGGACTTCTCTAAGGTCTTCGATAGTATTGTTCTCCTTCATAAATTAGCAACCAATTTTAAATTTAGTGCAAAAGCTACTTCCTTGGCTGGGGCGTATAAAATTGGTCGTTTCCAGCAGGTTAAGGTAGGTTATGAATTCTCAAATGCTTTGCCCGTGCTTTATGGTGTTCCGCAGGGTTCTGTAATTGGCCCATTATTATTTAGTCTCTTTATTAATGACCTTCCTTTGGTAGTAGAGGATGTAAGGTACACATATATGCCGACGATGTTCAGATGTATCTAAGCAGACCTATTAGTCTGCTTGAGGATTGCATTGAGCGTCCTAATTCTGATCTATGTCGTCGAATACACAGGTGGTCGATTCTCAATGGAATCCTGCTCAATCCTGCAAAAACACAGCGCGTGGCTTTCTACAACAGCGCTTTAAACGTCATCGATATATCCCCGGTTATCTTGAATGGTTTTGTTTTCCAGGTAGCCAGAAGGGCTACTAATTTGGGAATTGTTCTGAACTGTAACATAATGTGCTGCTACAACGTTAGTTCGTTTCTCAATAAGGTGTATGCTGTGTTGAGAAGGTTATGGTTCTCGGCGAGTATTCTGAGGCTAAAATTAGTAATTACACTGATTATGCCTTATTTCACATTTGATAGTGAGTGTAGGCGTAGGATGGAGGCGGCTTTCAACGATTGCGTACGATTTGTTTATGGCCTGCAATGGTTTGGTCATGTTTCTCCGTTTGTTAACATGTTACTTGGTTACTCACTGAATACATATCTTAAGCTGAGAATGATTCTTTTTCTTTTCAAAATATTAAAGAGCAACATGTCAGAATATCATAGAGAATTTGTCCAGCTCTCTTCTTTGCCACGTATTCATAATATTGTAATTCCGCGATTCAGTAAATTAGTTATGGAACGTTTTTTCCCTATTCAGGCTGCCAGTCCATGGAATAGTCTACCTGTAAGCGCTCAGAGGGCCCAATCTGTCAATGCACTTAAGACTCTCATTAAATCAATTTCCTTGCAATATTACGGAAAATATTTAATATTTCTTGGATGATTTCCTGTCGCGCGATAAGTACAACTTTGTAAAGTAGTGTTGTTTTAGCTATTTTCAACTTGTTTTGATTTTTAGTTTTTAGTTTATTTTCTTAGTGTTTTCCCGTATATCTTAGTTATATATATATATCTCTATTTATATATATATATATATATATATATATATATATTTTGCATTGATTCATATTTAACTAATTCATTAATTTTTTTGGTTTTTTCTATTTGTGTTTTGTTCTTTTGTGCTTAATTTTATTTTGTATTCTAACCTTATTATAATTCTACTATTAAAAGATAGTAATCTTGTGTACATATGCATATTATTATTATTATTTCTTAAATCTTAAGAGGAGTCAGTACTCAGCAAAAATTTCAATTTAGATACCAGCGAGCCAGTAGGCAATAAAACTTACTATACGTAGGTTTGTGTCCTGAAAGTATGAAAATTCATATATAAATTAGCGTAGACCTAGACCATAAGTCACATTAGAGACATCTAGCGTAAAAGGCAAAAACCAAACATGCGACAATTTAAGACGAAAATGAAAATTTGCAGTTCAAAGAAATTGAAAATTTTTAACGAGAATGAACTCTCCTAAATTTTATTTTGCACATAATTGTTAAATATACTATTTTGTTTTATATTTCTACAATTTTCAACGAAATATTGAAATTTCACGTCTGTGATATATCGAGAGAAAAAACAAGTACTATTAGAGTTAAACAATTAAAAAAAGCGCCACTAAAAATGAACAAACTCGACGTTATTTGCTAGATTTAGGCTTTATCTCTCTAAAATATTCACAATATAAACAAAGGAGAATACCTACTAAGAGGAATTTGATTTGGAAAAAATCAATTTTTACCATTTTTTAAAGTTTCCGAGTTAATATCTCCATTCCAATGCATATTTTTTTATTTTTCTCGACGTTATTTACTAGACCTCTTCGTCATCTTTAATTTAAGATATAAGTCATTATTCTGGTACAAATAGTTTGCCAGAAATTCGTATTGAAAAATGTATGAAACTTGCAAATCTTGGTACTGACTCCTCTTAATAGTTTAGTTTAGTATATTTAAGAATTGTATTGAATTGAAGTTTACATATTTTTATTTTATTTTATTTTATTTTGCTACTTTTGGTACATATTTCTTTCAGTAGTATACTAACATAAAATATAGTAATCTTCAGTACGGCACCAAATAATATTATTATTATTATTATGACTTTTGATGAATTTAAGACAACAGTTAATAAGAAATTCGAATACCATTATAGTGTTAAACAATTTCCACTGAAACAAATTACAACTAATTTTGTTTTTTAATTCCAAAGATAATTAAAATAAAATAAAATAAAAATTTTTTCCTTTCTTTTTTCAAAATCTGTAACTTCCACAAAAATCCAAATTTACACCAAATATTTTATTTGGGTCAAAAAAAAAAAACTCCAAAAGTTTTTTACTTGTACTTAGATAATTGACCGGAATTATTCTAATTATTCAAATTCAGAAATACTTTGCACGTTTCGAATATTTCTTTCTGATAATTTTCTTAAAATGTACGCCAATCAATTAATTTGTAATTCAAGATTTACCTGCAATGTTCGAAGCCAACATAAGACTTCATAAGGGTGAAATGTAAAGTATAAAATACGACTTGTTTATTTACATTGAGTTCTCATGTTTTTTGAAGGAGGTATATGTAAATAAAAACAACAAAAAAATGGAAAAATTTGTTTACCTAGTTAGTCAACATTTTTTAAGGCGCCAATATGCTTCGTTATAACAAAAAAAAAAAACAATTTCAAAGCGTTCCCTTTATTTGATGAATTCATTCAGCTGCTTTTCATATGTACTTTCAACATCTGCTGTTGCAATATAATAAAAGGAAAGAAAATAAAAAAAGCGCTTTTATCGTTTATATATTGGCGATGATCAAAAGTTTTCAAGTTTTCGACCTAAAAAAAAAATCTATTTTCGGCGTTGACGAATACTGCGAATATTTACATATCAACTTGGGCCTCTCTCTCATATTCTTTTCCTTCAACCTCTATAGAAAATTTCATTAAAATTGCGCAGCACTACTACCAATCATACACACACACACACGTATACACATTAAAAGGTTAAGAAAACTGTATATATTTCTTGATTCTTACTCATCCTGCGGTTATTGAATATTTTAAAGAGGGCGAACACCGTTACGATATTACCGCGAAATGAAAACAATAAATCGGCCGATCACTTTTTCTGCGGCCAAATTAAATTGATTTTTTCTTGCTTCTTCCATGTTCATCGAAGCTGAGGTGAATATTTCATTTTCATTAGTTTTTGATGCAGAATTCAAGTCACGTACTACATACTTAGGCGATGGTGCGGTAGATGATATTTATGCATTTGCGGTAATTAAGAATTTCTTAAAACCAAAATATGTTTAGATCAACTAACTAACTTTATACTTAACGAAAATTTGTACTAATCATTTTGTTTGTTTTTGTATTTTTCGTTTTTTCGATTATTTACTAAAAAAAAATTTATAACAAATACAAAAATAAAAAAATAATTTACATAATTATAATTGAATTTATGCATAAATTATATGTCATTTCCGTATTGGAATAGAAGTGGCGCCGGTGTGGTGGCTGAACGCCCAGTTAGTGATGACTTCCAAAAGTGCATTATGAATTTTAGTACCTTCTTTATTTCTGTTATAAGCTGCTATTAATAGATGTGAGATAAAAGCTGTTTAGAGTGTAATAATTTTTGAGACTGTATTCCTAGTGAAGATGGTTTATGAGAAAATATCGAATAATAAAAAAATGAAAATTTGATGAGTTTAAATATGTAAAAATGTGGAATTTTACATAAATCAAATTATAAAAGTTCAATTAGTGCCAGAAAGTAGGCAATTATCTTTTGGGAATGAAACTTTTAAGCAATTTTTACTGGATATGTTCAAGAAAAAGTGCAAAAAACACAGAAAGGGTTACATTTCGGGTACAGAGTGTGATAGGGCATTTTAAGGCGAAGCTTTTGGGCTAAATCCAATATGAAAAATTGGTGTTGATGACTTGTTTTTTGGTACAATAGAGGAGGAGAAAAATTTATAGACCATCGGATAGGTCTAACGATTACCTATCTAACACATATGTCCCTCCCATTCCACACCTCATGGCCAACTTTTTATATTTAGAGGTCATCGTGGTTGCCAGAGAGATCGGATAGATAGTAATGCCAATTATCATTATAGACTCCAACATTCAGAAGTTACAGGATGATTTTAAAAACAATCCCAAATATCTTTAAGTTCCGTTATCTCGGAAACCGTTGGTACTACCCCCCCCCCCAACACATACGCCACATTCATACAATGTTCTGCGTATCTAAGTATGATCTATCCATAGCCTTCGAGTGTAACATCCAAGATTGGACAGAATGTATACAGGGTGTTTCATAATTGGTGCACCAAACTCAAGGGTTTGATAGCTGAGGTGGAGACAAGCAAAAAATTATAAGGTAAAGGAGGCGAGGGGGGGGGGGGGGGGGGGACGCGTCGTTTCGGCGGTAGGGGGTGTTTAAGATTTTTAGTACTTCTTCCAATTTACACCCTGTAACTTTCTTGATATACACCCTATTAAAATTTGAAAAAATTAGGAATTTTTTTACAATTTTTTTACTTTGACGTCCTACTACTTCCGACAGAAGGTGACAGGAAGGCTGAGTGGGCATTCACTGGAAAGCTTAGACGGTTTGCTATCAACTGAGATGAATCCCGCCTTGATAGGGTATATATCAAGAAAGTTACAGGGAGTAAAGTGGAAAAAGTACTAAAAATCTTAAACCCCCCTACAGCCGAAACGACGCGTCTACCACCCCCCCCCCTTCACCTTATCATTTTTTACTTGTCTCCACCTCAGCTAACCCTTGAGTTCGCTGCACCAATTATGAAACACCCTGTATACATCTAAGGGCTCACGCACTCAATTTACAGGTAAATTTCACCCCTTCCAGTAGATCGATTTTGGCAGAAAATTATATTTCCACATTCTCTACATCGAGAAGAATGATTTGAGTCATGGACATTAATTTTGTTATTTTTTACTAAATCTGTCAACAGTAGGTACTATTTCTGCTATGGACATATCGTTTTTTTAATTTTTAAATCTGACGCCCTCCACCGCCCTCCACGAGTCATATGGACTCCTTAATTTACAAGAATAAATTTTAGAGCTGGGTATATTTTATTAAAAAAAAAAAAAAGAAAAAAAAAACACATTAATGCCATGGACCTATTTTTGCACTCATCTCTTTAACTAACGTTTATTACTGCTATTAGGTGTTTTTTCTTTCTTTCTTTTTTCATTTATATGTCATGCTGTGAAATTGAACTTTAAGTGTTAAAACCAATACAGTGACGATTTAGTTCAGAAAAATTAGTGGCTTCCCAGTGAATCTTCTATAGGAAGCAAATTAGAAGAGCTTCGTAGCAATTGCCTTCAGAAGATTTGAGGAAGCTTTCTTTCCATTTGCTTGATGTTCTTACTTGAGTCACTAATAAATGTTTACGTCTGGTTGGAGCAGGATTTCGCATTTAATGTTGAGCCTTCATGTGAAACAGAAGTCAAGTGTGCAGTTTCAGAAATTTTTAAGTTAAATTCTTGTGTTCTGCAATTGCTTTGTTAACCCTTGTGTCAATACCTACATACCTGGGTAGGTTTGCAATTTTGAAAATGAAAAAACTTTATCTAATCTTCGAAATTTTTTATCCATCACTTTAGTAATCCCCAAGGGCTCTATTTGTAGCTAATATATGCTAAAAAATTTTGAAAAGTATTCTATGGTTCGTCAGAAGATAGACCTGAATTATAAATATACGTTACCAAGCTCAAAGCATACCCAGGTATGTAATACATTTTTTAGGAATGGGGATTGAAAGCAATAAAAAAATAGAGTTAATTCTTAAAAAACTTTATAGAATTTATTATGACAAACATTTTTTACATCTGGGAAATTCTGTAGAATGCTCTGCACGTGCAGGCTTACAGCATGTTGTGCAACATTTTCGCGTGGGTCACCGCTTACCCTCCTCTTTGCAAATACTGCAGTTACCCTTGAGTTTCAGTCTGTCAGTTTGATCCCGTGCTGCTGGTCCACTTGACGTGGATGTAGATCGGATTGGTATTTAGTGTTTCATTATGCATTCGTTAGCATATCTGATCCCGAAGTTCCTCATAATGTGTGAATTCGCTGCTATGATTTGTACATGCTGGCATGGTGAGGGCTTCACCAAAATCTTGCAGAAACTCACGTCTCTTATTTGTCTTTTGGTTAGAAATGCAGGTATCGTATATAATGAAGGCTGCCAGAGTAGCCACATCCAAAATATTATAAAAAAATGTTAGGGTCCATCGCAACGTACGTCTCTTGGTGGTGTAATGTCCTACCATCTTATCCATATTTTCTCGCTCCCCCCCCCCCCCCTGCATTTGTTGTAAAACAATATGATTTCAGGCTTTTGAAGGACACCACTAACACTTTTATCGTAATGCACTGTTGAAAGCAAAATTACAGATTTCCTATTTTTTGATACATAAGAGCAAATCGTGGTTTTGTCACAAATCCGGACTCGGCCGAAAGCAGTGTACGCGAGGGTATAGCTTGAAATTCTGGAGAAAGTTCCAGTATGAGGTATGCTTTGGGGTCGATACCTCAAAATTCAATTTATGATCTAATCACCCTTGCCAGCGAGTAGAAAAAGAATGAAACTTACACTTATTATGAACAAATTCGCCTTGAAATACTCGAAAAAATGCATTTCTATCATCAACAATTATCTTACCTCCAAGTTTTGTAAGCCATATGCAGCATACCCACATTTCGGAACAGGCCTAATCATAAAAATAAATTCTTAGGAACTGTTTGACTAAATATTTTCCTTATATATAAAGCAAAAAAATGAAACAATTCCACAGAAATATACGTAAATATGGTTACATACCCGGGTATGTTATGGGTTCGTATATGTCATTTATTTTATCCATTGACACAAGGGTTAAAGGTGAGTAATACCCAAATCTATAGTTGTTTTACTGACTGCTAATTAATTAAAATATGTAAAGGCCATAGAATTAAGTTAAATGATTTGTTAACATCAATAGGTCCTGATGGATCGCACAACGAACATAAACGACATGCTAGCAAAGAAGACGAAACACTAGCTCGACACACTGTACTTCTGGATAGATTAGTAAAAGAAAATTTCCTACATAACTCCTTACCGTCACATATAGAACATAAGTGTAATAGGTTAAATTAATGAGGAGAATCTGGGCTTTCGAAATTTTATAACAAAAATATATGTTTGTGAGGGTATTTTTGAAAAATTACGGAAAAAAAAATTAAAAATAGAAATTTTGAATTTGAAGGGTCATAACTCCGGAATGGAGAGGAGTACGGGGGTGGTTTAACATTCATAGGAAAGACCATAAGGTTCTGCATACAATGCCGTCTTAAATTATATCGTATATCCTGCTGTACTTTTAAGATATAAGATGTACATATAATGCAAAACGAGCATATTTTACTAATCACCCACCCTGTAATTCGGTAGGGTGACATTTTGTCTCCATCCTGCCATACAATTTTTTACTTGTCTGGACGAGAGGAATCATTTGGCAAAATATAGTCATATTAGCCTGGGACACCCTGTATATTGAAAAATCTTATTCGGATACTATCAAAACTTTTACCTTTAGTTTCGTTGAATAAGAGAACGAAATGAAAAACCGGGCCAAGTCGAACTCGCACACGAAGGGTTCCGTAACATCGTACAAGATTTAACACTATATCTACTTTTTAGATCGAGCAAAAACAAAAGTTTATTGTATGGGGACCCGCTTAATTTTTAACTTTTTTTTTTTATTTCATTATTTGTTGTTACAGGAGCTATAGTATTACTCACTCCTTGAAAATTTTATGTGCCTACCTATTACGTTTTTTATTTTTATTAAATTAAAAGTATTCTTTACAAGCGCGTTGGATATCTTTTCTATTGCTTCCAATGAAATAGTAAACCAATTCTTCTTTGTTGCTTCCTATACCATCTGTAAGCCAATCTTCCGTTTATCTTCCAAAGAAGCAGCCAGGAACGGAACAGAGTAATTTGCACAAATTATATGACAAAGAAGCTCACGGGAAGACAGAAAAATCTGCTTCTTTCTAATGACATGCAATGCTTAAAAAGTACAGATAGAGATACGGTACATAAGCACGTCCAAGCTTTAAAGAATTGCTGCTTCATGCCTTTTTATATGCTTCCATTTCCGCGGTTAAAAAACCAAAATGTAAATATGAACAAATTAAAAAGACTGGGGCTTTTACATCCAAAACACGTTGAAATCTCGAATTATGTATATATAACATAAAAACTTATTGCTTAATTTGGCAGTTTTTAAATAAATCTAAGATGAAAAAACAAAACACAAAAAAAGCAAAAATTCGATTCCACGCACAAAAACGATAGAAAAAATAAATGTGAGAATTTACGAAAATGACCTACATACGCAGTTTTTCTTCCTCCTGGACATTCTGTTGCTTCACTTTTTCCTTTATTTATTTTTTATACCTACAGTTCTGTTTACTTTAATTTAATATATTTAAAGAAAAATTCTGCCACAATTGATTGTAACTAGAATGCAAAAGAAAAAATTCCAAAGCATTCCATTTGATCCAAATATAAGAAAGCGATAAAAATGAACCTTAATATCTAACAGAATAGCCCCCACGTATGTATATTTTGAAATTTTTTATGGTGTTCGGAATATTGAAGATTTTCTGCTTTTTTTCTGCTTCTATCCTGATCCTTTCGATTATTTTTTTCTAGTTCCAGTTTTTTTTTTATTTTATAGATTTAGTATTGCACACTGATAATATATAAAAAAAAAAAAAGAGATTCTAAAATTAAATAATAATTACCAAAGGGACTCTTTCTACTTCAAAAACTTGAGGGCGTAAAGAAAACTTAAAACAGAAGTAAATCAACAGCAATTCTAACATTGATTCAACGAAAACGAGGACATCTAGCCGACGATTTTGAACACAAAACAAAAGACCGACAACTGCAGCTCTCATTATCAAATTAGTCCTACTAATTTAATATATGACAAGACCCAAGGATCGCGATATGAAAAGCTTAGTCTTATCATCATAAAGATGCATTTCACTGTATGCAAGATAGTCGAACATATAATTTATAAGAATGAAAAAAAGCAACGAGTCAAGAACTGAGCCTTGCGGCACACCCGAATTATTTTTAAAAAAGGTAAAGTAATTAACATTTGTAAAGACTATCGAAAAACGACTTGTTGCGCAGACTTACATGCTCCACAGTATCGAATGCTTTAGAAAAGTCAAAGAGCACCAAGAGCATTAATTTTCCAAAGGTATTGCTTCTATACATAATTCCTAATTAACGATCTTCAATCAGGCTGTAGAGCAACTACATTGTGGTCGAAAACTTGATTAGAGGTGATTATTGATTTTTGATTATTGTTTTGTTTTTTCGAGAGCTTCCAGCTTTGCGAAAATGTTGACATAGTGAAACATAATGTGTTGAAGATGTGAGCAAGGCGCAAAACTAAATAAGGTGCAACAACTTTAGCAAACCTTGAATAGCTATGTAGATCTCATCCATATAAACTCTGATGAAATGGAGAGACATGATGTACAAACAGATTGTATTGAATTAATGAAATGACTGGTATTAGCAAAGAAAATGAGACAAAATTCGAAAGTTAGTTCATCAGGATTTAGAATGCATCTGATATTTGTAGTAAGTAGCAAAAATTGCAGTCTTTTTGACATTTTTCCTTCCAAAGAACTTTAGGGGGTAGAACAGTGATGAGATATCTTGAGAAATACAGTTTTTTTGCTTCTCGAATTGCATGAGCAATACGGTTTCTTCCTTGAAACTCGGTATTTTATACTACTTTCATCTTTCGTAGGCAACATTACGAGTTGAAATCAATCCTTGCAGGTAAGCTTCCTTAGTTCATCGACTTTACATGGCGCAAATTTTATCAAGTTATCTCAACGGCATCATACTTAAATTTCGATTCAGATTGTACTAAGTGTAAAATTTAACAATTTTAATTGGGAAGTAAAAACAAGTAAAACTGAAAATTAAATAAAAATAATTATTTTATTGTGAAAAATTACAAAAAGTTTTCAAAAAGTCTACCTTCCTTTTCGACACATAACCGACAATGGCGGAAAAAATTCAATTAGCACTATCAGATTCCATAAAGAATATTGATCAATTGAATCATTATGAAAAATTTCTTGATAAGCTCTATGCCTTTTACCACCAATCACCAAAAATCAACGGGAATTAAAAACATGTGCTGAAGAAATAGACGTGGAAATTATAAAAATGGGTCGAGTGTTCGGACATAGGTGGGCAGCTTGCAGCTTACGCACTTCATTGGCGGTCTGGAAAAACTATCCCGCTTTATGCAAACATTTTGAATCTAGTGACAAAACTTCTGGATTATTAAATCGACTTTTGAATTTAGAATTTTTAAAGGATTTAGCTTTAATGATCGACGTCTTACAGGAATTCGCTTACCTTTCAGAAGCGTTACAAAGTCGAAACATAAATATTGTTAAAGCAAATACTCTAATAGTTCGATCTATTAACGCCATTAATTATTTGAAGGATTCTGTTGGATGCTATGAAGCTAAAACCGAGGATATGCTTAAGTCCAAAGCGTTTGAAGGTTTAAAAATAGAAAGAAAGGAAAAGTATATGAAACTCCCACGCGACAAACTATTAAATTGTATTGTTTCGTCCCTTAAAGAAAGATTGTTGAGTCAACACAATGATATATTATGAACCGAACATAATGAAATTATTAGTGATGAGGATTTTAAAAATATTTTTAACGTCTGCTATCCGGAACAGTGGCAAATGGAAGAAGTATTATCTCCGTGGCGAGAAGGCGAAAAAAGAATAAAAACTTTGAGTTTATTTTAAAGTGTGATATAAAGATTAATGAATTTAGAGAAATGTTGAGGCTAAACTAGTAGGAAGATCAAGTGAACTACCAGTTTCTATAAAAAAAAAGCTAGAAACAAAATTATAGAAACCGTTGCAATTAGCAGTGCTGAGGCCGAAAGAGCTTTCAGCGCAATGAACAATGTAGCGACACAAAAACGAACAACATTAACTGTCCAACACATTGCGGATTTTATGACTATTGCTTTAAATGGTAAACCATTATATCAATTTGATCCAAACCCTTATGTAAAATATTTTCTGCGCAGTCATCATTCAGCAATTGAACCAGCAAATAGAAAATCGGCAGCAAAGATAGGGGAGGAAGAATATTCTATATGGAGCTTTTTGGAATAATTTTATTTTAGTTGATATTCTAGCTAGAAGTTAATTTTAGTTTGAATTTTTTTATATTAAACATTTTGTTTGATAGTAATTTTCATTTTGTGATTTTGTATATTTTGTATTGTATTGCGTTTGTTTTTGTTTCTTTGAATTTTTTAAATTATTTTATAAAAATAATTTTTAGTTTTTTTTTTAAAGAAGCATGAAAAAAAATCCCCCCCCCCCACCCCTGGTGACGGCCTCGTGCAGCGAGCCTATTGTTAACATTTTTCCAGCACACCACTTCTTATAACTATATCACAAATTCATTAAAAAAAAGAAATTCAGAACTAACAACTAACCTACAAACTACTATAAAATTCAATAAAAACTTCAAGTAACAAAAAAAAGACAAATTAAAAGTCAATGAGCTCCTGCTCAGACGCTGCCAATGTTCTCCTCGTTCTGAAAGAGGGAGAGAAGACTAGAATCATTATCTCTCATTAAAACAAAGAAAAGGTGGTAATATCGATGCTGCTAGTGCGTGAGGGCACAAGGGCAGCAAAATGCAATAGTCAGTAAAACTAGTCACAGTAGTCTCTGACAGTATTCTGAGCGTGCGCAGAAGTGTAGCAATATGCTACTATAAAGAAGAAGAAGAGCAGATTAATCTCTGCAGCAGAATTATTCTTCTGCGTAAATGTGAGCAGGAGATTGAAGATTATTCTCTGCAGCAGAATTATTCTTCTGCTTAGGTATGGGCAGGAGATTGGGAAATGATGGAATTTTCAGATTATTCTTTGAAATATAGAATTATAATCTTCTATAATGAGGTTGGGAATATTTTTGTGCTTAGATAAGTCTCTAAACCAGATGAGCTCTGGACCAAGAATGAATTTCTGCTGCGGCTCGTCGGCTTTATATAGCCGCCGCATCCAGTTATGCGTTCTCACCTTTTGGCGTTGCCCTAGCAACGATTGATGCATTATCTGAATGTACCTTAGACAGCTGATTGACGTAATGTCATTATCTGTCACTGAGAAATTGTAAATATACGAGATGGTGGTATACTTTTGAGGTAAGTTAAAAGTTTTGTACAATTTTTGTTATGAATAATAATATTCTTATATGTTTCAGGTATTACACTTATTTGTTGGAATGTTTGGACATCGCTGGATGAACGGAAGGAAGTTCCCAACTTATTAGATAAGTAGTTTTTTGTTAATTTCATTTAGACTTTAGTTCTTTGTGTTTCCCTTTTTTCCTTTTCTATAGGAGAAAATATTTCATCGTGGGAAGGATTAGAAATGTGGATGGAATTTACAACGAGGGACAATCATCATGTATGTATGGCCTAAACACTGACATCTAAAATCTCAGAAATGTACCTTTTTACAAAGAGAACTTTTAATTATTTTTTCAATATCACCAAGTACCGACGGTTAAAAAAATAAGGTACCTTTTTACATAGTTCCTTCCTTCTTATTAACAGTTCGAATTTAATCGATCAATTAAACAAATAAGAGTGTCATCTTGTTAATGAAATAACACCATCAGTGGTGATATCGTCAAACGTATTATTCCCGTTAAAGTGTTCAATCTGTTAGTTAATAGCATTTCATTAAATAAATCTCTTACCATAATTGCTCTATTTTTGCACGCAATTCCATCATATTACAACGTTTATAAATTCCAGCCACTTGCTAATCACACTACCATTATTAAATCACACTTATATACTCTCTGGATGAAATTCTTCGTTCAGTGTGGTGTGATTCTTATCGGTAAAGTCAAAAGCCCCGTTTATCAACTCTCCTTTAATTTAGCATCACCTTCCGCGAAACACTTTTCCACGAAATGAAGTTCTCCACACTTCAAAGATAGAAGCGAGTGATCTTCATCTTCACAAATTAATAAACACGCAACACGGCCGGTGCGCATACTCAAATGAATCAATTTTTTTTTTTTCTTTATGGACACCGTCATCATACCGTGCGCAATTGATACAAGTTTCTGCGCGATCGTGTGTTAAGTTTTATGCAATTCAATTGCTGCTGCTGCTGCTGGTGGTGCTGTGATAGAGTTTCAGATTGCAACCGTACAACGATTCTTTAGCAACCGCAAATATCCGTTTCTCCGAGGTATGGCAAAGATATTTTCATTTTTCCAACATTTTAGCCTTGAGATTGAGAGATTCTTACGAACAGTTTTTAGGTAAACCGATGATGATGAGATGTGGTGTGATGGCGAAAGGTTAAACTTATTTCATGCCGATTTATGTACACGCATAAATTATGTTTAATCGGTCCTCGAAGTCGCGGCTTGGACATTCCTGCAAGTCGTGGTTCATGTAATTGCACTCCTCAAGCATTGATTGTGTAAAAGTAATAGATTTGTTGATATGCGGATATGTCTTTAAGACACAAAATATAAGAAGAAGAAGAAAAAAAAAACAAGAGGAATATGAAGATGATGATGCAGTGCAATGGATCATCATCATAACCAATCACCCGGTGTGCAGAGCCTTTTGTAGTCACCAGGTGTGGTCTACACTTACATTTATCTTAGAACAGAGATGGAGAGGGGAGCTCGCTTACAATACTACGGAGGTGGCGGGCGGCAATTCTTGTTCTATTCGCTTTTATATTATAGGACACAACATGAAGCATTTCACCTGCGGGTCATTCATTTCGTACGATATCTTTCACGTTTTTTGAGTTGGAATGAGCGCAGTTTAAGTGTAACTTGAGAGATAGACATATGAGAATGTAAGTATGTAAGATTCAAGTGCATTCCTGCTTTGTCACTGGTGAGATAATGAGAATGCCAATAGCTCTTGACATACAAACAACTGATGATGAGTAAATCATGTGGATACCAATCTCATCTTGTCTTGATTTCTTATAGAACTTAATAACGCCCAGTTAAGGAATGAATTAAGCAATTTTTCGGCTATTATTTTGGTAAGTTTCTTGTTAAAGGCGCTTTGATGTTTTGATTTGAAATAGAGATTTTCATTTTGATTAGTTTTATTATGACAATGATATTGGCTGATCGTTTTAAACGAAAAAACAAAAATTAAAGCATTAAAGAATCTAGTTAATTGTAGTTAGAAGAATCTCTACTTTTTTTGTGTGTGTATTATATGAATTTTATAGCGCTCGTATAAAGCCAAATAAATTAATAATACGACAGCAAGATTTACACTATTTTACAAACGCATGTGCATGTGCATTAAAGATGTGTCGTTCCAAGGAATTTTCGAAGCCGGACCCGGATCCAGATCATCTAATTATAATCCGATTCATCGGACGATGGAACATTCCTTTTGTAGTTCAACTCAAAGAAATATGTTACGAGTTTAGCTGAGTTTTTATTATAGAATTAAAAACAAACAACATAGTAACTTCCAATGAAAAATATAAGTATATCAAATTTTCGATTCCAGTAAGTACTTGGACAAGCTTTAGACAAAACCTTATACGTGGGACTGAAGTTGTTGGTATACAAGGCCTCGTTTTAACCAATTGTAAAAACAACCCACATCAATTTTTATTTTGATTTTATACAATTGATAAAGCGGATGATAGAGGCGATGCGTATTTTTGCGTTCCATTATGCACATAAGCTACACTGTAAAAATTACTAGGACTATTCCCTAAAATGTAGGGAATACTCTCTAAAATTTAGGAAAAAAAACCTACATTTTCGGGAATATTCCCTAATCTTATCGAAAAATACCTAAGGTTTGTGGCAAAAATTTGTGCAAAATTTTTACTGTGTAAATTAAGTAAGATCGGGCCAATATTTGTGTTGGCCTCAAATTTACTAGTATAAAAGCACATTGCTGCCTGCAGATACATAAAAATAGCTAGAAGAATTCATGAAGGAGTAGTCGATTTATTCTAGAAGTGCAAATCTATCGAGATTTCCATTCATTCATCATTTAAGTTTGCACTTGTTACTGATTTTGATTTATTTTGACTATTCCCACTAGTTATGAAGCCGATCCGACTATTCCAGATATCAATCCATGTAAAGTGTAATGTGTTCAGATCAGTAAATTTTTTCTGTTGCATTAATTGTCTTAAACATAGGAACGAGTGAACGACAGCTTCACTATAGATCGTTCTGGTCGTTTCTTGTGTATGGACCTCTGGGCCGACACATCTCTAATGTATATACACAAATTGCCAGTAAACTCAGAGGGTAAGTTGAACTAAATCTATAAGCATAAAAGAAAATTAATAGTAGTAAGAACCATGGGCGCACCGACAACGGCATTTGGTATGATTTTGGAGGACAAAAATATTTCATTTATTCTTACATGTAATTTGTGTTTATATTGTATTCGTTATTGCTTGATATAGACTAATTTAGTTAGTACGAGTATAATTTAATTATGTTTAAATGAAAAACCAGAATATCAAAATAAGTAAATTTAATATACAAAATAAAATATTAAAAAATAAAAGACCTATACAACGAAAACATTAACGGAAAATTAAAAAAGTACGAACTAAAATAATTTGCAAAATTTTGAAAATTCACTCTGATAATTCACTGTCAGTAACGTCTTCGACAGGCATCGATGTTACAGAAGGAGCTTTCAGGACTTGTAGAACTAGAATTAGAAGAATTAGAAGTGAACAGTTGGAGTCATGGGGAACCATTTATACATATCTACGTAGAATTTTACTGTGCCTATACAGTAAAGGGTTTTCGAATAAGAGGTGTTATTTTGATAGTCAAAGAAAAATGCCATTTTTTGAGATAAATGATCGGATCTTTATTTCATTGTAAAGAGGAAAGTATGCCGTTAATAATCGAAAATAACATCAGCCAAATGACCACCACGACCACGCCTACAGGACCATATCCTTTTCATGAAATTTTCCATAACCAAATCGCAAAGTGGCTGCCCTATGTCCTCGATAGCCTCACGAATTCCATCTTTGAGGTCTTGAATCGACGCTGGGCTGTTGGCGTAGACCTTCTCTTTCACGTGGCCGCAAAGGAGGAAGTCGCAAGGTGTTAAGTCACAAGATCTCGGTGGCCAATTGTGATCACCTCTTTGAGAGATAACACGGTCCGGAAACTTTTCCCGTAAAAGATCAATGGTTTCGTTGCTTGTATGGCACGTAGCGCCGTCTTGTTGAAAGTAAACGTTGTCCAGATCAATACCATCCAATTCCGGCCATAAAAAATCATTAATCATCTGTCGATAGCGCAATCCATTCACCGTAACTGTTGATCCAGCCTCATTTTCGAAAAAGTAAGGTCCAATGACCCCGCGGGACCATAAACCGCACCAAACAGTCACACGTTGAGGATAGAGAGGCTTTTCAACAATAAGTCTTTTCTTGGGTTTTCCGAGCCCCAGATGCGACAATTTTGCTTGTTGACGAAGCCATCGAGGTGGAAATGGGCCTCATCACTCAAGATGAGTTTTCGATGGAATTCCGGATCATTTTCATGCATTTCAAGGACCCAATCAGCAAAGACTCGACGTTGCTGATGATCGGCCGGCTTGAGTTCTTGTGTTAACTGAACTTTATAAGCCTTAAGACCCAAATCTTTATGCAAAATACGGTGCAATGACGTTTGTGGAATGCCTAATTCCAAAGAACGACGAGGAATGGACAAACCTGGGTTTTCTTCAACACTTTCGGCTACAGCAGCAATATTCTCGGCTGTTCTTGAGCGATGTGCACGGGTTTTATTCTTCACATCACTAACTTGTCCCGACATCTCGAATTTTTCTACCAATTTCTGTATTGCGGTCCGACAAGGTGCTTCACGACGACCCAAAAATGTTCGAGTTTTACGAACCGTCTCTGTTTCTAGTTGTCAAATGTCAAAAAATGACAGCTCCAAAAGTGACATCTGCCGAAATAGCGGGCTAATTAAAGTAACACCTCTTATGGAAAACCCGTTATTTCTTGAATTTAGCGGTATCTATATTATGCCCGATTGAAAGTGTTGTGAGAATTGTAGAAAATGGTCGGATCAAATCGGGATTTAAGCCTGTGATCACGCCAGATTTTTCATTGTCATTAGTGATTGTGACTCTTCTGGCGAATATGGCCTTAACTTCTGAATGGGTGGGGAAAATGCGTCTTTCATTCTTTTTAAACTCTTTGGAGTCGCAACATTGGCTAGTTGCACCATTTCCACAGCTTTTATTTTGCCTAGTAAGTGTAGAGACTTTTTTGTCACATATACCAATCTCTCATTGTCTGATGACGTGATTAAATTTGTGATAGAGGAGTCTCTGTTTTTTTGTTTTGTTTGAACTCTCTGTGAACAGCTTCCTCGGTCTTCCTCGCATTCCGCTTTCTAGATTAGATGTAATGTGGGCAATTTGAACTCTTTCTGCAGCCACAGAACATTTTTTTTTAGTAAATTTAGTCTTAATTCTTCGACAGGAAAGCTAGCGGGACTTTAAGTTTCTTACGAAAACTTCTATGGCTTTTTTCACACTTTTTTCGAATCCTGGGCTTAAACTAAACTGTTCTACCAATCCAAATGTATCACCAATATAATTAAGCAAGTGACCTATGCACTCACTAGGAGTTGTCAGAGAAATCTCGTCTCTTTGTAGAATTAGGTACAACTCTCGTCGGGTTATTTTCAAGCGCGTAGTGGCTTTACCTGTAAAGAAAACTATTTATCTTGAAAAGTGCATAAAAGTAGCAGCAAATTTTTTATTATATTATAGACGAATAGTTCCTTTACATGTAAAGATAAACTCGTGGACGAGGACTCATGAGTGTTCGAACTTATCTCTTCACATTGTTTAAAGTTTTTATGAAAATAACAGCGTAATCAGAAGATCAAAATTATTTTTTTTTTACAGAACTACGGCAAGCTACGGACAAAATTCATTATGCATTTAATATCACATACCTGGCCATAAATAATAGCCACAAGAATTACTGTTTTTACATAAAAGTATGTCCTTCTTTATTAATTTTAACAGAGAGCAACTGACGCGCAAGAGCGATGGCGGCGCGCGATCAATCAAGTTGTCGCACGTCTCATATTGTAGTTGTGGCGCTATCGAAATTTTTTAGTTGTTTTTGTATCCTCTGGGGTCTTATCTATATAATAACATGCAATTTGTTTTAATTTAACGATGTAGACAATAACATTATTGTCCATGTACTTTCAAGGAAAATGCCGTATGTGCGCTTGGGGGGGGGGGGGGGAGGCAAATTGCGTGGATTGTAAATAAATAAATAAATGCTCATGTTTATGAAATTATTGCGAATCTATTGAAGTTAAAGAAAACAGTGGCTTTATGGTCCATATTGACATTTTCGAAAATAAAACTTAAAATTCAATATCTTCAAAAAAGGAGTCCTTAAATTCTCAGATGAGCTCAGCACGCAATTTTAGAGCCCTATTTTTCCGACCCTTTTGGAACTAGGGACACATATGTTCTCTCCAAATCCAAATCTTGCGTGCGCCACTGGTAAGAACGATACGCAATTAATAGATAAAATCGAGTACAAAAGATTACAGGTATACATATGTAGATACCGTTTTTGAAAAATTTATGAATACTTTCGAAATTAATAATTAAAATTACTTCTGTAAACCGAAAAATTTATGGGAGAGGTCAAGAAGAATAAAATACCATTTCTCTTGAAAGCACCACTCAATTTTTTTAATAAAATTTTCATAAATTTTCTGATCTAGTTTACAAAATATTTCGAATTTTTCTTTTAAAAAAGTGAAATATTTTCAGAAATTTCCAATTTTCAAAATTTAAGTTTTCTAAAAAATTTCAATTAAAAAACAAAAAATTAAATTTTTGGGAGATTTTATGTGCTTACTATTGTAGAAAAGCGAATTTGTTTTTTTATAAACAAAGCAATCTTCTATCATTTAAGTAATTTAAAATTTCGAAAACTTCTTCAACAAAATTCACGATTTTCAAAAATAAAAACCAATTTTTCATTGTCTGTTTCTATTAGATACTATGCATCTGGAATAATCTTGTGAGTAGAGCTTTAAACCTTAAGAATATGCAAAAATATTAACATTTATTAAGAGTAACCGCTTTCATATAATATATATATGTTCAAACATATATGTATGCATGTATGTATGTATGTGCTGCAATTCCCTTTTTCTGAATTTGCTTTCCAGCCTCCACTGTCTCACCGTTTTAATATTACATTTTAGGAGGTACACCTTTTCGGTGAAGTCCAGGAGCCATGGCATTTGGGGTATACAAATGCCCCAAATAAAAACTCTAAGAAATCACGACCCCCTTTACTTCTTCCTGTAAAGTTTTCTTTCCCCCCACATTGTCGCTTATTCTATACCGCCAATATTTGCATACATTTACCATTGAAAAAGTGCCCCTTGCATTGCATTTGCATTCCTTATCAATCGTAGATAATCTGTCAGGGCCATATTCTAAATAGAAAGGAAAAGAAAGAAAGGAAAGAAAACCATAAAATTGTAATAAATTATTTCAATCCTTCGAAAACATCCACACAAATGTCAACCGATCTCCAAAACGTTTTTACCTATATTCATTATGATTTTTTTATGACGCCTCAATGCACACAATATTTATTTAATTCTATCAATTCGCTTATTTTTCCTAGTACCACCTAAATTTTATCTTTATCAATTTGAATTTATTTTTTAACTCAATCCCCGTGTCTTACATCTCATGATTTTCCCAAGTAAACTGATTTTGTTCATTCTATATTAAAAATTTCAAATAGATAAAAATCGCACGTTGTGCTTTGCACACGAAATTTTCAAAAAACTTCTCTACCGTCACAATCAAAGTTCCACTTCTATATATGTATAAATATTCAAAGAAGCAGGGTATGCCAATGCCTTGCATATTATTTGATACTTGTCAAAAATTCTAGAATTGGTCTAAGACCTATTCTATGATACTCTAGATGTCCGTAGGTAATTTCGTATGGTCACCCTCTGTGCAAGTTAGATTGTTGAAGTGGTTTTTCGCATATACCTAGTTCTAAAACGGTTCGTCAGACAGTAAAAATGATTATGACCAATTTTACATGATTTCATATTGTGAAGAACTTTTTCGTAGAATAAAAACGTATAGGACTGATCGTTTTCATAGTATACGTAAAAAACCTGAATTTTTATATGGCAACATTAAAAATGAGTTACCCGATTAGGTCCACTTTTTAAATTTTATTTACTATTGCTATGAAAATACCATGTACCAAATTTCAGGTTTCTACGTTGACGCATTTTTAGGCAGTGCCCAAATATATAGTGAAAAACGATATTTTTGAATGGCAACTCTACGAAGGAGTTACCCAATTGGCCCCGTTTTCGAACTTAAATTTTTTTTTTAAAGCCCGTGTGCAAAATTTCAGGACTTTAAGTGAACGCGTTCTCGAGTTATCGTGAAGGACGGATGGACGGACGGACGAACAGACGGACATGCAAACATCAAAATAATTTTTAATATTATGCGTGGATATCCAATCCATTTTGCTCTACCTGCATTATTTCTGTGCGCTACAAACGGAATGACAAACTTAGTACACCCTATGATTTCATCTAGGGTATAACAAGAAATAGAACAATTCGATCACAGACCTTCAACTACGTTACAAAAGCCACAGAAATGAAAAAAACAAAAAACAAAATCACCGTAAACTTTCTATTGCTGAAAACCACAAAACCACAACTTCGACAAACCTAATAGTCTACATATAGGTACTACCACTGAGTAAGAAGTATAATCCCAGATGTTTTTCCAAATGACCTTAAAGTGACCGACTCAGGATTCGAGTTGATCGAAAACGATATCGTAGAGAATATATCTAACGATGAAAAAAAATGAAGTTTGGATAGCAGAAGGTGCTCAAATGGAAGAAATTTTTTCAGAATGATATTGATCAAATAGAAAAATTGTCGTTTAAGTATTTTACAAAATATTTTCTCTTCAAAATTATTAAGACTCCAATTCTACCTTAAATATGCCAAATAATTATTTTATATATTACAAGTCCTACGGTCTATCGCAGTCTGCGCTCAAAAGTCCTTCTAAAGAATTCTTCAAAATTAGTATAATTGCTCTCAAATGTTTTAAATTTTTTTTTCAAAAATAATATTCACCAGAGTCATCTGAAGGAAACCTTGACGGGCATATGCTGTAGGGAAATAAATGAATCATATCCACACTGGTTTAGACAAGAATCTTGCAAACAACATAAAGTTACACTACTTGACTTTATGCTACGTGTATTAATCCGCAAAAATTGCAATTGGATTACAGAAAAGTGCAGAAAGTCCAAGGATAAGCTAGAGAAATATCTTCGTTAATGTTTTGGGTGTTACGTAAGGGATTTTAATTATTTTAAAAATAAATTATTTTTAATTGATCTATTTCAGCGAGAAATGAACCTGTTTCAAAAGGTTGGACGGGATATACATTGCACAAAAATGAATAATATAATAATTTACCTATTCTAATATTACTTATTACAAACATGTATTTGATATTATTATTTATTAAAATTCTAAAACATGCTTAATTAAATCTGCTACCTGCTGCTGTCAGCTAAGATATCTCAAAGAAAAGTATCGGAACTTAAATGCAGTTAATGCAATTCACGTTTTCATGCTTGTACTATATTTTAAAGATACAGAAACATCAAGAAAGTTTTCCACTTTCCATTTCTAGACAACGAGGAAAAAGAAACAAAACAAGAATATTTGGCGCTATTTATTATCGAAGACAACTTAATTTTCTCATATTTTCCTAAATTTGTCAACAGATGGCAGACCTTTTATGAACCGAAATTCTGGCAATGCAGTGATTTAGTTTGCTTTGCTTTCATTCTCTATTATACTCTTACTCAATGGTACTACTCACTTCACCTCCAGATTTAAGGATAGTTTATTGAAAAATCTTGAAAAGTGGAATTTACTACAAATATTTATCAATGGCCCAATATTTTTACGGTATATTTATAAATCCACCTGAACTTATTATTATCTCGACAGTAATTTACCTGATTTTTACAATATTTTTTCTCTTATTTTTCGAGCATTTTTTCGCAAACTTCTGAACTACGGCAGAAAAATCATTTTTACCACCAAAACCACCATCGTAGGGAGGGGGGTGAAAGGAACAAACAAACTATTAAAAATGGTATAAAAGATAATCCGGCAGCTCTCGTCGATCTGATCTGTACATGGTGGTCAAAGGAAGCTACTCAGAATTCGCACGCTCTAATTCTCTTTTAGAAGAACAGGAAATTTATGTGTAACATACTTTAGCAGGAAAAAAATAAACTGAACAAAATTACGCTTTAAGGCTGAAATACAATGACTGCGACACGCATTTGTCGACGCCAAAATAATTTTCGAATACATGCTACGACATTAGGGCATAGCAAATGCTGCGACGCGAAAATGTCGTCGTCAAAAAGTAGAACAAATTTCTAAAATTGTCGTTGCGCAGTGCGACATTTGAGTTTGACAGTTCGTGTGTTGGTACATTCCACGTACTTTTCTTTTAAAACTGGCATAACTGCATATAATCTTTAATGTAACTTATACTTGTTCTTAAAAAATGTAAGAAAAATCCGTAGACATCACAAAACGGCAAAACTCAACTCAACTATCTTGAAATGACGACGAATAATGTCGCATTCATTGTATTACGTCTGCGACAAACGACGACGTTAATTGGCGTCGACAATTTCATGTCGCATTCATTGTATTTCAGGCTTTAAGCACTAGGCCAACTTAATATAAAAATTTAAAACACAAAAAAAAAATGCGTGGAAAAGCCTGAAATTTGGCAAGTTGTTACCTTTGATAAGAAGTAAACATACTACTGTGCCCAAAAAATAAGGTGACATTTCAATTTATATTGAAAATTCTTTATTTATTCTTCCAAATCAATTTCATCGCCTTCAAAGTAATCCCCTCCCGATGCAATGCACTTATGCCAACGGATTTTCCAATCTTCGAAACAGTTGAAAAAGTCGATTTCAGGGATGGCCTTCAGCTCCTTCCTCGCGGCGGCGGCTTGAATCTGCTCTATTGTCTCAAAACGGTGTCCTCGTAGCGGTCTTTTGAGCTTGCTGAACAGCCAGAAGTAGCACGGCGCCAAATCAGGTGAATACGGTGGTTGTGGAACGATATGAGTCGAGTTTTTGGCGAAATGGTCACGAAGAACGAATGCAGTGTGAGACGGCGCATTATCGGGTTGCAAAAACCAAGAGTTGTCTTTCCACAATTCCGGCCTATTTTGTCGGATAGCGTTACGCAAACGACGCATAACGTTCAGATAATATTCCTTGTTGACTGTTTGACCCGGGGGAAGGAACTCAGAATGCACAACACCACGATAATCGAAAAAGACAGTCAACATCACCTTGATTTTTGAGCGACTTTGGCGCGGTTTTTTTGGTCTCGGCACACCCGCACGATATTCGCTCGATTGATCGGTCGTTTCGGGGTCGTAAGCATAGATCCAAGTCTCGTCTCCAGTGATCATGCATTTCGTCTTGTCAATGTAGTCAATAGTCCGTAAACAAAATTTAATGCAAATTCTTTGCTCAAACAAATTTCGACATCGCAAAAAACGAGAAATTCACTTTTAGCAGCTCACAAAACGAAACGTATCTCAAAGACACTCCTACCAACTTAAAAAAGAAACCAATTCGCCAACTCCTTTGACGCGCGCAGTTTAAATTTAAATGTCACCTTATTTTTTGGGCACAGTAGTATGTCTAAAGAAGGGTAAGATTGGCATACTAGAATACCCCACACACTTTACAAAGCAGAATTCTCTATCATAAAACATTATCATTAGAGACATAAAACATGGACACACTTTTCGCTGTATTTTTGCGAAGTAATTTTTTAGTCATCCCATTTCTCATTTTTCGGATTTATCTTTCCTTTTACCGAAGGAAACCAACTGACATAAATTACATCTCTACGAACCGCAAGAATTCTTTATTCAATAATAAAAAAAAATTAGGGTGTAAAATACACGGAAAGATCTACATGTCACAAGTGTAAAATTTTACAAGAAAGGAAAGCAATTTAACACTGTTTTAATACAATTTTACACAAATATTTCATATAGATCATAAAATGCCATTTAGTAATATTTTACAACTTAGAAAACACGTTTTATAAACTTCCAAGGTATCTCTCGAAAATTTTTGATAGAGTCATGTGTTGTCGAATCAACAATTTCGTACACTTTATAATTTATAAATGCTTCAAATTCCAAAACCGAATAAAAAAATAAAAAAGTTTTTTCCTACCCAAAGAAATTCCATGAAACCCTTTCTTGAAAGGTACACTAATCAGCTTTTCTTACATATGTAAGCATAACTTCAGAGGAATGCATAATCTGACATGGGTATAAATTTCAATGGCGCTTAGTCCGAAGTGAAAAATCTTTTTCCATAAATCATTAATTGCTATAAAAAGCCTAAGTATAATATGCATACAGAGGCCGTTTCAAGTTTATTTTCCATCATCATGGTACATAAATCATTTAATTCATTAACACGCCCATCTTATAATTCACTAAAAAGCCGGTTGTCCTTGTAAAAACGTTAATTTTCTTAATTGATCATTGCTGTTTGTTTAAGTATAAGTTTTCACGCTTGGCATGAGAAAAACCCGTCACGGAGATTAAGACGTCAACACTTTTGATTTTCTCGTTCTCGTGAAAACTAACTCAGGTATTCAGTGGAAAATTACGCGTAAAAGAAGACCTCTTGCATGTTGAATAATTTATCAATCATCACATTTTTGGAAGGATATGAAATGGGCTATGATATTAGGATTTCCCAAGTTTATGGCAAAAGGCTTAAGTTTTTTATTTAATTAAAAAAAAATTCTTTTTTTTTCAAGGCAGGGCGACGGCATAATTTTTATGTCCACTTATAGAAATTAGTTTTGCTTCGAAAATGGATATTTTGTCCTTGAACTTTTTGCGTATTTCTGTTTTTGCTTTTTTTTGTTTTTTCGTTGTCCTTTTAATGTTTTTATAAGTGATAACACGTCATTGCATAAATTATTCTTAATGTTTTGTCCTTCATTTGATATAATGGAATTAGACAATCTGTCTATGTACTCCTCTTTTTATTGAGTAAATTTCTGACATGACTGTTGACACGTGAAAATTATACAAGAAAAGTTTTCTTTGCTTACCAAGAAACCCTTATATTTCCGCTATAAATTTTCCAGTGATAAATAAATTTCCACAAAATCTTAATCGAGGATAAAGTGAAAAATAATGTATTAAGAAAGAATATATGTGGAGTTGACAAATTTTGTGGCAAGATACTAAAAAAGGGTAGGCAATTTAATTCCGATTTGAAACTCTTCGCAACAAGGATTAAATTTTCAGAATTAAAAAAATTTTAACATTGGGATAAAAAGGAAAAAAAAAGATGAAAGTAGAATGTCCGACAATTATTTGTGAATATAGCAATCATATGATAGGCGTTGATTTGAAGGACGGATTGGTTGTGGATGATTAAATTGATAAAAACAAAAATTATAAGTCTTTCGTCATCATTGGAAGCTTTTAGGTAAAAAGAAATGATCCCCAACTTATTGGTCTATAGCAATGAAATGTTTATTAATCGCTACATATTAAGGAAATGAAGCCGAGATTTATTCGATAAATAGCCTGCGTTACAAACTGTTCAAGAAATTCTTAATGAAAAACAAAATGAATAGCTCATCGTTATGACCAATATCTGTAGTTTATTAAGTATTACACTGCACCTTTCGGTGCGTCTAGTAAAAGAGAGTTTTCTAAAATACCCGTGAGACATAGCAAATGTGCACTCTCAATTGTAGTGGTTTCGAAGATAAATAGTTGCATTAACTGTGTTTAAGCTCGCAGAGCAATTGTTATAAAAATTATATTTTTTTTAAACTAAGTACTCTGTCAATAAAAGACAAAAGGTAGTTCGGTCGTAGTTGGCCGTAAAAAACAATTTAGATTTTTTGTAAATTAATTAATAAAGTTCAGTTCGAATTAGTTGTCATTAGAAAAAGTGTTTTTGAATTAGTTGTTCCTTGTTGCAAATAAAAACGCCCTCCAATTCTTAACAGTTGTACTCCAGAGTTGTCTTCGAGGAACGGATTTAATGTACGAAGACAACTTTTGGAGCTTATCACTGAATTCCTTTCTAGGTCTCGAATTTCTGTACCAAATGCTGTCTGTTGGACTGCCCAAACCATCCGTTTCAATGAAGTATCCAACTCTTCTGTTGAAAATTGTTCTGTCATCCTTGGTTTTCTGCTCCTCGATCGCCGAATATTTTGAATAAATCTGAACATGAAGCAAATTATTCGTTGCAATTTACGAAAGTCGTTCAGATATTTGATGTCCAGGAGAAAATGGTCTGCATCAACGATGTTATTGGAAGCTGGCTTTTCTAGTGTTGTGGCCACAAACGTGAACTTACTTCTTCTCCTTTCGGGAATATCCGCAACCGAAATGTTGAGAGTTTTGGACTTGGGCCACATTTCTTCCGGCTTCCTTAAGAATGATGGTCCTTGAAACCACAATTCAGAGCCAGCTAATTCTTCCGGCAGCATACCACGAGATACGATGTCTGCAGGATTGTTTTTACTGTCTACGTGATTCCAGGATATCTTAGCAGATATCTCTTGAATTTTGGCCACTCGATTCGAAACAAATGAGTTCCAGTTGGAAGCGTGGGACGACAGCCAATCGAGGACAATCCTGGAGTCCGTCCAGCAAAAGACTTTATGCACTGTGATACAAATCGTTGAGCGAAGGCGATCGATAAGTTCAGCTAACAGTAGGGCAGCGCATAATTCCAACTTAGGAAGAGAGATAGTTTTTACTGGCGCGATTCGAGATTTTGCGCACAGTAGTCGTATCTCCGACTTTCTCCGATATCCGTTGAACGAATATAGACGCAGGCTCCGTAGGCTCGCTGCGAAGCATCAGCAAATCCATGAATTTCGATTGTAGCAATTGCTGCGTCAGTTAACACAAATCGAGGAACCTGAATTTGTTCAAGTGAGCCGAGGTCATTACGAAACCGTTGCCATTGAGTATGCAAATTCTGAGGCAGTGATTCATCCCAATTAACTTTTCGAATCCAAAGTTCTTGAAGAAAGATTTTTCCTAGCACGACAACAGGATTTATAATGCCAATAGGGTCGTAAATTCGAGCCAAATCGGAAAGAACGACTCTTTTTGTTATTGACGTGGAGTGCGAAGTCAATTTGTAGCCATAGAAACTAAATGTGTCTGCTACAGGTCCCCAGACTATTCCCAGCGTCTTCGTTGTCTCACTTGGTTGCAGCTGAATCATTTTTTCTTCACTATCTTGAGATAGATCGGCAAGAATGCGATTGTCATTCGAATACCATTTCCTAAGGTCAAGTTGTCCACCTCTCAGAATTTCTACTACCTGTTTTCTTATTTTAATCGCTTCCTCCAAGGATGCTGCACCCGTCAATAAGTCGTCCATATAAAAGTCCCGTCGAATCACTGCACTACCAACAGGAAAGGTTGTAAATTTCTCGTCAGCTAATACCTGCAAACATCGAGTAGCCAAGAATGGTGCAGCTGCTGTTCCGTAAGTGATTGTGAGTAATCGATAGATTCTTATCTCCTCACTGGGATGATCTCTCCAAAGAATACACTGCAAATTGCAGTCTTCTGGATCCACCAATATCTGCCTGTACATCTTTGCGATGTCAGCTGTCATTACATACCGATGGAAACGAAATCGGATGACGATGTCAAATAATTCTGATTGAGTAGATGGGCCCACCAACATCATGTCATTTAGGGATTTGTTGGAACTAGTACGAGCAGATGCATCGAAAACCACGCGTAATTTTGTAGTCGTACTGTCAGGACGAATGACGCAGTGATGTGGCATATAATATTGTCTAATGGGCAACTCAGCTTTATCTACTAACTCCATGTGACCCATTTGTAGATATTCTTATAAGAATTGTGAATATTGCATCTTAAGCTCCAAGTTCCTATTCAGTCTTCTTTCGAGACTCAAAAATCTTCTGAATGCACCATCGTAAGAATTCCCTAACGAAATCGGATCTTCTCGAAAGGGCAACGACACGATAAAGCGCCCAGATAAGGATCTTTGAACATTGTTCACAAAGTACGACTCGCATTCCTCATGTTCGAGTGAGGAAATGCTCCGAGATTCGGAGAGGTTTTCGATGGTCCAGAACCTTTCCAACATTTTATTTAGTGGATCGTCTTCTTGTTCTATCCCTTTGTCCGTGAGAATTGCCGACAATGTTGGGGACGACTCGAGAGCTCGAATTCTCCCAGTAACGACCCATCCTAATGAAGTTTTCTGTAAAATTGGCTGGTTTGCTCCAATTCTTATCTGTCCTACAGCAAGCAACTCAAAGAATATTCCCCCTCCGATTAAGAGGTCAATCTTTTGTGGTTCATAGAAACTAGGATCAGCTAACTCAATATTTTGGGGAATACTCCAGCCACCGGTATTCACTTTGTAACTAGGATGTGTGTTGGTGATAACTGGTAACACGCAGCAACTCAAACTGAAGGTATCTTCGCTGAGTCGAGACTTCACACATAGTTCAATTCTTGACTTGATTGCTGTTGATATCGCACCTATGCCTTCAACTTCACCGTTCATTTGTTCTCTTCTCAACCGCAACCTTTGTGCCAAAGTTTCTGTTACGAAATTCCTTTGTGAAGCCGAATCCAAAAGCGCTCTGCAAGGGATGAATGAGCCTGTGCTATCTCGAACCAACACGACAGCAGTGGCCAAAATGATGTATTCATCTTTCAAATTGTCTTTCTGAGCTATTGGGGGCGATCGAGCATCTACCTTCAATGACGTATTGACAAATAAAGCTGCATCAGTCAAGCCTTCAACCGATTTGGGAACATTGACGACATAATTTGACGTACCCTGCGAATTAGATTCTTCCTTCCATTTTGAACAAATAGCAGTTGATGACGATTGACGATGAAGCAATGAATGATGTGGACTCTGACATTGTTCACACCTTTTACTAGTGCGTCGTAACCGAATGTCCCTTCTTTAAGCAGTTGAGACATAACGAAAAACGTTTTGCTTCATAAAATCTTTGAAGCGGTGTCATTGACTTAAACTTTGGACAATGAACTAAGCTATTACAATTCGCTTTACAGGTGTCTTTTATTGACAGAGTACTTAGTTAAAAAAAAATATAATTTTTATAACAATTGCTCTGCGAGCTTAAACAAACTGTTTATCTTTTTTTATCGAATTTTTATAAAGACTGTTTCAGAAAAAAAAACCGACCACCTATCCCTTCCCACTACTCATTATCAGGTATACAAAATTAGGATCGCTGATAAGATTGAAACTATAAAAAGGTGCCATTAAGTGAAAATGCGAGACTAATTAATTGCTTCCACACATATGAAAATTCCGAATAAGTCTAAAAGGACTTGGCTAAAAAGTTGAAAATCCCGAAGACAATCATCCAAAATGTTCTCAGTAAATTTGGGTAATCTTGTAGTGATCAGAGAAAGTCCGCGTCAGGAAGGAAATTAGATTCGGTAGACCAACGGGTGTATGACCGACCATTAGACGAGCTCATTTACCATCTCAACAATGATGCGTTTCTCAACACTTTTTAATGCCTTGCACTGGCCTACCTATTGCAAGTGCATGAAATTATGTTTGTCGTAAAACGTTGATACAGGCTGCTTACAATGATTCTTACTCGCTCTAGCTACAGATATTCCTTTTTTTTAAATCCTCCATGGTAGCTTGCAGGTCATCAGTTTTATAGCGCTGATAATTTCTGCGTCCAACCTTTGTTTTATAATTTCTTACCATTATAGTACAGCACAGAAATTCCCAACTGAACACAAGGTTAAGTTAGAATAGGTAAGAAGGGTGCGGCAAGACAACTAGTCTGCATAACCTAGATCTCTAGTGGGTCCATTGTGCTCCTAGACCCCCTTTTCAAGCCACTCATATCCATACTGCTTCCATTAGGGAACTCGGGATATCTCCAAGACTATTTACCTAGATTCATCCTGCTTCTCTCAGAAAAGTCAGGATATATCTGAACTTTTTACTTTACAGCTCCCCCAGACTTGAAAAGAAGTAGCTACTCAATAGCCTACTTCTTTTAATCATCAAAGCGGGGCATTCATAAAGCACGTGTTGGACGGATTGGATTTCCTCCGAGTCCTTACAGCTCCTGCAGAAATCGTTCGCCGCTATACCCAGTCTTCTAGCATGGTAACCTATAGCCCAGTGTCTCATAATGACTCCTACTAGATTATTTATTTTTCCCGCGGCCGGGAATCGAACCTACACTTGTTAGAATCGGTCAATGATGGAGAAAGAAGAACTTTTAAGAACTTTAAGAACTTTTATTTTTAATGATTCTAAATCAAATTTACAAATGCAAGAGGAAAACAAAAGAAGAGAAAACAACCGCCTCGTCCGGGGTTTGAAACCGGGACCTTCCGCTTGCCGGGCTTAGTAGGCTAGTGACAAAAGTAACAAATTGATAAATGCAAGAGGGAAAATCGTCGTCTCGTTAGCTCAGTGGTAAGAGCAGTCGCCCGGCAAGCAGAAGGTCCCGATTTCAAACCGCGGACAAGGCGGTTGTTTTTTCTTCTTGCATTTGTAAATTTGATTTAGAATCATTAAAAATAAAAGTTCTTAAAGTTCTTAAAAGTTCTTCTTTCTCCATCCTACTAGATTCCTGGTATTTGTTCTGCTACCATTAAGCAGCTCCCTTGACCTTTTCCTGTCATATGCAGGCCACAATTGCCTCGAAAATACGGAAGGTATCCATGTTGGTCCACCAGAGGCTTACCTTTTGATAGGTACCCCTGATGATTTCTTCTTTTATTGCTCCGATTGGGATCCTCACATATGCTACCGCTGCGGAGATATCCCTATGGCCAGGTACCCAGCATAGGGTAACCTTGTGCTTTATAGCCAATACCTCAAGGCTAGTTTTGCATAACTGCACCAATTTTGATTTTACCAGCACAACATCCAGCGCCTTGATGGCTGGCCTGACTTTCAGTATATATGCATATATGTGCTGTGCTACTGGAGAACTGAACACAAACTGAAAAATAACTTAAAGTACTTGTTTCGTTGATGCATACTCAATGAATGCACAAAGAGAACTGAATTGCGAAGTTACCCCATTTTATGGTAATATACAATATAACTCATTCTGATTAGAACTCTACATACGTGAAAAATACTTACATTTTTTCGAATATCATAAATTTTTTCGAAGAATTTTCGAATTTCGAAAAATTTCTTAACCCCAGTTACGCACAATAGTAAATATAATTTATGCACCAAACATTACTATGTACTCTTGGATAATAAAATAACGATCTACAGTATCGAAAAGGAAAACTTATTTCTCTCCTTTTCCGGATTTTTCGAAAATATTTTTTTTTTAGATATTTAAAAATGGCATACGAGATATTTGGCTTTGCAAAAACTCATCTAGGTTACGATTAAGCCACTAGGACCCTATGGGCACCACGATCAGAGTTGATCTCAATTACAATCTGCACCGAGCCATTTTAAGTTGAATTTCGAATTTCGAGAATTTTCGAAAAACGCAAGAAAAAATTTATATGGCCTATAAATAGTTCAATTACTCCAATTACAAAAAAAAAATTCTAAGCAGAAAAAAAAACGCCATGGCATTTTATTCTCTTTAACTCCTCAGTCGAAAAGTATACATTGAAATGTTAATGAGGGTAAAAATAAAGTGAACTTCCAACAAATACGTTTCATAAAAACCCACTTGAGAAAGCTTAGGATTCAAAAAAGAATTTTTAAAGTTCAAAGTCATAATTTAAATATATTTAAAAGTATTTTCGAATTCGAATTTGAATCAATTTGTATTTCCAGTATTTCATAAAAATCAATCAATAATCTTCTTCTTGTAAGACTCAACCACATCCAAGCCCTCGGTCAGGTTTTATTGAATTTTGATTTGTTGGTTAAAAATAAATTTATGCCATAATTTTTCGCAAAATAATAAGTTTTCGAAACAAACATTCAACAAAGAAAAAAAAACAAATATTTAATCCCAAACACTTTTTGGGCAGATATCAAAACAAATTCATGAGGAATTTTTTTTTTTAAATTAAAATAACCAGAATCTCTAGAATTTTAGCACATCACTAAGTTAGAAGGAGCGCCGTTTTTCAGTTAAATTTCTCAAGCTTTGCTAAATGCTAAAACAAGCCGTGCCAAGCTGACGTGATCAGACCAAGAATAGCGAGATTTTATCGTTTCACGGCCATCGTTAGATAGTTCAAATAAATTTACTGACTGACCGCGGTGACTTATTGAGGTGAATAAACAAAAATCTGTTAAATTTTCAGTAAAATCTTCACGGCTCGATGTGTTTATTTTCACATTTACGAAAGTATTTATGAGGGCTGCTGAACACATGTTGCAAGTCCAAAATTTTACATAATATTTGAAAAATGTTTGTTAAAATAATTAAAATTTAGCGGCTCCTATATATGCACAGAGCATACACGCATAAAATAAAGCGCCCATAAATGTTTTTTTTTTTAAACTAGAGAAAAAAGAAGGAGGTCACTTACCGGCAAATATCGTCGTTGGTCAACCACGGGAGAGATTTTCGCCTGAAAAGGTACATAATAAAAAAAAAATTATCATTTTTTTAACGTGTTCATATGCAAATAGTTTATGTAAATTTTGTTGTTCATCTTGAAAATGGAAAGAATTTATGCAAATGATTTTGTATGCGACGACGATGATGTTGATGATGATGATGAGAATTGAGAATGATGTCAGGCTGTGATTGCAACCCCAGAGGCTGTTGATGTTTTTGTTAAATTTTAACCGCGAAATTATAATTTTTTTATTATTCTTTTAAATGATGTGTGGTGCGGCAACATAATATTTCGGTTCGCCCACATGGATATTGCTTTATACAGGTACATAATATACAGAGAATGTCATTTGTATGTTGTTGTTGTTGTTGTTGAAAACAGGTCGTGCATTATTTTTGATTGTTTTACAATAAAAACCAATGGAGACAAAATTAATGTCGTTTTTATAGCATTTTTATGACTTTGATTCGAGTTGATTAGGCTTATATAAGTGTAGAGGAGTGTTATTTCCGGTAGGTTTTTTTTTTTTATTGTTTTTGAATTTGTATTTTGTATATTTGAATATAATACAAAAACGTTTTCGAGTTATCTTAAGCTTAAGTCTTTATGTTCGTAATAATGGTATAGTTTATATAGCAAGGTACCTTAACTAGTTAACGAAATTATAACAAATATTAGATGAAAGACACCGTCATGATGAGCGCTTAGTAAATGGGCTTCAACATTTTTGATAATCTTTTGAGAATGTCAAAGCAGTAATTTTACATTTCAAAAGAGGAAGGTATGCCGTTAATAATGAAAAATAACATCAGCCAAATGACCACCACGACCATGCCTACAGGACCATATCCTTTTCATGAAATTTTCCATAACCAAATCGCAAAGTGGCTGCCCTATGTCCTCGATAGCCTCACGAATTCCATCTTTGGGGTCTTGAATCGACGCTGGGCTGTTGTCGTAGACCTTCTGTTTCACGTGGCCCCAAAGGAAGAAGTCGCAAGGTGTTAAGTCACAAGATCTCGGTGGCCAATTGTGATCACCTCTTCGAGAGATAACACGGTCCGGAAACTTTTCCCGTAAAAGATCAATGGTTTCGTCATAAAAAATCATTAATCATCTGTCGATAGCGCAATCCATTCACCGTAACTGTTGCGCCAACCTCATTTCCGAAAAAGTAAGGTCCAATGACCCCGCGGGACCATAAACCGCACCAAACAGTCCCACGTTGAGGATAGAGAGGCTTTTCAACAATAACTCTTGGGTTTTCCGAGCCCCAGATGTGACAATTTTGCTTGTTGACGAAGCCATTGAGGTGGAAATGGGCCTCATCACTCAAGATGAGTTTTCGATGGAATTCCGGATCATTTTCATGCATTTCAAGGACCCAATCAGCAAATCCTCGACGTTGTTGATGATCGGCCGGCTTGAGTTCTTGTGTTAACTGAACTTTATAAGCCTTAAGACCCAAATCTTTATGCAAAATACGGTGTAATGACGTTTGTGGAATGCCTAATTCCAAAGAACGACGAGGAATGGACAAACCTGGGTTTTCTTCAACACTTTCGGCTACAGCAGCAATATTCTTGGCTGTTCTTGAGCGACGTGCACGGGTTTTATTCTTCACATCACTAACTTGTCCCGACAGCTCGAATTTTTCTACCAATTTCTGTATTGCGGTCCGACAAGGTGCTTCACGACGACCCAAAAATGTTCGAGTTTTACGAATCGTCTCTGCCACATTTTCACCATTTTTATAGTGAATTTTAATAATTTCAATACGTTGTTGAATCGTGTATCGTTCCATTTTTATTAATGGCGTAGTTTCTACTTGTCAAATGCCAAAAAATGACAGCTCCAAAAGTGACATCTACCGAAATAGCGGGCTAATTAAAATAACACCTCTTATTGGAAAACCCTTTATTATGCGTGGGTATCCAATCCATTTTGCTCTACCATCATTATTTCGAGGTGTTACAAACAGAATGACAAACTAGTATACCCTTTAGATTTCATCTAGAGTATAAATACCTGCCGTCTATAGAATAAATTGATTTCACCCTCGGTAATCAGCGACCTAAAATTATACTGATAGAACCAGTTTCATTCTTGCATTTTAGGATTTCTTGAATTTTGTTGAACAGGGTAATAACTCACAAAATCGAAGGCTTTAAAAGTAACGAAGAGTACCAAAAAACTGAAATCGTTTACATCACGTAGGTCAGTTGTAATCTTAAACAGTGCAGTCTCTGCAAATACACATAGGTTAATATTTGCCAATCCATGAATGTCTCTACAGTCTAATGCCGAAAAAGCATAGACGATTTATGGGCTTATAATCCAAGTCACTATCAGATGATGACCGTTTAGCTATAAAGGCAAGATAATAGACGTTGTTGGGCATTAGTTAAATATAGGGTATCCCGTCGAGATGGTAAAAAATTTTAAGAGTCGAAAGTACAGAATATTTGCGATCGAAAATGTTCATTTGTCTTCAAAGTCATAAATCTCGAAAAGTAACCATGCCAACAGATGATCCGGTTCTCATAGAAAACATCCCTCATTGATTATCTTTTATAGAAGTCCAACACGATTAGTCCACCTTAAGTATTGCCAGAGTTACAGTAAAAACTTGCCTGCAACATACCTCTCATAACTTGAGCAAAATTAATTCGAATTGCATAAAAATCCGGAAACGCGTTTTGCGGGAACTCTTATCCCCTTCGAAACTGTTTGACCTACAGCTAAGGTGAATATACCGCTGGATTCGTAACTTAACTCGTTAGTTGTTAAAGTTAAATTCAATTTCGAAATTCGAACATTTTCGAAAATCTAGAGGCAAAGTTGACTCGATTTTCTGAATTTTTGTGCATACTTTTTGAAGATTTTTTTTTTTTTTATTTTCATATATATTAAGGATGTAAAAATTTTTTTCAATTTAATCATTTTTTCGATTTGCCCTCGGAGACTGGCAAATCGCGTTCGAAAATGCCCAACTTCAAACATATTTTTCGTTATAGTTCGGGTAGTTTCAAGTGGATTTTAATGAAATTCGGTGTGTATGCCGGATTTACAAACACACAACTTTTGGCATATTTTGATTTTCAAAATTCGAAATTCTCATTAAGTAACTATTCGAAATTTGAAAATTTTCAACAATTTTTTTTTTTATTTTTTCGAAATTTCATATCTAATTACATATTAAGCGATTTTCTTTCCCCCTATTCTCTAGATCCTATTAATCTGCAACTTTTTTTACACTGCACATTATCAGCCAAACTTTCATCGAAAAAAGTTACAAACGAGTAAAACACAAGAAAAAATGTGACTTCAGGTTCAAAATTTCGAAAAAATCGAAAATCGCTTATAACTTCGAAAATAGTGCGAACTCGAAAAAATGTTATATAACATATTCGATCGCAAATAGGCTGTACTTTCGACTCTTAAAATTTTTTACCATCTCGACGGGACACCCTGTATATGAAGGATATATGTATAGATGGCTGTATATAATCCAAGATCAGTAAAATAATTTAGCTTAATGTTTATTTGAATTAAAAAAAAAAACTTCTTACTTCCTTCGAAAAAAAACTACTAATTTAATTAGTAATTTATATCACAATTAGATGGCAGTAATCTTGGTCTGTAGTTATTCGATACACATTAGCGCCATCTTGCGTCATTTCTAATTTGATAGAAATTTTAAAGGTTGATTTAATTATGCAAATCTGGCATTTTTATTAACATTCAATGTACATAATAATGTCAAGAAATGTCAACGGAATTTTTTTCCTTATAAATAATGTCTTCAAAAATCAACATTTTTACTTTCTTTCCAACTTAACCATGCCTAAACGCTTCTCTGTATAACTTCTGATTCGTTCCAGCTAAAGTAAATATATAGCTGAAGGCATGCTGTTTTCACGGTTGATAGAGAAGCAATTAATAGTTTCGAGATCAGGAGTCAAGAAAATTGTTAATCAAGCATGGCAAGTATCGTATATCGATAATCATCCGCTATTTGCTTTCAATTGAAACAGTGATTGACTATGCCCACTGACAGATGAAGAGCAGTTGCTGTAGGTATTTGAAGTAGCTTCAGTTTACAGAACGGTCTACAATTTCTTAAGAATTTTGTTTGCATAGCAAATAATCGAAATACCAACTCTGGGTGGGCATGAGCATATACTTATAATACTTTTCCGGAGAGTAGATACCTCTACTGTGATGATGATCACCATCACGGTCTTTTATTATAGTTTTAGAAATTATTCTTTATTACAGACAACTTCGACTTTGGAATAAATAATAAAAACGACAAAAAGAAAAATACAACAACTGTGATGTTTTTTTTCCGTCTTTTTAGTTTCCCCTTTTGAGTTTGGTTTGATTATGTACAACATGAAGTTTTAGACACATCAAACACGTAAACCACGATCAGTTAGCCTACAACAACGGAATAACATTATTTATTATGTCCTCCATATCACGTACCTAACATACATAGATAGAGTCTGTCGCGTTCCGAAACGCATATATCGCTGATCTGCGCCGTTGTACTATAACAGCAAAACTGGAGCCAATTTGCATATTATCTTGATTCCAAGTCAATTGCGTCCGTCGGCTACAAAACATCGTTGAAGAAACAATCGAAATGTTGAAATAGGTAATTACAAATTGCCGACATGTTAATTGATAGATATGCAATCTGACGGCCGTGCCGGGGTAACTGTGTGTAGACGAGGCTGCGCGCGCAACTTTGACTAACGTAGTATAGATACTTTATAATAATATCTATTTGGCTCTATTGAGTTAGGCACGGATAATAGTTTTTATAATAGCGGCATTCAGTAGTAATTGCCAACAAATTGATTTCCACTCAATGACCTGGTGGTTGGTGGGTAATTTCTATACTTTTGAGCACATTATTTTCATTGGCAATTATGTTGTGGACATCGTCGCTATTTATGTAAGTAAGCGCGGGCATGTAAATTGTTTTTGTTTGTTTTGCCTCAAATTAAAGGTTTAATGTTGGATATTTTGTGCAAATTAAAATGTCAATAAATTTGTATTGAGTGGGACAAATGCTATTAATTGAACGTTTTTTTTTTTTTGTCTTTAATTCATTTGGCATTGATATTTTATGTCAAAAGATGTTCGTCCGATGATGTTACAATATTTTAAAAATTTTATTTTATGTCCAAAAAATATACGCACATGCGAAAGCTTAAATTTAAAATCAAAATAAAATTGAATTTGACATCTGTTTTAGGGGTTCACATCTGTAATTTCTTTTTAGCTTTATCCCCTAGACACATGGGACATATCAATGATCATTGGTTCAATTAAATAATTGGATCAATGATCATTCCTGTTTTGGGGTGGCACACGGCAATGACAGTCTTCACGTAATTAGATTTGACATACTAGATTTGACCCATTTAATGTCTCACTTATGCATACTGGCCATTACTCCCATATCCTTAAATTTCACAGACATATCCGCGTATATGTGGCTATTTTTTCGTACCTTTCTCAGATCTTTTATATAAGTGCGCCACAGCTCGCACAACTTATAATTTTCAGCAGTTTTCCACAATCTTGCGTTTTTCTTCGTCTCTTTTTCATTCATCTCTTTTTCCATTTATAATGTATGAAATTTTTCTAAAGAATTCGATAATTTGGGAAACATGCTAAATTTCCTTTGAAAAATATTTCAGTCAATATCACAAATGACATCTGACAGTGATGGCTGGAAAATCAGCTGATTTTTCCAATAATTTGCAGTTCCTCACCGCTGAAAGCGAACTTATCGCTAAAAGAAATGACAAGCAGTGCATAATTGCAAACGAATGAGCTTGTGGGGGCGTCATTGGTGCAATGACGAAACGAATGACCATTGCGCCAATGATGCAGTGACACACGACTCACGAGCTATGCAATGATCATTGCTCCGTCAATGATCATTGATATGTTCCGTGTGTCTAGGGTATTATTCTGGTAGTTTTTTTCTCAAGCTTGCATTAATTCTTTGAAGAATAGATAATGGTAGCTATCTACTAAACCATGTTTCGTGTGACAGGTTTTTGTTGGAAAAAAAAACGAAGGACAGTTTCTTTTAGGGCTTTCAATCCTGGATCTGTTCGACAAATTTACATTTGGAATTTCGAGTTATCAAATTTCGATTTCGTTTTTTTTTTGTTTTTTTTTTTTCATTCTACCTTGTACTGGCTATCTCCAAATGTCTTCTATTGTCAATTTGTCTGATTTGACCATATTAACAACCCATGTGAATTTAGGCCGTCTGCGAATGTGGCTACGATCTGTTGGATGCAGTTTGTGATATATAACTGCATCTTTATGTGGAACAAATTAATTGTGATCTAGCGTGTATCTCACATTGCTCTGTGCAAAACAGTCTGATTTTGAATCCTGGGAAGCTTTAATACTTGGCATATTCTCGTAATTCTCTTGATATTGATGGTTTAGACCAGGTTAAGCTTGGCGACAGCGTATTACCCTTTGCCTATTCTGTACGAAACCCTAGAGTTGTTTTAAATTCCCATATGAAAGGTTGTGATTGAACTAAATTCCAATTGTCTAAAATGTAAGCCACACTACGGAGGCTATGGCTTAAAACTCTTCAACTTTTTTTTTTTTTACTTATGGCTCTCTAATTTTCCCACAAATGGACCGTGTTTCTAAGTGGAAAATGAACGTTGCGTTTAATGACTGCCTAGGGTTTATTTTTGGATTAAGGCAGTATAATCATGTTTCTTCATTTAAATCTCTACTTTTGGGCTGCTCACTAGAGTGTTATCTGAAACAGAGGATCCTAATCTTCCTTTTCAATTTAATATATACCAGAAATCCTGAATATCTGTTTAATTATATTGAATTCCTACAATCACCTCGACAACGAAATATCATCCTGCCTCGTGTAAATTATGCAAATCTTAGAGAACTCTTACTTTGTCCAACCTTTTAGATTATGGAACTCCACATTCAGCGTGCAGGTACATATGACACATTTAGAAGGTTACCAGAGAAACACGTTATTATTATTATTATTATTAATAACGGGGGGATGCAGACATAACTCCCGCCTCTCATCTTGTCATCGCGACCAATAAGATCTTTCGTGACATTACCCCTAAATGCCCTAGGGCGCCCATTCGAACTTAAGGTCTTTGATGAAGCTTATAATGTTCTTGGGGGCCATTTTTCCGACATCCTCTGGCAGTGGAAATGCCTTTCCTAGATGGCTTAGCATTATGCGACACAAAGCTTCACATAGGACATGTTCAGCGGTTTCATCATCTTCCATACAGAAGCGACAGGTCCCATCATCGACCTTACCAACCTTTTTAAGATGGTATATGTATAAGTGAGTAGCGCCCAGTACGTAGACCCGTTATGAGCCTTAGTTCCTTTCTGCTGAGTGTGAGGAACGCTTTTATCCTCTGTTGTGAATACTTTATAAACTTCTTCGCTTATCTCAGCTCCGGGGTATTTTCCCAGTGTTCCTTCTTAGTTCTGTCCTCCCAAAGCCTGATCTGAGCTGAGAACAGGGGCGGATTTCTCTATAGACCGAGTAGGCCCGGGCCTAGGGTGGTAAATTTAGGGCGGCGGCAAAACTTGGTGAGATTTTTGTTTTTTTAACCCACATGTCAACGTTTAAAAATTCAAACGTGTCTCCATAACAAACTGAAAAAAAAATTTACACGTATGGAGATTACAATTATGAAAATGTTGGATCATCGAACTGGATCTTTGCTTACTAGTTTAGTCTAAGTTCAAGCGCATTATTTTATTTTTGCTCCACTACAGACTGCATATATTAGAACTGGGGTATTAGGTATTTTCGATGTCACTTTTCGAGTTTTACAGGGATCTTCCATAGGCCTAGGGCGGCCAAGTTATCAAATCCGCCCCTGGCTGAGAGGTAACTTTTTGGGTGTCCAAAGACAGGCTTAGGGCCAATAAACAGAGCTTGGGCTCCTTCCTTTGTAAGGTGGTCCGTAATCTCGTTTCCCTTAATGCCTTCATGTCCTGGTACCCAGATCAGTGTCACCCTATTTATTTCGGCCAGTAAGACAGTCCCAAACCAGCTTAGACTCAAAGGTAAACGAGTTTAACGCTTTAAGTGCTGCTTGGCTGTCTGATATTATGTATATTTTGGCTCTTGTACATTATATCGCGAGCGCAGAGTTCTATGGCGTCTATTTCTATCTGAAAAATGGTTGATGAGGCCTACAGTGTCTGCGAGATATCACCTTGGCCCATATATGCTCACGCCTGCTTTACCTTCCATTTTGGATACATCCGTGTATCATTTAAAAGATCCCTTTCCAAAGGGTAGGTCCCCAGTGTGCCACTGTTGACGGTCGGGTCCTCTATGAAATCCTTTGTAAACTAATTGTACTAAGTATGGCCTCCTCGCTAACATGCAAATGTAGAGGTAGTAGGTCCAACGTAGCCTCTAAGGCCCCAGTTGGGCAGATACGCATGGCACCAGTCACTCCTAGACATTCAAACCGTTGTAGGTTTTTCAAACTAGCTTGAGCCGTCTTTTGTTTTGCTTTTGGCCGACAAACGAGTGAGGCGTATGTGACCATGGGTCTTATAATAGATACGTATGACCACCGAGTCATTTTTAGTTTAAGACCCCAAGTTGTGCCAAACAGCCCGCGGCATTTTCACTGTAATCTTATCTAGTACTCTTTTTAAGTGCGAGTTCCAGGTTAATCTGCTTTCTAAAGTAATTTCTAGATATTTGACCTCCTTCGAGAATTCCACTACCGTTCCCTGAAGAGATGGTGGTTGTAAGTAAAGCTTCATTTTTCTCGTGAAGGGAACAACTATTGTCTTACCAGGATTGGCTCGAAGTCCCATTATTGTTTGGCATCAGTCGCAAACTATGTTCAGGGCATTCTGCAATAGAACAGAGATTATCTGATCATGTTTGCGCCTAATTGTAATGACAATGTCATCCGCATATCCTTAATTATAATAGCCAGAATTGGTTAGCTTCTGTAGGAGATCATCTGGGGACATCCCTTGGCAGCCACTACTGTAATACAGTCCTCCCTCAGGTTAGCTGTGATTGTCCGGCTTTCAAGCATAACTTTTATCCATTCTATCAAGGAAAGTTCGATTCCTTTTTTGGTAGTTGCATTCTCACTGGCTTCAAAGGAGGTATTGTCAAATGGTCCTTCTATGTCTAGGAATGCACAAGCGGCTGTCTCTTTATCTTCTACTGCCTTTTCTAGTCCTAAGACAAGACTATGTAGGGCCGTTGTGGTAAAATTTCCTGCTTGGTAAGCATGTTGGTTTGGGTGTAGCGGTGACCTCTTGAGTGCACCGCTCCTAATATTGTTGTCTAACACTTTCTCGATGGTTTTGAGGAGAAATGAAATTAGTTAGACTGATCGGACGATAGGATTTGGGTAGTGCAAGTGAACGCCCTGTCCCTTTAGGTATAAATGCTACTTTAACTTCCCTCCACGTTAAGTATTAAGTGTAAAAGTGTAACTAATAGTAGATTTCTTCTGTTAGTTGTGTAATTGTTGTTACTTGCTCTTATGTTATTTCTTTCTTTTTTTGTTTTCTTATTTTATTTTGTAATCTTAGTTCCTTTAAGTCTTTTCTATTTTTTTTATTTTATTTTACTCTATTATACTTTTTAGCGTCATATTATTTCTATTTAGTAGTCCTTGTGTACGTTCTTTAGTTGCAAATATTCAATTCGCAATTTATGTGACCATTGTGGTTTTCCATACCGTTGCGACTCCGCTAATGAAAATTTAATCAAGAAATTTGGACGTACGTATTCATTGCGCAAGATCAGAGAAGCTTACACGTCACCACCCTGGAAGATCGACCGAAAACATCTTCGCTGTTGATACCAGTGTTAAAAAATAAGCAGACAATACTAATCCGGCATGGCGCTCGAGAATTAGATAGATAACGTTATTGCAAACGAAGCTCGTAAGTCGTTTCATTTCACGTTTTGGAGATCCAAGGTGGCACCCGAAAAGCTCCGAATTAACCCATTTGGACTGCTTAGTCTGCGTTTTTTTTTTTTTTTGTATCTTAGTAAGGTCTATGTGAATCCCCCTAAGATGATTCAATAAAATCAAGGAAGCAATAAACAACCCATTCATGAAATCCGAAACGTCTTCCAAAATTTTGTCAAAAATGTATATGTACCAGCGAACGGAGTTGGGAAAATTGATGAATGTACACATAAAGTACGGCTCCCTAAAGGCCCATCACGATTTCATTTGACCGAGCAGGCCCCATATAACGGTAATGATATAGAGTGGAAAAAATAATTCTCAATGATAACAAATAAAATAAAAACAAAAGGCTATAAAAAAAGCTTTAGCAAATAACATAATTTTAGTAGTTCCTCGAACCTCAAATAATTCTCAAAGTGCCTAAAAGATGTCGCTAACTAATCAACTTGAACCAGCAGCTTTTTTTTTTTCCTCTTTACTCAATATGAAATGAGATCATCCTTATTATGATAAATTAATTTCCTAGAATAGTTCTCATGTCCTTAAAAATCTACTCTATAGTATTTAAGTTTTATTAATAACTATGACTAAGTCTTAATGACGTCACATTAATAATTAAAATCTTTTAAAACCGGAAACAATATTAATCAGAACTTAATTAATAAATAAATTTAAAATAAAACATGATGTGCCGCACTGATTTGCATAATTGCCTTAGACGGCGGCAATCACTTTCAATTCCATCGTGATGATGTCAGTTTTAGTTAACGTTCGCATCATTCGCATATTGTGGAAATTATTAAAGCGTTCTACTTCACTTGTACAATTAAAATTCGTAAAATTTCTTAATTCCATTCCCGCTTTTGATGAAAAGAGCACAATTCTTTCGTAGCAATTTAACGCGACTATACCGAACTCTGTTTACATTAAACTTAAGAATTTCATAAACATCTGGAAATCGACAAGATTCCTGCGACTAAGTGTTCATATACATTTCTAGGCTATACCAATTCACACGCCATTGTAATTGTAGTCTAGTAAAATATTTAAATACACGTGTTTACACCGTCGTCTCCTATAGCTTTGTTGTTTTTTTTGTTTTTTTTTTTCAAAATTGCGCGCAAAATTCCATTATATTCAGAAATTTGAGAATTTCCCTGTTCTGTTTGCAGTTCATTTAACTACGTCCTGTGTATTGAACGAACAACTTATTTCGTCGATCTATATGGAAACTTGGCTACGGCTATTCTGTCATAAGTATAATGGGGCATTACTAAGCTATTTTGGCTAGCTAATATTAAGTATATGCCGTGAGAACATTAAATATTTCATCGATAACGATTGGAAAAGGCTTAACGGGAGCAACTGTCGATAAGAACATATGCTGCAAGCGGCTAGGCCACACATGTCTCTAATTAGCAACCCCTCGGCACGTCGTCCCCCGAGCCGGGCGGCACATTTCTTCCCAACACCATTTGAAAGATTGTTTTATGGGAAGAAGGAAGATCTGCACAAAAATGGTTAGCGGCTTTGGTTGGCTATGAAATTCTTATAGTTCGCGGTTTATTTTCATCAAGAGGACTTCGATTATTATGTTTTCATTGGTTTGCCACGTTTTAAAGTACAGAAAAAGACATTAATGGCTGAGTTAATTCGCTTTCCGCTGGAATAGAAATTGATTTAGGGCCCATGAATCTGACTTGTGGTCTTTCAAGACAGAAACAGAAGTGTAATAAAATTTGATATTTTACGTGGTCGTTCTTTCCACTTATGTATGAGAGTTATGATTGTGTTTCAAGATTTTTTTTTTATATACATATATATATATATAATTCCATAACGGATGAAGAGCATTACATAAGTCATTTATCAATTTTGAATATTTAGTTACTGACATCCCATGACTTGAGATATTATTTCATCGTTTAATATGGGAGAATTACTCGAAAGGAAAAAGGCATTTTTGTGTCAAAACTTACACCCCATTACCGAGTAGTCATTAATTTTATTTTCTGAGCTTCCGAAAATCCTGACTTATAATAGAATCTGACAGACTCATATGTATGTATATGTCACATATGCATATGTTTATATGATAAACAACTACATGACTCCCCCAAAGAAGTCCTCTAATCAAATTTCGAGGGTATTTGGAAATGTGTCAAACTAACTATATGACATTGGGGAGGACATTTGAATTTTTGTAGTCTGTTAGTTTATATGAGAATACAGTTAAAACTATATAAAAACTACAGATTCAGCACCTGTTTATGATATAAAATTCCTTAAAGATCTACATTGACATTTATTAGACAGTAATTTCGAAATTAGTAGGGAAGCTCGGAATAGTTAATGATACGATATATCATGAAAGATTAGAGACTTCAAAAAGTCTCCATAGTTTTAGAGTATCCAGTGAATTTTTAACTGTATGAAGCACATACACAAGTCTCCTGAGACTAGATTTTAGTGTATGGTCGATCACTTGATTCGATATCGTAATACGAAATTTCGTGTCTAAAATTTCTCTAAAAATTTTATTAAAATTAAGTAGAAAATCACGCATCACCTATTGGAGGTGGTTACAGATATTTATGAGCAAATAAATTTACAGAAAGTGGATTGGAAATGCGCAGAAGCTTTGAAAATTTGTTTGATTGCTATTTATTTATTTATTTATAAAGATACAACAATAGTACACAAATACAGTATTCCAATTATATACTACCGTATACTTATTACAAATTATTATAAATTACTTTCGAGAGAAAAAAAAATAAAGAAAGGAAAAGCAAGTTGTGTGAAATATATACAGGGTGATTCAGATCAAGATACCTTCCGGTATAGCACGCGATTCCTTGAGGTAAGCTGATCAAAAAATTGTTTCATTGTTTATTAAGATCATCTTGTAATATTATGCAATCATTTACAGTATTTATCACACGAAAAATGTTCGCATCATCTGCATAAAGAACGCACTGCGATTCAATACTTTCAGGCAAATCATTAATATATATTGTGAATATGAACGGACCAAGAACTGTACCTTGTGGTACTCCTGATATTTGGTTAAAAGGGATAAATTAAAATCCATTCAAAACGATGACACTGTCTCTATCGGTTAAGTAGGAAAACATCCATTTAATAATATCCTCATAAAACCCCAAGGATCGCATCTTTACGAATGTTCTTTTATGTTGAACTTTATCAAATGTCTTAGTAAAGTCTAGAATCAACTTGCATAAAGTAATTCAAGGCTGTTGCAATAACGTTAGTAAAAATCGTCAAATTAGTAATGGTCGAACGCCCAGGATTGAAACCATGTTGGCATTGATTAATCAAGGCATTCGTCTGGTGGATTAACTGTCCATGTATAATTTTTTCAAATATTAAAGACAAGCTGCTGTAGATAGATATGGGTCGATACTTGATTATTAATTTAGGGTCGCCTGCTTTATGAATAGGTGTAGTAAAACATCACTTTAAAATTCTAGGATAAATCTTTTTTCTAAATGACATATTGAACAGGTCGGTTATAGGAGCAAAGAGGGCTGCGGAGCATTTTTTGTAAAACAAATTGGTAATTTTCATCTGGGCCAGCTCTTTTATTACTATCTAACTTAAAAATAACCTGTTCAACATCGTATTGAGAGACAACAATGAAACAAATAGATGAATTGTGGTAATGCGGTGAAAAGTTATCATACACCGATGTATCAGGTACTGATTGATATACTGAGCCAAAATATTCGGAGAACATATTACATAATATCAGGTACATATCGGTACAAAAATATTTGTACTAAATTTTTTCTTCAATCTAATTCACACTTCTTTTACTTTAGTGCAATGACTATATTTAATAAGGCACAAGAAGTTCACCGAATCACAACAAACCTCCCAGCCTCAGTTGAACTGATTTGTCCAGGAAACAACGAACTATCCGAAATTTGCGAAAGGATAGTTCATGAAAATTAAGTAACTCCAGTTGTTACAAAACGCAAGGGTCGATTATTATTACGTGTGCAACGGATACGGATACGTACGTATACAGAACAGAAAAACACAAATCGATACGTAGGCTTCATAGAAGCTAACTAGATGAAAATCTAGACAATTTACTACCTGAATTACGACTGACCATACAAACGACTTTACATCCTAGCAATAATTGAGCTAGATGTTTGATGGATGGTTTTAAAACGAGGTTGGGATCCGAAAAGAGTTCCTGGAATGTAGGCCACAACAAGGGCTATTGTACACTCTCCAAAATTAAGAGCAATTACTCAAGTCCTACATTGTAAAAAATATGCACAATTGTTGCCACAATGCTTAGGTATTTTGCCCTAAAATGGAGTGAATATTTCCTACATTTTTGGGAAGTCCTCAGAAAAATTAACCAGTACAACATTGTGCCTCTGAAATTCAATTGCACAAGGTAGCACCATGCAGGAGAATAAATTTTCCCAAGTAAAAACAAAAAGATTCTTATACTATGGTAGAGATCCAACTGATCTTCATAAGGATCGTGTATTATAGTCATCACCATTGAAGTAAAATTTAGTCGCAATAGCTAGTCACCAATTTATTATTATTACTTATTGTAAACAATCGCGCTATATTTACAAAGCTTGCAAACTAACCAACAGTAGAAGTAGAATTATCAACTGAAAAGGACGAGCTCTTTAGAGGATAAAACGGCCTTGAAAATTTAATCGAAAAATAGAGTATAAACCTAAGCACAAATGGCAACGGAAATTTTTCCATACAATTTTGCAAGTCTCTTCAGTTTCTTATTGCTTCTCATTTACTTAAATTATAAAAGTTTGCTTGCATAGTCCGCGAAATTCCGTGCAGATAAAATTGAATACAGATAGACATCGCGGCTGTTAGGTTGAAAATGTCCAAAACTTTGGACGATCAGCATTTTTTTAAATGCAGGGGATGAGAGATTCCAAGCACGGCGGCCAGAGCGGCCCATTGTGCTGTCCTGCTAGAAGCCCTATCACCAAAACCTTCAGGTCCTCCTAATGAAGCGCATCAGGTCTTGGTGAGGAAGGTTCTTCAACTCCTCTACGGATAGGAGGGCAGAGCCTAGAGTATCCAGCCTGCTGCGGGCGATGACCGGACAAGTATGCAAAAGTGTTCGTTTGGTAAGGTCCTCCTTCTAGGCAGGACACTCAGGGCTGTCAACAACTCCCATTCTTGTTAGATGAGCGTGAAGCAAGTTGTGGCCAGTGATGATACTAAACACAGGTATACATTGCTTCCTTCCAAGCCCCACGAAAAAATCAGTGATATTCCTATTCGGCCCATCAAGAAAAAGTTTTGTGCACCTGCAAGTAATGAGGTTCTCCCATCTCTGCTGATGCTTCCTATGAAGATGACAGACCCGATTTTCATGGCGGTAACAGCAACGGCCAAGGAACGGAGAATCAGAGCCAGCTTTAGCTAAAAAAATCAGCCCTTTCATTCCCCATGATCCACATATGACCAGAAACCCACTGAAGCGACACCTTGTTGTGGATCCACAACAAGATGATAGGTCGTGTACTCACGATCAGACAATGAAAGAGATCATTGTGGCTAGCATAAGGAATATAAGAGTAAGGGTATGTGCACATTGAAGCGAGACAAGGCGAGGCTATATCAAGAGTTGAGCGAAGCGAGGCGAAGATACATCTTGCGCTGTCACACCATTGTTATTAACATTCGTATAGTATATCGTACAATCATCTTATTTCTTCTTGATATAGCCTCGCCTCGCCTTGTTATGCACATAACGTACAATACAACATTTCACACGAAAAATATTTAATGTGTTTTAGTTTTAGAACAGTACCACATGATATTCCGCCAATATGCCAGTTTAAACTACGCCCAGAGAGAGGCTAGCTATAGAATACATTACTAAACCACGAAGGTATGTTCTTGGTTAACGAGGATAAAGGACAAATCTCTCTACGTTCTCAACAAGAATTTCAAAAACATTAATAATAGGACCATCTACAATGCTTACGAATTGACTGGCTCTTCCCATTGCTCTTTGGCGTCTGGGCTGGAACGGGAGAACCGTCTAGCTTGCATACCATTTGATGCGATGATACCAGAGCTTCGTTTTGGACCTCGCTCTTCTGTGGATTTTCCTGAACAAGAATCGAGGGTTGATGGAAGTGCCTTATTGAGCCTTCCCCAATCCGATTTAAACATTTTCACTGACGGCTCTTTCACTAATGAAGGCGCCAGCTAGTGCTTGTATTTACTTTCTTTAACCTGTCATTGGGTTGGAGTATTCAATTGGAAGGCACATAACTGTCTTCCAGGCTGAAGTCTTCGCCATTGCAACGGCAGCGAGGACAATCCTTGATATGGAAATCAAGGGAAAGATCATTTCTCTTCTCGGATAGGCAAGCAGCCTTGATGACTCTGAGTGGCTCTCGGATAACATCTAAGATACTGATACGAAATAATCTGAACGAACTTGCTCGGGTATCATTAATAAAGGAAAAAAAATGTATTGTATGAGATTTTTTTACTCTCGAACATAGAAAACTACAAAAAGAAAAAGCTTATATAAGTTGGCTGTCACTTTTTATGCGGATTAATTAAGCTTAACGATGACACCTTTGCAGCATTTTACCACTTGCGCATTGGATTCAATTTTTACACAATCAATATTAACTTTGGTCGTGTTGATAAAAACAAAATTAATCTCTTATGGGATGGAATAAAATACAAAAGGTCAACACTTCACCAATTAAAAAAGTTTCGCAAAATTCTTATCATTTTACCTTTCAAGTTAATGCAAATAATGCCATCAGATGAAATTAAATCATAAATAAACGTCAAACAAAATGTCACAACCCCATCGCCCATACACATTTTTGCTCGCACTTCAAGATAAGGGCCGCAACGAATGAAAATTTCTATTTTGACGCCTATATGCAGTTAATAAGTAGCAAAACAAAAGTTCAAAAAGAATTTTATCTTTCTTTACAATGACACCGTCGTCATCGGTCGTCACCCGGTTTCATTGCACAGCACAACTTCTTCCTCCATCCAACTTAACCAATTAAAATTCAGTTGAAAAACCTTACCAACTTGCGCAGAGATCTAAGAATTTCCTTTGCTTAAACTGTTAAAGTGGTTATAGAGTGCCCAGTTGTCTGCGCATGCGAAATCTCTCTATGCACACACAACTATTTATTTCTCCGGTAACTACAATTGCTTACCGGCTCAGTTGAATCTATGTATGTATTGAGTACCTCTATACCAACATATTATGAAAGAAATAAAAATGAGAAAAACAACAACAACAACAACAAAATAAACTTTGGTGCTGCAACTGCGCATGATAAGCACGTTTAAAAGAGTGTGTTGGCTAAGGCCTAGTCTTCTTGAGGTGCCCACGATTTAGCTTAGGCTGTGCAGCATCAGAGAGCATTTCCTCTTAAAGAATAACACATAATCCAAAAGCGTCTAATACTTTGCGGTCAACATGTTGTTTCCGCATATTTTAAGTCAAAAGATGGATGCGATTCGTGTCATATTAGGGCATTAGGCTATGCGCCGGTTTACACAGGCTTTAGATACTTAATATATACTTAATCAAATATAGTTCTGTTAGTTTTGGAGTAACAGTGTTGTTTGATAGAGATTTATTTGTATATAAATTATTATAAGTTAATTTTATATCTAAGGATTGTAAAAAATGAAACGAAGAATGTGAAACGATTTTCTGTCTTATGTATTGTAAAAACACAGTGAAAACTTACACCATTCAGTAAGTGAGAATGGAGTGCCTATTTACACTTGAAATTTTACACGAAATTTCCTATGTTATATGGAATCATTCGTGACAGGATGCTGATTTTTTGCAGTTGCATAGTTACATGACGTTTGTCAATTTCCGGGAATCTTATTTCTTTTTTACAGTCAGAAAAATTTTTCCCTATATACAATTATATAACGGGCTTTCCAATAAGAGGTGTTATTTAAATTAGCCCGCTATTTCGGTAGATGTCACTTTTGGAGCTGTCATTTTTTGACATTTGACAAGTAGAAACTACGCCATTAATAAAAATGGAACGATACACGATTCGCATTGAAATTATTAAAATTCTCTATAAAAATGGTGAAAATGTGGCAGAGACGGTTCGTAAAACTCGAACATTTTTGGGTCGTCGTGCAGCACCTTGTCGGACCGCAATACAGAAATTGGTAGAAAAATTCGACCTGTCGGGACAAGTTTCCACCTCGAAAATCCAAGAGTTATTGTTGAAAAGCCTCTCTATCCTCAACGTGTGACTGTTTGGTGTGGTTTATGGTCCCGCGGGGTCATTGGACCTTACTTTTTCGAAAATGAGGCTGGAGCAACAGTTACGGTGAATGGATTGCGCTATCGACAATGATTTATGGCCGTAATTGGATGGTATTGATCTGGACAACGTTTACTTTCAACAAGACGGCGCTACGTGCCATACAAACAACGAAACTATTGATCTTTTACGGGAAAAGTTTCCGGACCGTGTTATCATCTCTCGAAGAGGTGATCACAATTGGCCACCGAGATCTTGTGACTTAACACCTTGCGACTTCTTCCAAAACGACCATGGATACCTAAATACAACATATTTGTATGAATTTTTCTTTAAATAATAGGGAAAAAAATTTCTTCGTTAAACCCATTGCGATCTCAACTTGAGAATTTAACAATTTACTAACAACATTATGAGAATTGAGATATAAAAAAATAATAAAAATTACGAGTGCATTTTGAGTTATTCAAGAATAAAGGATATTTTTTTCATCCTTCATTTTTTTTCTCGTAAAAAACATCTTTATATGATTTTCCCTTGAAAAATTGAACTTTTCTCATTAAAGTAAGACATGCCTCTGTGAAAATTAGATCCAAAGTTATGATTTTTTTAAAAACGACTTAGCAGACCAAAAATCGGAAAATTTTAAGAATTTCAAAGTTTTTTTAATTTTCAGACGTTAACTTTCGGAAAAAGAACGATAGTCGGGTTTAAGTCCAATCGATTTCCTATGGAATGACCCTGCCGAATGGAACGCTTCATTTAAATCAAATAGGCTACTTTTTGGGACTCTCTGGTATATCAGAAAAGCAAAAGTTATTTGCTTTTGTATCACACAGTCTTTTTTTTAAGGGTGTCACTTATGAACACATCTAACACAACAAAATTGAGTGACTTGAAAAGCAAATGGAACTCGAAAAAATAAATAACTTTCATAAATAAATTGCACTAAAAAGTAAAAAAACAAGAAAAGATGCATTGCAAAATGTTCAAACAATTAAAGTCAAACGAAATTATATAATTTTAAAATATTGTTAATACATTATACAATTTTAAGATTTAATCTGAGTTCTAACATTTCTTATTTTTCAATGAAACTTATTATTATTATCATATGCATATTAATTCGCATCTACGTTCTTTTGCGAACATTGTGGTGCACACTGTTTTTTTTTTCGCATTTTAATATATGTACTTCAATGTAAAAAAATATTATATAAAAAATAGTGGAAATATTTTATTTCACATCAAAACCCATATAACGGTTAAACATAGAAAATTTAAATGTTCTCATGAAATATATAAAACATTATGCTAAAGTGTTGAAAAGAAAGATCAGCCCCACCCCATCCCTCTCGCACCAACCTACACCTAATCAAAAATCACGAATTTTAACGATATTCGGATTAAATAGTCTGCCATAAAGTTTGTTACAGAAAAAAATTAAAATATGCCATTTAATAGCACTTAGCAAGAGCTCTAATTTGATATCACACAAGGCCCAAATTGGATAACCACAAGAATGGTAGTTACCACCAAACAAAAACGTACAAACATTTTACGCCATCGGAGACCTGCGTATTCACTCATTGTAAATCAAAAGACGCCATGTAAATCCATCCACCTTTACTACCCTAAAACTCTTACTAAAATTGCACATTTTCGTCACGAACGTCGCCCTTACGCACAAGTTATACAACCATTCCACAGGAAAACGATCAAAATGGACTTCCTTTGGACCCGACCATCTCCGATTTAGATGAAACTTTCACAGTTTGTATGTAATGCCAAAATAGCTCACCCATATTTATTGTTTCCCTCTATCACGCTCCACCCCCGCTAGGTGGATTAGAAATCTCAGTTTCAAAAAATCAGATCTCGAGAACGGAGCAACCGATTTTTCTGATTCAAATGTCAAATGAAGCTTAATGCTTTATATTTTTTTATAAAAAAATATAGTAGCACTGAACGAAAAATGTTTTTTGTTAATAATAGTATCTATAGTAGTATAGTAGTATCTATTATTCACTAAATAGGACTTCTAGCACTTTTTTTTTTCAATTTTTATTTTGAAGCTAGAAACCAAATACATATATCTATCTAACTATGTACAAAAACTTGTGATAGCGTTCGGCTTCGTTTATTTTTAGATATGAATTTTTAAAGTCACCGTATACAAATAAGTAAGTAAGTAAATAAGTAAGTATGGGAGCCAAACCACTCCAACCCAAAATCTCGACTAAATATTTTCCGATTTGCAAAATTCTTCTTGCTACCTTTTTTCTGATATTTCTGATTTTTTGAGCATATTTTCTCTCCCCTTCCAAATTCGTTGCGAACATTAACTTAATCCATTCTTTTTTTAGTTTTTTTTTATGCACGCCTATTAGGAGATTATCTATACGAAATTTCAGAAAAATCACATTTATCTATTTAAAAATAATAAAAACTATAAAAATTATGCATGATTACTTTCCGCCATCTACCGGAGGTCTTTGAAAACTCACGCACATGGCACTTATGGTATCAGCAATCTACATATATTCTTTATCGCTGGCATTTCGTCCGAATAAATTTTGCGCTTTCGTTCATATTCAGGTCTACCGGGGTATTCGATTGGATCTAAATTCGATCGAATCAAGGTTGTTCATATAGCATTTTTTACTAGTAAAATTAATCGCATCGAATATTTTTCAGTGTCAAGCAAAAATAACTCAATTGTATTAAACAGTAGAAAATGCTCCTTGAAAAAATTCGATATAGATTTGACCGAATAGAATTCCCCGGTAGGCCTGATTCTTCGCCAATCAAACCGCGAGAACTCCTCCGAAAATTTGCAAATTTGAGAATTTTTCATCGCAATTTTCAATTTTGGAAAAGTCTCAGTGAGTAAATAGCAAAAAATTAGTTTTTTTGCCACACCAATTTCGGTCGATTTGGCGCCAAAAACTCTTATTTTTGAATTACAGAATCCATATTTTTGCAAGTGATGCCAACTCGACTTTCTTTGACTATTTTCAACATGTTATTACAGGCATAATAATTCTTAGTTTGTCTGCTATTACAAAATAAAAAAAAAATAAAAAAAAACAACAAATGCTAGAGGTCCCCCATAGAAAAAAAATCTCCTCAGTGCAGTGCTCCCATACATGTTACTTTAGGTATACAGTGACTTTAAAAATTCATATCTCAAAAACGAAGCCGAAAGCTATTGCAATGTTTTGTACATAGATAGATAAGATTTCAAACTTCAAAATAAAAATAGAAAAACAAAGTGCTAGAAGTTCTCTCTAGCAATAATAATATTTAAAAAAAAAAAAACTATTATTAACATACAAATTTCGTTCTGTACTGCTATAGTTTTTTATAAAAAACCATAAAGCTTTAAGCTTCATTTCGCATTTGAATCAGAAAATCGGTTGCTCCGTTCTCGAGATCTAATTTTTTTGAAAATGACGTTCCATCGTAAAATCACGAAATTTCTAACTCCCTAGCGGAGGGGTGGGACGTGGTAGGGGGAAACAAAAAAGTATGGGTGAGCTATTTTGGTATTCACTACAAATTGTGAAAGTTTCATCTAAATCGGATATTCAAGGGTTAGTCACGGGATAAAAATTATTTAAAAATGGAAAAATATAGATAAAATAAGAAGAATAGAAAAAATTTTTGGGAAATAGAAAAATTTCGGAAAAATTACATTAATTCAAAATAAATTACATCTGTATAAGCCGGCAATGGGTTGGAAAAAGAAAAAGAGGACAAGCGTTTCGTATTGATAGAAATTTCAATACTCTTCAGTACGCCTGGGTTTTTGTTTGCCGCAAACGTTTGAAAAAGATCAAGCTGATCTCATCTCATACAGACTCAGAATAATTTTAGAGTATGAAGAGGTATTGAGATTTCTGCGCCAATACGAAAAGATTTTCTTCTTCTTCTTCTTTTTTCAGCCCACTGCCGGCTTATATAGATGTAATTAATTTTGAATTAATCTAATTTTTTCAAAATTTTCCTACTTTACCAATTTTTTTCTATTTTTCTTATTTTTTCGTTTTTCTAGTTTTATTTATTTTTCAAGTCACTCAAAGTAAATCAATTTTGTTGTGATATAGACCTGTTCATAAGACAAAGATTGTGTGAAAAAATAACAAATAATTTTTGCTTTTCTATTGTATTGAAGAATAGCAAGCAGTAGCCTACTTGAAAAAATATATAAATTTACCCGGCGAAAAATTATATTAATTTAAAATAAGAAAAAACTCTTTTCGGTAGGATTAACACTGAATTTTTACTCTGAGATGGAACTTAAGATATATCATTCCGTATTTTCATAGCAACACATTTGAATGAGAGGCTAAATTTCAATCTCTATATGCAACATATTCCCACAAGTAGGTAATTTATGTTAATACCAGTCTTGATAGCATCTCTTAAATCAAATTTTCTATTTTTTTTTTGCATATTAATTTAAGAACAACCAACATATTTCACTTCAAACATTATTTTATTTCACTGTAACCGCACGGTAGTTTATTTTAATGGGTCTCAATATCGCTCCCTGTTCAACTAAACAAATTCTAAACGTCATTAAGTAGTAATAATAGCATACAAAATGTTTCCAAATGACCCAAGAATTGATACATTCTTCTCTTTGAAGTAAACATCTTAATGTATGACCGCAACATTCGTCTTGTGCAGAATATATGTACAACTAGTGCATATGGAGGCGCAATAATAGATAGATCATCATCTACTAGAGTACCTCCAGAGATATGTCCATACACACACACATACATATATATATATATATAATGATTCAGTTTTGTAGAGATCTTTTATTATCTTCAGTTATGTTTGCATGGTCTTTATAAAACATCATTAGAAGGATCCTAGAGACTGAACTGAGGGTAATTTATTGAGAATCATATTTCAAAATTTATGCATGTACTGTATACATGAGCCGCCATCTATCTTCCGGGATATCTAAATTCATACATACATACATATACCTACGGCAAAAGTCCACATCAAGCTCACCACCTATTCTCTAAATTTTCCATTATTATGTGCGATGAAATTGAGACGTCCACGTCGAAATATGCTCCTTTACGTTGGTGCATTCAGGCATGAAACTTGACGGCACAAAAGACCCAGTGTAAATTATGATTAAGAGCAGCAACTTAATTATAGAGCTATTCTCAGTGAAGTAGTAATTTATACCTTTTATAAAGCTACAATTTTTTACTATTATTAATTTCTGTTATTATTATAAGTGGGCGATATAGAAACAGGTGCAATGCTATTATATCTCTGTGTGTTCGTGTGTTTGGGTAATTAATTATCATGCCATAGTTTGAGAGAAATTCATAATTAATAAAAAGAAATTTTTGTTTCTTTTTCTATATCTAGTACATATTATGTACATATGTCCTCGTCAATATGCACTAAGCCCTAGTTATACTATTCTCAATTTACAGTAGTTTCCACGAAAAAGTCTTCAGAAAAACATTAGAAAAAAACTCACGTAATGCATGCAGAAAACTTGAACTTGTTCGAGTCCCCAATGTCCTTCTTCATCTTGTTGGGTACATCTTAGTAGTCTGTAGGTGCATACCTCTATAAAGTCAAAAGGTAGCTCTCTAGTTTTACCTTTTTATAATGCACAGACCAGATGACCGCAAATGAATCTCACATTTATTTATTTATGTACAAGGCGCTCCCATGTCTGGTTGTATCGTCAACAAGATATAAACTATAGAGGCTCTGTCTCTTATCAATGTACTTAGACATCAGTTCCTTCTTAAAAGACTTATAGCTGCTTTTGTATAATATTGAAGAGTAGGTATGGACTTTACCTATAATTATGCAATGCACGATGTGTTCATTACATTAATATATATGTATGTATGTATGGATAAAAATATAGTATGTGCATAGTTAGATAACATGGAAACATACACTGATTTTATCAAGTTTCCTTTTTTTTCTGAATGGCTCCCAAAGGTGTAATTAAATCGTACTGATATGATAGTATATAGACCGATATGTACTGTACACATATATATATATATATAAAATCAAGTGTAGATATACAACTTCCGTTGTCGAAACCTGCCCTCCCCTAATGATGCAACTATTGCTATCGACCTTTGAAAATATTTCTATATACCAAGTACAGAATTTCTTGGTTGATTCTATAGAAAAAGAGGAACTACCAATAACAACAACAACAACAACAACAACAAGAAACAACTGAGTGTATTGACCATGGATAGTAATGGAGGCCAGTTAACTTTCTGGTAGCCTTTTAAGGAAATATTGCAATTCCTCTCTAACAGTTCTTCCAACTGTCCTCAGCCGTTTTAACATGCGCGCAATGAATTTCATTTTATCAAGCTAACTATAGTTAGAAGAGCCTATGAATTTATACCAACAAATTTCTAGCTATAGCCTAGACTCAGAGAGTACGTATAGAAGACTAAACAACACGCGTAAGGCTCTGTAAGAATATATTCTTTGGATTTGATGATGGAATTTTAGATTGGATGTAGCCAAGAACTTCGTACATATATATGTATATCATGGAGGCCAGAGGATTGCATACAAGTCTCTTTTAAGTATTTCGTTAACACCTTAGACGGCGATAAGGTGACAATGTCTGGTCTATTATACTTTTGTTAAATTTACATGGAAGAATAAGCAATTTTCAACACGATTACATTATTTGTGTCTTACTGTTATACATAGTAAAATTGATACAGTTATATTATAGTGAAGTTATGTGCTCTTTTTACCTGGTGGGAACCATGTAGTTAAGGAAATAATAAATTTTTGCACTTTGAAGAAATATACCGTGAGGAACTATAATTTATTACTCACATTATAATAGCGTAAATATTAATTAATTAAATAATTCTACGTAAAAGGAAATAAAGTGTAAGTTTTATATAAACTTCATTCCTGTAGGTATAATGATTTTTGTCTATACAGGGTGTCCCAGAACTCGCGCCTTTCCTTTATACGAATGATTTTTTACTCAATGTGAAACAAAAAATTGTATGGGAGGAGCCCAAGGAAATGCAGAGTGTCAGCTTAGATGATAGTAAGTCGTCGAGGCTTTCTAACGAATGTCAAATCGTCACCCCGCCCTTGATGACACTAGTTAAAGGACGTCAAAAGTATCCAATTTCTCACAACACTCACTGTAACCAGAACTAGGCAAGTACCAAAGAAAAAGTACTTAAGTACAGGGTGGGCCAAAAGTCACCATGGGGTTTAAAAATTAAATTGGTAACATATGGTAGGATGAAAAAAAGGAGGGGTAAGGTGGGGTGGGGAAACATGCTTACCTATGAAGAACAGACAGTTGGCTATCATGTAAAAAAGGAATGAAGAGAAACGGTCAACAGGGTGTGGAGCAATGTACAAACGAAAAAGTTAGTTATTTTTAAACCCCTTGGTGACTTTTGGCCCACCCTGTACAAGTACCGAAGGCCTGAGTACTTCAGTGTAAGTACAAATACCGCATGTATGAAAAGTACTTGTAACTAAGTACCTACTAAGTCTATAAAAAGTAAAGTACTCGGTGCTTTTTAAAGTACTTTTTTAGAATCTTTATACGTTGACAATAACATAATAAAGTTTATAGAGTTCAGTTAACAGATATTAATAAATAAATACCTTTTGAAAACTGTAATATGTATAGTAACCACTGCCTACTATTTATAGTTTTTTTTATAGTTTTCGGCGCTGCACGTAGAGTAAAAATTTCACATCTCGCTCTCATTGCTACACTCATAAAAATTATTAGAGGTTCGCCCAAACTCCCATTGTCGCCTCCAATAATGCATAAAAACTGTAAGGAAAAAATTTCCAGTAAATGTCTAAGAAAAAATTGATGCCTTCCCTACATTAGGTCGAGGCATCGTTGACTTTATATTGGAGCGAGGCATTGCTTGCTTACCCTTGGTTATGTCATCAAATCGAAGCATCGTCCATTTTATATTCGAGCAAGACGTGACTGGTTTTTACTCTACTTGCCCAGTCTTGTTTATATGTTATTAGTTTGGCTAAGATTCTGCCAGCACATGCTTTGACAGTTCTTTACATGCTTTAAAATACAACAAACAAAAAGGAATTGCGCTAGAGATTGTGTTTGCTTTTCTACGAAGAGTTAGATATTTGTAGGTACTTAATAGACTCAGAAATACTTAAGTAAAAATCTTGGTACTAAAGTACAAAACTAAGTCTTAAGTACAAGTAAATAGAAGCAAGTACTCATGTTCAAGTACTAAGTAGGGCATTTCAAAAGTATTGAGTAATAAGTCTTAAGTAATGAAAATGTACTTTAAGTAATACTTAAGTCTTTTTCTTTACTTAAGTATTGCCCAACTCTGAGTGCTATTTCCTTTTTATGCAACCTGTGAAGGTGATTTTCAGCTTAGATGATAGTAAGTCGTCTGAACATTTTAACAAATGTCCACCCCCCCCCCCCCCCCCTCGCTAATCTTCCTGATGATGCGAGTAATAGGACGTCAAAGTAAAAAAATTGGCTGAAAAATCATAACTTTTTTAAATTTTAATGATTTTCCCACCAAAATGTCTGATAACAGTTATATTTTCTTATAATATTTGGAAACCTTCTACTGTGACCTTTCGTTTGATGCTACAAATATACCTGACTGCTATCTTGAAATAAACGAATTTTATGATTCATTATTTCACTCATTATCATCATTTTACGTAGAATTGCATAAAATTACTGGCAGTAGCAAAATTAACAGAATAATGGAAAAACTGGCTTATCTCAATAACGGCTACATGTGGATACTGTGTGTGATTAAATTAAAGATAACACTCTGATGTTTCCAATTCTTACAAGAAAATGTAATAGTTATCAATCATCTTGACGGGAAAACCGTTAAAATTAAAAAAAAAATCATTTTTTTTCTTTGAGTGGAGCGGAGTGATCCCCCTCCCAACTAATTTTTACTTCACATTGAGTAAGGAATCAAGAATATAGAGTAAAGGTACGAGTTCTGGACACGCCGTGATTGGCAAATTACAATCGACTGGCTACTTTCGCCCCGTGATAGAAGGCACTTCGATCTGAACTATTGGGAGTACAAAACGAAAACTGCCGTTGGCTAATAGATGGCGCTAGCAGTAAATTCTGCTCGAAAATGGTGGTTAAGAAATATCGTCATCTGTAAACAATTCCTCATCATTGAATTTGTGAGCTTTTATCGGCGTCATATCCTTTATTGTGCGCGATGTCAAGTTTCAGCCAAATAAGCGTCATTTGCGGGAAGTTTTACTTTTTAGTTTCAATTCAAAAAAATCTGTGGTTGAGGCACGTTGAATGATTGTATTAATTTATGGTGAGGCTGCTATTAGTGAAAGAACGTGTAGTAAATAGTTTCAACGCTACAAAATGGGTGATTTCGGCGTAAAAGACAAGGAGCGTCCTAGACCGAAGAAAAAGTTTGAAGATGCAGAATTGGAGGCATTACTAGAACAAGATTCATGTCAAAGGAAACAAGAACGTAAAGATTCATTGGGCGTGACTCAACAATCCATTTCACATTGTTTGAACACCTTGGTAATGGTGCAAAAGTAAAGAAATTGGGTACCATACGAGTTGAAGTCAAGAATCGTCGAACGGCGTTTTTTTCACATCCGAACAGTTGCTTCAGCGGCAAAAGTCGTGGGGATGCCGTAGACATGCATCAACATCGACGGCCAATGCAAACATCCATGGCTCGAAGTCATGCTGTGTATTTGGTAGGACCAGCTCGGCGTGGTGTATTATGAGCTGCTGCAACTGAGCGAAACTATCACAGAAGTCCGCTACCGAACACAACTAATGCGTTTAAATCGAGCATTGAAGGAAAAACGGTCGCAATATGAGCAGAGGCACGACAAAGTGATTTTGCTGCACGACAACGCTCGGCTACATGTTGCTCAGGTTATGAGAACCTTCCTGAAAACACTGAAATGGGACATCCTACCCCACCTAGCTGAGCAGCACTTCCGTTCTGACGAAGAAGCTAAAATTGAGTCGATTCGTGGATCGACTCAAAAGACTTTTCGACGCGGAATCCGTATGCTGCCAGAAGGATGGGAAAAAATTGTGGCTAGCGATGGACAATATTTTGAATAATAATTATGTGACCATTTTCGTACAATAAAGGCTAAATATATATTATATATATATTATATTCCATTTGTACTCTCAATAATATTTAGTAATTACCGGCACTATTTACTATTTTGAACATTTTCATTGAATTGATAATGTCGACGTGCAGTCTGACCGTCATTAAAGATAACAATACAAATTCTTAGAACATTTTTTTTGCATTGTGTTGTGTTCTCTACGTTTTTTTTTTTATCTATGACCAAAACATTCCCACGCCATGAAACATATGTGTGGGAGCTAATCCAATTCTCTAAAATGAAAAGTGACTAGAAATTTATTTTATATATGTATATTCTATAGAGCCTAAAGTCATGCAAGAAAACAAGCTTTCAATCATTTTAAACTTGGCTCTTGACTTCAAATCATACTTTTGTCAGTTTTACATAAGAACACTGCAAATATTTTAGAACGTTAAGACTAAGTTAGAGCTATCATGTATTAGTGAGAGAGTCTTTTTTATGTATCCCAATAAATTAACAATAACTCTTCCGTCAGAATCAATCGCTCTCCCAAACGGGCTTCTTCAATAATTGCATTAAATACAAAACGCTTAACATTTATTTTAGCATTTATACAACAATAAGCTTCTACAAAAGAGTAACAAGATGCGAAATTTCCAACAAATATCTTCCCTAACAATTTGTTTTTTTATTCCTATAGAGTACGCACAGACGTCACGACATAAATTCGATATCCCTCCTGCCCCTGTTCCCACAACACACATTCACTAGTGGTTATGCCATCTGAAAAGCTTTCATAGCTTTCAGTTTTAAATTTTACTCGGAAATGAAAATGCTTAAAATGGTACACATCGTGCCATCTATGTAACCGTTGTGCATCTTCTTGGCAAACACTATACAGGGTATCCCGTAAGTGGTGTGGAACCCGAAAGCTATGGATAGACCATACTTATCCGTGCAAAAAATATTTTTGGAGGCGGGGGGTCTGACGGTTTCCGAGATCACGGGACTTCTTGAACATATCTAGTGAAAATGGCTTAAAAAGCTTGACCCCAAAAGTAATTGCCTACTTTCTGGCACTAATTGAACTTTTTCGCTGGATTTTCTTAAGAAAAAGTGCAAAAGCCATAGAAAGAGTTACATTTTGGGTGCAGAGTCCATTTTAAAGGAAAGCTTTTCAGCTTAATAAATCCAAAATTAAAAATTGGTATTGATGATTGAAAAAAAAAAAAAAAAAATAGTAGTTTAGAAAACATGTTAAAATTCCAAAATTTTATCTTTGTTTAACCAAATTTTCAAACCAGAGTTGGGGGGCTATAGACTATGGTCCAGCAATTATCAATGTAACAAGCTTAAAATCGCCATCATAGGGTGTAACGTTCAGCAATTACAGGGTGATTTATTTTTTTGAATTTTTTATCCATACAATTTTTTGCTCGTCTAAGTTTTGCCTATCCATAATGTCCTTCAGGTTTCACACCATTTACGGGACACCTTGTGTATAGTTCTATAGGCAATGGTATAATCTAAGATTTTTCCCAGTTAAAAAAACAACGAACAGGATGACAAAAAAAAACGAAATCGGAAATTTTTTCGATTAAACTTTCTCTAAACATCTTTGGTTGCAGGTGAACATTCATTAATATTTCGTATGACATCAATTTACGCTTAGGTACCACAGCCTCACCATTAATTTTAGTAAATCATCTTCGTTCCATATTTTTTGGATAGCTAACTCGTCAGATGATCTAATCGCCTATTCCTTGAGGAGAATTAACTTCCATTTCATATAACCGCAACATAAAGGTGATCTGTATGGTGTTAAGATCTGGGAAACTCGGAGATAATTTGAGAATAGATTATCGGAGAGTCACTTTTCCATTATTTTAGTAGTACATTTCGGCTGATCATTATCCTCCGTGAATGTTAGATTCGTTCATACGCAACCGAATTGTTCAATATTTGGAAAGTGGCGACCTTATCATATGAACATGTAATTTGTGGCTCGCCCTAGCATTATCCTCTCATTTTACGACGTTTTCTGAACTTTTCCCACAGAAACAAGAAACAGCCCCATATCATAACCCATCGATCCTACACCGAATTTCTGCGTTTGCTCTTTTGAGCTCAGTTCTTTTATTTTTTTATCAACCCATACCCAAATGTGGTCATCTCACCAAAATAATATATTGTAATATTTACGGGCTTGGTTCTAGAGTAGGTGTGGTGTGGTGGCGATTTGGTGTTTTATTATTGCTAAGAGATTTTCAGGATAAAAATATCATGGGGGTTTTTTTTTCCATTCCTTAGCTTTCATTAATTGGTTGGTGATTTATGGACCAATTGTGTTTCTTGTTTTAATTAATTTTCGGGGCTTCTAATTTATCTGGAACCTTAATTGGAACATATCAGATATGGTGCTGGCATTGGTATAACTTGATCCTTGGAATATATAGAAGTTTGATTGTTATGGTATAGAGCAAAAGGTGTCGCACCTTTCAGGTTTTTGACTGGATCAGTGGACTTCACCATAGGATGAAACAAAGGAAACGCAGGGTAGTATTTATTTATATATTATTTATATAACAAATAAATAAATATATTATTATAAAAAAAAAATTCCTCCTACATTCTGGATTTCAGTATGCGGTTATTGCCGGGCTGGTTGACTCCCGCCGATATTATCCAGTGTTCCCTTCCTTTTAATCCTTCTTAGAGAACGTTGGACCTGTCCGTTAAACCAGAATACCTTGCGCAACGCTTGGCCGTGTATAAATAGCACACATATACATCTCAACCAAATAATATGTTTTCTGGGCTGAACCGCGCAATTTCTATGCAAACAAGCACATTCCAGGTGCAACTTTCAATAGCAGGCAGTCCGTGGTGATTTTTTAGTTTTCACAATATATTTTCGAAAAGTTTTACTATACTAGTTTTGTGGGACAGATGGGGTTGACTTGTCGTATAGTTAGCAAATGAAAATGATGAGGACGAAAATTTTATTGGAATCCGCTAACCGCAGATTGTGTGGATCTATGTCACCGAGATGCTATTTCCAAATAACTATTACACACTTTTTCTGACAGCTTTACTGGGTATACGGGAAGTGGCATTTCAAAACATTGCAGTTTTTCCTTTTGGATGAATTTGGGTGGTAACGTTCCACCTGAATTTTCAAGGCCATAAAAGTCCTGGTCAGTCTGTTATCATCTAGCGTAGATCAGTTATAATAGAATGCAGAAGACTAAATATTTCCTGAAAGCGAAAGCGAATAATAGGAAGCGATGGGAAATCTACGTTCAGGCCCTATTCCCGACAAAAAATTAAACAACACGATGATGATGTATGGTTACGAGTTCTGGTAGATGATCCAATTCACAATATGCCGATTACAACATTCTATTAATATGCTTTTTTTTTAGAAGGTAAGGGGACGAGAGATCCCAAGCACGGAGGCCAGAGTGGTCCATTGTGCTGTCTTGCTAGAAGCCCTCCCTATCACCAAAACCTTCCTGTTCTCTTAATGAAGCGCATCACGTCAAGTATGCTTTTCAGCTCATCCACATATATGAGGGCAGACCCAAGCATATTAAGCCTGCTGGGCAAAAGATGGACAAGCCCACCGAAAGTGTTCGTTTGTTTCAAGCTCTCCATCCAGGCAGGACAGCCAAACAGGGCTGTCAGCAACTGCCATCCTTGTTAGATGAACGTCAAGCGAGCTGTGACCAGTGTTGTTTCCAACCACAGAGCTCTAAATTGTTTCTTTCCGAGCGCCATTCATATTGGACCCATTAAGAAACAGTTTTGTACACCTACAAGTAGTCAGGTTCTCCCATCTCTGCTGATGCTTCCTATGAACATCCGCGTTAATAGGAGACCCAATACTCGAGGTGACAACGTCTACGGCTGGTTCCAGTTCGAGGAATGGATAATCAGAGCCAACCTTAGCTAAAAGGTCAGGCCTTTCATTCCCACTAAATGGACACCGTGTTGTGGAAACAAACTTATACACATACAACCTGCAGTCCCCCAGTAACTTAGATGTTATCCAAGGGCCCAGAGCCATCAAGGCTGCCTGACTAACGTCCTTTCCCTTGATCTCCATATCAAGTGCTATCTTTCCTGCCATTGCGATGGCGAAGACTTCTGCCTGGAAGACACTGGTGTGTTTTCCAAGTGAGTACTCCATCTCAATGTCAGGTACAGGAAGGTAGGCTAACTCCCCCCTCCCCCTCTATGGAATGCAGGACTGAATTATGTAATAGAAAAAAAATACGCGAACAAAATCGGCCGATAATGTTCGGAGGAGATAGCGATTATGTGTTTCCAATATGTATGGTGGGCTTCCACTCTGATATTTACCCCCACCCCTCTTGAAGTACGAATTTGAAAATCAATCACCGTACTTACCTAGATGATATCTTCCATTTAAGACCTTAACCAATCCTCTACGATGCTTGGTTGAGAAAATATAGCCGCCTAAAATTGAAACTTTGAACCCCGCCCCTCTCAGAGCTTACCCCTTCCACAAAATGATGCTCACCAAAAGATGCGCGATAACGGGATCTACCTAAATATCGAATTTGGTAAAAAAGTGTTTTTTCGAAATTACCCCCTCCATTTTCGAAATTCGAGTTCGAAAATATCTTTAAGGGTTGGCCAAATAAGTTTCGAATGTAATAAGCCTATTTACATAGCTCTACCATTTCAGGTCTCGGAGGAGATAAATGCCCCGAAAAAGTCGAAGTCACTTTTTACTTATTTCCATCCCAATGTCAGGTACAGGAAGGTAAGCACCGCCACGGCTCCCTTATTATTGAGAGAGCCGTCGGTATAGTTTTTTAGAGCGGACCGGGGGAGGCTCGATAATGTTTATGACAGACATGGGGTATTGATATCTAGATATTGGAAATATCCCGTTTATACACCATATGTGTCATCAAATACTCTCAATATACCCAGCAAAACTAGTGGGTATAGACTAAGTATCTAGATATCAATATCCTCAAAAATGACTGGGTATAGCCTGATTATGGGCGGCACTTCTTACTTTGAGCAGAGCCATCTAGTTGTTGATAATAATATGATAATGCGTCTAATTAAGCAAAAATGTGTCTGTTCTTACCCAAAAATACGAAAAAAAAGAAGAACCAAACATTTTTAGGGAAATGTAATAAAAAAAAAGGCAACTCCGCAGAGTTAATAAATTATTCCATTACAATTTTGTTATTTTTAAACTAACCGTCGACCACACTTTGCTACGTTTCACACAAAATTGTGAATTGAGACACCACATCCGCCGATACATTTTGCACCTGAATCAGGATCTTATTGCAAAATAACGCAATTTTTTCTTTTTACGGTCCAATTCTTGAATTTTTCGTATCTTTACAATTAATTTTTGCCGTTTAGAATGCGTTAAAACTAAGATATTTGTCACTTCCAAATAAAAATCTGTAAACTGAATTGAAATTTCAAAGTACGATATGTCACTTCAATCCCCTTTTTATGTCTGTCAGGGGTACTTTGATATCTGGATATTCGGAATATCTAGATATCAATACCCCATGCCCGTCATAAGCCTAAGACAATACCGTCAGTCCACGATTCCCTTTCAGGAAAACTCATAGAGAAGCGACGCCCGAAACGAAGCTCTGGTACCATCACATCAAATGGCATGCTTACTTCAAAGACTAAAAATTCGCTGGAGTGATCCTGAGTCTCCAAAAATAGAACTTTACAAAAGAGATTGATGGCTGAATAAGATTGGACAGCAAGCGTATAATTGGAATCCACAAGGAAAAATGATTATTCATTGTAGCACTTGAATGACACACTCATCACGTTTTCTCGCTTCATTTTATACTACAAAACTATTTACGAAATCATAAAAATTAAATATTTATGAATTCGTGCACATAATTTTCAACACCCTCAAACAAAAAAAAAAAAAAAAAACAAGGTGTTTGAATCTCCTAATACTAAACGCCTCCATATCCAATTAATTATAAACTGCGTTTATCTAACTATCTACATCTGGTGGGCAAGTCTATCAAAAAATTAACATCAAAACGAATCAAGTAATAGGACCAAATTGAAACAAGCTGTACGCTCTTAAACCGTGTGAAGAATAAACACTTTAACCTCATTTGGTAAGTAAGTCGTGCGTAAATTCGAGTGAAAAACAACAAAACAATCGCTAGCCTCTTTAGCCCTAATTCAAATTGATGAGATTGTCGACGACGACGACGTAAGCGGCTTCCTCTTTTCAATTAATCAACCCGCGACCATTATTCGATCGAAATTTAATCAAATTGAAAATCATTTGACCACTCCTTGTCGTTCAAAGTAGTCTGTGATTGCACAGCTGTTTTCCTCCTTTATAGCTCATGTGGAGATTGTCGAACATATAGAAAGAAAAAGACTGGACTACTCACTGTAAAAAAAAACAAAACAATACAAAAGACGATGATGGTCACAACCGTAGTCTCCCAACAGTAGGTGAATGAAATACTCCAGGACAATGAAATTAAATTACGGCGACTAAGAGGAAAAAAAAACATCAACTTACCGTTCTCCTTAAGTCAACCATCGCGTAATCTATAGTATCATCACTGGGGTCATCTGTACTGGACGTACTTATGAGGGAAATGCATGCTTCACGACTGTATCTCTTCCTATGAGAATTTGTTGCTGCTGCTGCTGCTGGCCTATTAGAAACTTCAGATGTTATAGTCCTATCACTACTATCACTTGCACGCGAACTCCAATCCGTTGTTGTGATGCTATTTTCATCTTTCCTCCTTCTCATTCGGATATTATCATCATCAGGTACCTCGTCTTTGGTAGTGAATTCATTCTCTTTAATCACAAGAGCTTCAGAGTTAGTTCGATGGACATCGACAACTACATCATGATTAGACGACGACGACGACGACGGCTTATTGTCGACAACCATATCCACCAACAATTGTTGACTATTTGTGGAACTATCATTGCTCCTAATCGAGCTCGTATTCGACTCATCTATGTGCAGCTTAATTGTTTCGTGACTCAACGCATTATTATTTTGGTCGTCCTGCTGCTGATGATGATGATGGTTTTCTTGAGTCTTATCTCTTGTCACAATAGCTACTAGATCTTCTGGAGGCTTTCTTTTCTCCAGGGATCTGGTTCGTCGTCGATATTTCCTATGTTGTTCATCGTTGTTATGTTTACCATTACGCGTCGTTGTACTGTTAGAATAATTACATTCGCTATCTGTTAAATGATGGTCGAATATTTTCGAATCCGTTCTCGAATCCCGTTGCTTCGAAATGAATCTGTGAACTGTGGGAAATGCCAGTTCTTCTTGGGCTTTTAACCATTTTCGATAGATGATAAAGGATGTGTCGTGATACCTTATACTGGGCTGGAAATTAGGTTAAAATTTTTGATTTAACAAAAAAAAAGAAAAATTTAAATAAAAAACGTTTTGCTTTTTGCTAAATACTTAAGTGCTTGATTTATATGTCAGAAAAAGTTGCTCGTAAGAAATATAGGAGAAATGTAGAGATTTAGTAATTTGCAGGGTGCTGAAACCTTTTATTTTTTTTTATTTTTTTTTATTTATGTTATGTCTATGTGTAGTGGAGGAGGGCATGCTTTAATCATGCCATTTATGAATATCTACTGCATGAACTAACAACTGTGTTAATGAAAAAGTTTGACTAAAGATAAGTGTGTAGAAAAGATGGAAAGATATAATGCGAACATGCTAGTGGAGTTTCTTTCATCAATAACAGAGCGATAAACTTACACACACTTATAATTCTTATATAATTTCAATATGGATATCAAATTATTGCTCATAAATTTCCAATGTTTATTTAAATGTAAGATAAACTCTAAACAAACAAATTGAGAATCTGGAGCTAGGGAAATTGTTTTCAGCTCCAACAGATGTCCTAATAGAAACAAGTAAAAAAGCTACAATTGGTGAAGACTAATTCTTATGATAGGTACCCTAGATGAATGCCCATATTAATTTCGTATAGTGGGTGATCCATCTGTCGAAGTTTGATTTATTAAGTTGTTTTTCGCTTATATTTCCAGAAAGGTTCGTCGGACAGTAAAAATGATTATAGCAAATTTTATAGGATTTCATATTCTGAAGAACTTTTCAACACAAATAAAACGTCTAAGACTGATCGTTTTCACAGTATACGTAAAAAACCTCAAATTTTATATGGCAACACCAAGATGGGGTAGTCTGATTTAGTTCATTTTTGAAATTTAATTTATTATTGCTATGAAAACACCACGTACCAAATTTCAGCTCTCTAGGTCCACGCGTTGTCAGACACTGTTCAAATATGTCGTCAAAAACGAAATAGTTGTATGGCAACCGTACGAAGAAGTTACCCGATTTGTCCCATTTCGAACTTAAATTTACAAAATTTTTACAAAATTTCAGCTTTCTAAGAAAACGTCTTCTCGAGATATCGTGAGGATGGACAGACGGACATGCAAAAATCAAAATAACTTTTAATACTGGGTCTTTCAAATTGAGTTTTCAAAAGTACACGCCTGTGTAATACACTTCAAACTTCGAACGCACCCATATTATATGTCATTTTGACAGCTGAAAGTTTTCCATTTATAAAAATGGAGTCGTATATATTACAACAACGTATTGAGATTATTGAATTATTTTATGAAAATGGTCGTCCTGTGAGAAATATATTTCGCAAATTACGCGATGTTTATGGTCGACGCAATCGTGCAGTACAAGATCGAGAAAGACGCCAGTATGCTCGCACCGGTTGTTCAGAAGAAAATATTGGTGCTGTGAGTGATAGTGTTGCAGCTGACCTCAACACGTTAAATTCCCGACGTTCACAACAATTGGGACTTTCTCAGTCAATTGTATCGCACAAAGTTCAATTGACACAAGAATTGCTGCCACAAGATCATTCCATACGTCGGGACTTTGCCAATTGGAGGATACTGGAACAAAACGACGATTTAAAAAAAAAAAATCATTTTTTTGGACGAAGCACATTTCGACATCGACTGCCGTATTTGGAGAGAGGAAAACCCTCGCGTACTCCAAGAGAGACGAACGCATCCACAAAGAGTCACTGTTTGGTGTGCATTGTGGTCTGGTGGTGTGATTGGTCCGTACTTTTTCGAAAACGATACCAGATATCGCGACATGATCACAACTTTTTTATGGCCAAAACTGGAAAGTATTGATACTGAAAACATGTGGTTTCAACAAGATGGGGCTACGTGTCATACAGCCAGAGAAACTTTGCAATTACTGCATACAAAGTTTCCAGACTGTGTTATTGCCAGATTCGGTGACGTGAATTGGCCTTCAAGATCCTGTGATTTGACACCGTTAGACTTCTTTCTCTGAGGCCATGTGAAAGTAGAGGTCTACACGGATAATCGTCGAAACTTAGAAGCAACGAAAGCAGAAATTATTCGAGTTATTGGTGAGATACAGCCGCAACTATGCCAGAATGTGATTGAAAATTTTGATAATCAGATCAGAATCAGGTACTGTAGAGACGCAAGATGTGGTCACATGGGAGATATAATTTTTAGAGTATACATAAATGGCAAACATTGTACTTCAAAAATAAATAAAAACTTTTTCAGTTTCAATTCAAATTCTATGTCTTTTAATTATATACTTTTGAAAACTCAATTTGAAAGATCCTGTATTATGCGTGCGGGTGTTCAATCCATTTTGCTCTACCATCATTATTTCTGTGCGTTACAAACAGAATGACAAAGTGATCGATATCAGTTTTCCAGGGGTCAACATAAATGAAAATTGATTTTTGGGGTCGACGAGGTCTAAAAATCGACCCCTATTAATTAACACAAGCTCTTATTTGAAACTTTCAAGATACTATGTAAGTTGTGTTACGTGTACCAACTTGTTATAAGAATGACTAATATTTTAGTAGGAAATATCATTGTTGTACTTTTAAGAAACTCAACAAGTCGATAAGCATGCACAAGTTCGTACAAGATGAAAAACTGGGCAAGTCAATAAGTGTGGAAAAGTTCGTGCATGATAATGTGTATAGTGGAAAACGAAATGTTTGTATGGCAAGCACATGAAGAAGTTACCCGATTTGTCTCATTTTCGAACTTAATTTTACTTTTATTTTGTAAAGTTCGTGTACAAAATTTGAGCATTCTAAGTGAACGCGTTCTCGACGGACAGACATGAAAAATAAAAAAAAACTATTAATATTATGCGTGGGTGTCCAATCCATTTTGTTCTACCATTATAATTTCGAGGTGTTGTTTTTTTCAGTCGACGGTTCTTAATACCCATCGACCTGTCATAACAGCGCCCACATCAATGACTTTGTTTTTTTTAAGGGAAGGTGTTTCTGAGCATTTACTTAATCTACCGTTTTACCAAATTGGCATGGCCATTGTAATGTGATCGACTTCAAGTTAAAGAGGTGGATCGAATATTACAAAACATGTACATGCAACCTAGATAAATAATGGTCAAACAATTATGTTGTCGCATACACACATAACAAACATTCCTCAAATGTTTGACAAAAAGTTGACAAACATTTGACAAACATTTGTGGAATGTTTGATGAATGTGGAATGTTTGATGAATGTGGACGCAAATTTTACAGTTTTGGATTCTTAAAAAAGTTTCAATTTTATCCAAATGGAAAACATTAAATGTTTACTTAAGTTTGTACATTTAGTCAGTTTTCAACAGCTGTGGAAAACAATAGAGAGAATTCATTTTGGAATTTTGGAATTTTTTAATAATTATAATAATCATGAGTGAGAAATGGGAGTAGATAAATATTAGAAAATTAATAGAACTGTTTTCTACACACCGAAATTCGGAGGACAAATCGGGTGAAGATAAATTAAAGCGTAGTGACTACTTCATATCAATTGGAAGTGTATTATCAGTGGCTACGTGTGAAGCAAGCAAAAAGCCAAACTCATTGCTTATTCAGTATTGGCGTGAAAAACAAGCAAAAAGAGATTTTTTGCTATGTTAATACTTACCGCCATATATGGTTGCAATACAACTGTTAATGTCTCAGTTACTTCAAGAACAATTTTTGAAAACAACTGTTTTGAAACTTGAAACAAGTAACTTAAAGAATGATAAGAAATCACCCGTTGCAAGAAACCTCACAGTAATGGCCAGCCGTTCATCTACACTTGCACTATTTCTCCAGCTTGTATTTCGTCCAATTCTATTAACTAAAATTTTGAAGTCGCTTGAAGAGATTCTTGGAAAATTTCGAAATTCGGATAGATCGTCAATTTTTAAATTATTTAATAAATCACGACCATTGTACTGTAATTTCTGTCTAAAACAACTTTTCTGTTCCACCATCTCCTTTTTAGCAAATTTTCCTCAAATGTTGAGGCAAGTACGACGAAAGATGCTGTAATGCAAGCAACTTCATTCAGAGAATACATGATTAAAACTAAACATTTAGAAAACATTTTCCGCCCAAAGATCCGATCAGATGTTTGACAAATATTTAACATACATTTGACAAACATTTGTCAAAGATTTGTCAACTGCCTATAAATCATTTGTCAAATGTTTGACAAATGTTTTTTTTTCCAATTTTTTTTTTATGTGTGGATGCATCTTTAGGTAGCAACTTGTAATGTATCGATTTTAAGCTGCCACCTGTTAGAATCCTAGTGTAAAAATGAAGAATTTAGTGTTAGGCTAAGCAAAGGATAGTGATGGTGTTCATAAAGAATAGAAAACAAAAGAAGGACCTAGAGAAGAATATGCTCATAAATGATATATGATATGATTAAATGTTCTAGAACTATTAAGGTACCATAAATACATTTCAAGACCACTCGTTTAATACATACAACGATCAAAAATGAATAGAAATGTGGGAGTATTCTATGCGAACCACACTACTGGCAGTCAGAGATCTATAGAGGCACTCAGATCCTAAACATTTCAGACAAAACACTCTAACTATCTTCGAGCCGTCTATCTATTATACTAACTGTAACAGGTCATTAGGTAGGTAGGACTGAAGGTAATAAAATTACAGATCGTTCACAATTAATCTGCAAGTTTCAAGATTATACGAAGTCATCTAAAATTAACTCTGAAATTACATATGGAAACATTACTGAATAAAAGCAAGAATGTCTATAACCAAATCTGTAAGTTCGATTGTATCAAGGCTAGGCACTAAATAAAAAAAACAAAACAATACATAAAATAACGAGAACGCTTTATTTAAACATATTTTCTTTTAAAAAATTTGAACATTGTCCCAGTTTCTCTCTAATGATTGATAAGAACAAAATATGCTCATCGTTATGATATCATTCATGTTCAGCCCCTGTACATTTACAGATGATTACATAAACGCGATTCATCAATTAAGAGCAGGCCTGAAATCATCTGTTTTTTTTCTTTTCTTCTATATACTGATGATCTCTGGCCTCCATAAATTTCTAAAGCTCCGACAAGAATTTGTTGCATTTAATTCGCCATACAAGCTTGAATGAGTGATTATGTATTGGAAAAATGACAACCGGAATTAGAAAGAGTGACAAGCTGGGGAGATGAGGTGAAGATCTTTTAGTAACTTGGTTTTTTAATGTACTAGTCTGTGTGTATTAAGACGATTTAAAACATTCCATTTTAACTAAAGATGAAAATTATTTGGATTTAAGTATTGTGTGGAGTAGGAAGAAGTTTTTACTTAGTATTGGTGAGTTTCATGTAGAGATGTGTTAATTCAGACTTTATTATTTCTATCTTGTGAGTTGTATCTTAGATGATCTTTTAATTAATCTGAATGTACTCATCAATTGCAAAGTTTACGTGTATTCCTGGCAATCTTTTTTCTTGGATCTTATGCTTAACACGGATTTTAATATTATTGTGCCACCCATAAATAGATTTTTTCGTTCTGGTTTACCAACCCTTTGGAGTTCCTTTTCCTAATTCACAATTTTTCCTAAGTAATAACTTAGTCAGAACTTTATTTATTAATCTAACTAACCAGTTAGATTGTTCATCATGTCCACCAATCATATACCTACTTTGTGAATGTCACCATTAATACGATCACAGTAATCTTCGATTACAGTTTGGTAAATTAAATCTATCCGTAAATGTTCCTTTGGATTTTTTCATTTCTAAATTGCACCCGTTAGCTCAATAGTAAAAAACAAAATAATAAACAATAGAGAGACCGCAAGATCGATCCTTGTGGCATCCCATAATATAGTGTCAGAAGACAAGATAAGGTGGTATTTATACAGTAAAACATTGCAATCTTTTTAGAAATAAAACCCCAGATAATTCAATAGTTTCGGAATGAAAAATAATTAGACGACTGGGAATTCGTGGCGCAGAATAATTTTACCAGCTTCTCTTCATCTGGGACAAAATCAACCCGGAATCCACTTAGAATAAAATTCCATCAATTGCGAAGATTTCAAGCGAAAGTTCCAGCGAATTTTAATATTGAATTAATAGATTGTGCTTGTGCACATAATTCTTGATAAATCAATTCGGGATCAGCTCTTCATGCTGGTTCTCGATAACATCAATACAGAAAATTGTAGGATTCGATCCAATACACAAGTCCTACATAACGTGGTTAGTACTGGACGGTTTCGCGTTATTGACCTTGATCTCAAGTTGGAAGATACTTTTGTATGAAAACAGCCACACACATTCCTTTTGGTGGATCGACAATGAAATTTGCATAGATAAAATGTACATATCGAGGTGGATATGGGCATAACTGGGCCGATAACAAGTAGAGTTTATGGATGAAGATAAGTGTCAGGTTAGAGGTGATGAATTGATTCTATAATGGGGACATTCTACAACTGAGAAAGTACTTGCAGGTTGCCTTCAAAGGATTTTACTATTTAGGTCTGATTTGGGCACACAATTTAAAAAAAATCATTTGTATTTCCAGTTGGGCAAAGAAAACAAATCTGTGGTATTGCAACAGTTTATGTTTTTACTTTTTTTTTCACATTTTTCTCTTTTAAGTTTAGAAATTAACACAAAATTTTGACATTACATTTATAGTGTCTATACGAAGACACTAAGTATCCACCGTCGATACCCTTCTTTTATAAATAATATTTAAATGGAGGCTGGTGAGGTTAGACATGATCAAAAAGTGATCAATTGAATGCGTGTAAAAAACGTGCAAATTTTGGGAACGAGTTTCTTAGTCTTTTGTAAATGTTGGTAAAAAGAAGAATGAAAGTTGTATTAACATAATCAACGCCCATATTCGTTTTCATTTATTTAGAGTTAAAGTTCTCAAAAACTAGATAAAGTCAAAAGCGTTTAAAACATGATCAATCAAATAAGGCAAAAAATTCGCATTTTAACAAAGCAAACTTACAGCGATATATCAAGACCATAAACCCATCCTTCAAAACATTCCATAAATTTCATAAATACTACAAAAAAAAAATAACATTGAAATTTTGAATTTCATATCCATAAACCTCTCACTCAAGATATTCCCAATAGATATAAACACGCGTACTCATGATGTGGGGGCAGGCAATTTCGCGAAGAATCTCATTCGAATCATTTTAATAATTTAAACTCTGACATCATCTGGATGAAGTAGCGTGATAAAAAATATGAAGACCAATGAAAATAAACGCAGTTCGCGAAAAGAGAATTGAATAATAGCCTTATCAGAGATCAACCTTCAAATTGAGCAATTTATCAATTTATGCATCTACATAACTCTATAACCTAACCTAACCAACAAAATGTGGTTCGTTCACCTTCCTCTACTCTTCGCTGATCTTTCATCTTCGGGGAGTGTTACAAAAGTATTCAGGGCGCTCACTCCGGCTAGCGGCAACTATATAGGATGTTAGTTTGTTGTTCTAATTTATGTTGATAGATAGATCTCACATTGAACGGACAGTATACGGTCGAAGAACAAATGGATTGAGGATGGAAAATTGGATAAATTGCGACTAGCCTCTTTGGCAAGATAAATAGACCCCATAGATTTTGACGTAAGTCCGCTGAAGACCTTGAGATTTTGAGAAGCGACTAAATTTGATTATTTCAACATGCTCCTTCCTTAGTACATACAAAAGCCCAGCGAAAGTATGTTAATGGATTTATTTGTTCGTTCTATCTATGATTTTTTTTCTGTTTCTGTTTTTGTTTTTTTTTTTTTTTTATAATTCATGGTGGGCTCGCTATTTTTAACAGAGAGTTTATTTTCATGATGAAATTTATTTTATTTTTCTTAAAATAAAAAATATGACGTTTGAGAAATATTTTTTTGATTAACGCAAAAATTGAAAATACGATTTATAAACTTATCTACATGAACTAAAAGCTACCTCAGAGATATTTATTTATTTAGAAGATCAATATTTCTATGAGTCACCTTGAGAGTTCAAAAATTAATTTATTACATGGTTTTTAAAAGAACTTGTCCAAGTAGACATATTGAAAGAGACTATAAGCTCAGAATAGTGCTAAATTAAAAACAATATTAGAGTTATTGTATCTTTTTTCAAGAATGTCTAGAAATACTTCTGGGCAAGGTCAGGTAGTGCGATTCTAATGATCTTTAGTGCTAAGCTCTTTCAATATGTATTGCGTAGAATGAAGACCAGACAGGACTTATACCTATATATAAATGGTTTTCCAATAGAGATGGGTCGATGGTGACAGACTGTGGCGGCCATGTTGTTTTGGTGGCGTCAGTCGAATCAGTTGTTTATTATTCAGTCATTGATGACAAAGCATCATGTCAAGTTACACGATTGAGCAGCACGTCCAAAGGATAAAAAATTAGTGTTCGTTAGTGCAAACGTTCCGCGTGTTGTGTCCATTTTACGGCAAACGCGGTGGCCCCTCAAAGTCGACTCTTCTACGTTCGGTGACCAAATTCGTGAGGACCCGTTCGGTAGACAATCAGCAAACACCCGTACGTTAACGGTATGCCAGATCGGCAGAGAACATCGCCGCTGTCCATGAAATGTGCAGGAGAATCCGAGGCAGTCAATTCCTCACCGTGCACAAGGACTCGGCCTTTCGCAAACTTCAACTTGGTGAATTTTTCACCAGGACTTGGGCCTGCATACAAGATCCAACTGACCCAGAAACTCAAAGTTAATGACCGTAGACAACGCCGTTTGCTCGCAAACTGGAGCTCGGTGCGTTTGGAAGAAAACCCCAATTTTGGCTGAAAAAACATCTTTAGCGACTAGACGCATTTTTAGATGAATGGCTATGTTAACAAGTAAAATTGTCGTATATGCGACGGCGCCAACCCACACTAGGTTCACCAGATAGCAATGCATCCACAAAAAGTTACTATTTGGTGCGGATTTTGGGCCGTCGTCGGCGTCATTGGTCCGTACTTTTTCGAAAACCACATTAGTGAGGCCATCACCGTCAACGGAGAGCGCTACAGATTTCTTTTGGGCCGAATTGATCGATATGGCCGTAGACGACATGTGGTTGCAGTAGAACGGCGCTACTTGCTACACAGCAAGCGCCACAATGGACCTTGTGCATGAACGATTTTAGGATATGGTTAGATCTCGCAGAGGTGATGTTAATTGGCCACCAAAATCGTGCGATTTAACCCCGCTAGACTTTTTCTTGTGGTTTTCTCTGAAGTTGTAGGTCTATGCTAATAGGTCGCAATCGACCAATGCCCTCAAAGTTAACATAATCCAAGCCTTCGCTCAAATTCATCCGGATCTATACGGCAGAGTCATTTAAAATTGGACCTCTCGGATTCATGCCACCGTGAGAAGCCACGGCAGACATTTGAATAATATCATATTCCATACGTTATGGCATGTATGGGTCTTTCAAATAAATAAAGAATTTCGTTAATATCTTACAGACAGCTTATTTTATTCCATTTCAGCATCGACCCGCCCTTATTGGAAAGCCTTGTACTTTAAAGTCAAAATAAAAAAAATTACAATAAAGGAGCTAAATAAAATTTAAGTCTGGGAAGTCGTTTTACGCGAAAAGAGCATAGTTAGGGCTCTTGCTACTATTTCAAGAGAGATTATTTTTGAAAGGTGTCTACATCGGAGTGTATAAATATATTTGACCCAATTATAAAAATGTTGGCATAGCTGTCGGAATTGCAAATAATTCTCAAATGAATCAAAAATAAATATAAATTATTGAAATAGTTAAATGATAAATAACAGCGGCTCAATATGGCTGCATTGTGGCACACCAGAAGGAATGGTCCTTAATATGATAGTGACGTCACTTAAGTGATAATACTATGTAGAAATCATAGAAACATATAACAAACGAAACTAAGAATCAACACCAGCAACAACAGCAGCAACGAAAACAGAGAGAAATGTGACTCTTGTCACCTGAATTTTCTTATTGACAATTCTCAGTTAAAAACTTCTTTGGTTCCGGTCGTTCCTATGAATTTAATACAGTCGTATCACTTGAAGTGAGGTGACATTAAAATAAGGGCCGTTGTTAATGATGCCAGAAAGAATTCTGTGAAAATAAAAACATTCGATTTACACAAGTTGAAATATAACCAATTCATTAAGGAGCAAGAAGTCTTTGGTAAATTCTATTAAATACCTTACTGAAGTCATTAAAACTGTAGTCAACTAGCGTTTCAGCTTCAATAGATTATTGGACAATTTTAACAAGTTTATTGTGGCTCATTTTCATTTTCATAAAAACATATTGAAAAAAGCTTACAATGAAAGTAGAATACATCGCAAACTAAAGCTTCGAAAACCTTAAGGATAGAAAACAGGTCTAAAATTCGAGAATTTAGTATTTATTAACTTTTTGTGCAAAAAAGTTATCACCGATCACTTCCAAAATTTCAGGAAGACAACATAACGAATAGAAGTAACATAAACAATATATGACCCCGAAAGGAGTGGGAATGTTGTCAGAATCAATAGAGAAGCTATAAGCTAAATTGGCAAATCTGTTTCAAGACCACAACAATGTCAAATATAAAATCTTTGGAGTTAGTAAACATCGGGGATGACTTCGTCAAATCGCAATTTTAAAAAAGCTCAAAAATTAATTAGTAGTTGTCAGAAGATTATTACAATCCAAATAGGGGCAATCATCAGATTTATGTTTAGAATTCACAAATATTCAAAACTTATTAATCTTATCGGGGAATATTGACTTCATCTTGCCAATGTAACACTAGAGTTCGCTTATGCTGAAGTAAGTCAAATAATCGACATCACTTTTTGATGAAACACTATAAAACTTACAACATGATGGATAGTGGATTGGTGAAGAGCCATCAGGACTTCGTTTTCTTAGGAAGCCTCTTGCACCATCACAGAAAGAGTAAAGTGACTCAAAAGTAAAAACAATTACTAGTAAGGTTATGCACTGTATATGTTTTTATAAGCAAATTTCAAATCAATACAAAAAAGATTCAGGTCCGCACGAAATATCATGTTAAATGGAACAGGGAGCTCTACCTCCAACCAGTGCATCTAAAGTAGAAGCATTGCAATCCCGACAAAAAGCGTAAGAGATCTATTCTCATAGGCAGGCAAACGAAACTACGTCAAAACATGTTATTAGCGCAGCTAGAGAAAGTTGTCTAAGAGGAGAGCAGAACTCTGCTACATTGGCATAGAAGAGCAAAATTTACTTGACAGGTTTCGTTGAAAACCCAGACCGAGTACATGGAAGAAACTCGCTGACAATAAAGTTCCTGGATCTAATCTTAGAAAAAATGAGTGAGCGGTATGTGTACATATGTCATCATGAAAAGAGAAAAAATGCAAAAAATGTAGTAATTGATGTTGATGGCGTGGTTTATTCAAGTTAGTTCTGAAATTTTAGCCTTTTTGAACCAAAACTTCGTCAAAGGAAGAGGGACGGGGGGGGGGGGGGCAGAAAAGCTATAAGCCGTTGAAAAACTCCAACGATTTTATGTATCTAACAAATTTTGAATCATCGTCATATAATATATCATTGAAACGGGTGATTCATAAAATATGATAGAAACATTTTCAACCCCTCTTGCCCCCAAAACGATCGTGGGTCAGTTTCTGAATTCACCAGGCAGATCTATGTACTTTTAACGTAAGCTTTGGCTATTTATGCCTGCCTTCTTACTTATATCACAGACAACATACAAGTAGATAAGAAAATCTACATAAAAGCCCGGATCACTTTTACAAAGGCCTTTAACTTTATACTCAACCAAAGAAAGCTATCAGTAATAAATGTTGCGAAAAATGTATGTGGCATAGTACAGTCGAGAGAGATAAACAGATAGAGAGGGGAAGAGAGAGAGGAAGAGAGAGATAGAGAGAGAGAATTTATAGAGCTTTTTATTAGAGGCCCTTTAGGTAGTTTTAATCCGGACCGGAGGTTTTCATATCTAGATGCATGTAAGTTGTCTCATATCATACACTGGTCTAGCTTGTCCACCTAAATTTATTCTTGCCACATAAGTAACGTTGTCCCATTTGTGCTTTAAGTATATATTTTACCGTACAACAAATTGCATAGGCAATAGGAACTTGTGAATTATATGACGTCTTCCAATATGGCGGGTTTCTATTGATTAAAAGGTGTACATTTTTCCTTAAACGACTGTAAAATAACGGTACCTACTTTCACAAATGTATATTTTATGCAAAAGTGCTTACCAATGGAATTACAATGCGAGATTATAAAATAAGATACCTCCTACGACTTAAATATAGCTTCGGGGTGTATGTGACCCCTTTCATGAAAAATTAGGAATTCCGAAAGTCAAAAATGCAAGGGTAATCGTGTGGAAATGGAAAATCCGAGACAATTTTTCTTTTAACTATCTCCACCTCTAGATAACTGCTCTGGTCCATCACAAAATTTATTGGAATATGTGATTTTAATCCCACACCGATAACTATCCATGTCCCAATCTAATCACACTATATTTAATGAAAAATATAAAAGGTCCCAAAAATCAGGCATTTGAAAAGGTATTGCCACATCAGCGGTAACAGACATTATGCCAGATTACGTTTCTAAACATCTTAAAGAATTTTAAAGTAAAAATCTCTGGTAAGATTACATTTCGTCAAGAGCTTGGGAGTTTGGGAGGTGAGAGTTTTTGTTTTCCCCGATTAAAACTCTCTAACTGTCCATTCGCGATTCTCTAATATACTTGGCGATTTAGAGAAAACGTGAGAAGTATCGAAATATTGAAGGACGGCTAACTCTGTGTAGGAGGGTCGTAGAGCATTGGGGTTTTTCTTTCGGATTTATAGTCAAGAGTACAAAAATATCGATGACAAATGTTTGGGATAGGGCCTTTTGGGGATTGGGGGGGTCGTACCGCCCCCCATTGGAGGTTGTTCAAAATATGTCATGTTTGGTATCAAATTAAAAAGGGAGAAGCGGATAATCGAAGTTTTTTTTTGATAATTTTAACTTCATAACTTACTTTTTACCGCCATTCTTTGTTGCACATTCATTAGTACTCTGTTATGAACATTTTTCTCATGGAAATTGAATTTCCACGACTTACCAGTTCTTCATAATGATGAATTGAAAAATGTCCATTTTTGTACCATAAAACGGCCATTTTTTCATCTTAAGAAGGACTGAATCACTTCTTTTGCAATTATCTCCAAAACCTTTTATGGAAATCAAAAACTAATTACATATTTAAATAGAATACGAAATGTAGATGCGATTTCACGATTTCATCCTACATACAAGCTTTATGGTGCATATTTAAAATTTTTATAGCATCTTTTCTGTACTGGAAGACGACCAAATTGCTAATTTTCGCGTGATTTCAAATTTTTAGTGGGTACTTTGAGGCACCAAAATCCCTATTTCTCTGTAAGTATTGCAAGGAATTCCATAATTTGGTCTTGTAACCATATCCAGGATATGCAGTGAGTCCATAATATAATTTGAAAATCGTAGGTATCTAGGTATCTGCACAAAACACAACAAAAACAGTCATTACTGTCAGTTGAGAAATGTTCTTCTAACTTCTCCACAACTAACACAGCCAAGAGTTTTGTCGAGTGGAATAGAGAGTTTGGTAATTCTCAATACAAATTCCCTGAGTTACAGAATTCCGAGTGGGGAGTTAAGTGTCAAAAGAACTCTCATCTCCACAGCTCTCCGACTTAGTGAATCCGGCCCCAGTAGACATAATCCGACTGGACTATGCCCTCCGAAAAGAGGATATCTAGTAAGTTACTGGAAACAATTATGTAAAGTAAAGATTTTAAAAAACTTTGGCCTGCTATAATTAATGAAAGCATCACTGAAGAGACTCAGAAATAATAAATTTTAAGAAAAATGTTTAGCTACCTGCGTAGCCAATAATTGGCATGTAGTATGTTGATTCAATTGATATATTGGACATAATATAGACGTACGTACCTATATATGGCAGTTTAGGCTATAAGAGCTCGCTGAAATATAAACTCCGTACTAAGCAGCCAACGTATCTCTTCAAAATCCATTTCGATATCCTCAAAATCTTTTAAGTGATAGGTTAGCACTAAATATCAGTGCAGGAGAACCTTTAACTGCACATGGGGCATGAAACCGAGTATGATACACTGGATATATACCTCCATGATAAGACTAACGCTCACATATCAAGAACGCAAGTGGGAATGCAAGGCGAAAGCTGGCGGGTTAGCAAAATTTGCTTACATATGCATTGCAGGCTCACTCCATGTAGATCCACGGCCACAGCCGCCCTTGAATTTTTATGAAACCTACCACATCTAGATCTTATCATTCGGACATATAACACAATTTCTGTATATAGATTACGACCATGGGGACATTGAGAAGACAGCTAGAGTAGTTCTTCCCATTGCTCCATTGGTACCTCCTACAGTGGGTACCTGCACTGTAAAAAATAATAGGGACTATTCCCTAAATTTATGACACGTTTTTCCCTAAAAATAAATGTAATTTTCTCTGATATAAAGGGAAAATCAGTTTAATTTCCCCGAATTAATGAAACATTCAATGAATTGAGGTATTTGGCACCAGTAAACCTATATAGTACGTAAAATTTCCGAAATGTTAAGCTCTCTTGGATATAAGGAAAAGAACATTCAATAAATTCGGTATTATGCAACTTTTATGGAAATATATTTTCGTTTATATAATTCACACATTATTTTTCAATATTTTGTTTGAGCGTGCACAGCGCACCAGCATAACTCCAGTACTACTTGTAGTATGGGCCATAACAAATGAGTTATTCCAGTTCAATCTTATGTTTTTTAAAGGGGGTGGTGTTCTATCACCTATGGTGAAGTGTGGTACTATCACCTATTCCGTACATTTTAGGGAATATTCAATAAATTTTAGAGTCGTCCTTACATTTTAGGGAAAAAAACAAAATTTTAAATTCCCTACATTTTAGGGGGGGGGGGGGGGGGGGAACAAAAATTCCCTACATTTGAGGAAGAAAAACCTAGCTACATTTTAGGCATAAAAACCTAATCTAAGTTTTGCAAGGTGGAGCTTTCCCTAATCTAATCTTATCGACAAATACCTATCCTTTGTGGCACAAATTGTTGCCACTCACTTTAGGGAATTATTTTTTTATTGTGCGGGCACCGGTAATTATGGGGAATGAGAGGGTGAACTCGCTAGCCAGGCACAGCTCTTGTTCTCCCTTTCTTCGTTCAGAGCCTATGTATAGTTTAGTCTGCCACCTCATTGATCGGGTTTCTCATCAGCAGTGATGTGCGAACGTGATCACTTGCAAGTATACGAAACTATATTTTTTGATGACTCAAATAAAAATTTCATGGGACTTTCTCTTCGAGCTTAGAAGGAAACAATGCATGGGTCAGTATCATCACTGGCCACAACCCGATTCACACTCATCAAAAAAAGATGGGAGTTGTTAATAATCGTGTATATCTGTCCTGTCTGTAAGAAGAGCTTGAGACAACCGAAAAATTTCTGTGCGATTTTCTCAAGTTTTTGCGCGATGCAGGCTTAATACTCTTGGGTTTTCTCTCCTATATGCCGATGAGCAGAAAAGATTATCTCACCTGGACCTGCTCTGCTTTCATTATTAGGGCGGCAGGAACGTTTCGAGAAGCAGTCTTTACTTTCTAGTAGGTTAGCATAATTTTAACCGCCTTGACCTTCATATGCTTACGATCTTTCATTCCCTGCCTTTCGAAAAAAAAACATTAAACATATCATACACACTGAATGTCTTAAAGAAACCGCTCATGAATAGTTATAATAAGTCTTAAGTCTTTTTCTCTAATAGTAGTTATAAATTGGAATTTCCACCAGAAAATAAACCATCAACCCGGCTATCTTATTCATAATATACTGTTGATTTATAAGAAAACAACTTTTCCTTATTCTCACTTTGTATAAGTACCTACATTTGCGAAATGGCACTTCAAGATCAACTTCCACCCCCGTATATCGAGTAGCACAAGTGTTTAAAAGATTACCTTGGCAATGTACCTGTACGTACATACCAATCTACCTACCAACCTACCTACCTAAATACATATTTATTTGCGTATTACAAAAATTGTATTCGCACTTACATACTTATCTTAATTATTTTTATGCAAATCAACACAAAAATAAATTTACAAAAAAAAAACTAAGTAAAAGAAAAGATATTTTTTCTTGTTTTTTTTTTTTTTTTTTTTAATTATATACACAAGAAACAAAGCATATTCAAAGCGGCAGTGACATAAGCATTGAACATTGTTAGCGAACAAAAGACAATAAGATATACATAGGTAAGCCGCCAAAGGAAAACGCATTGAGCTTACTTAAAAAATTAACACTTGACTGCAACTTTTTCTGACATAAAAAAAAAAAACACAAAACAAAGTGGAAAACAAGCAACACTTAACACTATCAATATATTTTTTAAGTATGAGATTCTCTTACCATTTGATATTGTCTTACGAGATAATCCTTTGGTAAATCCATTGGTCACTGATATATTATTAGCAATAAACATTATTTACATAAATACACGACTTGCATGAATTTTAACATATGTTTCATGACATTTTCATAATTTCGTTTTTATATATTTCACACACTTTGAAAATGAAGAAGAAAAAAAAACAATAAATTAAAAAAAAAACACTGGAAATCACAAAATCTAATCTAAAAATATTAAAATACAAAATTTTCAGCAAGACAATACACCCGCGATCATGACATTCATCGATTTAATATATAATTTGTGAACATTTAAAAAATTTAAGATCTGCGTAACGATCTGCACCACGATTGATTTTTCCTTATTTTATTTTCGTCTCATTTCATTCGTACATACACGATATGATCGCATGAGATTCAATCCGTTCAACAGTTCGTTAGTTAACTAAAGTCGCGCTAAAATTTTAAGTATTTGAACCAAGCTGCGCAGGCGCACGATGGCATTTATGTATACCAAAAACAGCCTAAAAGCAGGCGGTCATTTAATAAAGAACCAAAAACAAAAAACACAAAACAAAACAAATGTCAGCCTCACAGTCAGTACCAATGATCAACAACAACAACAACAGATCAGAGATCCATGAAGGCGCGCACAGTTTATTATATCGCGCAACAACAGCACCACAGTTGAACAACAACAAGAATGGGTGGTACTATGGATGGTGAGCTGCTAATATTCAAATGAGATGTGTGTTGTGTGTAGTCTCATAGTTTCTAGTCTATGTTTTAGTTTCGAACGCAACAACGCTCTCTCCAGGAATATAATATTTGTATATATGTATCCCGGCATATACATAATGCGTCTGTTCCATTTTGAGGTTATAACTTTTCTCTGTTTCATGTTTAGGAGGAGGATAAACAACAACGCGGATTTTACGCGCCCAGAAATTTATCCCATTGATCGTCGCGTCGATCGCCCCCAATCGAAACATATACTATATGCGAGAATTCTCAGATTTGTTTTGTGTTCTTCTCTTCGCATACTCCTCCAAATGCTAATGAGATTTAAAAAGCTTTGGATGATTATATCATATAACAGAAATTTAAATAAGTACGCACATATGTATGTTGGGACATTTTATATAGCACTAGTGTTTAATATTTTAATAATAAACAATTCCAGAGGATTAGGGGAGCTAAAAATGTATGTTTCCAGGCTCCAGCAAGTAATAATTAACCTGTTCAAAAATGTTTTACTTTGAATGTATTAGAAAAAAACAAAAAGCTCATTTAAATTTAAGCTTATCAGTTAGTTCCGGTATGGACGCGCGACGTGATGAGATAGGTATTGGACAGTGATTGGCATAGTGATATGAAAAAAATCATGTCACCACCACAAGTGATTGGCATAGTGATATATGTATAATAAAAATCATGTCACCACCACCCACATTATAGGTGTACAAATATTTTTTTTTAATATACTATATACATACATATGTATATATATACATTGATCAGTGCGAGCATGACATTAAAAAAATTTAAGTGGCCACTGATCTACCTCCTACTATGGCACTTATGATGATCGCCTTAAATGATTACAACTTTCTTTGTACGTCGGCGTAATTTTTTCCATCAAAAGAGGAAGAAGAAGAAAAAAACTATCACTAATATCACTTGTGGACCAAATGACCATAATCCGATCATATTTAGTATTTAAACTCAATAAAGTCCCATTTAAACTTCGCCACAGTGAATGGCTATATGTGTATCGAATTTCTTATAAGTTGTTGGAGAGACTATAATTGGATAGAGTGGGTTGGCTGCTCATAATGAACTTCATATTAGGTCGTGAGCGGTTCATTAATATTTATTTCATTCAATTTAATTTTTAGTTTGCGACATCATCGGTAACTATATGTAGTAGAAGAACAGAGAAAATCTAAACACTATTTAAGTTTAGCTATGGAGCAATATCGATATTTGCAATTTCCGATCACAGATCGCTATGCGCAATCGTATTAGAATCGCACTAAATTATATAAGTAACAGAGAAATAATAATAAATATTGAAATAAGCCCTAAAGTAAAATGCCCTTTTTGTAGTATGGTGGTGGTAGTCCGTCGTCGTTGTCGCCACTGCACTGCACCGCAGCGTACCGTACCGTCCATTATTCATTTCAAAGAAAACGTAGAAAATGAAGAGTAAAAATTAAACATTTAATTTAAAAAGATACTCTAGGCGACTGACACGACAGATGAGTATATGATACCCGGTTACATGACACACTATACGTCGCTGCTAGTTTACTATGACTATACGGATCTTCTTAACGGCATGGCATGCTAGAAATTTCTCACATGCCCCATCATCATAGAAATGAAATTATGAGACGATTTATGAGTAAAATCATCGTCTTAGAACATCCTATATCACCTAGGCTAGGCTTAAGGTAGTTTGGTGGAAAATAGACGGCAGCATGAATCGGCCACTGACGCTGCAGCTGCTGCTGCTGCTGTTGCTGCTTCTTTTTAAGCCACAAAGAAATTGTATAAACCGGTAAAGTATGCCCACTCGCGCATACCTATTTTAACTACAATCTCATATCAGTGCACATTGTGTTGAGTCACATACCGCAACAAATAGGCTGATGTTGGAGCCCGGTCGGTTCGGCTGGAGCGTTGGGGCTTAGGGCTACTTTATTTATGTAGGTACAGAAAATGTATGTAAAACGTGTAAAATTTTGCTTTCATACAACTTTTTTTTTTTTTTTTTACACCATGTCAACAGTAACGAAACGAACTATTATGCTTTCTTCCGTGGTAGATTGAATGATCTGGTCTACATATTATGTACATACATGGACTAAATTCATTGCATTTAACTAGCATTTACATATGTCCATACTATGAGTATGTAGGTACCTATACTTATGTCTTACCTATATCGATTTAGTGGGGATTTGACATTTAAATTAATGAATGAAAAGTTTATATGGGTTATCGCGGTGTTTTTGAGAAACAAGCAGCAGCGCTTAGGTAAGATTGCATGCAATTTGGTTTTAATTAATTGATTGGGCTCATGGTATAGGTAGGTGTATAGGTAGGTAGGTGGATGATGTTGATGAAATATTACTTCCTGACAGCTATTTTTTTTTCTTCTTAAAATTTCAATTGAATTGGGATGTGAAATATTTTTTAAATTCTAGTATTGACCGTAAGCCGTAATGAAACTTCTACTTTTACTTCTTCTTCTTCTTTTTTCGTTTTATTTTTCTTCGACAGCTCACTTTAATCCATCGTGAGAAATATGGCAGATGGCCTCCAGACTTAAACAAAACCCTGAAGAGAACCTATCGAAATCTATCCGCTGAAAGTAAATTGCAGTAGAAGAAATGCTCTAACGAACTTTTTGCTCATATCCTTGGACAAAATATTGACAAAGAGGTGGAAGAGGTGACAAAGTTCTTTATAGATTGTATTTTATATAATGATGGAGTTTATATCATCGCAATACTTTCAATGAGTGAATTTATTTCAACTTTTATAGATTTCCAGTTCTTAGAGTCATATTCACCAAGCCATTTAAGGGGAGGTTACCGGCGAGAGGCATGAAAAATGCATGAAGTTTGATTTTGTTTTTTTTTTTTTCATAAAATAAATACTTTTGGAAATGGGTTTTAACGTATTTTATTCTTCTATTTATGGAAAATAAATTCCAATTTCATTTATTAAAATAAATATCCAAAATGGCGGCTCTAGCGCTTCTCAGCACTGCCAGTTCATCCGAAACAAATAGGGTTGAAAATTATTAAACTAGATAAAATTTGTGGGGGCCTTACCGGTTTTCGTTTTCAAAAAAACTTCTGAATTACAAAATGCCAGCCGTTTGAAAAAAAAAACACATTTTTTGGCCTGTTTTTTTTTTTTTTTTTTTTTGCTTCATCGGACGAAAAAAAACTATTTGTAAATAAATTTTTGACAAAAATCGCTTTATGATGGCCCCGCAAATTGACTTTCTTTTCCATTGCGCAGAGATACATGTAAATCGGTTCATCCGTTGAAGCTTTAGAACGCCCCGCGCACTGAAAAATGCTGTTCGCAGAAAAACTCATATATAAAGTTTAATGTTATAAAAAACCTTTGACAGCTTACTTCTGCTATTCCAGCACCATACAGAGCCCGTTCTTCTTCCTGCAAGAACTGATTGTGTTGAATCTGAAGGTTAACGATTTCCCGAAATTTATGATGGTACCTCAGGGGTCGGATTCTGTAACACGGAGAATTTGGGAGATGAGAATTGCGTTTTCTTAGAATTCTTAATTCCCTAATTCTCCCCAAGGAGGAGAATGTATGTGGTATTAAAAAAAATGGGAGCTCAGCGCTAACAAGATAGGTTTAGGAAAAGGGGCGGGGAGAGTGCGGGGTAGAAATGGGAGCTGATTAAGGGAAATTTAAAACAAAAATTAAGACAATATCAGGAGCTGCAATAATTCGCAGGGGTGGGTAAGCTCAGGATCTCTAAGCCCAATAAAAAAAAAGTAAGAATTCACTTTGGTAATTCGGCATGCATGGGTATTATAGGCAAACACCGGAACAAGTGGAATGGAGAATTCGGGAATTCCGTCCTCGCTTCTCAAATCCTCTCAGTTGAGAATTTTTCGTCTTAGTTTTCCACAAGCAAACATCGGAGAATTTGAGAAGTGAAAGTAAGACGAAAAATTTTCAACTGAGAGAGAATTTGAGAGGTGAGTACGGAATTCGCGAATTCTCCATTCCACTTGTTAATTCTCCGGTGTTTTGCAAGTGGAAAAGTAAGTGGAAAAATTGTATTGTCTGCTTTTGTTGCGTTTCGTGAAGGTATCTAGGTACCTAGGAATTTCAAATTGAGTTATGTATTCACTGCGTATCCGGGCTATATTGTAAAAAATAAATTATTTAAATCCATGCAATACTAACAGAGGAACAAGGATTTTGTCTCTCAAAGTACCCGCTAAAAATTATAAATCACGCGAAAATGAGTCGTCGTCCAGTACAGAAGAGATGCTATAAAATTTTTAAATATACACGGTAAAGCTTGTGTGTAGGATGAAATCGCATCTACATTTTGTCCCCTAATTAAATATGTAAATGATTTTTGAATACGGTAAACCGTTTTGGAAATAACTGTAAAAGAAGTGTAGCAGTCCTTTTTAAGGTGAAAAATTGGCCGTTTTTGGTACAAAAATTGACATATTTTCATCGCATCATTGCGAAGAACTGGTAAGTCCTGGAAATTTACTTCCCATGACAAAAATGTTCACAACGGAGTACTAATGGATGTGCAATAAAGAACGGAAGAAATATAAGCAAAATATGGAAACTGGGGTGTATATGACCGTAGTGTGAAAAAATCGTTTTTCGGCGGTCAAAAGTCAGCTATCACGTTAAAACGATCAAAGACAAACTACACCGCTCGATTACCCTCTCCTCCCTCTTTAATTTGTTCACATATATTTTTGTACTCTAAACCCTTAATCTATTAAAAAAAATTCCAATACTCTACAGCCCTCCCACATAGAGTTAGGCGCCCGTGAATATTGCGATAGCAAAATTTACCGCCGAGGCCGCTCAAATCTGCAAATTACTGTTAATCGAAATAAAATATAGCCTATATAACCCATGCATGCCTAATTACCAAAGTGAATTCTTACTTTTTTTTATTGGGCTTAGAGATCCTGAGCTTACCCCTGCGAATTATTGCAGCTCCTGATATTGTCTTAATTTAATTTTTATATTTCCATTAATCAGCTCCCATTTCTACCCCTCCCTCTCCCCGCCCCTTTTCCTAAACCTATTTTGTTTGCGCTGAGCTCCCATTTTTTTTTATACCACATACATTCTCCTTCTACTCTCCATTCTCTCGTTATCCCGGAAAAACTCGAGAAAACCTACCCTCCTACATCCCTCAAAAACTATCCCAACAAAAAAGAAATTTAAATTTATTTCGACAGTGTAAGGTAATAGGCAGATGTACCTCACATATGAAAAAAAGTCCAACCCTCTACAGCGAAAATTGATACCCTTAATCGTCCCAGGCGATTCGCACTTTTTCACATTTCTTACGTTTTCCTTAATTCTCCAACCATGTTAGTGAATTAGGAATGGAGAATTAAGGAATTAGGAATTCTAAGAAAACGAAATTCTCATCTCCCAAATTCTCCGTGCTACAGAATCCGGCCCCAGGTAGCGAGAAACGGTCTCGCCAGAAAGCGCGCTCCGAGCGCCTCAGCTACCTGGTGGTTCCGTTCTCAACAGGCTGTGAGTTCTAAAATACTTTAGATATGAAAATATCCTTTTACCCACGTGTTCTAAACACTTTAGGGATGAGAACTAAGTAATAAAAATCAAATTTTTCATCGTCAGAACAGTAAACTCCCCTTATTGAAATTTAATTTAATTCTTGTTTTAGTACTCCCATCAGAGAGGGTTGGGGCCCACATGGATTAATATTAAAATTATATGTGCATTTATAACCCTCTCTTATAGGAGTACTAAAACAGAAATTAAATTAAATTTCAATTAAATGGCTTGGTGAAACTAATTAAAATGTTATACAACATTGGTCAAAGAGTCAATCCTTTGAGAGCCCCGCAAAATATTTGCATTAGGCTAGATTAAATATGGAGAACAGAAGAATTTTAAGAACTTTTATTTTTAACGATTCTAAATCAAATCATAAATACAAGAGGAAAAAAACAACCGCCTCGTCCGGGGTTTGAAGCCGGGACCTTCCGCTTTCCGGGCGACTGCTCTTACCACTGAGCTAACGAGACAGATGATTTTCCCTCTTGTATAGATTAAATATTTGAAACATTCACGGATTGATATCTAGCTGTCAATCGAAATCCAAAATGAGCTGAGTGACAGAGAAGGAGGGGGCAAATTAAAGAAGGAAGGAAGATAAAAATTCTGGAAAGTGTTAAGGCTTTAAAAAGTCTAATAGAACCTCAAATGACAGATGAAAATTAAAAACTAAGTATTAATGACAAATCAGCTTTGGGAAGTGAGGAAGAGCTGTGGCTACACGACCACATTTTTCTCACAGCATGTACCTGATCAAAATGAACCGCTGTATTGACCTTAGTAGTCGGTGGCTTCCAAATCACAAAAAACTACTTTGTGCGGTGTAAGAGTAAAATGTAAAATGTAGGCATATTAAGTTGTAAAAGAAAATGTTGTTAGTTTGTAAGTTAGTCTAGCTTGGGTGGCCTAGTTGAGCAGAGCAGCTCCCAGAAGACAAATTAAAATTTTCTCTAGCTTCACCATGACTGGTAACCTCAATAAAGGACGATTGTATTCAAGACCCCATTGGAGGATTTTATTTTCGAAGGGCTGCTTTAATCTTGCTCCCTCCCTAATCTTTAGGAACCGCCTCAGAAGCCGAATCCATAAAGAACTGTCTGTACAGACGCTATTCCAGTTTCTGGTTTCCGAAGGACTGGCTTTGCAGACACTCATCCTCCAGGATCGACCTTCATCAGCAGTTCCTGGAACCCCAAGGACTGTCTTTGCAGAACCACCTTCCTTACGGTTCGCACCTGCTCAGACCATTCCTGAAACCCCGAGGACTGGATATCCGGTACCTGCCGGCACATACATACTCTCTAACGCAAGATCTAGGCTCCCCAGGGCAGTCTGTTTAAAAGCCAGATGCCCCAGCCTTCCTTTTGCCGAAGATAGTCCCTTAAGCCCCGGAACTATCCGACAAGAAGCCAGACCTCCAGGATGGGGTCTTTTCACATCCGAGACCTCAGTTTGCTGGGCTGCAGATAGCTACCTCCAGACCAGCATAAGTGGACTGAAGATATAACCATTATCACTCCAAATAACCATTATCACTCCATGTCATTGAATGAATCCAATCGCTTTCTATTAGATTGAGCAATTGAGTAATACCAGTCAAAGTTATTTGCAAAGACGCTTGATGTTACTGGCTACACGTTGTGCAAAGACACTAATTTTTCAACACGGAATCTATTATCCCGAATGTTGAAAGGCCACATGCTACGCGATCGTAAATGATATAAATTGTATGATCACATTGAATGCCCAAACAAGTAATTTTGTATTATTCTTTAGTTAAGCTTGTCTGTTACCGTTGTTGTGTGTTGTGTTATATGAAAATATCTTATATAAAAAAAAATGTATCTGTACTTCAATGTGCAATAGTAAATCGATAAAGCGTACGAGAGCAACGCACTATCTGCAATACACCAAGGATATATGAAGAAACGAAAGACTAGTCCATTGTTTTTGCGATATAAATGAAAAAAAGTATCTTCTGGAAGAAGCTCTGACTACGATGATTGGAATATTGCGGCACCAATGGAAATCACAACTACAAATCAAAGCTTGACGTACCTCTATTCACATACAGTCGTTTTATTGAAGCGATTACAACAGAAGAGCGTGTTGAGCTAGTTATTGCGATCATGTCGGAAGAGAGTGACTTGATCAGAAAAAAGAAGAAGTAAAAGGGTCAGAAAAATATCCAAAGTTATAGAAATGAAAAACCATGGAAACTAAAGTAAGTAAATCCTCTTGGGGACTATCAGTCGAAAATGAGTAACTTTGGTACGGAGAAGACAAGGAAAATATATTTAAGGTAGGCGAAGCTATATCTACTGCGTTTACCTCTCCTCCTATCCAGTATTGTATCGATCCTTCAAACAATCCAATTTATACTAACCGCCGATGCGCACGTTAAGTGACTCAAGGAAAAATTTTAAAGGTAAGCACAACTCCTCGGACAAAGTTCTTGGTACGCTTACGGATCTCCCAAGGACGTGGTCGTGAATATGATAGGGTTCGATATGCCTACAACCACAGAGGTTCGAATAGCGGCAAGCTCAATGCAAGTAACTAAGCAAGTGGTTGTGTTCTTCAAGCTCAACAAAAAATTGTATGCCTTCGTTCAGAGGATTTTCGATTTATGACCAGTCCATCTTGATCACCTACAAAAACCTCACTTTTTTTACAAAATCTACCGTAAATGGTAGAAGGCCTGACAAATGTAGTTAAAGCTCGGCTCACACTAATAGCCGTATCAGTCATTTCAACAGATTTATACGTATGATAACGTACATCCCTGACAATATCGGCCTTAATCAGCACTAAAGAACCCAAGCGACACAAGAACAAGATCTTGGTGAAGAAAATTCACCGAAAACTCTGTAGGTACAATCTTGATCTTATATGTACAGAAAAACAAGCACAAAGGACTTATTTCAGCGAAATTAAGCTCTCCTTTCTTCAGAAGCAGGAAGACATAAAAAAGTTAAACCACATCTGTCTATTTTTTCACTCAAAGCAAGGTGCAGTACTGCTCCTTCGAGTACACTGCCTTGTTGATATGCGTAAAAAAAAAAACTCAATCAGAACCAAATTTTGTGCACATAAACATACAAGAACTTTAGGATTAGGGCCACTACATCCATGATCTCTTGTTAACTCATGAGATAGAAATTTTTCTACTTCAAAATCATGCGAAAGACATTAACGTGGTAGTGGTACCTATACCTAAGAGCCAAGGGATTGCAAAGCTAATATCTAACTTTCAAAAAGCTGATCAGTTTGGCGTCTTTGTTGATTGATTGTTTTCCGCCTCTAGAACGTTGAATATATTTCTAACGCTCTTCACAGAAACACATTTCTTTTAATTTCACGGTATTGTCAAAAGATGGCGCACTCAATAAATTCATGTAAACTTTCTCATCAACCAAAGTTCAAACAACATGAAAAAAAAAATCGTATTAACATTAAAAACCAAAATAAGATCATGTGTGGATAAAAAAAAATCCCCAATTTCTTGAAAAGGTGCAGGCAATTTAGTCGACTCTTCGAGTTTTACTTTTTTATAAACCACCTTTTCAAATTTCCATGACAAATTATTTTTTCTGAGGTTTTGTTTTTTGTTTGTTTTGTTTTTTTTAACGACGACTGCCAAACTTTTAATTTCAATCACCTCAACCTAAATACCTATTCGTTGTTTTGTTATTATAAGAAACCTTTTTTTTTGTTTCTTCATACCTTTTACTTAGGTACATAAACTTTCTCTATAGCTAGAGATAGAAAGAAAAAGATTCATCAAAAATGATTACCTTCCTTTTGCATCGCGCTCGATTAATTTGCATTCGAATAGAAAAATTTCTTTTTTCATATATTTTACCTTCGTTAAACAGGAAAACAAAAAACGAAATTTTCTTTTCTTTTTACAAAAACCTTGCGTAAATTTGTCTTTTAAGATTTTGTTTGAAAAATCTGAATGCAAAAGGCCCTTTCTTTTATTATGATAAATAAAATTTGTTTTTTTTTTTTTTTTGTTAAATTGAATCATCAAAGGTTGCTCCCTCATAATCGATTGCCAACCAACCAACCAACCAGGTGATTTTCATAGAAAAAGTTATTTCATCGCAAAATTAATCAAGTAAAATCAAAAGAATTTTGTATGTAAAAATGTCGGTCTTTTATACAAAAGAGTGCAGAAATTTTATACGAGAATGTAAGTAATCGAGTTCGTCCTTTATAATGATCAACATATTATTCACCTGAGCAAAAATCATTAGCGTATTTAATTTAAGTTCAGTGTCAAGGAAAAACCACCGTAGAAAGGTTAATGAGTTCAACAAACCGAATGTTAATTGGTTAATTGTGTGCATGAATATTTCTCATTAAACTTAGCACTGTTCATCATGTACGAAAAAAAATAAAAATAAATCAAGAGCAAAAACTTGCTCACCTGACTTTAATTAGATCAAAATAAAAAAAAAATTGGTTCTGCTGATTAACTTCTGTCTTCCGGTCATAAAAAAAAAACCGAATTAATTTAAGACTAACGTAAAGGTATTTCTGTAAAATTTCTTTTTAATCCAAACTCTACAGCAAAAAATAAAAGAACAAGTTTTCCGCCATACGCAAAAAAAAAAACTCTTTTCACAGCCAGCCTCACCTGAAAACAGCTGGTGACTTTTTGCAGCAGCAGCAGCAACAACAACAAGCTGTGACACGTCACCGTTCAAGTGAGATAAATCACGGCATCGAAGGTCACACTATTCATGGTCTTGCGCGCGCGAATAATTTGCCACCACCATGAATATTTATGTGGAGATTTTTTTCTTATAGGGTGGGCTCAGTAATTTCAACTTGAATTTATCCATGCGCTCTGTCGTCTTTTTTTTACCGTTGAACTAAGCTCCACATACTCATCAGAGGACTGCGGGAGTGCGCGGGACTAGCAATTATGCCAGGCAGCATATTTTTTTTAATACAGACAGAGTCCAAGGAAGAGAATCAAAACGAATGGAGTCGAAGATCAACCACATCACATTCTCCATCTCCAGTCCTATATATATCTCGGATTAAGTTGCATATTCATGCGCATAATTGTTTGTACCTACGTACGTATATAGTGTGCTGAGGAGCTGATACTAACTTCCAGCTATATGCAGACATTGCATGGGTCTCAATATAAGCGAGACAAAACTGAAGATTGATGGGTCATTGTAGGAGGCGACCAGTCACGTCCCTCGTATGCTTGCTTTATGAACTCTATGCGCAAAGTTGTTTGTTTTGCATGCGCACATTCCATGAATGAATTGGACTGGACTGGACTGGAATCCATAGGGAATAAAGTTTTTAAGCCTTACGGGCCTTGCAAAGGAGCAGCAACCAGAAAGAATTGCCGGGCATGCATATATGTATGTATGTAGATTTTGTATACATATCACCTTCATAGCGTATATTTTGCAATTTAATATAGTGGAACTGAAAGGATGTTGATTTTATATTTATAATTATGGGTTATGGTCATTTAGGACCAACAGCGTTTATCAGAGTAACAGACAGACAGTTTTGAGATATCCAAGCAAACAAGTATATACATATCGGACGAGAGGTGCAGCAGGCACAGAAATAACCTTGACAAATGAATTTTGTTTGCATACGAATTTTTAAGAAATGCACTTCTCTGGGTTTTGTCTTTAACTCATACTTAGAGTAAAATAAACTCTTATTGACTGGACTTCAGAGTTAAGAAAATATAAATCACGAAAGGCCTGTGAGATCTCTATAAAGCTAGTATGATCTTAATGGCTATGTGCAAAAATACATGTTTGCTTCTGATCAGTGTAATCCATGAGTGTTATTCCTGAAAAATTTTTGCATCTCCATGTCAGTAACAATCTAGATAATAACTGCATTCAATAGAAATGTCATGCTAATAATCTAGGCATTATAAATAGATGCATTTATTACATGGATGTTATCATGTAGCAAGTTGCAAGATCAGCACAATACGTAACTTTGTGTCAAAAATAGTAACAATCCAATTGCGGTTACTTTTTAGTGTCAAATATGTGGAGATATGGACACAAATAATAAATCTTTTGCTATTTACATAAATCATACGTTTCTTCACCAGCAACTACATTGAAAATTTTCTATCATTATTGCAGTCCAGGGTTGTTCTATCCTGAGAGTGGACAGCTAAAAATTGTATTATTTGACCGGATTCGTAGCTCTCGGCGACTCTAATTCTTAGTACCTATCGAATTTTTACTGATACTGTTGTTGCAAATAAGAAAAATTATTTAGAAAAAAAGTTGCAACTTAGATGAATATCGGAAAAAGTAGTAAATTAGTTAAAAGAAAAACCTCTTCCATTTTTCTTAAGGTAGGTTAAAATACGACAAAGTGATTACTTCCTAGGCAGTTAGACTTCAAAGGGGAATGCCCATTTTTCATACAACTTTAGGCCCGACATCAATAGACATAAGAGATTTCTTAAATGATGTATTATGATACTCTGAACATATTTTCTTACCAATGTTTATTTCAATTAAGTGAGGGAAAGCTTTGGTGATCGAATGTAGCTTGCGTGATTTTCTTGGGAGAAAAAATTGGACTTTTCTCGTGATTGTGCGGAATTGGTGCGTGATGTAAAATGATTTCCTATGAGAAAAATGCTTACAACAGAACAGTAATATCCATGGAGAGAAAGAGCTGGAAAATGTAGTAACTGGGGTGTGTGTGACCCAAGAGCATGAAAATGGGTTTTAAGGGGCAAAAATGCCCATAGAAAGTTTACTGAATTGGGAAAAAAGTTCATCACCCGATAGTACTCGGCGAGACCTTTAAATTTATATGCAACATGCCGAATTGGGAACACCCACCCCCCCACGCCAGGAGTTACAACCCCCACCTAAAAGTATACCGAGAAAAATTTTCTCCTACGATTTGTAGCTGGTAATGAGCTGACGCGAACAGTGAAACCCGTTTTCCCATCGGACATAGCCCTACCGATTTCAATAGATAAAAAATGCAAAAAAAATAAGTACCTCAGTTCGAATAAAAAAGAAGGAACTACCTACTAAAAAGTGAGTATGGGGATGGCTATTTAAGCCTCCGAGTATAGGAGTGTGGGTAGGCAAACTTCTTCTCAAGACCTAAGGAAGGCGATTCTGTACTAGATTTTCCATTTTGTACTAGATCAAACTTTGACCCTCCCCAAGCCTTCCCCGCTTAATTGAAATACACTGGTGGACAAAATATATGTATGCCTGTTACATTTCAATTCTGTGCAGTTATCACGTATATTACCTACACAACAAATGAATTGTTATGTGCTTGCAGCTGTAAGAGTTGTGACGTCATTTTCATCATCAGTTTCAATATTGCGTTCAACAGGATTAAGTTACTGCGGCATATGAAAGATCTTGTCAAATTTTAGTTGGACAATAAAATAGGTGTACAAGTGATTTGAGAAAAATTAAAGTGTAGTATACTATACTTAAGCTCATTTGTTGTTGAAAATCTTAAAAGGTGTATTAAATATTGCGACTTACAAAAAAATTAACGTAACAGCTCACATTTTAGATGGGTCGAAAAGGTCATTGCACTTTAGAAGAAATCCGCAATCTCTAGGACGATCTGAAAACTTTGTGATAAATGCGCTTAAATATAAAAATTCTCCCCTGAAACATGAGGTAAGCCTGGGCATCGGTGTGTCATCTCGAACAATTCGTCGTAGATTGGTAGATGCTAAGCTTCCTGGACGAATAGCCTGTAAAGTTCCTTTACTCCGAAAAAAAAATTTAAATATGAGGAAAATGTTTGGCGAGACTCACCGAGCATGGTGTGGCCCTGAAGGGGAAAAAAGTGGCGAAATATCCTATAGAGCGGCGAAACAAAAATAAATTTGTTAACAATATGGTATAGGACGGTTTCTCCTGGAACGGTGTAGGCCCCATATTTTGTATAAAGGACACTATGCAAAATTTAACTACAAAAATATTTTAGAAAGTATTATGCTGCCATATGCTTATTATAATATGCCCTTGATATGGTGATTTCAGCATGATAATGATCCAAAGCACTTATAAAAAATAATGGTGGCTCCATAGGTTATTAAAATATATGATTAAAAATTATTGCCTAAGACCTAAATATAAAGTTAAAAATTTTGCTTTATTGCAGGAAATGTTGAACACACCTATTATTTTGATCACAATGAATCTGAATATATAAGACTAAATTTAATAGATAACAATTAATTTTAAGATTTTGTGATACATTACACTCTTTGAACTATTGTTAAAACAAACACACTAAAATTTCATAAAAAAAAATTATCTCAAAAATATTATCCACACCTATTATTTTGTCCACCAGAGTAAACATTGTTAATAAAATACATATGTTCAGAGTATCATAATGCATCGTTTAAGATATCTCTCATGTCTGTTCATGTTGTGCCTAAAATGGCCATTCTCCTTTCTTCATTTTCAACTCATGCTTAGGGGTGCCCCTTAGATCATATAACGAAAAGGATAGGCTATGCTGTGTAAAATTCGTGTACGTGCGATAAGAATTTTTTCTTGCGACACGGAGGGGAAATGACAAGAGGGGTATCGCCTTGTTATTCGTCAGTTTGACAATTCTAATTTATTTCTGACATTTCAGATTTTATGACAAGAAGTTCGAGTTTGATTTAGCGATTTTGTAGTAAAGAACTAATTAAAAGTTATTTTTACTTAATAGTAGTGTGGTACAATAGTGAAATATTGTTTTGTGAACGGGATTTTATATAATCGAGACTCTGGAGTCTTTAATTATCGCGATGAAGTGCGCTGTGCTGTGCTGCAGAAACAACCGGTGATATTCTCATAGGAAATCATTTTGCATGCAAGCTTAATACTTTTAATAATAAATTATTGTGTTTTAAATAAAATAAGAGTGAAATATTTATAAAAGTAAACAGCCGGTTTGTTTGTTTATAATTGAATTGTGATTGTCGCCTTAAGTTACAGATAGTCATACAAAGGCAACGCCAAAAAATATTATCAGAAAATAAACGGGGCACTAGGAAAATTTGTAAAAATGAAAAAAGTTATAAAAATATTATAAAATTATAAACTTAAAAATTAATTTAAAAATTTTGTGGATATAATGGGATCTCTTCTATTGAGTTTCTTCAACACTTAATAAAGTTTCAACCAATAAATTATTTGCCCGGTGTGAAAATATCGTAGTTTACTACTTCCATGACTAAAACGCATACATCGATGCGGTTCTACTACATGTAGAAAAATGCTTAAGTTTTTCTTCCTCATAGCCTATCCTTTTTGTTATATGATCTAAGGGTGGCCCAACAGCCTTTTTTTACATTATTCGGAGAGCTAATCAACACAATTCTAAATATTTAAGAAAATACACCTCACTTGTTACTTATGTAGATATTGGCAGATATTTTTACCTCTCCGGTTGGTAATTGTCATGGGTATCATTCTTGTATATAGTTGGTAGCTTAAAGAAATCATAAAATTCATAAATTATTTCGATCGAAATATGTACACACAAATTTTGGTGGTATATAAAAATGTATTGGTATTCGGTAACAGTGTTGCAGTTTTTAAGATAAGATAGAAGTGGCACCGAGATATGTAACATTGTGGTAACCGCCACATGCTAGCATTTACAAGAGATTATAGGATATAAATGGTCATTTTCTTTATATACGGATACAAAAAAGTCTTCTAAAATGTTTTTGCAATTGTGGTGTCATAGGTGATCTTGTCAACCTTGTATCTTTCGCCACTATGTCATTGTTGTGTCAACTATAACAAGTATATGACAAAGGAATGATGACTTCAACGTTGAAAAACTGTACCAGTCAATTAAAAATAGTCATATAAGATAAGTCAACGATACAAAATATCGTTGACTCGACGATGACTTAACGAAACTTTTTCCTACTAGGGAAGAACCAGAATTGATGCTTGAAAATTTCAGGTTTTGATGGCCGAAAGCAATTGGAAGGCAGCAATTCATGTGGTTGCATCTTTCCCTGTCGAAATAATTTCCAGAGGCTCATTGACCGCGTGCTCTGAATCGACGTGATTGTCCCGGACTCATTCCGTTCCACCTTCCTTATTGCTTAAAAACTTTATAGCTTTTTATTCTTTCTTCTTCTTCGCAAATTTTAAAATTTCGGTTATGATTGGCGTGCTAAATAACATTCTCTTGTGAACGCGCCTTTACCAAGAAATAATGGATCGAATTGCGTCATCATTTACGAATGTACATATTTAAGGGGTAACGCCACTGTAAATGTTTTGAAAAATCGATCTTGTTTTTATTGGCTTAAAAAATAGTTTAAACCCTCTAGAATATGAAAAAAATGGTCCCGTGCCAGAATTTTTTTTTTTTTTTTTAATGGAGGTCGCAACCGAGCGCGTCAAACTTGCTCCGAAACGACTACCTGAAGCCTGAAACACAATTGGAGCTTTTCAGCCAGCTTTATCGCCAGCTTTATTCTAAAGCTGACTGAAAAAGCCGAATTGAACATAACAGACCTTCTTGACATTTGCAACTTTAACTTTTTTATCGGAAAACTTTTATTTGTTACCTTCATTTTTTTAATTTTTTTTAATAAAAAACTATTCTCAAAACTTTAAACGCGTTTTTCTCGAAGCACGGTTTTTCAAAATGGCACGCAGCATAACTCGAACAATTTTCATATTTTCGACTTGAAATTTTGACCAGATGTTAACATTAACATTATCTAGAGAATGACGTACGGGATTTTCAATAACTTTATTTGTTGATTTTTTATTAACAAAAAATCTGCCCTTGTTTTTCGTCAAAAATCAAACTTTTTTTTTCAAACGCGCGCTAAATCTATTTTTTTTTTTTCGCTGTCAAAAAATAAAATAATAATAATATAAATGGCACAATAATCGTAATACTTTATAAATCCAATGATTGGACTGTTACTGGTTTTATTACTATTAGTATCAACTAAAGGTCGTATATTAATTGCATCACCGATAATTTCTAAACATATATGTAAGTAGGATCCATAACAACACAAATGGTCTAAGACTTATCGAGCTGAAATGTTCACGTATGTAGGTGGCTCTTAGTTCATACAAGACTTCAAACTAGAGTATAAGTAAGGATTGCTTGTTATATGGGGAGGATCTGCGGTACTCTCTGTAGTTGTCCTTGAATATATTGAATAAGGAGGTAAAAAAGAAAACAATATCCAATTCAAAATGGAGAAACAGGCCGACGGCTACATAGCATAGGGGGAGCATATGGGAACTCTGGAAATCAGTCTAGCAGTATTCCGTAATAATATGAGGCTCTCTCTATCGCAGGTGAAAAGGTCTCGAGAAAAAATTGAACATTGATATTATTATTAAAAATAAGCAGAGACCACTTTTGAAACAAATGTAAGTAAATGCTTTGGCAGGAAGTCGGATTCTGAAAGGGTGTGAACATATAGACCCAAACGAACAAAACCTTTCGACGCAATTACTCACCATCCAAGAGCTAGGACAGAAGAAGAAAAACAATTCTAGCCGGATTGGTAAGAAGATACTAATGAGCTTAGGCATAAAATACAGAGTTACTTTACAGAGTTACTTTCCTATGAACCATAGTCCCCCTCAAAGTTAACAGGGGTGCTAAAAAGAATCTCTCTCAAAAAGAATTACCAGTGTAACATGAAACGACCATATAATACGGAACTCATCAAAAAAGGTCCAAAATGCAATACCAGAAGGCTTTATAGCACTTCTAAACATGATACCAAACTGAAATTTTGGGTCTACTCAATGATGCTATTGGATAACTATTACATAGGTATGCGCTAATTTCGAAAGTTACAAAAGGTAAGAAGTTCTTAATAAAAAGGAGGACTAACTCCCAACACCAACAGCGGATGGGCTTATGCCTCCGAACGGAGGTTGTGAAATAGACAAATCAATGGAAAGACAGACTAGCACTCTAAAACACCTAAACAAGAAGATGAAATTGGCTGAGACTTCATCCTGCCGCTTCTGTCAGGCTGCTCATGGAACTTCGGAGCATCTGCTCTGCAATCGCGAAGCATTGGCTATAGGAGGAAATTACTCCACCTTGAACATGCAATCTCAATCCCAGAATGGTTTTGGACTTTATTAACAGTGTAAATCTAGAAAGGGAGTAAATTGAACGGGGACTCACAATAAGTCTTTCAGGTGAATGCGAGGCTAATGTCTGCGTATCCCCCACAGAAAGAAAGAACTGTTACAATATCTGCACCTAAACCAACCATACCGCGTTGATTGGAAAATTCGCTCTCTGAAACTTTCAACTTAGGAGCTACAGAGAGCTCTATCTTACAGGCAAGGTCAATCAACGAAATGACAGGGCGAATCTACGAGGCAGTGTACCTATCCTAGAGGCCTAGTTGCTGATTGATCAGAGCTGATGCAAAAATTAAACTCGTTTGATTTTCACGATGCTGTGCGAAATGTTGATACTATTCAACATTGATGTTGACACTGTGCTTATATGGTGCTCTGATTCTAGATGCTGATGCACCAGCTATGGTCAATCAGTATAATGTCAACTAAACTTAACATACCTCTTAGGAAACATCAAAATTAATGAATCTCAAGTGATGACTTTGCAGCTAGGCTTGTACTGATCTAGAGATTTCATAAAAGATCAAAATCGGCTACGAAATTATCAAAGAGGCAAATCGCACCTTTCAAAAAAAAAAAAAAAAAAACAAATTTATCCAATTCAACCACAGTGACATACTTCAATATTTCCGCATCATCAAAACGTCAAAGCAATTCCGACACAGGGGGATAATTTATGGGCCCAAATTTTATTCCTGGTAAATATTTGTTTCCAAGAAGATCGCACAATTTGTTTAACAGTCCCATCACATCAAATTAACGTGTACACTATTACTTACGTGTGTGTGTGTGCGTTCTCAGCTATTTTTTTTTTCTTCTTCTTTTTTTTTTTTTTTTTGTTAAATAAGTAGGTACTCGTCGTCTTGCCGCCAATATTCTGTGAACATGCCGTAATCAATAACGAAGTAGTAAGGGGTACTAAACACCATCAACATGGGCAAGAAATGCAATGCAGGTAGGTACGCCTGTGAATTTTTAATGACTATTTGACATCGTTTCCTTCTTTCAGAAATATACTTGGGTATTTCGTGGAAATCAGAAGAGTTTGAGAAAATTTATTTGAACATCTCACGATCAGTATCTTGCGTTATTTCTCCATTTTTCATGGGTAAATCTTTTTCTCTTACAGTTTTATTATAGAAAGCAAAACTTGGTAAGTTCCCCTTTGTTTTTTTTTTGGAAATAGGCGAACTAAGAATTTTGAATCAAGGTTAATTGGAAACTCTTGATATTTTCCGATGATTTAATTGAATAATAATTCCCCGGTTTAGCTTAACGATTTCAATTGAATAACAGTTTCGAGACAACAACTACGATTCAGCAGCCTGCACCTTGGAATTAGCAACATCATAAGGCAACTCAGCTGCTTTCGAAAATTAGTAACAGGTATATCTCCAGTTTGATACTTATGAAAGAAGTAATGATGAGTAGTAAAAGGGTGAGATTTGTATACATATATTCTCTACATCGGCCTCAGAAACAAAACAGTGAACAACTGCACAACATCCAAACGACGACGCACGGCACGACAATGATGAATGCGATAAGAGCACTTAAGATTTTACTGAATTCTCTAGTTTTCAAGTAAAGAGGTCGCTACTTAAGTTTCAATGTTGACAAAGAAAACTTCAAAATTATTTAATTTTCCGGCAAACAAATGATGGCATACCATTCAATGACTTTCTAAAAGAATTGTGGCAACATCCTGTACGTCCAAAGACTGAGGCAATCATTTTCTTCCCACATAAATGACCATTGCGCGCTTCACTTTATTAAGTTTATGATTGCCTGAAAAAAGTCACTTACTATGTCTTCTGTAATTGTTGCTTACTTTCTGACTCATAAACCGTATTATCCAAGTTTTATCACAATTTAGAACATTGCTCTGCCTGGGAATTGGTGAAATTCTTGGAACAGTCAAATTGTGCGGCATTCGTAGAGTACAAATACTCCTAGCAGTCAAATTTTCATGCACGATTGTATTTATTTGGGTCATGGTTATTGCTCATCCATCGTCGATATACCCAAAGAGCTCAGAGTGTCTCCAAGTAACATGTTCCGTACAGCTTTGATGGTTTCTAGGACAGACGACACTGACAGGACATTTATACAGGGTGTCCAAACTAATATGACTATTTTTATTTATTTTTCCCGCGGACGGGAATCGAACCTACACTTGTTACAATCGGTCAAAGATGAAGAATAGAAGATTTTTTCTTTTTAAGATCTTTTATTCTTAACGATTCTAAATCAAATCATATATACAAGAGGAAAAAAACAACCGCCTCGTCCGGGGTTTGAATCTGGGACCTACCGCTTGCCGGGCGACTGCTCTTAACACTAGCTAACGAGACAGATGATCTTCCCTCGTTAGCTCAGTGGTAAGAGCAGTCGCCCGGCAAGTGGAAGGTCCCGGTTTCAAACTCCGGACGAGGCGGTTGTTTTTTCCTCTTGTATTTATGATTTGATTTAGAATCGTTAAAAATAAAAGTTCTTAGAAAAAAAGTTTTTTATTCTTCATAATATGACTATATTTTGCCAAATGATTCCTCTCGTTGAGACAAGTAAAATTGCATGACAGGGTGGATGCAAAATGACACCATACCGAGTTACAGGGTGATTAGTAAAATATTCTCTCTTTTCATTAAACACCCTAATTCTTCAAAAGTACAGGGCGTACGGTCTATTTTAAGACGGCATTGTATGCACAACCTTAGGGTCTTTCCAATAATATGCTCAAACACCCCCACACCCGTCCAATTTTGTTTGTTTTTTTAAATACCCGCACTAACAAACATTTCTTTTTTTACAAAATTTCAAAACCCCAGAGTCTCCCTTTAATTTAACCTAGTACACTTATGTTGTTATATCTGTGACGGTTAAGGAGTTATTAGCTCTTAACCTATTCAGATCAGAGATAATTTGTTCCCTAGTAACTAAAAACAAATCATTTAAAAAATATATCGTCTAATTTCGGCATGACCTGAATAGGTTATGAGCTAAACACCCTTTAACGGCTACAGTTAGCACTTACAGTGTAATAGGTTCAACTAAAGAGGAGACTCTGGGCTTTCGAAATTTTGTAAAAAAAGAAGTGCGTGTTAGTGCGGGTATTAAAAAAAATTTTGAATTTGAAGCATAACTCTAGAGTGGGGAAGGGTATGGGGTGGCTGGGCATTCATAGGAAAGACCCTAAGGTTGCGCATACAATGCCGTCTTAAAACAGACCGTACACCCTGTATAAGTTGATTAATGAAAAAAAAACATATTTGACTAATCATCCTGTAACTCGATAGGGCGACATTTTGCACCCCCCCACCCCCCACGCTACATAATTTTTTACTTGTCAGGATGAGAGGAATCATTTGGTAAAATATAGTCATATTAGTCTGGGACACGCTGTATAGGGAGTTTACACAGAATGAACAACAACCAGAGATTTACGAGTGAATTGTCAAAAATGAAGTGGTCAAAATAGCTACGTAAAGGTACAATATCGCGACGTCTGCCAAGAGCATTTTTGATATTCCTTTATGCGGGAGGAGTTACATGTGAACTACGTTTATTTTTCTTACTTTAGACCCGTAATTGCCAAAGTAGTCTATATTGACGCTCAGGGGTCAAAGACGACGTGCAAGGGTTCCATATCAGCGAAAAACACTTTAGGGGTACGTGAGATATTAATGGAGATCAACAATAGTGGATCTCATTTAAGAGGAGTCAGTACTCAGCAGAAGTTTCAATTTAGATAGCAGCGAACCTGTAGGCAATAAAATTTACTATACCTAGATTTGTGTCCTGAAAGTGAGAAAATTCATGTAAAATTAGCCTAAACCTAGACCAAAGATTACGTTAGAGACATCTAGCATAAAATACAGAAACCCAACATGCGACAATTTAAGATGAAAAATTAATATTTGCAGTTTAAATAAATTGAAAATTTTTAACAAAAATTAACTCTACTAATTTTTTTGTTTTTTTTTTTCACAAAATTATTAAATATACTATTTTGCTTTGTATTTCAACAACTCTAGACGGAATATTGCAATTTCTAGTCGGTGAAATATCGACAGAAAAAACAAGTACTATTAGGGTCAAATAATTAAATAAAACTGCCACTAAAAATGAAAAAACTCGACGTTATTTGCTAGATCTAGGCTTTATCTTTCTAAAATAGTCACAATCAAAAGAAATGAGAATACCTACTAAGATGAATTTGATTTTAAAAACCATTTTTTACAAGTTTCCGAGCTAATATCTCCATTCCAATATATTTTTTTTTATTTTTACCGAGGTTATTTACTAGACTTCTTCGTTACTTTTAATTTAAGATATAAATCGTTATTCTGCTACAAATAGTTCGCCAGAAATTCGCATTGAAAAATATATGAAACTTGCAAATCTTGGTATACTGACTCCTCTTAAGAAGAATTTTGGTTTTCCATGAATGAAATAATCTACATACAAGGATGCCTATTTACTTACATAATATTTTATACATAAATTATAAGACTACCTATGAAGTAACAATTTTTGAAACATAAATGTTCATGAATGTATATTTTCGAGAATTATTTTCAGTTAGCAGTTGCTTGCAGCTCCGCCCGCGTACGTTTTTATTTTCTGTCTGTGTGTAAGTAAGTTTTTATTTTGTAATAAAAAAAGTATTTTTCGCGGTAAATTATAGCGCTTTTGTCAACTTTTTAGCTAGCTAGACCTCCAACTTTATCTGTGCACAAATCACGGAGATTTGGTGCTTAGTTGCAGTATTTTATAATAATGTACATCGGGCCACGAAACTTCAATTTTTAAAGAAAAAAACAAATTCGCTTTGGTCAAAGTGTTGAAAGGAAAAGCAAAATTTCTGTGAAATAAAATTCTCATTTTTCCCAAAATTTTTGTCTTTATTCGTAAAACTTTTAAAGAGAGTTTGATTTTTTTGTAATTTTTTCTTCTTCTTTGTTTTTTAGCCGTGTGTACTAATCCTTGCACTGATTTATTAAATTCATCAGTCAATAAAAACGAATATGAGAGACAAATACATAATATCTATCCGGAGTATAATGTTTTGAAGGATTACTTCACGGAAAAAACAATCCCTTAATTAAATATAATATCAGTAGGCACAGATGGAGCACCTGTGTCATAGTTAAATGCCCTCTACTCAGATTTTGAAACTAGGTTTGAAGATGTTTTGACTATATATGGTAATGCCATAGTGGATAACTAATCCATGTGTTTTTTAAAGTTTATCACACTACAGTTCACTACAGTTAGAAAATTAAGTCTTTCAAAGTGTGTAGCACTATACCAGCTGTCAAAAACACATTTGAAGTTGATGAATTTGCAAAAAATCAATATTAGGTAAAGAGAGAGATCTACCCAAAACCGAAAAACATTGCAAATGGTATACGAGACAAAAAAGTTTGGGGACCTCTGGTTTAGACCTTCTTTGCTATTGCTAGCCAATGGCACTTCAGTTGGATTGATTTGAGTTTATGAGCACACTGTTAAAAAAAAATTATGATCTGCAGTTATTTTTTTATTTTTTTGTATGAAATTACTAGCGATTACGTAAAACATAGCAATTTGGTTAATTACATAAATACGAGTCAAAAATTTAATAGTGAACCCAACAAGCACAAGGTAAGTGATATGCCTATAAGAAAAAAACAGCCCCTCTCCCATTCGTTCAGTAAGCTTGAGAATAATCCACATTTCCACAATCTTAAACCTGCTGAAATTATGAAAATGTGTCCAAGATTTACATATATGTGTTCATACAGGGTGATCCACTCGATTTTCAAAGGGGAATGTCAACTTTTCCTACAACTTTAGGTCCGACACCTCCAGACCTGATAGATGTCTTAAACGACACATTATGATACTCTGAACATATTTTATTATTTCAACTAAGAGGGGGAAAGCTTTGGCGATCGGATGAAGCTTGAGAGACTCTCTTGGATGAAAAGGTGGACCTACCTCTCGTGATTGCGCAGAATTAATGAGTCGAGGAAAATGACTTCCAAAAATATTCACAACAGTAGCTGGGGTGTATGTGACCCAAGTGCATGAAAATGGGGTTTCCGGCGGCAAAAACGTCCGGAGAAAGTTTTTTGAATCGGGAAAAAAGTGCACCATCTGATAGTACTAGGCGAGACCTTTAATTTAATATTGAACATGCTGTATTGGAACCCCTATTATCCGCCGGATGTTCCTACACCCCACCCCGCCGCCCTAAAAGAATGCAAAGAAAAATTTTCTTCTACGAATTTTATCTGGAATTGTGCTGAGGCGAGCAGTGAAACTCTACTGAGTTATAGGCGATCTAAGGTGCGAAAAATTTAGTATCTCAGTTCGAATAAAAAGAGGGAAATACACTAAAAAAGTGAGTATGAATATTAAGCCTCTTGAGTAAAAGGATTGGGGGTTATGATACTTATGCTCAGGACCCAAGGAATTCGGTACTGTATTAGAGTTTCCAAAATGTACTAGATCAAACTTTGACACAATCCTCCTAAGGCTTCCCCGGATTAATCGAATTAAACACTGTTAATAAAATATGTTCAGATTATCATAATGCATCGTTTAAGACATCTTTCATGTCTGGAGGTGTCGCGTCGGGCATAAAATGGGCATTTCCCTCTCGAAAGACACTAACAATGTCGAAAAACAGAAATATTTTTTTGAAGTGCTGTAATTTTTTAATTTTTGCCATATTTTTTATTGTTCATATGCATACCATATCCACACCTACACAGAAGAATACCAATCTTTTTGAATCTAGTTTTACCCATAACCAGGGCGATCGCTTCGCTCCCTGTGTGTGAGCGAGCGCCTACCACCCTGCCTGTGTGTGTGTGCGTGTGTGCGTCTAGGCTAGCTGCCTGCCTTCTCGTGTGTGTAGGCTAGCGCGCGTGCCTTTGCGAGTGTGTGTTTCTTCAATAAATGAGTTTCTATTCCATTCTAACTAAATGTTCCTTACTCACATCAATTGAATATTCGTAATGAATAAAAAAACGTAATTTTGGTAACCCGGATGTTCGGAAGGTACATATGTATATACCTACCACCACTGCCTTCTTTTGCTACTAAAAAGAAGAAGAAGAAAAAGAAGAAGTAGAGCTAATCAATTGTGAAAATGTCAAATTGTATTGTGAAGTGCAGTGCGCATTTCGCGATTTTTAAAGTTAAATACCTCGGAAACTATAAGTTACCACTGAAAAAAGACATATTTGTGATTTGTGAGTAAATTGCAACTAGTACACAAAGTTTAAACAAAATCGGAGAGTAGCGTTTAATGTAAACTTGTTTCACTTTTTTTAAAGCTTTCATGTTTCATAAAAAAAAAATCTGTGTATGATTTAAATAGTGATTAATAATTAAATTATTAATAAAATATTTAAACAAAGTTTGAATTAAAACACTTAAACGTTTTCGGGAAAAAATGTCCAAGAAGTAAATTTTTCCCTTCCATCAAAATAGAGACACCCCTTAATTTCTATACGTCAACTTATTATGAGTACAAAACTCATTAAAACAAAATAAAATATTCCTAAATGGCAATTAACTTACATTCAACTCATAAAGACCCCTACCCTTATACCCCATATCTATGCATTTCTAATAAATTAACAGAGTTCAGTTTATACAGCTTTTTACTGATATGAAGGTCACTTTGTAGAAATTATTTAAACAAAGTCTCTCCCTCTCTCTTTCTCTAACTCTCTCTATCTCTTTCTTACTTAAACAAATTTTCTAAGCAACAAATCTTAGATCAAGACGATGATTATAATAATTTCGAATTCATGAAAATGTTATCAGAATAGTCATAGATTTTGCAAAACAGCAAAAAAAAAAAATAAGGAAAAAAAAAAGGTGTGGGTTATCTTTTGGTACAAAAATTGTATTTATACATTGATTAAACAATTTTCAGTGAAACTTTTTGATAAAAATTTCCGCAAATAGACTTGTAACACACTGTTGACTACATACGTGTTCCAAACAAGACAAGCGACAAGCTTTACGAAATGACTGTAAAATGTAAACAATATTTTCTGAAATATTTACTACGGTTATATACATACCTATGTACATACATTTATATGGAATGGGGTATGGAATTTTACTCTTAGTCGCTGTACGACTTAAAAACTAATTTATCATTGTAAATAAAACGTAGCATGTTTCTTTGTCCCTCATCTATGTGCGTTTTAAGTAGTTAATTAGACCTTGCAAAAGTGTGCTTTTTTGTTAGAACAACATTGAAAATAAATGTACCTACAATGATAACACTTAGCTCGCGTATCTATGTCAGCAAAAACAATTTTCAACATAACTTACATATATCTGCAACTCACCGGTGAATACATATATATATAGATACAAAGTTTGTTTATCTGACTACCTCATCGCCTCTCTCCCCTCCTCCCAAATTCAATGAAAAGAGTTGTAAACATAACCATAACTTTACTGTAGATTTTTAATTTATTTCTTACTTCATAATTATTGTTGAGTCAAAGTGAGAACAAAAAAAAAAGAAGGGGCATTAAGTATATATTGTTTATGAATGAAAACAACAACAAAGAATGTACAATCAAAATATTTACAAAGCTCTCAATGATTACAAATCGAGATCACCGTCATAATATTATTATTATGTTCCTATCCAGATGGGAAATATAAATCCATCTGGTCAAGATAACTAAGAAAACTGGAACATAAGTGCATCATACCAACATACATTAACTAAAAAAAAATAAGAATAAGAAATACTAGAAAGAAAAAAAATCCCGTTGATATTTACACTCAAGTCATAATAAAGTCAAGTAAGTTGATAGTATCCATCACACGGTAGTTTTTCTGTTGACCGATCATGATCATATACACCTGTTCGAAGATCGTTCGCCAATCATTACAAGAGCAAAAAACCCGACAAGACGTCACGTCGCGCTGTGAATTATCTTGCTGCAAACGCATAATCTTAATGATACTCCACTAAATCCACATTCACAATAATCTCCTCAAGTACCTACATTTATAGGTAGGTATGCACCTAAGTGTAGTGATCAATTCATTTCATCTCTACTACAACTGATCTACACTATATTGACGCACGCGTAAACATATAAATCTACCATATGACTAAAACATTTGTGGACAAAAATAGAGCACCGGAAAAGATGATCCACGTGCACTGTTTTCAAGAATATCCATATAAAAAACTACACAAAAAACACTAACTAAACACCAGAAGAAGAATAAAAAAAAGTCACTTAAACTGAAAAAGGCGCGCGCGCCGACCGGATTCAACTTAAAACGACTTTAATGCCAACTACCGACTGAACTGAAATACTAAAGAAGTAAAGACAAACTGAATATGGAAGTTGCGCTGGGAAATACTATTACAAAAAGAAACAACAGCAAAACCAAAATACACTGTCAATTTATTGCTTGCATTTACAATACGATATATCTATGCGGTTGCGTATTTGGCTTTGTATGCGTCTGATCCGCATCGGATCGGAAGAAGTTTCGATAAAATGAGAGAGAAAAACATCAAATTTGTTTTGGATAGGAGGCGAGATTTAAGATGAAGAAAATGCATTTAAACTAAGCATAAGAAGTGCGCTATCAATGTGAAGTCATCAAGATTTACACAAGTAAAAAAATTTCTAATAATTGTTAGCAATTAATTATGGATTTTTTTTTCTGACTCTCTCTCTCTCTCTTGTTTTATTACCTTTTTTCTTTGATTAGATGGAAATGAATATGAGATTATATAAGTTGAAGTGAAAGAAGAAGAAAACAAAGTCGTCTGTGTTGTGTTGTGTTGGATAAATCTGAATATCAATTATTAATCAAAAAGGTGTAGGTACATATTATAACTCGCGCCGCCCGCGTAGGAATTACTAAGAGAAATGGAAAGAAAAATGATTGATGACAGGAGTTTGATTTCGTCAGTTGTGAAGTACTTTGCTGACTGACAAGCACATTAACAAAAACGTCCCACGTTTGTTGTTTTGATTTTAGTAATTTATCAAAAAATTAGGATGAATTTTGTTAAGTTAGACACTAATCAAATATTTGTTATAGAGAAATTATCTATAGTCGCTCACAGCTTAAATGATGTGAGTACTGAATACGAGGAAAATGCTTAAGGGGGTATTCTAGTCTAGAAATTCGAAAAAATATATTTTTTTTTGTTTTCATATTTTCAAAGTTTAACTATTCAAGAATATGCCTACAAGAGGATTTTTCAAAATGGTGGCTTGTATCTTTTATATTTAGTGTTCAACTGCATCCAGCTGCTAACAGTTGAATTCTAACTTCTAAACCACTTGGACTTTAAGGGGTAACGCTACTGTAACGGCTAAAAAAAAAGTTTTTTTCAGGAATTTTTTTCTCGCGAAATTAAAGGTGTTTGAAAAAAACCTTTTAAGGGTATTATCGGGCATACATTGAACTTTATTGATAAATTTTTGACAGCAAAAAAAAATAACAAAATGGCGGCTCCATAGCCATCTTCCCGGGACATGTTTCGTAGCAAGTTTAACGCGCTTGATGGCGACCTCCATTTTCAAATTAAAAAAAAAATTTTCTCGCACGGGACCTTTTTTTTTCTTATTCTAGAAGGTTTAAACTATTTTTTAAGCCAATAAAAAAAAAAACGATTTTTCAAAAAACTTACAGTGGCGTTACCCCTTAAACGCGTTTTTCTCGAAACTGCCTTTTTCAAGACGATGCCCACGATTTCTCAAGTTCTACTGGACCGATTTACTTGAAATTTTTTTGAGAGTCTTCTTTATAGACTTGTCTATGTCCGGAACTAGCCGCATCCCCAAATATCAATTTTTACTATTTTTAAAAAATTCGAAAAAGTCAAAAAAAGTGGTACAAAAATTGCTTTTTTTGCAGGCAGCGGCCATTTTGTGAAAAAAATTTTTTTCAACTTTTCCCTAGTTCCGGACATAGCGACATTACTCTAGACTAATAATCTTTTTTATTTTTTTTTTTTTCGGATTGCTAGGCGGGTTGGAATCGTGGGCATGATCACGCGCCAATTTTTTGAGGCCCCCCACTTCATCAGCTGCTAATTTTTTTAATTTTCAACTTTTTTAATTTTTTATTTTTTTTCTGTATTCTTGTAATGTTAATAAATAACTCATAAAAAAATGGATAGAAAGATATTGGTTGCCATTTTTTTAGGGCACTTCAAAAATCACCTAAAATTCGGGCCTCTAGACTAGAATACCCCCTTAAGAACTTCTAGGATATGAAAAGTCCATTTATACTTAATACCGTTATTTTCGCGGACGAGAGCAAATTTAACCTTTTCGGAAAGGGTTATGTGTGGAGACAGCCAAATACCGAACTGAAACCAAAAAATTTAAGCAGTACAGTTAAACACGGTGGTGGACATGTGATGGTTTGGGGATGCATGTAGTCTTCAGGGGTAGGAAACTTGGTGTTTATTGAGGGCAACCTGGACAAATTTCAGTATTATTTGAACATCTTGAAGGCTAATTTACTGCAGACTGCGGAAAAATTGAACATAAAGGACAATTTCCGTTTTTACGAGGACAATGATCCCAAACATACCTCTGAATTAGTGCGTACATGGTTGATTTGGAAATGCCCGCACCAAATTAAAACGCCTGCTCAGTCGCCGGATCTAAACGTCATTGAACATTTATGGTCTAAACTGGAAGAGGGAATCAGAAAACATCAGGAATGGGACGACATTTCGTCTGAGTACACAAAAAAGTTGGTACATTCAATGCCAGATCGTCTCAAGGATGTTTTAAAACAATTAGGCTATCCCACAAAGTATTAGAAATAAGTTTTGAAAAAATAATTAAAAATCATTATAACTAGTATTAAGGACTTACACAAGAGAACATCATTTAAGCTGTGAGGTGATTTTGTGAATTTAAAATGAATTTGATTTTTTTTTTTTTTCTTGTTAAATGAAGTAATTTTGTGTTGTGTTTTTCATTGGAACTGATAAATAAGACCATGAACTGAAATATTTTTTATGTTTTTATAAATGGACTTTTCATATCCTAGAAGTTCTTAAGCATTTTCCTCGTATTCAGTACTCACATCATTTAAGCTGTGAGCGACTGTATATGTAGAAGAAATACATTTTTGAGAACATTTTATGTAGTTGTTTTCAGAGCTGGGCAATACTTAAGTAAAAAAGACTTAAGTACTACTTAAAGTACATTTTCGTTACTTAAGACATATTACGCAATACTTTTGAAATTCCCCTACTTAGTACTTGAACATAAGTACTTACTTCTATTTACTTGTACTTAAGACTTAGTTTTGTACTTAAGTACCAAGATTTTTACTGAAGTATTTCTGAGTCTATTAAGTACCTACAAATATCTAACTCTTCGTAGAAAAGTAAACATAATCTCTAGTGCAATTCCTTTTTTGTTGAGTTTTAAAGCACGCAAAGAATTGTTAAAGTATGCGCCTCACTTACCCGTCATAGCAGAGCCTTAGATAAACTAATTACATACAAAAACCAATAACGTCTCGCTCGAATATAAAATCGACGATGCCTCGACTTGATGATATAACCAATGACACGTATAATATAGACTGACTACGTTCATAGAAATACACTGCAGAAAGTGGGCTCACTTCTATATTGCTGACTCTTTCGGTCTAAGCACCAAGTACCAACTGAGAGAGAACTGAGAACAACAAATAAATTAGTAGATTCGTCGAAACATATGATTTCAAATTAATCATTTAGGGTTATTACTTATGAAAACTGTTTTACCAACGACAATACATTCATTAGATACGCAGAAGAAATTCTAAATGTTTTATTAAAATCACTTTCCGAGCTGCGTGCTCACTTTTTCAATTTCCCGCCAATGAGTTTTTCAATATTGGCATCGACGTAGGAACTCTTTTTGATACAAGCAATTGTATCCACGTGAAATAGAAAAGTAAGCAGTCCATATTATATATGTCAGTGGACATAACCAAGGGTAAGCAAGCAATGCCTAGCTCCAATATAAAATCAACGATGCCTCGACCTGATGTAGGGAAGGCCTCAATTCTTTCTTAGAAATTTACTGGAAATTTTTTCCTTAGAATTGTTATGCATTATTGGAGGCGATAATGGATGCTTGAGCAGACCTCTAATAGGCTTTATGAGTGTAGCAATGAGAGGTGAATGTTTTACTCTACTTGCAGCGACGAAAACTATAAAAATCTATAAATAGTAGCCACTGGTTACTATACATATTAAAGTTTTCAAAAGGTATTTATTTATTAATACCTATTAACTGTACTCGATAAACTTCATTATATTACTGCCAATGTACAGAGATTCTAAAAAAGTACTTTAAAAAGTACTTCAAAAAGTACTCAGTACTTTTTATAGACTTAGTACTTAGTTACAAGTACTTTTCATACATGCGGTACTTGTACTTACGCTGAAGTACTCAGGCCTTCGGTACTTGTACTTAAGTACTTTTTCTTTGGTACTTGCCCAGCTCTGGTTGTTTTTACGGAAAAGAAATTATTAAAAATAAAAAAATAAATTGGAAATTTTTGTATATTTCAAAGAAATTTTACCTCGGTACCACAAGTTTTCTATTTGTGTGATACAAGGATTTTGGAAACAAAAATTCTCTATACAAGATAGCCATAGCACTATTCAAGAAGAAGGTAGACAAGTTTAACATCTTTAGTAGATTAAGTTGATTTTGCATTAATCTCTTGAACGTCATAGTGTCGGAACTGTTGCATTACTTACATCAGAATCTACATATTTCATGCAATAAAATTTAGTTCCCTATATGGTGTACCAACTTAACTATTAGCAACAACACAATAATCAAGTTGCCAAGTTATTTAAAATCCATCTACTTTAACTCAAACCTAGGTTTCTACGAATCATTTTTGGAGTACCTCAGGGCTCCATTCTAAGTTTTATATTATTTTATGCTTTAGCATTATATGGTGTACCCAGGTTATTCTTGTGATATTTTCGATTAACCGTGTGATATGTGTTTAGTTCGTTTAGTAATTTGAATATGGAAGATAAGGCATTTCGTGAGGAAAGTGGTGCAATGACCAGTGAGGGAGATACAGACGCACAAGAATGTCACTGCAATATGTGATACTCTATCACATAGCTGTTGTTAACATTTTATGCATTTTTGTTTGTTATATTTATTTTAGTTTTTAAATTGAATATAATGTCAAAATATTATAAGAGACAAAATTTTCAATTTATTAACGGAAATAGATTGGGAAACTGATTCCTGCTGGGAATAAATTATCTAATTCGATACAGAATAAGGTATAGCCGGTCAAGATGATAGAAAATTAAATTGCCAAGATGGTGATATACGAATATGTATCTCTAGAAGGCATGGAAATACATTCCTTTTCTCATATTTTTTCGTTGAGTACCGAATTCACAATCTGAGTGTTATTATTGTATCTATGTTGGGTTAGATAAGATGGGTGCAGCCAGGAGTGACTAGCCTGCTTGACTTAGACCTCCAGTGGATCCATTGTGTCCCTTCAGCTCATCGTATAACCCTTGAAGCAGCCCGAGATCCATCCTGCTTCCTTTAGGAATCTCTCTCTCTCTAAGGATGATACTATATGAACATGTGTCTTTGCGCACTCAGATAATATACATGATTGTGAAATAACCAAGAATCAAGGGAAAAGTCTCAAAACTAAATTCGAACTATAGACTCTTGGAACCTTTCTCTGATGAAAAATAGATTGGATGTAATTCGTTGGCAATTTTGCATACTAATTCAGAACTAATGCAGCTACAGATTGAATGTCAAAATCCACAAAAATATATTTTTTTTTTAATAAACAACGACTAGTGAGTTAAGTGCATATTACTTGATTGATTCGTTCAAATAGACATAGTTTTAGTAATCTATGGTATACGATCAACACTGATATCTTTGACCACAATGTCACTCCAACGATATTACTTTCATCAAAGTCGTACTTGTTTTGATGACAAAGTCACGATGAGAGGAAAAAGATCTACAATTTAGCTACTTTAAGATCAGAATTTAGCCAGTTCATTAAAAATTCCAAAAGACCAATATAATACCTCGAGTGAATATATCACTATATTGCTGAAATACGTCGTCTAGCATTTTGAGGACAAAAAGTATTTAATTTGGTGTTTATATGTCGAGCAGCTTTGTTGCAGATAGAGCGCAGCACAAAAAAGGATCGTGTGAACTCTTAAAAAAAAAAAAGCTCAAAAATTTCAATGTCAATTTCATTACATGTGATGAAAACTAGATATTTTATTTTATGCAGAGAAACAAGAGGCCAGGGCGGGCCATTGTGCTAACCTGCTAGAAACCCTTTCACCAAAACCTTCCAGTCCTCTTAATGAAGCGCAGCAGGTCTTGTTGAGATAAGATTTTCAGCTCGAACACAGATATGAGGGCAGATCCAAGCATATCCAGCCTGCTCCGGGCAAAGGGCCGAAAAAGCACACAGAAAGTGTTCTGTTGTGTCTGGCTCTTCTTCCAGGACGGGCAGACACTCAGAGCTGTCAACAACTTCAATCATTGCTGCTAGATGAGCATGAAGTGAATTGCGGCAAGTGATTATGCCAACCACAGTTTTACATTGTTTCCTTCCGAGCCCCAAGGGAAAATTCATAGAAATTCATAGAAATTCCTATTGCATCAAGAAATAAATTTGTTCATGAATTTTGCTCAGGTTCGCCTATATCTGCTGAAATACTTGATATATTATAAGTTAGAAAATAAAAATCAGTCGTTTCAATGGATTCTTCTTGGTGAAATAAAACCAAACAAAGTACAACAATCACAAAGCGTTTGAGTAAGAAAACCATCGCTTCTTTTGTTTTTGTTTTTTTTCCGATCTGGTGAAATATATACGGTTCGTTTCATTTGTAGATCATTGTACGATCACTACGACATGGTACCTACAGAGACATTTATTTCCCATTTGTGTTAAAAAAAATATGCCGAAAACACAACCTTGGTCATGGATTATTCTACACGATAACAACGCCTCTTCCCATACAGCATTACAAACAAATGCCGTTTCAAAGGTAGAATTAATACCTTCTCCACCTTACAGTCCCGTATTAATTTTTATTTGTTTCCATAAATGAAGAATAAACTGCGTAGATTTATTATTTCTATAGATATTGAATTTTTAAGTCTACATAAACGAATTCCACTCAATGTGTAAGTTATATACAGCAAAATATATTTATTTATTTATCTCCACCAACTTGCTCATATCTCATAAGCACCCAATTTCCTTTTTTCCTCACATTTCAAGATTGTAATTTACGTAAAAACTTGTCGACTTTGCTTATGTATATTTAAAGAATGCTAATGATACTTAATGGAAGCTGCACGATCGCCAAGTGATCCTCGAGAAAAATATCAAAAATAAAAAAAAAAAAAACTCGAAAAGGCCGGAATGAGGTGTCTTTTGTTTGTGTGAAGAGTGATCTTCATATTATAAAAGTGTTGATTACGTTGATTATGTGATTATGTGATAATGAGATAGCTACAATAACAGATCTGACTACATCAATATGCCAACTTTCATTACATCTCTTATGTAAAAGTCCAGCTAAAATATCCAATAGAAAATGTAAGCTAGTTGACCATATCACTCTATTCCCACTATCGGAATTGAAATCGCACAGCATATGTATTTCGGATATAGCAAGTATAAATTTTCCGCAAACAACCGGTATTCACGCGATTAAAATCATTACAGCAAATCGCTCTTAATCATCACACTTTTACCATGTTTTCTTCTCATGATCCGTTGAAAGAATGTAGATATGTTTGCATTACACTTCACGATATGTTCTGGATAAAGTCTTATAAATGCAAAACCGCATGCGTATGATGATTCTCATCCATGAGAAATTATTTTCACGCCACACTATGCATGAAAAGGGATCAGTTTTCTGCTTATTTCCTCTTCTAGTAAAGTGTCTGGCCTGTGGCCCGCAAAAAAAAAAAAAAAAACAAAAGTATTTCCCTATACCATTTTCATGCACATTTTGCAACTAATGATTTTAGACTACGGGGATAGCTAAAATAATTTTCTTCGGACAGGATAACAACCGTTTTAAAAGTCTAAACAATTTTCAATTTATTGTAAAACCATATGCAAATCAACATCAGCATGTGGCATACGTTAAAAATAGCTGGAGAGCTAGTAGAGAAGTACCTAACTTCATACAAACATACCGACAGATGATGATGATGATGTAACGAAATTTCAACATATGCATCAGGAGCAGAGAGTGCATCTAAAAAATTTAAAAGTTCTATATATAGCCCTTGCGAGGGGGTCAGCAATAAATGTACGATATAGAAGATGAGCATATTTCATACATTTATAAATGGAATATATATGTAAAATTATGATTTTAGATGACCTGAACGATTTGCATATTCTACAAAAAAGATCAATATGGTCAGTTATAAAGTCGAAACCCATCCAACTTGAATCTGAGTCCATTTATTCCAGGAAGAGGAAAAACTTGTTAAAACTCTCTCTAGAACAAATCACAATTTCTCTACGAAGGGCACTTAATGTCCCATGAATGACTCTATTACAAACGAAGCAATACGCACTAAAAAACAAAGAAAAAAAAACAAAAACACATGTATAGGTAGGTAAGGCTCATACATAGGTACCTCTACTTGTTCCATGATAATCTCTCTGGTTGCATCTCTTTTCAAAAGATTTTCTTCAAACACTTGAGTTGGATTCATCAATGCGCAGAGAAAGATTTTATTGTGCAGCGCAGACGATTTTAATTTGCATTAAAACCCGGGCGGAAACTGCAAAATGAAAGGCTATTCCAGATCAGATCATATGTCTGGAAGATATTATAGCACGCGGGTATAGCTCTGCTGTAGATGCGAACACTAAGAGGGCTAAGAGTTTCAATTAACTGATTTTCCGCGCATCATCATCGTCAAAAGAGAGACGGGGAATACACACCATCGATAAAACGCAATTTAACTTGCAATTTTTGCATTTGGATTGACGTTACGTCACGCTGTGATGTAAATTGAATTATAATTGCGCTGGGTTACAACAATTAGTTAAGTGTAGTGTGTGTGTGTGTTTGTGTCTGGAATTAGATAATAAATGAAGTTTTAAGCAAACATTTTAATTTTATATTTATTGTGTGTTTTTATTATGTAATGAAAATTAATTTTAAAATTACAAATGCCCCCAGCAGTATATTTGCATTCAAAAATTGTAAATTTACACCTACTGAGATGATGATGTAGTTTGATTTTGTTTTTTTTATTTCATCTTTGTGTTAACTGATGATTAAAATTTTACAAAAAAATATACGTTAATTTTTTTTATATAGAACTTCCGAGATTGGGGTGAAATTTTTATAATATGTTCAGGATGTCAAAATAGTCGATCTATATTTTCTATTAAGGTAAATGAATACAACATGCCAGCTGATCATGAAAGAAATTTCTTTGCAGCTTTCTTCTCTTTTTGGTCTTTTTCAACAATGAAAATTGTCTTGTACTAAAATGCTTTGCAGCTGCAGTAAATACTCGCGAATTTTCTTGATAGCATTTAATTAAATTATTGAACGCAAGTCATGATCTTTATTCACATTGAGGAACTGTCAATGACATTCCAAATGAAATAATTTTCGTTCATAGTATGTCACCTCCTTGAAATGACTTAATTTTAAATTAAGTCATTATGGACACAGGCTGTGTAGGGTATGAGGGATTTATCGGGTATGCTTACAAAAAAGTGCAAAAAACTCAGAAAGGGCTACGTTTTAAAGGGAAATTTTTGGACTTCTTAAATCCCATATGATAAATTGGTGTTGATGACGTGTTTGTTGATAAATATAGTAGTTAAAAAAACCGAATTAAAAATCCGAAATTTTAGAGTAGGAATAAAATTTGTACCCCATTGGAGAGGTCTAACGATTATCAATTGACGACATTTTAAATCATCATCATAGGCTGTAACATTAAGAAGCTTCAGGGTGATATATTAAAACATACCCAAATATTTTTATATCCCGTTATCTCTAAAACCGTAAGGATTTTCCCCCACCACCTATACAATTTTTTGCTTGTCTAAGTATGGTCTATACATAACCTTCAGATGCAAGACCACATACGGGACACCCTGTATAGAAACAATTTTCTTTATTTGTAGGTAGTTATAAATGAGTTTTTGTGAAACTTTCTTGATTTTTTACTCCTTGATCCCGTTGAGATCACAAGTTAAAATTTTAATATGTTTTAGTGGATAAGGTATAACATAAATCTGATATGGCACAATGAATGCTTCCACTGAATTTACAAGGATTACTCTTTTCACCTTCCAAAGAATTTAAAAATAATGCTTCTTTTCATCTTCCAAAGAATTAATAAGAAAAGCTTTTTTTCACATTCCATAGAATCAAAAAGGAAGGCTTCCTTTCACCTTACATGTCATGCATTACCGTCGTAGGACCTCAATGTATTAAAAGAAATGGACTGGTTATCAGAGCGTATTGCTTCCATACTTTTCTCAGAATGTTTTCGGAATGCATCCGAAATGCTTCCATTTCATGGGTGTTTCATTTATACGAATTTTTTCCACCTGAACTGAACCGTCACTCGTTCGATTCCTACACCTAAAATGTTTTATTCACCACACCGACCTGAGCTGGTCCTGAAGTTTTTTCTTTTACATCGGCTGTATGTTCAGTTTCTGCATCAGTTTTAAATGTTTTAGTGACGATTTGGAACTAAAAGTGAAATCAAAATTACTTATAATCAAAGTGTGGATGTGTAAACTTTTTGTCAAAGTGCAATTATTTTATTAACAACTTCTGGTTCAGTTCAGTGCCAGTTCAGTTTTGTTGAAAATAATTCACCAGAAGAGTTCTAAATAATTGTATTACTATTGCGAAGGTATAGAGCAAAATTTCAAATAACTGGAAGACAATTATTTCGTACGTCCGGTAGTATAGATACTAGCGCGATGATTGTAATTTGGATTACTTTTTCATATTAAAAAAACTTGCAATCTTCTATACGAAGACTACAAGTACCAGAGCATTGATATTTCAAGAAAAGTGCACGTCAATCAATGGAACAACTCTTAAAGCGATGAGAATGTGGTAGTACCTCTTATCTACTTAAAAAAAAAACTCTTAATTTACCAATGGACAACACCAGACCCATTATTGCACTCATCTATAAAAACGGACACAAAAATTTTGAAAAAATTCTAAAATAAATTGAATAGATTTCAAGGCAGTCCCAATTTTGACATTTAGGCAACTGAAAGTTCCAAGAAATTTCTGAATTTTCAAAATAATCTACTTACATTAAAAAAAAATTAGAATTCTCAACATACAATTTTACAGCGAAATTGAGACCGAATTAAAAATAAGAAATAAGAAAAATATGCGATACCGTTATAGAGTCAACGAGACTAGCTTGTAGTATCATTCACAGAACTCTACAAACTGCCCCCATCCTTCCAGCGGGGATAAGCTCCGTGGACAAGGGTTACAAATGATGTGGCCTGTTATCATCAGTGAAAAAAAAGCTCCGTCCTAAACCGATCATAGTGGTTGCCATAATATGTCCAGTTGAATGTATTTGCGTTCCTTGCCAGATATTCAAGAAGTAAACGTCTCTTCAATCTGGCAATACTGATAATAGCTGACTATCGAGTGTGAAATGCATTTTGAGCCGAAGTTATATAAAATCCAGGCATCGTCGATTTCATATTCTAGTATAGCGTTGCTGACTTTGATTCTACTTCAATTGGTCTTTATTTGTTTATCTATGATTTTACTGGGATTGCGATTGCAACGGAATTTCTTGGAGTCATCTATATGATGAGGAGACACTGGATTGTAAAGTTTCCTAACTTAACCAACACAACATTCTGCATGTATATATGATCCAATATGTATCTTTGAAAACTGGTAGGATTTGTTACAAATTATGTCCCTAGATTGCAGACAAAGTTCGTCAGGTAATAGATGAGTGTGATTTCTTTTTTAACCGATTTAGAAGAACTCAAGACAGTGTAGCTTATGGCAGATATAAAATAGTGTGCAATAAAGTTATTTCCTTCATTCGATCACTGAAACGTGCCTATTTTGGGACCAAACTAGATCCAAAACTGTGACTCGATACTAGTAAATTTCAATCTTGACTATCTAAACAACTACTTTGCTACTAGTTCTGTCGCTACAAATATGACTGCTTAAAACTTTCATGAATACTTCTCTCATAACGATTTCTTCCTTCATTGTGTGGATGACCTGAAGGTTCTTTGAACTTTGTACTTCATTATCAAATTCCATTAGCCCCGATGCTTTACCATCAAAGTTCGTAAAGTTTACTAGTGTCTTGCTTGTCATTTTTCCTCTCAATGGAAGTAAAGTAGGCAGTAAATGTTCCTATTCCGAAGAAACTTAGTAATTTCCACCCTATTAGTATAGTTAATTTCCTTACTAAAATACTCGGAAAAATTATGTAAAAACAAATCATAGAGTATGTGAACGCAAAGAATAATCAGTTTAGCAATTAGGAATTTGTCCGGGTCAAACCTGTGAATCTGCACTCTTAAAGATCACAACTAATATCAATGAGGCTCTCGACAAATATCATGTAATAGTACTGGTCCTTCTTGATTTCAGTAAAGTTTTCGACTCGGTGAGTTATCCGAAATTGGTCTTCAAACTTTATTTTCTTCATCACCCGTTAGGTTGATTGTCGATTTCCTTTCAAATTACGAACAAGTTGTAAAGGCTCAGAATTCTATATCTGATCCGTTATTCTATTTCGCTCGTGTACCTCAAGGTTCGGTTTTAGGCCCTATACCTTTCTCCCTCTATATAAATAATCTTACTTCTGTTGTGAATAACGTTACTGTGCATTTGTATGCCGATTATGTTCAGCTGTACCTTAGTCGACCCACAGGACTTCTCTATCGAAGCGTATTTGACTCGTCTTAGGGTTATAAATTTCTTCATAGATTAATTTATACTAAGCCTCCTGGATATTTCTCTGAAAATCTAGAATTCTTCGACTGCTGGTTTCGAAATAAATGCATCTAAATATGGCGAACGCTCTTACTTCGTCCAAGTTGCCCGAAAATGGAGCTTTTTACCAAATATAGTTCAACTCAAAGGTTTCGGCCAGACCTTTTCCAAAGAAAACAAAGATATCCCAAATTAGTAGATTGTGATTGTGTATTAATTCTCAGACCTTCAAGTAAACTATTGGTATTCATTTTCTTATTTTTTAATTTGATGTAGTATTTATTTTATTTATTTTTTTATTTTTTTATTTTTCTCCTTTTCTGTTCGCTTTTTGGGTTTTTGTAAATTTTGTTATTATTATTATTTTAATGATACGTATCATATTTTTTCACCTTATTGTACTCTATAAGATTTTGCAATTTTCTGTACAGCGCCTAATAAGCGAATTCTCAGTCAAAATATATACATATATGAAAGAATTTGTTTAAAAATCTTGGAATAATCGCATACATAATCGAATACTGCTTTCTGATATTTATAGAATCAACATAACTTATTTGTTTCACATTAATAGATAAAGCCTTTTAAGGTCACTACAAATATATCCTTCTAAGTTTATATTTTTATAAACAATTTTCATCAAAACCACCGCTTTTCGATGAACTAATTAGGAAACTAATCATTTCAAAGCCTTCTTACGAAACAAAACATTGCTCATCTCAGAAAATATTCCTGATAATCATATAAGAACACTTACATACATACATCCATTTGAGCCTTATCTAATTCAAAATTTTAAAAAATTAAATGAAAAATTCGAAAAAAACAATCAACTCCCGACAAAAAAATAGAAATTTCAATAACTTTCCCCTTCTTCATTCATAACTCAAACCGAAATAATGTTTCAAGTTTCAATAAACCAAATTTCATTTAATTGCATTCAATTTTACTACCATACATGCCAATGATAAACAAAACTACAAACCTAAATAGTAAATACAAAAACCACTTACCATTGAAGATGCACACCAACTGTGGCACATAAGATCACAGCAATGGCACTTTACAGCACTATTCAATTTCAGTAGCAAAGATTCATGACAAACTTGGCATATTTTCCCCTTTGGAGCTTTCCATAATTCAAAGCTATGCTCAACTGGTGGTGGTGGTGGGGGTGGTGATGATGGTGGTGCCGATGCTGATGAAGGAAAATTCTCTTCAACACCACAAATCTGTTCGGATGATTGAAAATCATTTTTCCGATGAAAATTTTTTTCATTCACCTGTTGAAAATATTTTTCCGCCTGTTCATTACGAAATTGTTCGCTGTTCATACTTGGGCAGCCAATATTACACGGTTCGAGGGTAATAAAGCGAGCATTGTGGTCATTTTCTTTTTCTTCGTGCTTTCGTGGAGACTTGTTGTTGTTGTTGGATACTAATTCATCGTCAATGAATGGAATACTTTCGTTGCTGGTTTTTGTTGCGGCAGTGCTACTGCTGTTGACCAACAAGTGACCATTTAGGTTAGCCGCAGCAATTGTATTGGAGGGTATACCTTTAGCGATAGCAGCGACCCTTTCCTCGCTAGATATAAACAGAGGAATCTCGTCATAATTTCCAGCGTTTTCATTTTCTACATGACGTTCTGTGTCGACTTTGTTGACATTTTCATTTATCTCAGCCGTAGGTGCAAGTGCAATAGCATTCCTGTGGGAGTCATGATTCTCTGGAGTGTTGTTGTTGTTGTTGCATATACAGCGTGGGATGTCTTCATCATCGCCCTCATAATTATTACCATTCTTCTGGTATCCATCTACCTCATCTCCTTTACTACTACTACTACCGCCGCCACCTGGACCATTGCCATTGGGTTCAAAAGAAAATTTCACATTCGACAATTGTTTTGCAACAATTTTGTTGTCTTCTTTTTCGCTGATTTTAACATTTTTCAAACTCAATCCTTTCGTCGTTGGTTTACCTTCGTCGGAACTATTGTTGCGCTTTTTACTGCGTTTCCATCTTAACGTTTTTCGATCAAGACTGTCACAGTACGCCTTCTTCTCATTGCCATTCTTGAGGAGATGAGGATTTTTAACATTTGAATGACGATTTACGACAAGTTTTTTCTGCTGCTGCTGCTGCTGCTGCTGCTGCTCATCAAATTTATACGAACCTGATGGTACGACAAATATATTTTGCTTCAATGGAACCAGTTGTTGTTGCTGTTGTTGTTGTTGTAACTGTTGAAAATTGCTTGAGTCTTCAGTCTAAAAGTAATACAAAAAAGAAGAAAAAGAAAATCTTGTTAGTATAAGCGGTATAAGGCCTGGAATGGAACGTAACCTAACCAGTTTACACAAGCGTTTTACTCAATGAAAGTATCTTTCTTAGCCCTATCAATGCATCTTTGATTGATTAGTGTTATGGACCGTGACGGTTACGAACCGCACACTATCAACAAATTGGATTTGTTAATTATACGTTTACTTAACTCGATGCGCAATTAATGATAAGATATGAGCAAAAAAAAAAACAAAACACAATTTGAGACATTTCCTTGGATACCTCATCAATTTGGCTGCTGGTAAAGATGCTGTAATCTGTGATGTACCGGTTTCTCGTGAAAACTACAACGAGTAGAGTTTGCAAGAAGAAGAGAGTTAAATAAAATTAAACACGGCTTGGGTGTAGAACATTTTAACAGTTAAAAAGGCTCAGTAATTAATATTTCATTTATTTTTTGACTGATTGACTGGGATTAGGGGTCTTTTTGGCATATATTAAAAAAACATGAATAGAGCGCGATCTTAATGTCACGACATGAAATAAGTAACTCGTCACGTCACGGCATTAAAATTCACATTTCTTTCTATAGTCGCAAAGAGACCCATAGAATGAAAATAAACTAACATAATTACAGATGAGGTTTTTTTTTTTTTTTTGTGTAAGAAATTAAAATTTCTTTCTTATGCTATATCAATGTGGTGCTCATGCTCGATGCATTCATGGGAAGAAAGGGATACCCTCAAATTCAGAGACAGAGAATCATGCGCAACTCATAAGATTCTAGAGCAAAGATATGGAACACTGATTAGTTAGTGAACTCTACACAAGACTCAAGTAATGAATGGCTGCACTCTGTGATACACTTTGACTTTTTAATTTTTTTTTAATTTCTTCTTTTTCGTATCATCTTGACTGTAAAAGATGGACTTAATTATTGTAAGTATGTAAAATATCCCAACACGACTGGACATATGTAAGTAATTGATTTTAGTGTGAAAAAATAATTATGTTTATTACAGCATTAACTAAGCGCTATATAGGGAACCGATTGATGATGAAAGTATTTCAGTTGGACAATTGTATTGGGCGGTTCTTTAGAGTGAAGAAGATTCACGAATTTAACAAAAAATTGCGTATTAAATTGTGTACCTAATCTTATCTAAGTTGGAAGCGAGAAGGTACATTATCTTCTTAACCCGTTTCATCCCAGTGATGCTTTTTCGCAACACGACTCTTACGAAACTTTGCTGCTTATTTAAAATATTCTTACAGTCATTTCTGCCATCTATTATATACACTAGGCAAGCTTACATGTTTATATATGTCACTTAGTTTTGGTAGTTCCCCCATTTACTGTTTTTTTTTTTCCATTTTAATGTGAACCTTCCCAACTCTGTGAAAAGTGGCGTGAATTTATTAATAACAATTCCGTATTTAGATATATATTGGCAATTAAAAGCATTTTTTTTGTAAAATAGATTTGGTTCATTGAATTTGTGACAAAAGTAAGTACACTCTGGTTATGTTGTTTGATCCGATTTTCTGTTTTTTTTTTTAAATGTTGCGAAAACGCATCACTGGGATATAACGCTTTTATTTCCTTTTCTAGATGGCAAGAAAGTGTCTTACTTTACAAGAAGCTTTAGCACTTTTAAAAGATTGTTCTGAACATAATATTAGCAATGGTGAACCTGAAATTGTTATTCTTCCACCTGAAGACTTTGGAGGAATTACAGACGAGGAATTCGTTGACGAAAACTGCATGGCATTACGTGATTATGAGTTTCCAGTTGATGTAGCGGGTAACTTGGAGGTAAACGTTCACAATGATGTAGAATGGGAATCCGAGGATATGAATTGCTATCCACCTTTCATCCACACATTTCTGGAGTTCAAAATAAATCGCGCAATCCAACATGGGAAAATACGTCTTCGAGTTCCTTTATTTTTGAAGGAAGTTCTTCTGATGAAACAAAACATCTTTTGGAGGACTTAGAATGTAGGCTAGGAAATCATTCACCCACACAACTTTTTGAGGAATTTATTGATAATTCAGTTTATGAACTTATAGCCCATCAAACAAATACGTACGCAGGACAAAAAAATGCAGGCAATTTCAACTTGACTCTTCCACACCTCAAAAGATTTATTGGGATACTAATTTTTTTCTGGTCATCATTCAGTTCCCCAAGAAAGGCTTTACTGGTCAAACAGTCCGGACTATGACTTTAAAATAATAAGGAACACAATGCCAAGAGATTCATATCAGAAAATAAAGTCAAATTGACATTTAGCAAATAATGATGAGATTGATCCAATGGACAAATTTTATAAAGTCAGGCGGTATATGGAAATAATTTCGGAGAATTGTGAAAAGTTCGGGATTTTTTCTCACCTGCTATCCATTGATGAATCAATGTGGCCTTATCACGGACGACATTCTTGCAAAATGTTTATCAAGGGAAAGCCAATCAGATTTGGCTACAAGATAGCGTCATCTAATGGTTACGTTTTTAAATTTTTTTCCCTATGCTGGGAAAAATGAAAATTTTTCAAAAGATTTAGGACTTGGTGGAAATGTGGTGAAAAGTTTATTAGACATTGTGAAGGAAAAATATCGTCATCGGATATACTTTGACAACTTTTTTACGTCTCATAAGCTCATGAGTCAATTGCAGGATGGTGGGTACTTTGCAACTGGTACCGTACGAGAGGCGAGAACTGGAAACTGTCCCATTTCTACCGTAAAAAACTTCAAAAAGAAAGAGAGAGGTGAGTTCGAAGCTTCATTTGACAAGGCAAATAACTGCGTTGCTGTAAGATGGAACGACAACTCTACCGTAACCCTATTATCAAATTGTGATGGTGTAGAGCCTTTAACAACCGTTAAACGATTCCCCAGAAAGCAAAAGGCCTTTGTGAATATACCTTGTCCAGAAATAGTAAAAGCCTATAACAAAGGAATGGGGGGAGTTGATTTATTTGACCGTTTTCTGTCAAAATATCGGATTGGAATAAAAGGGAAGATATGGTGGTGGCCTCTTTTTGTGAATTGTTTAGATGCAGCAGTCTCTAATGCGTGGTGTATCCATAAGCTTTTAGCAAAAAGTCCAATTTCATTACTAGAATTTCGCCGAAATATAGCTATAAGCTTATTATCTACACCAGATCTTGCGAATTTCAGCAATGAAAAAATTATTCGTATAACAGAAATTGCTTTGCAAGCAACACGAAGGGAATCTGGACTCCGGCACGATATTATAAAAATAGGTGACAATAAAAGAATGAGATGTCGGATTTGTAAGAGCCAAACATATTTCAAATGTGCTTTTTGCTCTCGGAATGGAGTTGATATATCGCTACACCTCAAATGCTCACTTTAGTTTCACAATAAAGGCTAAATTTCTGAAATAATGCAACGCAATATAATTAAGCAAGGAGAAATAAATATGTAAATGGAACTATTGAAATAAGTCTGAATTCGTTATTTTGTTAAATTTGAATAAAATTTGGTTTTGTTTTTCTCTAAATTAATCTGAATTGTTATTTGCGCTTTATCCCAGTGTTGCGTTTTCGCAACATTCTATGTATAACTCAAAAACTACATGTTAAAAATTTTTGATACTTCGGAAATTTCTACATTAGCCTATTATCTGTACTTTCACTGATGCTTAAATAAGATTAGTTCAGCTAATATACTCTTGGAATGAAACGGGTTAAGGCCTGAATTACAATTACGACTGATCTGTCGACTGCGACTTGATTTTAAGCCGAAGTCGACGCGGAGGTGAAATTTGTAATTAAATTAAAGCTTGAACAAACCAGAAGTCCCGACCTCTGTGATTGAATTGAAGTTGGTCGTAGCCAACACCAACTTTGCACTTTGAGCAAAGTTTAGTTTCAGTCGCAGTCATAGTCGAGTCGAAGTTGCAATTGTATCTTGCCATATACATTTACCATTTGGGCAAAGTCGCAGTCGACAGATCAGTCGTAATTGTAATTCACGCTTAACTCTAATACAGAGAGATTTCCATATACTTGAACATACAAGCTGTTGTTAAGTGTTGTAAGTGTAAAACCTCCCTGAATTCTACTAGTTCTATGACTGCTTGGTTACAGCAATATAGAAACGAAAAAACAGACGAACTTGCTCGTCTTGGAGCAGTCTCGGAGACTTCTCCCTTCACAATTAGGATTACACCTTACCACTAATATTTTTTCTTGTGATGACCGCCCAATACTTATCCTATAAGGGTAGGACAGAAAAAAACAAAACTCTGGAGAAAGTCCAACCCAAGTTTTAGAAAAAGCTACTGAGACTAAACACTCACACACAGAAAGGATGAGACTTATTGACAACCCAGTATGTAGGTATATAGAAGTTATGGAAAGGAGACCGGAACGGGACTCACTTTCTTTGTCACTATCTGGTACTCTTCGGTAAGTCATACAGATTCCTTGACTCATGAAGTGGGAAGGAAGGAATAGGATTCATCCATATCCAGCCTTTGTTTTCAAAGCTGGATATTGTTACTATACAGCGAGTCAAATTAAGTGTGGAAATCTGAAGCCACGGAATCAAAATGTAGGCATAAATGTATTGGAAGCTAGCATTCACGCTGTGTTAGTGCTTCAGCTTATAACTTTTTTTTTATATCTACATAAGGATTTTAATGATACTTAGTCTCCTTTTTAAACGTTAATACATAATCATAATTAGCTTTAGATTATTGTCGATATCGAGACGAGGGTTTTCCAATAAGAGGTGTTATTTTAATTAGCCCGCTATTTCGGTAGATTTCACTTTTGGAGCTGTCATTTTTTGACATTTGACAAGTAGAAACTACGCCATTAATAAAAATGGAACCACACACGATTCAACAACGCATTGAAATTATTAAAATTCACTATAAAAATGGTGAAAATGTGGCAGAGACGGTTCGTAAAACTCGAACATTTTTGGGTCGTCGTGAAGCACCTTGTCGGACCGCAATACAGAAATTGGTAGAAAAATTTTAGCTGTCGGGACAAGTTAGTGATGTGAAGAATAAAACCCGTGCACGTCGCTCAAGAACAGCCGAGAATATTGCTGCTGTAGCCGAAAGTATTGAAGAAAACCCAGGTTTGTCCATTCCTCGTCGTTCTTTGGAATTAGGCATTCCACAAACGTCATTACACCGTATTTTGCATAAAGATTTGGTTCTTAAGGCTTATAAAGTTCAGTTAACACAAGAACTCAAGCCGGCCGATCATCAACAACGTCGAGTCTTTGCTGATTGGGTCCTTGAAATGCATGAAAATGATCCGGAATTCCATCGAAAACTCATCTTGAGTGATGAGGCCCATTTCCACCTCGATGGCTTCGTCAACAAGCAAAATTGTCGCATCTGGGGCTCGGAAAACCCAAGAGTTATTGTTGAAAAGCCTCTCTATCCTCAACGTGTGACTGTTTGGTGCGGTTTATGGTCCCGCGGGGTCATTGGACCTTACTTTTTCGAAATTGAGGCTGAAGCAACAGTTACGGTGAATGGATTGCGATATCGACAGATGATTAATGATTTTTTATGGCCGGAATTGGATGGTATTGATCTGGACAACGTTTACTCTCAACAAGACGGCGCTACGTGCCATACAAGCAACGAAACCATTGATCTTTTACGGGAAAAGTTTCCGGACCGTGTTATCTCTCGAAGAGGTGATCACAATTGGCCACCGAGATCTTGTGACTTAACACCTTGCGACTTCTTCCTTTGGGGCCACGTGAAAGAGAAGGTCTACTCCAACAGCCCAGCGTCGATTCAAGACCTCAAAGATGGAATTCGTGAGGCTATCGAGAACATAGGGCAGCCACTTTGCGATTTGGTTATGGAAAATTTCATGAAAAGGATATGGTCCTGTAGGCGTGGTCGTGGTGGTCATTTGGCTGATGTTATTTTCCATTATTAACGGCATACCTTCCTCTTTATAATGAAATAAAGATCCGATCATTTATCTCAAAAAATGGCATTTTTCTTTGAATATCAAAATAACACCTCTTATTGGAAAACTCTTTACTTAGCCCCACATGTTGACATAATACTCATAGAGAGAACTTCATTAGTAACGACTTTGCGTTTTTGGCGGGCACCTATATGAAGACTTACATTAACAAACAGCATCCACGTCTCTACTCGAAATGGGAAGACAATGGCTGTCTAATTTAAAGGTCACATGAACGAAGGTATCATTCATTTAGTTAAAGTTCTTACGAGATGCTCATTCCAGTTTGGTCAAGTCTAGGTAATAGAAACAGGAAATTGTAACCTGCGGCCTGCAAGAAAAAGCAGAATCCTGAATTGTGCTAAGTGTTAAGAGATAAGAATAGACATTGCCAAATAAATGAATTATAACGTGATGGGGCTATAACCTTTTCATTCATCTCTTCTCTCTTCCGAAGGCCATTTCGTTTATAAAGGTCGTATAGGTTCACTCCTCCGATCGTTTTTCAAGCATATAGGAGCATCTGAAAATTACGAGTGTCAAAGATGCTATAAGTGGCATGGGGACCAAGACACTGTGGGAGGATCATTATGACCAGATCTTCTACAGCTCAATGGTAAGTGGTAGGTCCCGTCTGGGCCCGATGTGTGTTTCTTTTTTTTTTTAGGTCTTTTTTCTTCAGGCATGATGTTTTTTATTGTGGCACGTGGTAGTGCAAGTTTTTGGGTTACCCACCCCACAACTCTCCCGCAATGGCCGAGGTGCTAGCATGCCGCCCTACCAGACAGCTACTACGGGGCAAGCTGTCAGCTTCTGCTAACAGAATCTAACTGAACGTCATCCTGGTAACTCACTCAAATATAGTTCCATAACAGTATATAGTACAGTTATTCGGTAGTTCTACCTGGAAAGTTTTCCGGTAGTTTTGAAAATTGGTATTTCTATAGATTTCGATGTGCTCTTTCCGAATTTCACTTTTCCACCCCGTATCTGTGCCGCTCGCGCCGCCATATTGAATAAATGGCATCAAAAAGAGTTTTTCTGTAAAATCTCTTTTCCGACCCATTTTACGATAAAAATATTTATATATTTTGTAAAATGAATGGTTTTAGAGTACGGGCGCCGCGAAGTCTGCTCCAACATTATATTAACGATAAATATATCACTACGCGTTAAAAAGCCGGCCTACTACATCTATACAAAATACGCGTGTTGGAGTAGCCGTTTGTTTTTTAATGTCAGGTACTTATGGATGAATAGCGACTATGTAATGGAAAACATTACTTATGTAGTGAATATCAATCTACTCGCAAGTTCGCCCAAAGCTAGAATGACAAATCCAGAAGTTTAATCTGGATTCTCATCCTCAAACAAGCGAGCCGACTTCAGGTGTTAATGCTAATTATAAACTCGGGTGGGTTTTTCCCGAGGGTTGATCATGTCATTTTCCAGGTTACAGTTATTACCCCTTCACGGCGGCATCTTTGAGGCCGCATTTCTGTACACCTTTCTTGATAAATCACTTAATTGCCAGGGTCTGCCTTTATTACTTTGTCTGTCTTGAATCGTTGGCATCGATTCAGTATATTGGGCTCACTTTTAAGACAGATCCCTTAGTATGTCTTCTACCTGCCTTTGCTTCATAATTGATATCGTACCAAGCGACGTATTCATTCCAGGCAATAAATGCGAAATATATTTTGAAAGATTATGGATCCTACATTTATATTTTAAATTTGAGGCCACCTACTGAAGTTGACAACATACCAAGATCCATGAAATCAGGAGAGCTCATTACACCACCGACAACCTGGATGGCGGTGAATTTCGCACTTTATCATATAAATTCCAATTGATCATGGAAACATATAGTTTTGAATTCAATAGAAAAATGCTAACCATTGCCCATTGGAATTATTACCAACAACAGAGCAGCTAATTTCATTATCAACATAAAAACAAAATGCGCCAAAACATACCTCAAGGTCACACCCTTGATACATATTTCAATAGATTTTTTTTTTGTACGTATGTATAAACAAAAAAGAGTTCAATAAACTCATTTCGACAAGATTATTTTAACAACATCAACAACGCCACTCCAACATTGAGACGCCACCGAGAGGAAGGAAATCGTAAACCACTTAAGACTTCAATCAAATTCCATCCAGAAGACAAGCCAACAACACAGTGTTAAGATGTCTGCGCATACGTCGTCATCGTCGTCGTAGTCGATCGTCGAACATTACCAGAACCCCATAAGTCCAATAGAGACCCAACAATCTAGTTATGTTTATAGTCAGTCCTTCTAGCCGCTATATTTACCACCGACGATTTTTCAAGTGGTCATTATTCGTTCGAAAGCTGATCATGTTAAGATTTATATGGCAAGACAACAACAGGGCATATGCCTCCTGGCTGCATAGCACATATGTGTACATACGTGCATACCTAAATGTACGAGATCATATTATGTATATATGGTCGGCCATCGGCATCATGGCACTTTCATTTTCTCTTGTTTCTCCACATTTTTCCGCTTCGGCGCATATTTACTTTGATTTGTACTTGTGAAGTGGTCGCAGTCGATTTATGTTCCCTCGCCTGATCCCAATGAATGACGACAGATCAAGTAATTCGATATTAATCGCGATCGGACGAAGCACAACGTTCGAGACAATCCGCCCAAAAGCGCCGCGCAAATATTAAATATATGCAACGGCGGCCTAGGGCGATTACCTACATGTGCCTGCTCATACTTAGATACATACATGATAATATGAAAATCCCTATCTAGTTATATGCCACAAAAGAATGCATCCCTTCAGGACATTTCCACAATTTACTATGCATGACATGCTCATCTGGATGTTGGACGTTATAAAAACCATCACCGCGGGATGAGAAGTGTCTGATTTGTTTAACACGTGAATCTTATTAGCAAAACTGCTTGACAGCTCATATACACGTTAATTATTATTGCTGTCCCGTCCATCTAAACTAGACTGCCCTCCCTGTGGTTGTTGTTGTTGTTGTTTGCGCATGTGGCTTAAGTCTAAGCTGATTTCTTTTCTGTGCGGTGGTAACCTATTTAAATGAGACTAAATCGCTCAAGTATGGAGGGAAAATGAATAATCTTTTCATGCTGGAGGAGATACACATATACGTTAATTAGCCGTAGCATACGAAAGGTCTCAACTTTGGCGGGATTATGATATGGAAGAGATTAAAGAGCTTACTCCAATCTTAAATTTAAGAGGAAAATTCTTTGTTGAATAATATGTTGCTATAGGAACTTAGATATGTATGTAGATATGTAAAACAATAGATTTCTTTGAAGTTCATGATTTGGGAATAATAACCTGAACTTTGTTGATTTATTGTAAGATGGACGGGAGGAGAAAGCATATGCCGTAAATAAATAAAATAAATTTATATTCATAAAGTAAATAGAACATGATGACCACAAAGTGGAACGCTTTTCTTGTTTGAAATTGCTTACCATCCAGGTAATAAAAATAGACAGTAATTTTCGTGGAAATGATCACCGAAGTTCATTCGCTTCTTGAGAATTTACATACAATGAAGAAATCATAACGCTTGAGCAAGTTTTGCTTTTCTAAATTTTTTACCCTGATCCACCTATTTTATTTTCTATACATATGTAACTTGTCATGTTCAAGGCCAAGTTCATGGTAAACCCAATATGAAATATCAATTCATGCTTCTCCGAAGTATGAAAATTGAATTCAAGCCGCTTAAAATATAGTTACCTAGTAGTATTGAGGTTGGAGTTTCGAAATCTAATCTCCACAATCACAAGTATACATGTTCTATAAAAAATAAGTAAATAACAATTTCCAAGAATATTCTTGCAATATTTTTTTCTGGAACGATATTTTCGAATAGGATGCTAGAAGAAATCTTTAAGTCGATTTGTCCTTGAAGTTCAGGAAATATGCCAGTCAACAGAATCAATTAAATTCAAAAATTTTAAGGTTTTAAACTTTGACGGATTATTGGTGGTGTGGTAAAATAATAAAAAATTTAATCTGATAAGTTTGCAAAAGGTCCACAAACTTAAAAAAAAAAACTGGGAAAAAATTAACAACAATTATTATTTTGCACTTTTTGTAGTTTTAAAAATATTGCAAAAGTTATTAAATTTTGCAAAAAATTATTATTAAATTTTGCAAAAAATTATTAAATTTTGTTAAATTTTGCAAAAAAAATTATTAAATTTTGCAAAAAAAAAATTATTAAATTTTGCAATAAAATTTTAAATTTTTCAAAAAATTATTAAATTTTGCTATTAAATTTTGCAAAAAACATTATTAAATTTTGTTAAATTTTGCAAAAAATTATTAAATTTTGCAAAAAAAATGCAAGTGCTGGTTTTTATGTCATCTGTGTCCATGAAGCTTTCGTGGAGCAGCATGACGAAATGTTGTACGGCACTTAGTTTAGCCACCGTAGTGCTTAAGTGAGGTACTAGAAAAACCTTCCATTAAGTGGTGTAGATGATGTGTTCGTGTTTTTATGTGTTGTGTTTCATGCAGTTACATGTCCTGTTTAGTTTATTAGTTTTGTTAGGGTCTTGCTGCCATCCTTATGGGGAGTTGCTGGCCTACGTAGCAGGACAGCCCGATAGGTCTTGATACAAATTTTGCAAAATTTTTGAAAATTTTACATAGTCCTTCGAATGTCCTACAACATCTACTAGTTACAGACATTTTCGGAATTTGTATATAACGAATTTCGTTTTATAAAATTAATGCAAAACTGTTGAAAATCCAGAGAAATGTACAGAGAATTTTTTTTTATAAAAGATTAAAAAATTTTTTTTTTTTTTGCAATTTTTCGCATGGTCCGGACCTTGGTGATGATTCCCAAACTAGATCTATCGTTATTTTACCTCAGTCAATATTTCATTAAAATTTAAAAACTTTTGGAATGAAAATGAATTGATTGCCTTTATTCACGACTGACATAAAAGAAGATTTTCCAACATCAAGCCAGAATTTGTGTACTAAAGTAGCTTTGTTGTATACACACAAAACTATTCACCTTAATTTGGACAAGAAAAAAAAATCATCAAAAAATTAAAATACTGAAAATCTGGCTTTCTGGGTCTAATTGAACTGAATGTTATTCCTAGTGTAGATTTCCTTGAATTAATTCAGTATACTCTGGAAGTATCAAAGAATTACATACATCCCACAATTAAAAACCCCGAAATCCGAATAACGAATTTTTTCAAATTCTTTTCAATACAAAATCCCAACAAAAATTGACTGCCGTAAAAATATGTTGAACGCGTTTCCTAAAAATTTAAGTATTGGGGTTGAGTATGATTACGAAATATTTGAAAAATAAAAATTACAAACAAAAACTAGACTTTTCTTTTAAAAATAGCTCATAACACTTGTTCGAGATTGAAGTATTTGCCCGGAGCATGACAATCACCTCTTTAATAAAGAAACGAAACAATAAGCTAGAATCGAGTTTTTATCAATTTTTTTTTTATCTTTCTTTTTCTTCTACGTATAATCTTAACACCCTGATAATACTCGAAAAGAACGTTTAGGTAGCAACTGCTCAAATGATCTGATAAACAAATGACCCTGAAAGCATTATAAAACATTTTCTTTATTTCAATGTTCATTGCATAATTACAGAAGCTGCTAACCATAAGAATTAATTTACAAAAAATGTTTAAAAAATATTAAACTGAAAAAGGAGAACAATCCTGTTCGGTTTCAAAATATAAACAAAAAAATTAATTTTAGTCTCTTGATACCTCGTCACCCGAATAGAGAACTATCCTAAGTCGAATTCTTACAAATTTCTTTTGTTGCCTTCGACTGTAAGTTAGTTGCATCCCATTGGAGTGTAAAGACGATACCGGTTTGATACGTAAATCGGCTTTAAAGTCGTGTGCGCGTGCGTAAGTATTAATCCTATGTCCAACTTATTTTGCAATGCAGAACTATTTTATGTAGATACATAATTTCAAATTATTAAAAAAAAGAAAAAAAAGCTAGAATTGGTCTAAAACCACTTCTTATGATAGGTACTCTAGATGAACATGTAATTTCGTATGCTCACCATAATCAATGCAAATTTGGTCGTTGAAGTAGTTTTCCGCAGATATTTTTGAAACGGCGCGTGGGGGATGACTTACATTACAAATCCGCTTATCATTTTCAACCAATGGACACGATTTGTTGTCCTGTTGCTGCCGTGTCAATGTAATTCAGAACTTAGGTACCACCGAATCAATCACTGGTAATCTAATGTCTGATACGTGTTTATTATGATTTAGTTTGTCTATACATACATATTTTGTCCAATTTTTTACTCATTCTTTATAACGAAAGAAATCGCTTGGTCCCTTGGGTTTCGTTATAAAGGGTTTTCCAATAAGAGGTGTTATTTTAATTAGCCCGCTATTTCGGTAGATGCCACTTTTGGAGCTGTCATTTTTTGACATTTGACAAGTAGAAACTACGCCATTAGTAAAAATGGAACGATACACGATTCAACAACGCATTGAAATTATTAAAATTCACTATAAAAATAGTGAAAATGTGGCAGAGACGGTTCGTCGTGAAGCACCTTGTCGGACCGCAATACAGAAATTGCTAGAAAAATTCGAGCTGTCGGGACAAGTTAGTGATGTGAAGAATAAAACCCGTGCACGTCGCTCAAGAACAGCCGAGAATATTGCTGCTGTAGCCGAAAGTGTTGAAGAAACCCCAGGTTTGTCCATTCCTCGTCGTTCTTTGGAATTAGGGATTCCACAAACGTCATTACACCGTATTTTGCATAAAGATTTGGGTCTTAAGGCTTATAAAGTTCATTTATTCCGGACTGGAATCGAACTTACACTTTTAGAATCGGTCAATGATGGAGAATTGAAGAATTTTAAGAATTTTTATTTTTAACGATTGTGCGCTTTCATCGTTACTGGTTAATGCCAGCTGAAAGCAACGTGGCTTAGTAGGCTAATTACAAATTGATGAATGCAAGAGGGAAAATCATCTGTCTCGTTAGCTCAGTGGTAAAAGCAGTCGCCCGGCAAGCGGAAGGTCCCGGTTTCAAACCCCGGATGAGACGGTTGTTTTTTCTTCTTGTATTTATAATTTGATTTGGAATCGTTAAAAATAAAAATTCTTAAAATTCTTCAATTATAAAGTTCAGTTAACACAAGAACTCAAGCCGGCCGATCATCAACAACGTCGAGTCTTTGCTGATTGGGTCCTTGAAATGCATGAAAATGATCCGGAATTCCATCGAAAACTCATCTTGAGTGATGAGGCCCATTTCCACCTCGATGGCTTCGTCAACAAGCAAAATTGTCGCATCTGGGGCTCGGAAAACCCAAGAGTTATTGTTGAAAAGCCTCTCTATCCTCAACGTGTGACTGTTTGGTGCGGTTTATGGTCCCGCGGGGTCATTGGACCTTACTTTTTCGAAAATGAGGCTGGAGCAACAGTTACGGTGAATGGATTGAGCTATCGACAGATGATTAATGATTTTTTATGATCTGGAAAACGTTTACTTTCAACAAGACGGCGCTACGTGCCATACAAGCAACGAAACCATTGATCTTTTACGGGAAAAGTTTCCGGACCGTGTTATCTCTCAAAGAGGTGATCACAATTGGCCGCCGAGATCTTGTGACTTCTTCCTTTGGGGCCACGTGAAAGAGAAGGTCTACGCCAACCGCCCAGCGTCGATTCAAGACCTCAAAGATGGAATTCGCGAGGCTATCGAGGACATAGCGCAGCCACTTTGCGATTTGGTTATGGCAAATTTCATGAAAAGGATATGGTCTTGTAGGCGTGGTCGTGGTGGTCATTTGGCTGATGTTATTCTCGATTATTAACGGCACACCTTCCTCTTTATAATGAAATAAAGATCCGATCATTTATCTCAAAAAATGGCATTCTTCTTTGAATATCAAAATAACACCTCTTATTGGAAAAACCTTTAGAGAGTTTTCACTATATATGGGAAAAACCACTTCGAAAATCAAACCTGTACAGAGAAGTGACCATACAAATTTACATACGGGCATTCATCTAACTAAGGTATCATAAGAATTGCTCCAATTCTAGCTTTTTTAGTTGTACTTTCTTTTAATTGCGAGAGAATATAGAATTCTTTTCTTTTATTTGAGGATTCTGGCGCACGAGTGGAGTATACCTATGTATGTACAATAATATGTATTGAATACGCATGGTAATTGGTAAGAACGAATTAGATGGTAAGATTTTTTGCGAACGTTGTGAAAGCGGATATTGAATGAAATTCTTATGTAAGTATGCTTAATTATGCGGCAGGCAGTATGCTATGAATATACTAAATGAAAGATATGATTGGCAGGATTTTGGTGCATTGCTGATTTATTTAACGATGATAATGGCTTCCTTTTATTTCAAGACCAATGTAACATATCTTTTTTTCACGGGTCAGATAATTGTAATTAAAACAACTCTTCATTATTAACACCTTTTTAATTTCTAAAACATCCTTATCCAACTTCACTTTATTAACATTAAACTACACCTTTTCTATTTTTGCTAGGTTAATTTCTCTTTTTTAATCTAATTCAATTTATTCTTTTCAAGACCGAAAACCGCTCACCGTTCAAACTCCAAAATCAAACTCCTCGTCACTTCTTGGTTCTCGAGCGCACTTACCTTTCGTCACTTTCGTGACCCAATTCTGCGATCAGAACGAATCAGCAGAATTGCGCATACTTTCGTTTCTTATTTATGTTTGCAAGAGGTCAATGCTTTTTGCGAAGACACTGGATTAATTGCAAAATGCATGTTAATCCAGGTCGGGAATTTCGCAATGCTCTGATCAATAATTTGTGATTTATTGCACGAATATATAAATATATATATATATATATAATTATAATACATTACATTCCTCCACCATCGAAAAGAAGGTATATGACGTATCATATATCTTCGGGTATAGAAAGTAATGCTTTAAGCCGCCAGTGAGTTTGTCCGGAACCAAGAATTTTTTGTAAAAAATAAAAAAAACTATGGAATAGAATTACGCCAAAGATGAGCGGTGTTCGCCTTCGTTACAATTTCTCTTTCTACGTAAACATGTTTTTTTTATCTTTTTTTTTATCTGAGTAAAATATTTTATTTAGCCCTTTGTATAATATATATTTGTGTAGTTATTACATTGAAAGTTTTTTTTTTTTTTTATTCTAATTTATTTTAATTTTAATATTTTCTGTTATTGTTTTTTGTTTTTTTTTTTTGTAATAAAATTAGGGAGATTAGGTTACATTCGTTATTTCTATAGGTACCCGTAACTATAAATCTTTTTTTTTTTACATCTTGAGTAAATTATTCTATTTGGCCCTGTATATAATATAATAAATATGCGTAATATTGCGGTTAACACACTGCAGGTTTTTTATTTTTTCGGTCTAATTTAAGGCTAGGGGTATTTAAATTACATTGGTGTGCTCAAGTAAAGAAAGAATCATACATATACATATGTTCGTACATTTTTTTTGTACATTGAGTTACGCTATTTTACTTGGAGTTATGTTTTACAAGTGTATTAATGTCGTATCGTTTTTACTCTAATTTTTAGGCAAAAATTTTTTTTTTTTTTTTTTTTTTTTATTTATTATTAGAGGATTTCAAACTCGCTAGGCTTAGACTTTACGGTCATGCTAGTTTGTCGTGTTAAACTTGGTGCCTTTTTAGGTTTTGCCTTTGCGAAAGGATTTTTGTTGTTTAGTTCGATTGAAACTTCCTTATCCCGGACCGCTTTTTCTGTGGGGGCTGAGAGTATAATAGGAGTTAGGGTTTTGTGGTGTCTCTTTCGTAATTTGAATATTAATGTTAGCATTAAAATGATTACTATGGGAGCGGAGCCCGCCACTCCGAGGGCAATGGTTTGTTTTTTATTTCTATTTCTAATTTCTCTGTCATCTTGTGCCTTCTGAATTTTTTGCAGTAGATTATTAAATTCTGCACCTTTTTCTTTTAGGAAGTCATTATGTTGCTTATAATTTTGGACATGAATTTTCGAGGTTTTATTTTCGGGACTTAAACTTTTGAGCATTTCGGTAAATGGCTGAAGATCTAATTTCGGTACAAGGTCAATTTCTACTACCTCAGCTGCCTTAGTGAGTTTGTTTGTAGTCGTCAGTAGAAGATTATCAATTTGCGCTTGGCAATTTGGTTTCAGGGAAAGTATACCGCATTGAGTTAGTCGGAGAGTTGTCTGAAAATCGGTACAATGCAATTTAACCTCTGATTCCTGTGGGAAAATATATAGCCAAGAGTTTTCACTATTCATTTTAATTAAAACGTTATGATTATTACGGATTGGTGCCTTAGCACAAATCTCGTTGGCTTCAGACCAACCTTTGAAAAGAAGTAGGATGCAATTATTTTGGGGAGTAGTGTAAATCGGTAGTGCAAAATGGCAGACTCTAATTCTAGCAGACTTATTCAAATTTATTTTCTCGCATAGATTCAGCTGTTGTTCTTTTAAGGGTATGAACTTATTTCCACCTGTGTCCGTAGCTAAGTATTCATCTTCAATTTCGTAATGAACGAATATATTTTCTCCTAACGGAAATGGTAAGGAATAAGCTTTCTTTATAGTGAACCATTCTTTTTCAATGAGGGGTATGGTTACTTTACAGAAGAGATGATCTCCTATATGGGCACTTTCGACAGATGCAAGTTGCTGTAATATAAAGGGATCATGCATTACCGTATTTAATTGGAAAGATAGAGGGAGTTCCTTTAATAACTCACTAATTTGGTGATAACTAAGAAAAAGAGGGTGTAAGTGTTTAGTGGCTAAAGAACCGAGAATAATGGATAAAGTATTAATTTGATGTTCTATTTCCTGTAGGTGAATAACTACGCTAGACGTTGCCTCATCAAATGTGACTCTGGCCTGGAGCGAATTGATTTCTGATATCGCAAAATTTATTTGAGATTTAAAGGTTTTGATAACGTTTAATGTGTGAATTTTCGTCTCATTTAAGTCTACTTGAAGTTTATCAAAGTTTTCTCGGGTATTTTCGTAATTAGACTTAACTAAACTAACCTGTTCTTTTAATAGTTCCAAATTTTGCTTACTGTCAGCCTCTAGATCTTTTAGTCGGGAACTAATTTGGTTTGAATCTTGTTGGTCCATTGTGCCGAACAAGAACTTACTCAGTGTCCCTACGCCGTCGAAAACTGCGCGTCGATGCCTGCCAGTAACTTCCATGTCTAGTCTTTGTAACATATGCTTCGCTCTTTCCGTAATATAGCGCACGTTTTGAACATACTGAGCACATGAAGCGTTACGTTCTAGTTTTAGGTAGTGCTCGCACATTTGCGTTACCGAGTTTTTGCTCCAGTCCAGATATTCTTCCCATGTTTTCAATTGCGCTAAATTAATGGTGGTAAATATTCTCCATTCGTCTTTATAAATTGGGGCTTCGTCGATGTCTTCGAATACTATTCCAGTTCCTTCTAATTTCTTGCTCGTGTAAGGCAATTCTATTCCTTGAGAAGAGCCGTCCGTGAGCGATGCACACAAGATAATCCAGACGATGTTCCCTAAAACGTATTTCTTTTATTTTATTTCAATAGTATTGTTATTTGTCTACTCGTCGAGATAGACAGTGTGTGTGCTTGTGTAGGTGTTAATTCGAAGTGTGGAATTTTTTTAATCTATTTGCGTGAATAGTCTTAACTTTCCTACCTACCTGAATTTTTAAATTCACAGGGGAAGTAATTTCCTTCACTTCATAAGGACCTATCCAAATAGGAGATAGCTTGTTTTTCTTACTTTCGTTTTTTAGAAGAACTAAATCGCCGATTTGGAAAGTTTCTTCACGCGTGGTCCTATCGTAGTATTTTTTCGTTGTCTCTTTGCTATTGATTATGTTTTTTCTGGCAATGGCATGAGCTCTTTGAATTTTATTTTTAAGGATGTAAAAATAGTTTTCATGATTGTATAAAGGTTCTACCCTTTGATTTAAATTTGTTGGCAGCTCAGCCGTAAATCCGAACAAGCAATCCATTGGTGTGAGACGAGTTGAGGCGTGCCTTGTGTTGTTGTGAACGTGCACTGCTTCTCTTAGCCATTCATCCCATGTTTGAGGATTTTCGGCTACGAAATTTCGTAAATACTCTGCCAATGGCCTATGAGTTCTCTCTAGGGCGCCATTAGATTGTGGGTGATAGGCTGTAGTATTAATTTTTCGAATTCGTAGGAATTTACATAAGCGGGTGAATAAATCGCTCATAAAATTAGTGCCTTGGTCAGTTATAAGCTTCTTGGGAATTCTATAGCGGGTAATTATTTGCTCGTAAAAAATTTTTGCTACAGTGGCTGCTTCAGCGTCTGGGAGGGCATAGCAATCCATAAATCGGGTTAAATCGTCTTCAAAAGTTAGTATGTATTTATTTCGATTGTGAGTTTCAGGGAGTGGTCCTACTATGTCTAGGTAGACTTTGTCAAACGGTTTTTCCGCAGTATCGGGAATAATCATTGGCATTTTTATTAGAGGGCTATGTTTGTTAGTCTGACATTTCGGCCAGGATTTTATGAATTTCACTATATCTTTTAACATGTTTTTCCATCTATATTGTCGACGAATTCTGTAATAAGTTTTGGCGATTCCTTGGTGCCCGCCCAGTGGGTTTGAGTGAAATGCCTTTAGTATTTTCTGTATATCCTTTAAGTTTGTTAATATTTGAAAGGGTGAAGTCTGTTCGCGTAAACTGTTTTCGTTTATCCTATTGGTTTCCTCTATTTCGGATAATATCTCGGTATTACCGTCATCTCGCACAGGTGGACACGGTATCTTCTCCTCTAATGGTAAGTCCGTCTGGGGAGCTATTTCATTTTGGTTTCTCGCTTGGGCTCTTGTCGTTATTGAAATTATTGTTTCGTTCTGCGGAAGTCTGCTCAGAGCGTCGGCATTAGCATTTTTTCTTCCGGGCTTATATTTTATTTCATAATCATATTCTGAAAGTTTATGATGGAAACGTATTAATCGCGAGGTAGGATCTTTAACATTGAATACTCCTATAAGAGGTTGATGGTCAGTGTAAACTGTAAATTTCCTACCTAGCAAATAACAACGGAAATTCTTTACAGCCCATACTACAGCTAGTAATTCCTTTTCTATCGTAGAGTATCGTCTTTCGGTATTGTTTAAAGTTCTACTAGCAAATGCGATAGGTCGATCATATCCTGGTGTTCCTTGGGATAACACCGACCCTATAGCCTCATTACTTGCGTCTGTAGTCACAATGAATGGTTTTGTGAAATCTGGGTATGCTAGTAACGGAGGTGAGGTTAGCAATTCTTTCAACTTGTTGAATGAAGTCTCACACAAGTCGTTCCACGGAGAAGTTTTGTGAGGGGTTCTGCTATTTTAGAGAAATTAGGAATGAACTTCCTATAATACTTAGCTAGACCAAGGAAGCTTTGTAACTGTTTTATAGTATGGGGCCTTGGGAAGTTATATACACATTTCACTTTGTCGGGGTCCGGAGCGCAGCCTTCATTGGAACATTTATGTCCCAGATAGACCACCTCTTTCCGAAGAAATTGACATTTGCTTGGCTGTAGTTTTAGATTATATTCCCTCAGCCTATAGAATATTTCTCTGAGCTTTTTAATGTGATCGTCTAAGCTCTTGCCATATACTACAATGTCGTCCAAGTAAATGAAACATTTCAAGCCTTGAAGTCCCGTTAAGACTTGGTTCATAGCTCTTTGGAAAGTAGCGGGTGCAGTTTTCAAGCCAAATGGCATTCGAAGGAATTCGTAATGGCCATAAGCTGTACTGAAAGCAGTTTTCTCACTGTCGGATGGATCCATTAAAATTTGATGATATCCACTTGCTAAGTCCAACGTTGAGAAATAGCGCGAATTTCCTAATTGGTCCAAGATGTCCTCTATTCTTGGCAGTGGGAATGCATCGCCTATAGTGCTCTCATTGAGTTTGCGGAAATCTACTACAATTCTCCAACGCTTTAACCCATTTGGTGATGGTTTCTTTGGAACTAATAGTAATGGTGAGTTCCATGGGCTATTACTCGGAGCAATAATTTTATCCCCTAGCATCTCACGAATTTGCTCATTAATTTCGTTTTTATGAACCTCAGGTAGCCTGTACGGTCTCTGGTTTATGGGAGCTGTGTCATGTTTGAGAGGTATAAGGTGTGTTGTTACATTTGAGTAAGGTAAGTGGTCACCTTTTAAATGGAAAACATCATTAAATTCTTGACAGAGACCCTTTATGGCCCGCAATTCTTCTTGGTTGTAGGTTTGATCAATATTTATTTCGTTTTCAAGTAGAAGTAATCGATTTTGTTTTGTTTGAGGTTTGGTTTCCTCATGCCTCTTTTCCAACGTATAGATATCGTACTTATCTAGGTACTCCAATTTCGGGTGATAAGTAGGCAGTTCTACTTCTCTTTCGTGGGTATTAATTACACTTAATTGTATTTTTCCGTATCTTGGTTTCACTATTCCATTAGCCGTGAATATTCCTGGCGCGATTTCTTGCGAAAAGCATAGCATCTCTTGTTTACAGTCTTCTGCTGGTATTTCTAATACCATTTCTGATCGAGGAGGTACTCGTATCGCAGTTCTGCTACTGAATGGTTTTCTTGTGCTTGTATTCGCAGGTGTAGTTTCGGAAGCTGCGTTATTTTTATTTCTTGAGGTTGGTCCATGTAGTTGTTTCTGTTGGTTTGTTGGTAGAAATATGTTGCTACTGGGAATATTATTCTTTCCTACTGACTGTTTCGTGTTATTTATTTGTTTGTTAATATTGGAGTTTTCGTAAACATCGTTCTTATTTTGGGAGATGAATTTTTGGCTACTAGAGCTTTTTGCAAAAGGAATTTTCAAGTCGATGGGGTTAGTTTTAGTTCGAGGGAAATGTAGTACTCGCTCTGTAGTAAGAATATTTGTATTATCCCACAGAAAATTACGGCCTAGTATTCCATCGAAAGGTATATTAAGAGAGTTATTGCAGACATAAAAATCGCACTCAATACCTTTTCCTATTTGAAAAATACCAACGCAGGATCCTAAAGTAATATCACATCCTCCATAGAGGCCCTGAAGGCGGAGAATGTCTTTGATGTCTACTTTAGTACTTGTAGCTAAGCTATCTTTTTTGATCAAGCTAACTTCCGCGCCGGTGTCCACTAATAGTTTAACTATGCCACCTCTTGCAATGTTTAAAGGTAGTTCGATTGAAGGGTCATTTAAGGATATATGATTGTATTGTTGCGGTAAAGCTACGGATTTGAAGACTTCAGTACTTTTGCCATTTGATGATTTTCGTGTCTTACTCTCTGTGCTTACCGATTTTTGCTCAATAATGCTATTTGTATTATAATTAGGCTTAAAAGTAAACTCGTCTGAATGACAATTGGTCTTTTCGTTTTCTTTACACCCTTTGGTAGTAGGCATAGCCATAGGGTGGGTTAGGCTAGCCCCGTTTAGTTTCCCGATTGCTGTTGAGACTGACGCTGTCTATTTTCCCATGCTATTTTTGCTCGACACTCTTCTGTTTTATGAGAGAATCGGGCACACCAATCACACTTAAGACGTGTACTTAAACGTCCGTTGTTTGATTGATTCATTATAGAAACTGGGCATGCTTGTGACATGTGGCCATAGCCTTTACACCTTGAGCAGTGAGGTATGCGTTGCTTGTTACGGCACTCTGCAATGGTATGTCCAATTTTATTACAAAAAATACATTGCTTAATTTCTCGTCTCGGAACAGGGGATATATATGAAGGTGTACTATAATTTACTGAATTTGGTAAATAGTTAGCTGGCATTGATTGGTGAGCGATTGGTGTATATTGGTCAGTGTGTGGTTGATAAAAAGCACCGTTTGTACCAAATGGAGCAGTATATGAAGTGGTGGGTGGTGGGTGTTGTTGTACACTAAATTTCTCTGGGTGGCGATGACTTTGTTCGGGCGGTTTGTGAAACGGTGTAGCTTGATAATTCGCGATAATCTTTAGTCGCTCAACTTCTTGCTCACTGAAAATGGAGGTATGGTCAAACAAGCTTGTTTGCATATGTCTACCATGAATTTGCCTGTCTTCAGTTTTCTCTACTTCCACTGCAATTTGAATAAGCTCGTCAAGTGAACTTACTCTTTGAGTGATCAAAACTTGCCTTATCACGGGGCTTAGAACTCCAGTTTTGAAGACGTAACAAGCTTCCTCTTCAATTTCCTTCGTGAGAGCGAGATTGTTCTCAGCGTATTTATTTTTAATCGCCCTTTTACACTCGACTACGTATTTGTTTAGTCTTGCGCCAAATGTATGGATTCTTTCACCGGGAATCTGAATGCATTTGCGAATTTCGCCCAGAATGTCGTTTATGGATTTTGCTGGGGCAAAAGCATTGAGGAGCAATTGTTCTAGTTCTGTTAGCGTCTGAATATCTAGATACTTGACTAAGTCATAAGCTTCACCGCGCAGCTTAGTCTTCAAGAGGGGAATCAAAATTTTTTTTTCTTCTTCTGATGATAACGCCTTATGGACTTGCTTACAGCAGTCAAGAAAGTTATGAAGCTCGTTCGCTGCATCGTTTCTATTACCTTCTGGGTAGTTAGGGACCAAACGGCTAGCGAGCTTAGATACTTTTTCTAGTGCATTCACTGTTTCATTTGAGGGGGCCATTTGGAGGAGTGTGGGTGCAGAATTGAAACGACTGCGTGTAAAAATGTGTCCACTTCTTAATTGGCAGTCACTAAATCTCGTAATGTGGTTTGATATTCCCTGTTGATTTTGTTGTGCCAGATTTTCGAGATTTTCATTTATCTTGTGAGGGGTGGTTTTTTCTGTTCTTGGTGGGCTTACGCTTTCGAAAGAGAGTTGCTCCAAACGGACATGAAAGTCATCACTTTCTGATTCATGGACGTTAGACAAAGACTTCGCACGTTTGCGGGGCGTCTTAAGTTTCGATTTTAGTCTTTTTGGTAGAGAAAAATACATGCGGAATAAATAGCAATTATCGAGGATTTTAGTTTTCTAGAAAGCATTACAAAGAAATTAAGAGCTCGTAATAGGTTTGCTCGCTAGCGAGGTTTTGTGAATACTTTGGAGCTTTATGTTATTAAATTGTGCCGAAAAATTAGAGTAATTTGTGGTATTTAAAAGTATGAAAGCAAATGCTAACGATAGGATTAAGTTGAAAGAAATATACGATTTATGTTAATGTTCTAATTATTGAGTCAGAAATTTAAGTTAAAAATTATTTCAGCATATTACAACTAAAACAATAAAGAAAAACGTACTGTTCATGTAAATTAAGTGATTTTTTTTTTTGTGTGAAAAAAGATTTCAGTTAAAAAAAAATAAAAAAAAATTAATTAGCTAACCTTTCATCTCTGTAAAATTTATTATCAATGTGTGTTGCTTTTTGGAATAAAATTCTGTTTACGATTTAATAGAAATAGAAATATTTTTATATAGTTTTTGTATACAGTAAGCACTCTCGTATTATTTTTTTTAAATTGGTTAATCGGTTAAAACTAATAATAAATTACAATTAAATTTGCTTACACATTACAAACTCTTTTTGCCCTTTTCTGAAGACTTATTTTTTGTGGTTAAGTCGTATGCTGTATTCGGCTTCTGAAGGTTATCCAATAATCCTCTTGTACTGGTGATTTTTTTCTTTTCCTTTTTCCACTACTCCACTTGTGCTCTGATTATTTTTTGCTTGCTTTTTTTTCAATTCTATTTATTTTATTTTTGTTTTGCGTTGATTGATTATTGTTCTTCACTTTTAAAAATTCTTTGTGTGTCACTTTTAAATTTCTGAGCCCGCGAAATAAGTTACAACACACGATATTAATATCGATCTATCGAACTCTCGATCTAACAAAAAACGAAAGATCCTACCGGCTGCGCCAAATAATGTAACATATCTTTTTTTCACGGGTCAGATAATTGTAATTAAAACAACTCTTCATTATTAACACCTTTTTAATTTCTAAAACATCCTTATCCAACTTCACTTTATTAACATTAAACTACACCTTTTCTATTTTTGCTAGGTTAATTTCTCTTTTTTAATCTAATTCAATTTATTCTTTTCAAGACCGAAAACCGCTCACCGTTCAAACTCCAAAATCAAACTCCTCGTCACTTCTTGGTTCTCGAGCGCACTTACCTTTCGTCACTTTCGTGACCCAATTCTGCGATCAGAACGAATCAGCAGAATTGCGCATACTTTCGTTTCTTATTTATGTTTGCAAGAGGTCAATGCTTTTTGCGAAGACACTGGATTAATTGCAAAATGCATGTTAATCCAGGTCGGGAATTTCGCAATGCTCTGATCAATAATTTGTGATTTATTGCACGAATATATAAATATATATATATATATATAATTATAATACATTACACCAAGAATAATGATGAATATTTATATTAGGTATTATTGATATCATTGACTTTGTATAATTACTTATATTATATTATTATAATATATAATTACTTATATTTGTATAATTACTTATAGGAGCAATACGATAGAAAAGCGGAACTATAACTTACAAAAAAATTATTGCTTCCCTTCTTCTGAATCCCACGAAATGCCACAGGGTACCATGGTTCGGATACCACTGTTTTCTATTTACCATGCTAGATAACAGATCGCATTTGACAACTTTTAAAACTTGTAATTTTTCATTTTTAAGAAAAGCCATGTACCTTGTTCTAGAACTCCCATATACTGGAGAGAACAAATTTTCTGTTCGTTTCATTTAAAACTTTCTATGAAAATGTATGAGGCGTTCTTTTGTGTATCTTTTGTTCTGTTCTGTTCTGCGGACACAAAAGAACACAGCTAATGTCAACTTGGTTCATATCATAAACTAGTGAATATAATTTTAAAATTTCATAAAAAGGACTAGTCGAACAAAAAATTATAAACTAGATATGTAATTGTATCACTATCTGAAAGTAATGTTCCGGTTTGTACCCGGGTTCAAATGGATTCGGGTACCCGGGCACTTGATTTCAAGATTTTGATTCCATGTTTACACGGTTATCCGGGTACCGGATTCCAGCTTACCCGTGTATCCGGATATAATCGAAACTAGATTCCGGATATCCAGGTATTCGGGTAGAATTGGTGCTGAATTTTTTAATACTCCGGTACATTACTGAATTCTTGAATTCAATCATAATAAAAAAATTTAATTCTTCTACCCGAATTGCGCTTTGCTTGATTTGCCATATTAATTAACCAAATTAATTTTTCAATACCCAATTCCAAGGAATCGATTTCTCACTACCCAATTCCAAAGAATCAGGTACCCGGGTTGCTCGATTCCTACCCGTGAAACTCAAAAACCCGAGGCTTAAGGAACATTACCTGAAAGTAAAATCATCAAAAAGTTCCGTAAACCATGGAAGAAACCCAAGTATTTAAACTAAACTCGTACAAGTTTGCTCAGCTTGTATTATACTGGTATGGAACGACACACACGTGTTTTATTTGGTATTTGTATTTTACTTGTATTTGTATTTTATTTGGTATTTGTACTACCTGTGTATCACAAGTAACGAAAAATCTTTTTATTCTAATAAATCTAAGTTCTATCTAAATAAAGGGTCCACCATCTAACGTTTTTTTTCAACTAGTGCTTATTTCGTGAATGGTAACACTTAGCTCATGTCTGATTTGACAGATAATTAGTTTTATTCTTCCGCTGAACGAATATGGTTGTGTATACGCTTGAACAACGCTGGGAAATATTGCGACATTACTTTGAAAATCATGGTAATGTTACAGAATGTGTGCGAAAATTGCGTACGGATTTTGGAAGAAGAGAAGCACCGTCAGCTCCGTATGTTCGTTATCTTGTGAAAAAAGTGAAAGAAACTGGCATCCTCATCGATAAACCAAAGCGTGAAAAGCCAAAAACAGTGCGTACACCCGAGAATATTGATTGTGTGGCAGAAAGTGTGCGTGAAGCGCCATCAACATCAATTCACCGTCGTTCTCAACAATTGAACATTTCGGAGACATTATTGAGACGAATTTTGCATAAAGATCTTGGTATGACGCCATACAAAGTCCAATTGGTTCAGGAGTTGAAGCCAACTGACCATCCAATGCGTTTTCGCTTCGCTGAGTGGGCCTGCGATCGACTTACAGAAGATGCCGATTTTGCCAAAAAAATCATCTTTTCGGATGAAGCTCATTTTGATCTTGGCGGGTATGTAAACAAGCAAAATTGTCGCATTTGGGGCACAGAAAACCCGCACGCATACATTGAAAAGCCGATACACCCAAAACGAGTCACTGTTTGGTGCGGATTTTGGTCCAGAGGCATAATTGGGCCATTTTTCTTCGAAAATGAGCAAGGAGTGGCCGTTACAGTCAATGGCAATCGTTATCGGGCCATGTTGAACGAATTATTGTTCAGGAAAATTGAAGAGGAGGATATTGGCAACATTTGGTTTCAACAGGACGGCGCTACGTGCCACACAGCCGAAGCTACACTCGATGTTTTGCGCCCTGTTTAAAAAAAAAAAGTTATTTGGCGGACCCTATATTTACTGCAAATTAAAATTATCTGAATTCATGCCAATGAATTATTTTAAATTACATAAACTCATCGTCAATATTTTTCATTTTCTAAACTTGAATTCTATATTTAATAAATTAACTTTTCTTTTCTCCTTAACTTAACCTTCATTTTGTTGTTTATTTTCTTTCTTAACCACCTAATCAAATCTACGAGTTGCTGCGCAAGGCGTCAAGCGATGCCGTTCAATGCAATATTGTTTTTTTTTTTTTCCTTCAAAACGTGCAAATGCATCAAAATACCACCATAAAACCACAACAACATGTTATCTATAGCTAGGTAGATATGTATATGACAGTAATATTCTCCCTTCAAAAAAAAATTGTGTCGATCGTATTAATACTCAGCGGATTGGTTACTTTTGATTGATCGCACATCAGTCACCTATCACTCACTTTCTGCCACAAATCTTAAGTAACATGAGATAAAATCGTCGCGTCATTATGCTCGAAAGATTCCCCTCCATTTTTAGTGTTATTGGTTCTAACTATAACTAAAAACCACATATATGTAGGTTCATCATATGCATAAGATATGATTTTGATCTTGCTATCGAATTATATCAGAAGAATTCTTTACGCTCCTAAAAGAAAAAAGTATAAAAACTTCTGAACAAGGCAATAAAATTCTTTGGATAAGAAGAGGGGAAAGAACGTGTTAAAAGGGTAATAAAATTGTCGCCTTTGAACAATACGCGGATGAATGAATGCTCCTTGTCCTGAGCAATTTACATACATGCATTTCCAATGCATATACTCGTCTTTGGAGGAGTTTCTTAGATTCTTAAAAGTTCTTCAAACTTAATTCAAGTAGAGGTCGAGTGTCGACGTAATTATAGCTCTGAAATTGCTTTCCTCTGAAATATGGGCTTGTTGAAATCCTTAGTGTTTTTGTTTTCTAGTTATAAAATTTTGATTTTTTGAGAGATTTTTTTTTATTATAAGTGATTTACCAAAGACAAGATGTTTTTATAGTTTCGACAATCTTTTGTATTATACCGAAAGAAAAAAAAATAAGTTAAAAACGTTTATCAGTATAAACACGGCTGACTCTAGAAACGTGCAATCAAACGGTGCGGCGCGCGCGACCCCGCGGGTTGTACGGGTAAATAGAAAAAGTGCAAGCGTTATGGAACTATGTACATATACAGGGTGTTTCATAAAGGTGCACATTACTCAAGGGTTTAATAGCTGAGATGGAGACAAGCAAAAAAATGTAAGGTGAAGTGGGGTCGTTTCGGCGGTAGGAGGGATTTAAAGTAAAAAAATTGTAAAAAAAATTAAATTTTTTTTCAAATTTTAACGATTTTCCTGCCTAAATTCATGATAACTATAAATACAAGAATTAGAGACCCCGGAATGTTATCTTTAATTTGACTATACGCATGTATCTACCTAAATGCAACCTTTTTTTAGATATTCCAGTTTCTGATTCATAATTTCATTAATTTTGCTATTGACGATGGTAATCGCGCCTACTATTATGCAATTTCATGCAAAATTAAATGAAATTATGAATCAAAGAAACGGGAATATCTCAAAAAAGGTTGCATTTAGGTAGGTATATGTGTATAGTAAAATTAAAGATAACATTCAGGGGTTTCTACATCTTGTAAAAAAAAAAAACTGTATAGTTATCATGCATTTTGACGAGAAAATCGTTAAAATTTGAAAAAACTAAGATTTTTTTCCAATTTTTTTTACTTTGACGTCCTACATCTTCCGACGGAAGCTGATTGAGAATTCATTGGAAAGCTGAGACAGTTTGCTATCATCTGAGATAAATCCTACCTTGATAGGGTGTATATCAAGAAAGTTACAGCACAGACAAGAAATATACAGATATCGACAGAAGTACTTAGTAAGAAAGTGATGTATGGAAGAGCTCATAGCAAATCTCAATAATTCACTGATCTCGGCTAAATATATCATGGGTACGAACCAAAAATTTTATCAATATGTATATGCAAAAATTTATTTTTATACCCTAGATGAAATCATAGGGGTATACTAAGTTTGTCATTCCGTTTGTAACACCTCGAAATAATGATGGTAGAGCAAAATGGATTGGACACCCATTCATAATATTAAAAGTTATTTCGATTTTTGCATGTCCGTCCGACCGTCCGTCTGTGCGCACGATAACTCGAGAACGCGTATACTTAGAGAGCTGAAATTTTGTACACGGACTTTAAAAAAAAAAGTAAAATTAAGTTCGAAAATGAGACAAATCGGGCAACTCCTTCGTGGGGTTGCCATATAAAAATTTCGTTTTCCGCTATATATTTGGACACTGCCTGAGAACGCGTCGACGTAGAGAGCTGAAATTTCGCACATGATGTTTTTACTACATTAGCAAATAAAATGTCAAAAATGGACTAAATCGGGTAACTCCTTCTTGGTGTTGCCATATAAAAATTTCGGTTTTTTACGTATACTTTGAAAACGATCAGTCCAAGACATTTTTATTGTACTAAGAACTTCTGCAGAATACGAAATCCTATAAAATTGGTTATTACCATTTTTCCTGTGCGACAAACTGTTCTAGAAATATATGCGAAAAACAACTTCAAAATCAATACTTGAATAGATCGGTGACCATACGAAATTTAATACGGGCATTCATCTAGGGTATCATAAGAATTGATCTTACACCAATTCTAGCTTTTTTACTTGTTTTCTTAGAATTTAAATCAAACATATTTCTTCAGAATTCGTGTGCATTATTGGTGGCTGTAGACGGTCCGAACAAATTATGTCTGCCGTTTTGCGGGATAAGTTGTATGTGAGGGGCGGTGGGTGGAGGTAAACATTTATGCAAGATTCACTTCATTTAATAATTGGATAATATATTGAAAACAATTTATAAAAGCCTGAGACAAAACCCTCGAGAATACTTCACAAGCCATGAAACAGACTCCCTCCCTACCACATGCGAGGCCCAACGGACTCCTTACATTCTAAAATATTTGCAGTGTTCTTATGTAAAACTGACAAAAGTTTGATTTGAATAGCTCCTCCGTCATAAACCACAATTCATACAGAAAAATGGTGTTTTGATAATTTTAAGCTTGCTTTCTTATCTTCCGAACCGTAATAAAACTTTCATACTTTTTCTAACAAAATTATTTAAAAAAATTAATCTTATCCAAATGACTACGATTCGTTAAGTAAAGTAATAGTAAGTGTAGCCTTTGGGAAGGTAAGGAACCAAGCTGTAAGTTACTAGAAGACTATTTTCCTGTATGGATAGTAGTTTAAGCCCTATAGCATATATAAAGTCAATGTTTGACACTTTTCCATAAGAATCAATAAAGAACATTTTAGAGAACGGACTCCGAACGCACACATATAGGTTTTTGTTTCATTGCTTGCGAAGTATTCTCGACGGTTTTGCCTGAGACAAAAATCCGCGCTGATGTCTCCAGCCTTACGTTCATAAAGTTTTTTTAGCTAACAAGCCCTAGCAGCCAAATCAATCCAACTTCCACGAAGCCGAGACTGCCCAGCCGGCAGCCAGACACAACTTATTGGAATCGTCTTCAAACACCAAATGCACACGAATTCTGAAGAAATATGTTCGATTTAAATTCGAAAAAAAAAAATTAGTTTTCGCATATATTGAAAAAAATTTTGGTTCGTACCCGTGATATATTTAGCTGATCAGTGAATGACTGAGGCATGATATGAGCTCTTCCATATATCACTTTCTTACTACTACCGTCGATATCTGTATATTTATTGTCTTCTGTAGTTACAGGTGATGGTAAGTGCACAGTAAAAACTGTGTTTTACAGTTTTTTCGGCATTAGACACGTAAAACAGTATTTTGTCAAAAAACACCGTAAATATTCAATATTTCATTAGGGATAAAAATTTAGTAAATCTTTGAGTTATTCCATCTCATATGTCTGAACGCAACCTTAGACTACTCCAATTTTTGTTTTACATCTATTACACTAAGCCAATTTGAGTGCTCTAAATAGAGTTAAAATGTTACTGAAATTGTCTGCTAGCTGTGGTTGTGTTGTGTTGTGTTGTGTTGTATTTGCATTTGTTTTAGACTGTAAATTTCTAACTGTAAAACACTTCTGTATCAAGTAATGATGGCAAACAAAAGAATTGGCTAGAGTGTTATATTCTAGTGCTACCTAATTTTCCCTATTTTTCATATGTATTTTAATATTTTTGATTGGATTGCTGCTTTATGGTAAATGCTTACAGTCAAAAATTGCTGATTTGTACCCATAAGCAGATGGCACTTGATTTTAAAATTTTAAACGCTACGACCATATTAATAAAAGGTCCTCAGAATCAGATTAAAATAAAATTAAAGCAAAATTTTTATTAAAGAGAAATGAATTTATGTTGTGTTATATTTAGATACAGAAAACGATTATATTGTTTACTTTGTGATTTATAGATGTACATATACATAATAATATATAATATATAGGTACTATCTACTTTGCTTTTTGTGCAAATAAATTTATATATTAACGTGTTTTCGCGTTTTATTAAAACTAAACCTTCTTTAAAACAAACACCATTTTTAAATCGAAAACACCGTAATTATGGTCGTCGTGCACCGTAAATCGTTTCCAAAGACTTACCATCACTGTTACAGGGTGTAAAGTGTAAACCCCCTACTGTTCCGTATCTGGAATATCTTAGTAGATCTAATAATATTTTTCCCTTTGGAGAAGCTCTGGCTCCAGAGTTTGGCCATCAACAGGTAATTAGAGCAATATACGTTTTTAGGGTTACGTCCAACGAAATGAAAAAAAAAACGACACCTTATAAGAATACTCGTGCGTCTGTCCGTCCGTCTGTCTATCACACACACTTTTATCTAAAACAATGTGACGTATAATTTGAAATTTGGCAAAATGTTAGGTCTTTGTGACACACATATTCGACATTCAAAGGTTATGCATTTTTTTTTTAATTTTTAATGGGGGGAAGATGGCCTTAAAAAAGAAATTATTATTTTTGGTGTATAATTTGAAAAAAGTTACTTTCAAGGATTCAGAAAAAAAAAATCAAAATTTATGGTGACTTGGTTATAAAGAAGATGAAGTCCAAAATGTGCGAAAAACATCGCTCACCCCGGGGGGGGTCACATATTTAGACATTTCACCTTAAAAATTGTCGTACTTTTATATTTACCATATTCATTTTTATTTATCCTTTTCAGCAACCACAAAATAAACTAAAATGAATTTGCAATGAATTAAAGTACGACAAATTAGTCAACTGCTTCCGAGGTTGTGACAAAAATGTTATTACTGTGGTAAATGGGTAATTAGGTGTAGAATAATTAGAGCAATACAAGTGCTTAAATTCGAAATAATATTTTGAATTTGGGGGTTAATGTTAATATAAAATTACAATAAAATTAGATTATTTTTACCAAATAAAATAAATAAATTTTGTTTCGTTATCCTGGTGAACGGTTAATGCTATCTAGCAGCACTTCTTGACACTATATGTATCTGATAAACATTAAGAATAAAACAAATTGTGACAACTAAAAAGATTCAAATAATTTCATTTCAGTGTGCGTCGATATATACATATGTATATAAAAAAAAAGTATATAAAGTGATGATGTTTAATACTATCTTGAAGGCCAGCAATTCCCACATCCAACTTCAATTAATTAATCCAACAACAATAAAAAACAAAAAATAAAATACACCTTTTGATATAAGATAAAATGATTCGGTACAAAATCCTACAATCATTTAACAGACAACTTAAGAAGTCATTAAATTGCAATCAAAGTCTTCCCAAGAAATATGAGATTCTTTTTAAATTGTTTGTTTGATGCAAAGAAAAGATGCCGAACTGGCTGCGTGACGGCGGCGGCGGCAGCAGCCGGCGCTAAGTATTCTAGTTTAAAAGGCTTTATCTGTACGATTTTCTATGAAGCGTACATTCTAAGTTTGAAGCCATCTGGACCATCTGGTTGGTGTTATGCGCAGTTCTATATTGAACTGATCTCATTTAGATAAATTGCCAGGGATGCGCAATTAACTTTGAAAGTAGTTTTCAAGTTGATTGGATTATGTCATTTTGTCGATTAAATTGTTAAGTAAAAGTGCTGTGAATTTCCCTTCAGTCGCAGGATCTGGTACATCCTATAGTCGAAGAATGGCAACGAACTAATGTAAATAAAAACAAAAAACCTTCAAAATTGCACACTGAAATTAAAAGTCACGGAATATTTTTTATCTAGAGGCAATAAAAGCAATTCGGTTTCAACGATTTATACCTCGACGGTATTATTATTGTGGTGATGTGAGCCAGTAGTAGAAGCAGTCATGTAAAAACGGTAGCCAGATAACGATGCAGTCAAATATGCACAATCTCCTTTTATTTTTTTGACTTTTACGTGACTCTAATGGACGACTTGATTTTGATTCTTCATGATTTTTGATTTGCATGCTTGTCACAGAAAACGTCAAACGTTGTGAATACATTTTCCGTTGAATTCGATTTGACTTTAATGTGAAATGTGTTTAGCAGGTTAAAAATGCGAAAGGGAACAATTTATTGTGTTTCAATCTTATAAATAATCACGAAGTGTAGATCGTGGAGATTTTTTACGCTGTCAATCAAGATAATTGAATGTATGTGCGCACGCTCCAAGTGCTTAAATCGTTTGGATTTTTGTTGTTGTTTGTTTACATCTTACTCTAATTTAAGAGTTTTTTTGTTTTTTTTGTTTTTTAGCATTTAAAGTGGTCATTTTAATTGAGCTTGGAAGTTTTGATATTGTTTATTTTTTATTATTAATAAAGTATAAATAGGTGCAGGTGTTATGTTTGGAAATCTGTATAGACTTTTAAGGATTTTAAAAAAGAAGATTTATAATACCTACGTACAGTTGGACTTTTTACAATAATATTTTTATGTACAATAAAAAAAGGACAAGCGACATCTATTGGAAATATGTATACTGTTAATTCGCGTGAAATGACTAATTAAGTGCGAACACAAACAACCTTCGGAAAGAAGAGAACAAGCGACATCTATAAGCATAAGCAGTTTTAGGTTCGGAGAATCGGTATTTCTAGAATGGAATCTTCGGAAAGGTTCTGGACAATTTGTAGAGTACTGGCGGTCCCCGTTTTACGTCCTTTCAAAGTTAAGGCTAACACACTATGTGAGCGACACGACAAAAACGCCGTACAAAACGCCCGTGAAAATACAATGGGAGCGACAAGAGCTGTTAATTTATTCTATTATTTGTGTTGTAAATTAAAAATAGAAAAAATTTCAACGAATAAATTAAAAAAGATTATTAAAGTTGCATGTGTGGCCGTTTTGGCTAATGAAGATAAAAAGATAAAAATAAAAAACAGAATCCACATAGAAGAAGAGTTGTGTCCAAAAGCTATATAAAACGCAGCCGAATTTGGGTTTCTATGCGGATGCGTTTTTTTTTTTTTTTTTAATAACACGGTGACATTTTACCAACTCAATAAACTTTTCTTCCAGTTTTTATTCAACCAACTTAATAAACTCAAAATAAATGAGGGAAAAACCAAATACATGGTTCTCAAACAAAAAAATATGCAAGATATAAACATCAACATTAGAATAGGCGCAATTAGCATACAAAGAACCGCAGAAACAAATTACTTAGGTTTATAAAATGACAACTGGAGACAACACATTGAAAAACTAGGGAAAAAGCTTACACCGTCGATTGGTGTATTAAATAGAAATATTAAGCTACACCGATCTGTAGCGAATTTAATCTATAATACACATGTCCTGTCGCGCATTCGATATAATGTTATAAATTGGTCATAATGTTCGCAAACGTTAAAAACAGATGTTGAAATTTTAATAAATAGGGCTCTTACAGCTCTCTATGGCCTGCTGTGGGACTCTGCCTCAAATCTAGTCTATCAACAAACGATGCAATTTACGCTGAAACAAATTATACAAATAGAAAAGGCGAAGCTCATGTACAACTTACTAAGGAAAAACGTAAGGACATATATAGTAGCCAAATTACACTGGGATATATACAGTAACATGACAAGAAAAAAGAACAACATCTCCCAAAATCAATCAAGACCTGAACGAAGACGACAGGGCCTACTAACTACTGCTGGACAATTATACAACGCACTGCCGAACAACATCAAATCGTCACAATAACTAAAAACTCCTTATGGTTAGATCTTTTGATATTTACTAAAATATTATGCTTTCTTTATAATCTAGGTCTAAACTATCTATACTAACTATTGTTACTACTAAAATGAAATCAGTAATTTTAATGTATATTGTATTATATTTAGATTCCCCCAACTCTCATACCAGCAAAGCTGACTGAGTGGGGCTAAATTACAATAAGAAAAATATACCATTGTCAAAATCTACCGAACAATCAATAAATTAAAAGAACAAAAGTCGGCTTACGAAAACCCTACAAAATTTAAGGCTGCCCAAGGCCGTTTCCGACATGCAGATGGCTCTGTCAAGCCGCCACAAAAATAATGTAAGTGAACAGTTTTACAACACGGATTATAAAAATAATATTACACACATATGCACATGTTTAATCTACATACAATGCCGGTCAACTGTTTGAAGCCACGCACATTTTCTCATATATTTCTGATTAATTCAGTCATACAGTTTTGATGTTTTGTCCCTTTATTTATTGAGGGAATTCTAACTACCTGCGAAATTGCTGACTCTTATCTGCCTGTAATTATTTTCCAAAAAATTTTTTCCGAATGTTTGGCTCTTTTCAAAGGAACAACTGTTTGCGACCACAGTTTAAACTTTGCATCCGGAGAGAAAAATCAGAGACTATTTAATCGTAAGTTAGTTAGAAAAGAGTAAGTGTTCATAAAAATAATAATGGGAAGCGGAAAACCATTTAATGAAGAAGAGATTGGCAAAATTCGGGCTTATAAAGAACAGGGATTGTCTAACAGAGCAATCGCAAGGAATATCAATAGAAATCGGTGCGTAGTGGATTACTTTGTAAAGGATCCTGACAACTATGGAACAAGAGTAAAAACTGCAGAAACACCGTACGATCGACGGCGTATTTTAAGGGTAGGGTCACAGTCAGCGGCGTCTGCTAGCCAAATTGCTACGGAAGTTGGTGTTTCTGCAAGCATAAGGTTTGTTCGGAGAATAATAGCTCACTGTCCAACCTTGAAGGGTCGTCGTTTGAAGAAGAACCCCTTCATACCAAGCGCCACAAGAGAGCTCGCCTTCAATATACTCAAAATCACATGTATTGGACTACACAATGGGAAAAGGTTATTTTTTTCGACGAAAAACAATTCTGTCTGGATGGACCCAATGGATTCCAATATTATTTCCATGACATTCGTAAGGAAGAACGTTATTTAGCACATCGGCATAGTAGATTACGGTCTGTTATGGTTTACGGTGCCATTTCTGACACGGACCAATTGACCTCGTCATTATTAATGAAAAGATGACAGGAAGAAAGTATAAGGAGTTGCTTGAAATGCAAAAAAAAAAGTCATGACGAAGTCATGGAAAGCCAGGATTGGATATTCCAACATGATCATGCACCTGTTCACACAGCACGTGTTGTAACTCAGTATCTATCGGAGAAAAGCATTACCGTACTGGATTGGCCATCGGTGTCTCCTGACTTAAACATCATTGAAAACAGTGCTGGGCATTATTCGAATAAATTTTCAATCAAATAACGATTTTTTTAAAAAATCAAATAAAAAATTATTCGGATAAATTTTTATTTGAGTATCAATTTATTTTAAGTTATTCGCAAATAATTATTTGTTATTTGGTGCAAATTATTTGAGTTTCAAATAATTATTCGTTATTCGATCGTGTGTTATTTGAAAATCAAATAATTATTCGTTATTTGGTGAATTATTCGCAAATAATTATTTGTTATTTGGTGCAAATTATTTGAGTTTCGAATAATTATTTTTTATTCGATCGTGCGTTATTTGATAATCAAATAATTTCATTATTTGATGAATTATTTGTGATTTCTTATTATTGTGATGGTCATTATTGGAATTTCAAACAATTATTTGTCATTCAGTTATTTTAGGCCTATATCCTAATGACCCTTGAGTAGACATAGATTTCAGTTCATATTTAGGAATTTTGAAAAAGAAACCTCTTCAGACGATGATAATTTTTTTTATTTTTGATTATAATACATTTTAACTAAATTTTGATATGCACTAATAATATGCGTTTGCTTTTAATAAAATCCGCTCTTCAAAATGCTCATCAGTTAAAGAGCCACATTTAGACCCGCTTAATATTGTGGCTTGCGAAAAGAGCATTTAGCTGCCAGATCATCATAAATTTTCAAAACTATTGATATTTTTTACTATAATGTTATCTATTGTAATTTGCCAAAACTCTTACCAAATAATTTTTCTGAATTCTTCATATAGGTTGTGATGGCGTGACGTCACAACTTAAGTATTAAATAATTAGTAGGCATACTTTCTTACTCTGGCTTGAAGTAAAGTTTTCACTTCAATCGTATTGTCTTAAGCACAGACTCACTTGTTTTTTTATTTAATTGACTCTGATTATTCTGAGTAATGAAACCCAATTAATTTACTTCAAACGCTTCACAAATACTTAATTGAACAAAATTATTAAATTCCTCTTAAACCTTAAATTAAATTAAGTAACGAAACACCTTGCGAAAACAAATGCGTGTACCAAGACTTAATTATTTGAAATTGGAACTAATGGACACCAGAAAACATATATCCATAATCGAATGACAAATAATTGTTCGAAATTCAAATAATGTCCATCACAATAATAAGAAATCACAAATAATTCATCAAATAACGCACGATCGAATAAAAAATAATTATTCGAAACTCTTATAATTTGCACCAAATAACAAATAATTATTTGCGAATAATTCACCAAATAACGAATAATTATTTGATATTCAAATAACACACGATCGAATAAAAAATAATTATTCGAAACTCAAATAATTTGCACCAAATAACAAATAATTATTTGCGAATAATTCACCGAATAACGAATAATATTTGTAATCAAATAAATTTTTATTCGATTTTTCATTCTATTCGGTTTTTTATCTTTTATTTTCATTCAAATAAAAAATGCCCATCTCTGATTGAAAACCTCTGGGGATGGCTTACTCGGAAAGTTTATCAGGATGATCGAGAGTACAACACTAAAGAAGAATTAACAGAAACGATCAAAGCAATGTGGCGGCAGATCCAATAGAATATTATTAAGAAGTTGTATGATTCCTTACCTAGGCGCCTTTATGAGATTAAATGGTAAAAAGATTAAATGGTAAAAATACTCGTTATTAAAATTATATTAATAAATAGTTATTACCGCAAAAAGTGTTTTCGTTTCTGAATTTTACCTTTTTTTGGAATTCCCCGCAATAATATTGAAGCTTTACTAAGTAGCCTCAAACAGTTGTTCCTTTGAAAAGAGCCAAATATTCAGAAAAAAAATTCCTGAAAAAGAATTACAAGCAGGTAAGAGCCGACAATTTCGCAGGAAGTTAGAATTCCCTCAATAAACAAATGGACAAAACATCAAAACTGTATGACTTAAATAATCAGAAATATATGAGAAAATGTGCGTGGCTTCAAACAGTTGGCCGGCAGTGTATATCCACTAGTCCCTTGAAGAATTTAAAAAAAAAAAACATTCTATAGGTATACCTTCCAATAGATTCCAGAACATCAGTAAATATTAGATAAGAACAAAACTTCTATAGAATCTCTTAAAAAAACACGTGCTAAACTCAAAAGGCGTTTTTTTTTTTTTATATATAAAATAATTAATTGCAATAAATCTGAAACCTAATGAAAATCTATTCGTATTCATGAACCTCTACCTAGTTCTACGCTGTTCCTGACAGCTTAAGTAACTTTTACTCATAAATAACGTTTTACCGTCTTAGGTACTATAGGCGAGACAATCTTAACGAATGGAGAAAGCAACATAGTCTTTGGTCTTTGGGATCTATAACGCCGTACGCAAAGCGGACACTATATACATGAGTCATGCGCCATAAATACAATTACTCACATTATTCCAAACCATAGCCATACCTCTATATGTGCATAGAAAAATAGTCTCAAAACTGCAATGACCATTAATCACAACTTTTGTTGCATTTATTATTATTATTTTAACTATGTTTCATGATTTTCGTTCTTGCTAGAAATTCCATCTACTTATAGTCTACATAGGCACATTCAAGTTTACGCTAAATCATGTGACTGCAAGGAAAGCGGGATTTCATGTATTTATGTTGGTATCATCGCAAGAACTTTCCTTAGGCTACCGGCGGCGGTTAAAGCCTTCAAGTGCATAATCAACTCTAATTTAGTGTTCGTATATCATTCTTAGGTTAATTTCGCTTATTATATACATATAAGGGGGGCTCCACAAATCCTGGGGAGCTGAGTTGATGATAAGATCTGAGCTGAACAGATTAAATTATCCACAAGCCCTTGGCTCAAAACTATAGATTTCTTAAAATAGATCAGTTTTAGTATAATGATCGCGTGAAGATTCTATTTTTCTATTCGTTTCCTCAAAGAGCAAAGTAACAATAATCTTGGCGGTGAATTAATGCGGAAAGTCCTATTTCTGTTTCAAATACGACCCTTCACCTATCGCTATCGCTACACAACAACACCAACACCAGCAGCAGCAGCAAAAGCAGCAGATGTTAAAGCCATAACTTTACTACACCACCCACGCAGATTCAATGCAATCTTTCAAGGGTCATCCATAGCCCCTTTGTGTTTGTTTGATTTAATGATGGCAGAGTGGCTTAGTTGCTGTTGCTGCTTGCTGTTGAGGACATCTTTCAGTTTTGTTAGCTAATTTCTTTGGTCACTGCACGCAATATCGGACCGGTAATATTGGTAATGGCGACAGTGACCATGCAAAGAAAAAAAAAACTTCTAAGTGTCACGCCAGCTGGTAGCTATATAAGGTATCCGCATGGACGTCAGTTGTTGCCGGTTATGGATTACGACGACCGATTGCATCGATAATGGAGATTAATGAGATTAGCAATTGGAGCAAAGACGAAAAATAAGTTTAATAGCATTTTGGAATTTCTTATGATTTAGTGTGAATAGATTTATGTTGAATTTGATAGATTTTTTTTTGTAAGGAAATTTTGTACATTAAAAAATTAAATTCGTCTGTTTGCATATAGGAAACAAAAGAATAAATTTTTTTTTTATGCTTTATTTAATCCGTAAATTAGTGCAATCAAACATTTTACATTTTATTATTTTGAACTTTATGGAATTTAAAAAATTCTTTTGACGCAATGGTATGAGCTACGGAATCAAATCTTTTGCATTGGATAGGCCTAACATTCAGCTAAATTGAAAAGAAAAAAATCAGCAATTTACCTCAATTATTCAAGTCAATATGACCAAAAATGTGTTCGAATTAGTAGTTTGATGAAAAATCACGAAAAATAATCATAAATCGTAAACTACAAAAAATCGCAGAACATACATTATAAAGGTCACAAACGACATTCGCGCTGCATTGGATAAGAGAGAAATTTCCATTCTAGATCTCCTAGAATTTCCTAAGGGTTTTGACACTGTATGCTGCCATAAGAGCCTGCTCGTAAAATTATCCTACCGATTTGATGAATTTTTCTCCATACGCTTTTGGGTTAGAAATTCGTATACGAATATTGCGTTTATTATAGTTAAAGTTGTACATATGTGTGCGAATATGAATAACTGGATTTTGAATTGCGCAATTTTTAAATTATAGCATATTTTGAAAGATCTTCTTATTTTACAACTGTATTTTTAGTCTCACAAGGAGAGGATCCCTGTTCGTCATCACCGAATTCGTCCAAATTCACAATATTTGTTGGGCTTGACTAGAAATGAAAGAGATGTAAGTGAGAGCCCCAGATGGCCAAACGAAACCGAAATAATGAATAATTAAATTAAACACTTTGATAATTACCATCTTCCGGGTATTTTCACACGGTTTAAGCCACTTTTTTTTCGTTACAATTATCTATAATCTGTTATCTTTCATATCCAGAAAATCAGAAGTCCTTACCCCAATTAGTTTAGGAGCATTTTCCAAAATAAGGTTACGAGGTTCGCTAAATTACTTTCAATTATCTGCATATTTGTATAGATGTGCTATTGAAAAGCCACCATGCTTTATCTCGGCCAAATTCCAACCGATTTTCAAAATTCGTTTTGCTAAGTTCATTGTGGGTTTTTATGATGTTTTGAAACTATTACGAGATTGTACGGCAGCGGGTTACAGAATAGTAACCCGTGGTGAGTTACTTATATATTATTATAATAAAAAACTAAATAAAAAAAATAAATCATTTTTCCAGTGGCAGTGGTATTTATTTTATATTCTGCCATCTGTGTAGAATATTCGTACACAATCTCATCAAAATCGGATTATAAATTCAATGTCAAACGCTCATTCATATACATCAATGAGAAAAAGTTTCTCATTTCCCGAATTCGGGTATTCTGAGAGAGGTGGGGTAAATATTATCCGATTTGCAAAACTCGTTTTGCTAGTTTTTTTATGATTTTTTGAACATATCCCCCCCCCCCCCACCCTCTGATTAAGTTGCGATATTTAATTTTCAACGGCCAAAATTCTGTCTGAAAAATTCATTTCGAAATATTTTTCTACAACTTATGGATTAATCCAATTTTTTGTTTTTTTATGGATGCGCTTTTACTAAGAGATTATCTGTACAAAATTTAAAACTTTTGCGTGCCCACTTTTCGCCATCTACCGACGATCTTTGAAAACGCACGCAAAGGCCACTTACAGAATCGGCGATCTACATACCTTCTCTGTGGTTAGCATAATACCCGAATGAATTTGGTAGTTTCGTTCAAGTTCTGCTGTAATTTATCGGCGCAAATTTGCAAATTTGAGCATTTTCCTACAAAACCCCGGGCTTTCCTACATTATGCATTATTTCGATTTCGTTTGGTCATCTGGATCTCCCACTTGTGTTATTTTCTTTTCTAGTCAAGCCATACTTAAACTGTGAATTTGGATGAAATCGGTGATGACGAGTAGGGACCTACTCCTTGTCAGTTCATTGGGGGTATTGGCTGTACAGGAAATGGTAGACAAAGAGACGCCTATTTTTATTGGATATTTGACAAAACTCGAGTAATTCGAATAGTAGTGGATGAAATTTTGACAGTTTGTAGTTCATTGGATGATCTATCTTTTGGTATTAGAAAATATTGAATATATATATATTGAAACAGAATTCGAAATTGAAACAATTGAATTTTTCAGATTTTCTTTTTCATATTATTTGGACATTTAAAGACCTAGCCGAAGGTTAATGTGTTGTTGAAAAGCCCATGGACATAGTTATAATATACCAAAATTTAAAAGGAACAGTATTTTCGACAATAGGGTTTTCTTTAAAGATCTATATATGGTTATTACGAATATTGAGTTTGGGATTTGTAATAGCCTGGTGTTATTTTTTTTTTCGAATTTCGAAAAGTTTTTATACCAAATTGATGATTTTCGAAAGTAAGGGTCAGTTGCCTGTACCGAGATTCAGCTACGTCGAAATTGGCAAAAAGTGAGTGAAGTGAGTGACTTTTCTGCAAATTTGATTCTGCTAAGAAATTCACTCACTCACTTCACTCACCTTCAATTATGCGGTGAGTTGGGAGTGAAATCATCGAGCAGCGATTTTATTTTAGAAATGGTAAGTACGTATAGTAATTAATTATCACTAATAAATTGTAACTCGCCATTTGCATACTAGAAAGTTCTAATTGATGGACTACAATAAAGTTATAATGTATTAGAGGGGATGTTTTTTAGTGCACAGGGACCCCAATGCACGGGGAGAAAAGAGCTGAAAAATGAAATTCTTAGAATATGTTATATTATATTCCTCCTTATTATCTGCATAAAATGTTTAAAGGACAATATTTCGCAGCCGTGTTCATTTTCACACATAAAAAAGGCAAAAAGCTTCTTTAAAGGAATCATTTTATTTTCCAAAGTGAATGAAAGAAGTGACTGAAGTGAAACACTCACAAATTAGCTGAATCTCGGTACTGGTTTTTATTCTAATTCCAGTGGATAATGTGGGGTAAATATTATTCGATTTGAAAAATTCCTCTTGCTAATTATTCTGTAATTTTTTTTGAATTTTTGAACATAATTTCTCCTCCCGATTACTTTGCAAAAATTAATTTTCGCCAGCTAAAATTTCTTTCTGAAAAATCCAGTTCGAAACTTTGTTCCTCTAATTATTCATTAATCAAATTTTTGACTTTTTTGTGGATACGCGCTTATCCAGAGATTATCTATACCAAATTTCAGGAACCTAAGTATTTAAAAAAAAAATTAAAAATTTTGCATGCTCATTTTCTGCCATCTACCGACGATCTTTCTAAGCGCACGTACATTTCACTTACACTTACGACAATCTACATATCTCCTCTATCGTCTGCACTTTATTCGAATGAATTTAGTGGTTTCATTTCAATTTTACAAACATTAAACCGCGACAGCTTCCGCCGAAATTTGTAAATTTGGGAAAATCACGTTTACCATTTTCTGCTGTACCCCGCCATGTGGGTACTTTTATAAAGATCTCGGCGAGTACCTAATAAAAAATTAGTTATCTTTTTTTTTCTCCCTATTTTATTGTCGATTAGGCGCAAAAACCCGTAATTTTTCAATTACGGAAGCCACATTTTTGCCTTCTATTCGTATTTGCCTAGAGCATTTAGTAGCCTTCATAATCTTTGGGATATTTATATAAGTAAAAGTTGATACCAGTAAAAAATTTGAAAACTACATTGTCTGAAAAATGGATGAACATATTGTCAATAGGCTAACCCACACATAGTAAGCACGAGCATTATGCTGCACTTGCGCAAACACGTGTCAAATATTCCTTTGTAGGGAAGAGCTTTTGTTTAATGTATGATTTCATAACAGATCTGATCTTATTATTGTTTTCACAAATTTGACATTTTTCTTTACTTAAATTTAAGTATTACAATTTGCAATTTCGTTTTTTACTACATATTTGGGCATTGCCTAGAATCCGTCGACGTAGAGAGCTAAAGTTTGGTACATGATGTTTTCATAAAATAAATACAATTTAAAAAATGGACTAAATCGGGTGTTGCCAAACAAAACTTTTGTTTTTCACTATATATCTGGGTACTGCCTCATGCGTCGACGTAGAGTTGACAATTTTTATACGGGCCTATTTTAGAAAAAAGGAAACTTAGGTTCAAAAACGGGACCAATCGGGCGATTCCTTCATAGGGTTGCCATACAAAAATTTAATTTTTTACTATACTGCCTGAGAACGCGTCGATGTAAAAAGCTACACTCTTCCACTCACAGGCATGCACACACATGCACTCACACACACGCACCCACACACACATACAGACACAAGGGTAAACAACTTGATACGGAATCTTGCGATCGAGTCAGATGATAGCTTAGATATTAGGCATCTCTAACAAACCAACCCTTTTCAACCCCCAACCCCACCCACCTAGGCATCAATATTATCGCCGATCAGCGCCGGCGGGCTTCCCCTAGTATATAATAAAAGGTGATAAAAATGAAACATCTATGTTTAAAAAAAATGCTAACGCCCATCTATCTGTTCTACGTTTGGCAATGTATTTTCTTAACAACTGATTCATTGTGTCTACTCCTGACTTCGTTTTGTTATAGAAGTGTATTATTTTTGGTTTTTGTGGAGCACTATCACGTACATCCCGTTGGTAATGCATACATGACAGCAACAGTACTACTTTGTTTTTCTTCCGAATGTACCTTACGTCATCTGAGTGAAAGGCAAAAATTTACGATAAAACCTCTCGGTGCCTTGATGCTGTCTGATGCGGAATGTAGGCCTTATTTTTTCTCATTATTCCCACTACAGTATTGCCTATCCCATCAGTGCCACCAATTAAGTACGTTGGTGTACGCATTTTGGACGGATCCATTTCATCGCAGGCAATAACTGCAAAATATCTTTCGCTTCGGTTTATGGATATTACATAAGGTGTAGTGGGGGTCATACGTGATAAATTTGAACATCACATTTTCTTGCCCATGCACTAATTTACGTCCAAATTATGTGAGGGTATCGGGTACCTTACTCGGATGATAGAAGGTTAAAACTTTCATAATCACATAAGGGGGTTAAACAGGATTTTCGCTTTATACATTCATAACGATACATCTTTTATACATGGGAAACGATAGACACAAACAAATGAAGCAATTACATAAAAAAAAAAAAACAAACATCGCGGATAAATATGTACGCCTTCCAGGATATTCAAGTATAAAAAACTCACTTCTTATTCCTGAAAAAAATCTTCGGTTTTATGATACTTTACAACCTGTGTTCTTTTCTCTACCTTGTTCTAGAACTCCCATATACTGGAAAGAACAAATTGTTCTGTCGATTGAAACGAACTCTTTGTACTGTTTATTTATTTATTTATAAAAATTAATACGATAGTAAACAGATGCATAAATTCAATTACTTACTACCGTTTGGTTAGCGCAAATTGACTTCAAAGAAAAAAAAAAGAAAAAAAGAAAAAGAACCAACTAACACATATATCGGGTTTTCCAATAAGAGGTGTTATTTTAATTAGCCCGCTATTTCGGTAGATGTCACTTCTGGAGCTGTCATTTGACATTTGACAAGTAGAAACTACGCCATTAACAAAAATGGAACGATACACGATTCAACAACGCATTGAAATTATTAAAATTCACTATAAAAATGGTGAAAATGTGGCAGAGACGGTTCGTAAAACTCGAACATTTTTGGGTCGTCGTGAAGCACCTTGTCGGACCGCAATACAGAAATTGGTAGAAAAATTCGAGCTGTCGGGACAAGTTAGTGATGTGAAGAATAAAACCCGTGCACGTCGCTCAAGAACAGCCGAGATTATTACTGCTGTAGCCGAAAGTGTTGAAGAAAACCCAAGTTTGTCCATTCCTCGTCGTTCTTTGGAATTAGGCATTCCACAAACGTCATTACACCGTATTTTGCATAAAGATTTGGGTCTTAAGTTCAGTTAACACAAGAACTCAAGCCGGCCGATCATCAACAACGTCGAGTCTTTGCTGATTGGGTCCTTGAAATGCATGAAAATGATCCGGAATTCCATCGAAAACTCATCTTGAGTGATGAGGCCCATTTCCACCTCGATGGCTTCGTCAACAAGCAAAATTATCGCATCTGGGGCTCGGAAAACCCAAGAGTTATTGTTGAAAAGCCTTTCTATCCTCAACGTGTGACTGTTTGGTGCGGTTTATCGTCCCGCGGGGTCATTGGACCTTACTTTTTCGAAAATGAGGCTGGAGCAACAGTTACGGTGAATGGATTGCGCTATCGACAGATGATTAATGATTTTTTATGGCCGGAATTGGATGGTATTGATCTGGACAACGTTTACTTTCAACAAGACGGCGCTACGTGCCATACAAGCAACGAAACCATTGATCTTTTACGGGAAAAGTTTCCGGACCGTGTTATCTCTCGAAGAGGTGATCACAATTGGCCACCGAGATCTTGTGACTTAACACCTTGCGACTTCTTCCTTTGGGGCCACGTGAAAGAGAAGGTCTACACCAACAGCCCAGCGTCGATTCAAGACCTCAAAGATGGAATTCGTGAGGCTATCGAGGACATAGGGCAGCCAATTTGCGATTTGGTTATGGAAAATTTCATGAAAAGGATATGGTCCTGTAGGCGTGGTGGTCATTTGGCTGATGTTATTTTCCATTATTAACGGCATACCTTCCTCTTTATAATGAAATAAAGATCCGATCATTTATCTAAAAAAAAGGCATTTTTCTTTGAATATCAAAATAACATCTCTTATTGGAAAACCCTTTATGAAAATGTATGAGGGTATCTTTTGTTCTGCCCTATTCTGCGGACACAAAAGAACACGGCTATTATCTCCTTTAAATTTATACCAAAAATTCGATTAGTTGGTGCGCATGAGAGGACGCTGATAATTAGAATATTACACATACCTACCTAATCTATAAGATTTTCAAACATCTTAACTTTTAAAAATCAGTGGTCGCTTAAGTAACAATTTTGCATTAAATGACCCTACATTAAACGTCACTAAAGTATATACCACACGTTATCCAAAAATTTCGTTCAATGCAATGGAACCATCTTTACATATTCTAGTTAGAAAAAGGAGAAGAAAAAAAAAGCAACAGCAAACCAGTAATTTAAAGCTTAACATACATTTTAACTCTTAATCCAGTTCACGGCGCATCGACTAACGGAATCCATCCATTCAAATTCTATATCCAATTATGTCGATCATTAATTTATTCATTAATTTCTGCATTCCATTCTAATATAAGTTCCGTCTGCATTGACACCACCGGTTCACAAATAAAAAATTGGATGGACTTATACTGACTGAGGTCTATGTATAAAACGTTATCAAATTGCAAACTGTTTCCTGGAAGAAAAAAAAAATTAAGGCAAGGCAATGAAGAAATTATAAATTCTGACTGTGATTCAATAGCTACAGGTCAGGTAGGTAGGTAGCTAGGTAGATATAGCGCATAGGACACGTATATACAAAGAAAGTATTTTTAATTTGCATAAAATTCCAATTCTCGATTAGAAGTCGTTGAAAATGTTCAAACAAATCGAATTACAGTTGAAAATCAGTATCAAGTTGCCACTTAGAACGGCAAATGAATATCAAAACAAGTAAAGGCCGTAATTCCAGGAAAAAAGTGTAAACACGGCACATTCAACTTTATAAGTACATACTAAGCAAATGGCGAGACAGATTATACATATAATTATAGCCCTCCAGAATCATCAATTAAGTCTATAGCTAGCCCTAACACTGTCGCAATTTTAATGTACTTTTACTTTAGTGATTGTTTAGTTATTGGTTGTATGAAAAAAAAAAAACAATTGCTTATGTTTGCCTATAAGTATTTATGTCATCAGCTCTACGTGTTTAGTTTAAAAATGATATATGACACGCCATTGAAGTACCTACTTATCAAAGGTCAAGTAAATAAAAACATTTTCTCAAAATTTTCGTTTTAAAATCTCTCACGCAATATGTTTTATCACATCGAAAAAAAAAATGTTTTGTTTTTTTTTCAGAATTGTATAAACATGTCTCTCATTAATTTGAATTAAGATGCACAATTCAAAATTATATTTATACATTTTCTTTAGGCATTGCCCGTTATTCCATAAATCAACAAACTAATGGTAAGGTATATGCCAACTTAATTATAATGCGCAGACGCAGTTGTAAACTACGTAATTTATTGAATGAAGACAACGTGAGAAATGCAAATTGTATTTTAAATGAAGTCATTAAATTTGACTTTTCTTCCCTTTAATCTTAAAAAAAAAAGTGTGGATGAAAACACTAAAAAAAAAAATAAAAATAAATAAAGAAATGAATTATTGCAAGAAGTTAGTCATTTTGATTGATGGATTTAACTTGACCTTTTGTTTCCAGTGAATTCTAGCAGTGCATCGTATTTTTATGCGAAATTTGATACTTTTTGAGGAAAAAAAAAGAAATGTGTGAAATGTATTCATAAAAAAAAAAAAAAAAAACGAACCTTCAGTCATTTTGAAGTGTGATTGCTTTGGGTATGTTTTTTATGATTTTGAGTTTCTTTTTTTTTTTTGGAAAGAAATTCGAGTTTTCATAATATTTTGTGAATTTCTACGTCACGTTGCTTTAGTCGCCCCATCCTATACAGGATGTCGAACATCATGTCATCGAAGTCCTAATTACAAAAGTTACCCATCATAAGCTGTGTTATCTTTTGGTATAAGTATAGCAAACATATAAAAAAAGGCCCTCGGAAAACGGATATTTTCGACAATGTCCTCTTTTCGTCCATACTGAGAATATATGTATATTTGGGCACATTGAATATTACCAAATCCAATTAGAAAGAAGTGGTAGGTATACCCTTTGAAAATTCTTATTCGCAATAAGGAGGTGAATAATTTATCATAAGTAATGTCTTCTCCTAATTTCTGAGATAAATATTACCGACCGACTTTTAATCCCCATTCTATTTGTATCATTATCCTGTTTTCCTTTTATACCCTAGATGAAATCATAGGGGTATACTAAGTTTGTCATTCCGTTTGTAACACCTCGAAATAATGATGGTAGAGCAAAATGGATTGGACACCCATTCATAATATTAAAAGTTATTTCGATTTTTGCATGTCCGTCCGTCCGTCCGTCTGTCCGTCCGCCCGTCCGTCTGTCTGTCCGTCCGTCCGTCCGTCCGCACGA